>CM062811.1:0-640949 GCA_031772625.1 Pinus tabuliformis | reverse complement strand
AAAGTATGGATCATGCTTTGATTACTATTGCTTCTTCATCATCTAATAAATTGATTTTGGACTTAGGTTCCTCTAATAATATGGTTACATCAAAGAATTCTTCTTTATACCTTGCACTGTTCTTATGACAACAACTTCTCCAACACCTCTTTTTTAGCGAGGTCTTCAAAATGATTTTGCATACCCTTTGGATGGAATTTCAGGATATGATTTAGAAGTCCACCATAACCCATTATAGATTCTATATCACATGTTATGGAGGGAACATCATACTCTACAGTCAACTAGTGGGTGAAACTGCCAAGTCACATGGAACTAATTTTTCAATTTTTAGGTACCAAATGAGCTTTCATTACTATTGTTAACAAGTAAAAGGCTCAAATAGCAAGAAAATGATTTTAATATGATGGTATTGAATAGATTTGACGATATATTCATGATGATATTTATCAGCATCACTATCTTTCTTCGTAGAATAATATAGTTGACATAGTACACATTGTATTTTGAGGGGGCTTTGTTAATTTTCCCACTGTTCTCTGCTAGCACAATCACCTAGCCCAATTATTTCTTCAATTAGCAATCAATTTCAAATAAATTTGATCTTCCAATAACAATGAGCAATTGTAGATAAGACAGTAAATTCAATGCACAATAGAAGACATCCAAGAGCAATAACAAGAGCATAAGATTTGGTCAAAGACCAAGGAAAAACCCTGCAAGGGGGAAAACCCTTTCAAATTCTTCTTCTATTAGATTGTCATCAAATTTTCAACAAAGAGATGCAATGTTTCAATTCATCAATAATGAACCAAAGGTCAACTTTGACTTTCCAATTCAATTAACCAATATCTAATGAGAGATGAGCCCAAAAGTAAAATCTGATCCAAAGTCAAAGTCTACACTTTTTTTTTATCAAAGTCAACAGTAGTCAACAACAGTCAAATATGCCCTAACTACTAGTCAATGTTTAACAATTAAGTCAACTTCAAATCACACTCAGTCAATATTAAAAAAAATTGGCCTCTTTGTTGGTCAAACATGAGTCAAATAGTCCCAATACTTGGTCAAAGGAGAGGGATAGTTTTCAGTCAAACTTCAAAAATATGTGGTCAAAGTTTAGTCAATAGAACTGCACCCAACCCAAGTCAAAGTGCTCAGAAAAATTTGGTTCCTTTGCCAATAAATTTAGCCTCCAAAAATCAGATTTTATCAAGTCAAGATGTCAAGTCAAACTTGGTCAACAACAACCCAAACAAAAGTCAACACAAAAAAAAATATTAGCCTTCTTCCCTTCGAACGTGTGAACTCAGACTCCTTGCTTCAGACCTATACAAATCAATCAAGAGAGGAGAGAGAAGAAGAAATGGGTTGATGTGATGTCCAAATGAGTGTCCTTGAAGTGTATTTATATGTGACTTTGGAGACCAAATTTTTGACTTCAGGCTGACCTAAACTATTGTGTACTTATGGGTTTTCATTAAAAATAATATTTTTGCTTGACCAAATTCAGTTCTTCCAGGGAAAAGAGGGTCTTTGTAATGCTCTATTTAATCTTATCATGCTAATTTTTATTAGTGTTTTAATTAACTTGAAAATATGACTTACAATTATCAAGAAATATTGGTATATACCTACATTTGTGAAACCATAATTTTTATTTTACTGATATAAATTTTATTATTGTTATTATTCAATTCCCAACTTGTCTTTTCAAATCTAGTTTTGAGAAGATATGATCTTCTCCAATTAAATTCCAAATTAAATATCCATATCCCAAGGTGTCTTCTAAAATCTACTTGGGAGAAGATATGGCCTTCTCTAATTAAATTCCAAATTAAATATTCATATCCCAAGGCGTCTTCTCAAATCTACTTGGGAGAAGATATGGTCTTCTCCAATTAAATTCCAAATTAAATATCCATATCCCAAGGTGTCTTCTCAAATCTACTTGGGAGAAGATATGGTAAGAAAAGTCAATGATACTAAATGAAAGGATGAGGGGGTAGTCATGACATTAATGATAGGTGGTTGAGGTGGATGGGAGGAAGAGACATAAAAGGGGAAGGATGATGAGAGGAGAGGGGATCCTTGGTCTTGGTTTTTTTGGTTTTGGAGGATTTTGTTTTGGGGAGGAATGTGGAGAAAGAGAAGGGAGAGAATGGAGAGATAAATGAGGGAATACAAACTTGGATTTGAAGAGTGTTTGTTTAACTTGGACACACTACATCTGGTTGGACTTGGGCTCGGAGGGCTAGGGAACCTGTGGAGGTTCCCTGGGCTAGGAAATCATTCCTAGTTGGCTGGGAGGTAAATTCAGTCGGGTAGTCGAGAGGAGCATCCCAACAGAGTCAGGAGCATCTTAACCAAGCTATTGGAACAAATATTCTTTCGTTTATTGATTACTTATGTAAATGGTTGAAATGAAATTTTTACTTGTTTAATATGTTGTAAATAAATTTTAATTGTATATTGTCATCAAATAAATGTTGATTTATAAATAAGTTATTTCCCTTCTTATTGTGTTTAAATTAAATAAATTTAGTTTTTAGTTAGAGGACCCTAGGATGGATCCTCACATGTGGTATCAGAGCAGGTTGCAACCCTTGAGGCCTATGAGTCCTAGCATGCATATTTGTTAAAGTCTATTACGTAGGTTGAATTGTTAAAACGTATTCCTAAATTGATACCAAATATTTTATCACTACTATATTTATATACTAGAACAAGTACTCATGCCTACCTACACGAATGTTAAAAAACAAAAACAAAAAAATTCTTCTAGCATGAAGCCTCAAGTTAAACTCACGAATCTCTATCCAAATTAGATAAGTGCACATGTTTTTTTTCATAGTTATATATATATAACCTCAATCAAAATTAGTGCCAAAGAGGTTATGCTTGTATAATAATTACAAAATCTCAATAAATGCCCAATATGGGGTTTGAACCCACAAGTGGAAAGTTAACAAATTTGAAAGAAATTCCAAGAAAATTTAAGATTTTGATTTTGATTTTGATTTTGGGTTCGTATCATTCATATCCATTTGTTTGGACTGTTCTCTGTTGATTTCTAAATGACTAAAACCAAAAGTATGCCAAAGCAATAAGCCTTCACTAAAGACATTCCACATTCCTCACATTGTTTAGGATCGGTTTCACAACTGGAATACGGAGAGGCCAGATCGGCTACCCTTCCGTCCTCAAGAATACTATCTTTTATTCACTTAATGGATTTTTCACACCCTGCCAACTAGTTTATTATGTTGGGCGACTATTGTGGTGTTTTCCATTTTATGGAAGTGAGAGATAAAATCCATCCACAAGTTCATTCTAATTCAAGCCAAAAAAAAAAAAAAACCAGTCTCCCAGCTTCCAGCCAAAAAAAAAAAAAACCAATCTCCCAGCTTTCCTCATTGCACATTTCGGTTCCAGAGGGCCATTCAGTCTCGAGATCATCGAACTATTTCTTTTCAGGCATTGAACTATTCTGTTGCAGGCATTGAACTCTACAAAGCCCTTTGTGGCCAAAGAGTCCTCTATGGTTGGATTAAACTAGGTAGAATCAATATTAAAATGATGCTCTGCCATATTGACTTCAAAATCCTCTCATAGACCGAGAAACTAGCTCGTTTCTCTATTTTCCAAACTATCTAACAAGGCGAGAGATCAACCAATCTCTTTGTAATGCTCTTCCTCCTACGAGATTCTGCTCCGTTAACACAATTAAATTTATAAGAGATCTGGAAGTAAAATCCAATGGGCTTATACAGACCATAAATTCCTTCTCAGCATCCGTGCCATAAATGCACAAATATGGCAGACAGAAGGGAGGCTAGGCTCGACCCCGCGACCTCCGAAAGTGCTTTAATGTGGTTCCTAACCACTGAATAAGGAATTTTATACAGAGCTGGAAAACCTCAGGTCTTTAGCTAGAAGTAAAGGTGCTCTAGACCCCTGAGCTCTGGTACAATGTTCTTCCCCTCAGAACTCATATGAGGAACCAAAGATTGGACCTTGGCCAGGGAGATTCGCTCTGCACAGGCTAAATAACCCACACAAATTTGTTGTATCAAGATGCCATAAGTACTTAATACCCAACGAAAGGGAATTTGTGAATGACTTCTTCACTTGGAAATGTGAAAGAAAAATGCAATAGTAATCGCCCATCATCCGCGTAAACAAAACAAATGAGTGATCACCATGACTGTAATCCCATTGTAGGTTTGGGTCATCGGAGGGCCCGATAGCTCCTGAGAACCCTATATAAAAAAATTTGTGAATCCCGATGAACTAAGTTGATTAGTAGTTGAGAATACCTGAGCTGAGCTGACTAGTAGCTCTGAAAAGTATGCTGAGTCCTATTAACAAACCCACATTCTTCAGGCATTTGGTAAATATGAAATTTCGTGATGAGCCCATTTGATGCAGGAGCATGAGGCTTGAAGACAAAAGTCTTCGAATTTTATTCCAAAAATACAAAAAACGTTTACAAGCAAAGGAGTGGGATCCTTTAGCTGTCACTTTACAAAGCTTTCTAGATAGGATTTGAGCTAGAATTTAGGGATTTGGATTATCTTGTAATTAGTTCAATTAGTTAGGCTTAGTTGAGATTCTTGAGGAGAATATCATGCAGATTAGTTATTATCTAGGATTAGGCAATTTCGATCTATTGATTTAGGATTTGGTTGTTGTAAGTACAGGTATTTATGTAAGTTTTGAATTAGTGTAATGGGATTTCGTTGTGGATGATTGGATTGTAAAATTTGGAATCTCTTTGTGTCTCTATGTATTCTGTGCATGAATGGTCAATCCCAGAGGTTTTAATTTCCTTCGAAATATTTCTAAGTTTTGTTGATTTCCAATTTGAACCTCTAGAACTAGAGTTTTGTATAATCTTGTGTTATCGCATCTAAATATTCATTCACTGTGCATTGAAATAACCTGGATATATTCGAAATCACAGAGTTAGTTAGCGATATCCTGAATATGATAGATAAGAACTAAACTTGGCGGAATTGCTAAATCTTGGCGGAACGAGGAAAACCTGATAAATTAGCGAGAAACCTAGGAAAAGATCTGAATCGTCCGATCGACAGATCCAATAGATCTAATGCTCATCGTGTGCCAACAAGTGCAGACGTTAATCAGAATAGAAGAGCGGTCTCCGTAGGTGTAAGCAGTATCTCGCGTGGTCTTAAGGTGGTATGTGGTATTCTAAAATTTTACGCGATTACCCTTAGCAGGTGACACGTAGCACGAGAAAACTACTTTTCTTCCGCGGCCTCGACTTGTTATTCATCGTGCAAGAATCCACGCGATATTAGGTGATAGCTGTTGGATCAAGCGGGATTGATCAACAGTGGAGATCGGCCAAGCTAGTTGGCAAGCGGGTGACGCGATAACCGTCGAATTGAGGAATGAGATCGACAGTGGAGATTTAATGCGCTAAAGGTTTGTGGAATGGCAAACGCAATAAGGTTATGAACCAGGTTTTTAACTCCTTTTGGTTCCGTGGAAAAATTGAAGTTTTTCCATATATCGGGTAAATTACACAGTTCTATTATCATAGCAAAATAGCTAAATATTGAGGTTGATGACTGATACTCCAAAGAAAACCCAAGAAGAAGTTCCACCCGAGCTTAAAGAAATCGTTTCTAGTTTTGAACGATTATCCTTAACACCTTTATTCATCCCACCATTAGTGGTATCAGAGCAGCTTATTGACACTGAACAGGATCTCAAAGATCAGAAAAATAAATCCAACATGGCTTTTAGAGTTGGAGGAAGACGTGGTGGTGGTCGAAGAAGAGGAAGACCAGTTGCAAATGCTGAAGTGTTGGAAGCTATGCAACAGATGCAAGCTAGATTAGAAGCAGTGGAAATGGGAAATCAAGGAGATGCAGGTGCTGGAGATGTTAGTGAGCCTAAAGTTGAAGCTGCAGAAGAAGAGGAACCTGCAGAAGTTACTCCTGAAATGAGATTCTTTAAATCAGTGTTGGGATCCACATCTAAACCCAGACTTGAGGGTTCAGTTTATACAGGAGGTTTAAACCCTGAGGAGTTGATAGACTGGATAAATTCTTTGATTATGAAGAAATGGAAGAAGGAAAGAGAGTGAAATTTTCTGTCACAAAATTGAAAGGACATGCAGCACTTTGGTGGGATGGAGTGCAGGCAGAAAGAAGGAGACTTGGTAAGCAGCCAATTAAAAAGTGGAACAGGATGGTGGCAAAGTTGAGAGGTAAGTTTTTGCCAAGTGATTATCAACAGTCATTATTTAGATAGATGCAAAATCTTAGACAAAGGTCTTTGATAGTGAAAGAATACACAGAGGAATTTTACAAAGTGAGCATAAGAGTTGGACAAATTCAAGATACAAACGAGAAGGTTGCAAGATATATAAATGACTTAGAATGGAGATCCAAGATGAGATAAGTGTGTTGTCTCCTAAAATAGTAGAAGAGGCTTATCAGATGGTATTGAAGGCTGAAGAAAAACTCATGAGGAAGCAATCTGCTAGAAGTAGAGGTACTTTCCAAGGAAGAGGAAGTCAAGGTGGTAGAGGAAGATCTACAACACCTAGAGATGGAGCTAGCAGCAGCTCGAATCAACATACACCCACAGAAGGTGATGCAAGTGGCAGAAGGAGTTTTTTCAGAGGAAGAGGAGGCAGAGGTAGAGGAAGAGAAATCAGATGTTACAGATGTAACAAGCTGGGACATAGAGCCTATGAGTGCCCAAAAAACGCAGGGACAAATCAGAGAAATGTAATTGTTGCTCAGACTGAAGAGGAAGCAACAAAGGTGCCAGAAGAAGAAAATGTACCAGAGAAAGGGGAATCTTTGGTAGTTAACAAAGTTTTGTTAAAGCCAACAAAGGAAGTTGTTGAACCAGCACAGAGAAAGACTTTGTTCAGGACTGTGTGCAAGGTTCAAGGAAAATGTTGTCAAATGGTAATTGATAGTGGCAGCACCGATAATTTGGTCTCTATAGAAGTGGTGGAAAGTTGAAATTAAAGACAAAGAAACATCCAACACCTTACAAGGTGTCATGGCTTCAAAAAGGACATCAGTTGTTAGTGAAGGAATAGTGTGAAGTGGAGTTGTAGTTGGGTAGATACAAAGACAAAATTCTGTGTGATGTGATGCCTATGGATGTGTGTCACATATTGCTAGGAAGACCTTGGCAGTATGACAGAGGAGCTATGCATGATGGGAAAAAGAACACATACAAATTTGGTAAAGATGGTATTAATCATACATTGCTGCCTATGGAAGAAGAGGATGCATCAAGAAATAATGATCCAAAGACTCTATTGCTGAGTGGAAAAGAATATTTGTAGCAGATTGAAGAGGATGAGGTAAATTTTGCATTGATTTGCAAACCCAAGGTAATAATTACTTCCATTAAAATTTCTGATTTTCCAATTGAAATTCAAGAGATGCTGGAGAATTATTGTGATATCATTGTAGATGATTTTCCTAATGAGTTACCACCCATTAGAAAAATCAGTCATCATATAGATTTGATTCCAGGGGAAAATCTGCCAAATAAAGCAGCTTACAGGATGACTCCCACAGAAAATGAAGAAATCAAAAAACAGGTTCAGGAATTGTTAGATAAAGGACTGATTAGAGAGAGTTTGAGTCCTTGTGCAGTGCCAACAGTGTTGAGTCCAAAGAAAGATGGAGGCTAGAGAATGTGCACTAATTCAAGAGCAATCAACAAAATAACAATCAGGTACAGATTTCCTTTACCTAGAATTGAAGATTTGATGGATTGTTTAAGTGGAGCAAGATATTTTACAAAGCTGGATTTAAAAAGTGGGTATCATCAAATAAGGATTAGAGAAGGTGATGAATGGAAAACTACTTTTAAAACAAATGAAGGACTGTATGAATGGATGGTAATGCCTTTTGGGTTATCAAATGCTCCTAGTACATTTATGAGGCTTATGAATGAAGTGCTGAAAGAATTTATTGGTAAATTTGTAATAGTATATCTGGATGATATATTAGTTTACAACAGATCTAAAGAGGAACATATGAGACATCTGAGTTATGTCTTACAGAAGCTGCAACAAGAAAAGTTACTACTAAATTTAAACAAATGTTCATTCATGAAGGAAGAGTTGGTATATTTGGGCTTTGTTGTTTCTGCTGATGGATTAAAGATGGATCCAGAGAAGATAAAGGCAATCATAGAGTGACCTTCACCGAAAAGTCTTTTTGAGGTAAGAAGTTTCCATTGTCTTGCTAGTTTTTATAGAAAATTCATAAGGAATTTCAGTAAGATCAATGCTTCTATTATTGACACTATAAAGAAGGATAGACATCCATTTAGATGGATTGTTGAAGCAGAAAAGAACTTCCAGCTGTTAAAAAGAAAGATCACTGAAAAGCCTATTTTAATTTTTCTTGATTTTAATAAACATTTTCAAGTGAAATGTAATGCTAGTGGAGAAGCTATTGGCGCTGTTTTAAGTCATGAGGACAAATCTTTAGCTTATTTCAGTGAAAAATTGAATGAATCAAAGAAGAAATATTATTCTTATCATAAGGAATTTTATGCAATTGTACAGTCATTGAAAAAGTGGAGACATTACTTGATGTCTAAGGAGTTTATATTTATTCAGACAATCATGCATTACAATACATTATGCAACAGCCAAAGCTTAGTCAAAAACATGAAAAATGGGTAGAATATCTTCAAGGTTTTAATTTGTATTAAAACATATAACTGGCCAATCAAACAAGGTAGCAGATGCCTTAAGCAGAAAAAGTATCCTAGTTCAGGAAAGTCAAATTCAAGTGTTGGGTTTTGATTTTCTTAAAGAATTGTATGAGAAAGATTTAGATTTTAAAGAGGCATTTGAAGCTTGTAAAAATCTTGTTTTGTTAGACAAAAGTAAGTGGCTGGATTTTTTCTTGCAAGAAGGATTGTTGTTTAAAAGAAATTAGTTGTGCATACCAAATTGCTCTATGAGAGAAAATTTAATCAAGGAGAAACATAGTGGTGGACTTGGAGGACATTTTGGTGCAGATAAGACTTATGAGCAGTTGAATCGGTTTTATTTTTGCCGAAGATGAGATCTGAAGTGGAGAAGTATGTAAAAAATTGTAAAGTCTGTCAGTATGCAAAGGGAAGGAGCCAAAACACAGGTTTGTATGTTCCATTACCTATTCCAGATAGACCTTGGGATATGGTAAGTATGGATTTTGTTTTGGGTTTACCAAAAACTCAAAGAGGAAATGATTCAATTTATGTTGTGGTTGACAGATTTTCTAAAATGGAACATTTTATTCCATGTTATAAAACCAGTGATGCTACTCACATTGCTAATCTGTTTTTTAAGGAGATTGTAAGGTTGCATGGGTTACCTAAGAGCATTGTTTCAGACAGAGACACGATATTTGTTGGTCATTTCTAGAGGACCTTGTGGAAGAAACTTGGTACTAAACTAAGTTTCAGTTCGGCTTATCATCCTCAAACTGATGGACAGACTGAAGTTGTAAATAAAAGCTTGGGTAATCTTCTGAGAAGTCTTGCAGGTGAACATCCAAAATAGTGGGATCAAATTTTGGCACAGGCTGAATATGCTTATAATGATTCTCCTAACAGGAGTACAAGGCAAAGCCCATTCCATATAGTTTATGGAATGCACCCAACAGGGGTGTCTAAATTAAGAGACTTGGGAAAAGCTTAAATGAGAAGTGCTAAAGGAGAAGATTTTGCTTCAGAGATTCAAGCAATACATGAACAGGTAAAACAACAATTACAGGATAGCAACATAAAGTACAAGAATAGAGCAGACTTGAAGAAGAGAGAAGTTAATTTTGAGGTTGGAGATTTGGTTTCAGCACACCTGAGGAAGGAAATATTTCCAAAAAGGGAGTATAACAAGTTAAAATTTAAGAAAATTGGACCATGCAGAGTCTTGAGGAATTTTTTTGCAAATGCATATGAAATTGAATTACCCCCTGACATTGGAATATCTCTAATTTTCAATGTTGCTGATTTGTATATGTATGAACACATAAATGCAAGTGATACAACAGAAGATAAAGAAGAACAAGAGGTTGATTGGGTAAAACAGTTACCTACAGCAAAGGCATTGAAGCCAAAAAAGATTTTAGATAAGAGATTGTTTAAAAAGACAAGAGGACAGGAGTATATTCAGTATTTGATCAAGTGGAAAGATCAACCAATTGCTGATGTTACCTGGATGACATATGCCATGATACAGAAGTTGGGCAGTTCTGTAGAAGAGCTCATGGACAGGAGCCCATGAAGAATTTTGTCCTCAGGAGTCTGATGCAGGAGCATGAGGCTTGAAGACAAAAGACTTCAAATTTTATTCCAAAAATACAAAAAAAAAAAATTACAAGCAAAGGAGTGGGATCCTTTAGCTATCACTTTACAAAGCTTTCTAGATAGGATTTGAGCTAGAATTCAAGGATTTGGATTATCTTGTAATTAATTCAAGTAGTTAGGCTTAGTTGATATTATTGAGGAGTATATCATGCATATTAGTTATTATCTAGGATTAGGCAGTTTCAATCCATTGATTTAGGATCTGGTTGTTGTAAGTACAGGTATTTATGTAAGTTTTGAATTAGTGTAATGGGATTTGGCTGTGGAGGATTGGATTGTAAAATTTGGAATCTCTTTGTGTCTTTGTGTATTATGTGCATGAATGGTCAATCCCGGAGGTTTTAATTTCCTTCAAAATATTTCTGAGTTTTGTTGATTTCCAGTTTGAACCTCTAGAACTAGAGTTTTGTATAATCTTGTGTTATCGCATCTAAATCTTCATTCATTGTGCATTGAAATAACCTAGATATATTTGGAATCACAGAGTTAGTTAGCGATATCCTGAATATGATAGATAAGAACTAAACTTGGCTGAAGTGCTAAATCTCGGCGGAACGAGGAAAACCAGATAAATTCACGAGAAACCCAAGAAAAGATTTGAATTGTCCAATCAACAAATCCAATAGATCTAATGGTCATCGCGTGCCAACAAGCAAAGACGTTAATCAGAATAGAAGAGCGATCTTCGTAGGTGTAAGCAGTATCTCGCACAGTCTTAAGGTGGTAAGTGTTATTCTAAAATTTTACGTGATTACCCTTAGCAGGTGACACGTAGCACGAGAAAACTACTTTTCTCACGCGGCCTCGACTTGTTATACATCATGCAAGAATCCACGCGAGATTAGGCGATAGTCGTTGGATCGAGCGGGATTGATCAACGGTGGAGATCGGCCAAGCTAGTTGGCGAGCAGGTGACGTGATAACCATCGGATTTAGGAATGAGATCGACGACAGAGATTTAATTTGCTAAAGGTTTGTGGAATGGCGAACACGATAAGGTTATGAACTAGGTTTTTAATTCCTTTTAGTTCCATGGAAAATTGAAGTTTTTCCATATATCGGGTAAATTAAACAGTTCTGCTATCATAGCAAAATAGCTAAATTTGGAGGTTGATGACTGATACTCCAAAGAAAACTCGAGAAGAAGTTCCATCCGATCTTGAAGAAATCGTTTCTAGTTTTGAACGATTATCCTTAACACCTACATTGCCCACCACCATCTCGGACACCCGATCGGAACTCAGCTGCCCATTCACCCCATCACTCAGCACATAACAAATACTATACACATAGTTGCTATGACTGATGTTGAATTCTCTCTTATTGCGCCCATTATAGAATACCCCTTTCTGTAATAATATCAATCTCCGATTAAATGTATGCAATACAACAGTCTACTTATCTAACCTCTATCCGTCTGAGAATTTGAAACCAGGGTAGTGGTTTGCACGTCCACTGTCTGTAGCACGCTGATTTTCGTTTTCTTCAATGGAGTGTGTCGAATGGTGTACTTTTACAATTTTATAATTTTCAATATATAAGAAATAAATAACAACAGAAATATGAGCATGATGGGGCATGCATGCCTAGCATTATTTCTCATTTGCAAATAAGAGATTATGGTTGGTGTTGGCCTTAACTTAAGGAAAAGTTTTTTTTTGATACACCGGAAATTTAGTGATGGAGGAGTTGAAATTAATATATATATATATATATATATATATATATAATATAATAAATATAAATTTTGTTGGAAACACAAGTCCACGCCATACACGCATAGTCATTGAATCACATTAGCTCAATTCATGAGCCAACATCCATACAAGTTATCGAGAGGAAGAGCCATGAGCTAACGAGGAGGAACATTACCAACACCAAATCTCGTTGTATATGCATCAATAATGGTCAATGGTCATAATGTTACATAACATAGCTATAGGCTGCCGAGAGATTCGTCACATCACATTAATTTTTCATCAATTTTTCTATCAGCTTATTTACAAAATACTCCGAGGCTAGTAAGAGACCCTTTTTCCCACCCTAACAATGGACCTCACTAGTTGCTTGCCCCCTCATTAAACCTATACTTCACCTTGTATGTTTAAGTTAATTAATTGATTTTTGTAGGTTGAGTGATTGTCAGGTGTGGGTGCCAGAGGCAGCAGTCAGCAATAAACTTAGAAGTCTCATGTTATACCTCAAACAAGTTGTAGCGTAGCAGGGGTGTTCATCGTATGTAAAGAGAGAAATATGTAAAGTGCAAGTCTATTTGTATGATTGGAGAAATTTATGGAAAGGTCCACATGGCCAAGACTACCGAAAGGAGTTTGATATTATATACAAAAAGGCCCCACTCTTGCCCTATGATTTCACCCTCACCGAATTCCTTTGTCAACCTTTAATGAATCAAAACTGTTATCAAAACTCATTTCTTCTAGCTATTTTATATTATAGTCATCCATCAAATATCTTATCCTTTTCAATATTTTTTATTTACGCCATTCAATAATTTATGTATTCAATAATTTATGTATTCAATAATTTATTTATTGTACAATATATGATAGACATTCTATGATTATATATAAATACAACCTTTTTTTTTACAACATTTTATTTACCCATAGAAAAGTAGTTTATGATTCTCCATATGGTATGATTATAAAATATCGATAACAACTGTGCTTTGTCCGAATTGTGAGACTAATAATAAAAAAAAAAATTAGTGGACAAGGAGCATAATCCATAATTTGTATATATAAATAATAAGTGGAGCCAATTTGTATATTTATTAATCTATAATTTAGAGTTATTAAATATTATAACAAATAAAATGGAGTATAAAGTTATTAATTTAAAATAAGGATATCATATATATTTAATAAAGATATATTTTTACATGGTATTACTATAAGTTGATATTTAAATAAAAAAATATTAATAGTATTTGATATTATTAGTTTATTTTTATATATAATGTAGATAACATTTAAATTAGATAAATTTTATGGGAATGCACAAATGGATTGTTAATATTATTAGTATTGTTTAAATTAAATTAAAATTATATATATATATATATATATATATATATATATATATACATTTTGTTGTAAAGTGTATGTTAATTATGCACTACGTACTAAGTAAATTTGGGTATAACAGATATGAATAAATTATAAAAGTTTAATAAATATACATATAAAACTAATTGTATACTACAACAACAACAACAACAAAACATCCAGATTTACTGAGGTTAGTGCCCACCAAAATTTATGCAACTTGTGGAAGAAACTTCATATAGAAGAATTATTGACATTGTAATCAAAGAAAAAAAAACCTAACCATGTGTCCAACATGGTTGTAATTTCTTAATTGAGACTTAATTGGAGTTGGTTTCCCATTTTAGTTTCCAAGATAAATATTGTGTTCATTGTGCCTTGAATGATTTGATATTTCTTTATCAAAGAAAGAAATATGTGTCTAAGAGTTAGTAAAAGTTCTTCCTTATATTTAAACTACTACTTAGAATTGAATTAATGACTTGTTAATGAATACACAAGAATGGTTCCAAACTTCATTCTAGACTAGTATTTTGAAAGCCACCAAGAGCTAACTAATATTTGAGTATATCAAACTAATTCATTAATTAACTTTAATATTAAATTAAATAAATAATTATGGTTACTAAATAAAGTATTTTGGTGTTAATAAATCATTAGAGCATGACGAACAGGTACGTTGTTGTAACCTAGCTAGTATTAAGAGAAAATTTGGAGCTCACACATGAGAGGAGATCCTACGAAATCTTATCAATATTAGTAATGATTATTTACTAGCATGGTAAAGGAAACTTATGCCTATCATTTATTATATGTGTGTGAGTCTACTAAGAGTGGACAAGTTCTAAGTTGCATTAATAAGTCTTGTTTGGAACAAATAATTAAACATTTCAAAATGGTTAAGACGTGGGGAAATCAAGGTCAAGGAGGATCATCCCAGTGACCTCCTACAAATAACCCATTACCATCACCAAAGTTGGATCTCATCTTGCGTTCCCTAGAAGCAATTAATGAAACTTTAAGAGGGCGCCAAACAATTGAAGTGGAAGTGGAGCACCCTCCATCAGGGTTGGGCAATCTCAAGGGATCAAGAGACTCCGATAGAGGACCCCCAATCGAGGACATTACTAGGGAGCTCCAAAAGATTAAGCTCCTAGAGTTTGCTAGAGGTCGTGCTAACAAATGAGCAGAAGCTTGGTTAGAAGGAATGAGAAGGTGCTTCGCACTGAGAGATTATACTTCCAAATCGAAAGCTAAAATAACGATATTCCAACTCATAGATAGTGCTCTGAATCGGTGGGGTAACTTAGAGCGTCAACTACACCTCAGTCCGGACACAGTTACTTGGGAGTTATTTGAGGAGAGATTCAGGAAAAAGTACCTACTAGCATATTATGAAGAACAACAGGTAGGAGCCTTCCATGCTTTGGTACAGGGAAATCATACGGTAGAAGAATATGAGATTAGATTCATGGAATTGGTCAAGTATGTCTTCTACATGGATACTGATCAGCGCCAAGCAGATCGTTTCATTTATGGATTGAACCCTAAGATTAGGGCAATGGTGCGGATGTGGAAACCATCCTTAGTTACGGAAGTTATGGAACATGCTCGTTATGTTGAAGAGCACTTAGAATTAAAGGGTGGAAATAAAACCATCTTTCCACAACAACCAAGGTTCATGGGGAAGGCCCCTCGTACCTTCCCCAGGGGGGGAAGTTTGAGGCCACTGCCATATGGAAACAGGGTTGTACCCAAAGCATCGACAGTGGGGATTTCAATGGTTACTAGTGTAGCTTCACCCGCAGCTTCAAGGATTCGTGCAAATCAAGGTCATACACGAGGAGCAACAAGTAGGGGCAGGGGTCCCAAGGGAAGGAACTCTTTCCAAAGAACTCCACAACATTCTGTTCAAAGTCTACCACGCATCACTTGTTGGGGATGCAGGGGACCTCATTACCAGCGTGACTGTCCTAAGTTACAAACTGGTAACAACCGTAGAGAAGGAAAAGCACCAATGGGGGGAGCAAGTAGCCACCATCGAATCTATGCAGCAGTTGATAACCAACAAGTTGAACACCAATCTGTCGTGGTAGAAACCTCAGGTATGATAAACAAAGTAAAAGTTAAAATTTTGTTTGATTATGGTGCTATAGATAGTTTCATTTCATTAGTTTCATTAGAAAAATGTGGGTTGGCAGCCTATGAGCATGATGACTTTAAGCAAGTTGAGATGGCTTCTGGGATAAAACAAGTAGTAGGACCTAGTGTTGACCAATGTCAAGTGAACCTCGGGGTGTGTATAACTAAGTTGAAGGCATATGTCACAGCATTGGGGACATACGATGTAATTATTGGAATGGACTGGCTAGAAGCTCATCGAGCTTTGGTAGATTGTTTCAAAAAGAAGGTGATTTGTTTAGATGATGAAGGTAGGTCAATTGAGATTTTTGGTATCAAGAGAGGAGTGTCCCTACAATTCATCTCCATGATGAAGGTAAAATGTTGTCTCTGACAAGGTTGCAAATTATATGTGGTCGAGGCTGTAAGTGACCAAAAAGGACCCTCCCTAGATCAACACCTAATTTTGTCAGAGTTCAAGGATGTTTTTCCTAAGGAATTGCCTGTAAGGGAGATCGATTTCACAATCGACCTAAAACCTGGTGCAGAACCAATATCTAAGACACCCTACAGGATGACAGCTCCAGAACTTTGTGATTTGCAGATGCAGTTAAAGGGGCTTTTAGACTTGGGATTTATCAGACCTAGTATTTCACCTTGGGGTGCACCAGTGATTTTTGTCAAGAAGAGGGATGCTTCCTTAAGGCTGTGCATAGATTATATGGACTTGAATAGAGGCACAATAAAGAATAGGTACCCGATACCTAGAATAGATGACCTATTTGATCAAATGAAGGGAGCATCGGTTTTCTCAAAGATCGATCTACGATCTGGATACCACCAACTAAGGATTAAGGAAGGTGACATCTTAAAAAACGCATTTCGAACTCGGTTTGGGCATTATGAGTTTGTCGTTGTTCCATTTGGTTTGACCAATGCACCAACAGTATTCATGAGCCTCATGAATGGTGTGTTCAAGAAGTATTTGGACCAATTTGTGCAAGTCTTTCTGGACGACATTCATGTGTATACCAAGAACGAAAAGGAGCATGAAGAGCACCTAAGGTTTGTATTGACTTGCTTAAGGTAAAATCAATTATATGGAAAATTATCATAATGTTCTTTCTTTCGGAAGAAAATTCATTATCATGGGCACATCATTTCAAGAGAAGGGATTTCAATTGCCCCGGAAAAGGTAAAGGCCATAATAGATTGGCTAGTACCGAAAAATGCTCATCATTGCCATCCAGCAGGACTCCTACAACCACATGACATCCCTATGTCTAAATGGGAGGTAATTTATATGGATTTTGTTGTGGGTTTGCCACTCAC
Organism: Pinus tabuliformis; assembly: GCA_031772625.1. Lineage (NCBI taxonomy): Eukaryota > Viridiplantae > Streptophyta > Pinopsida > Pinales > Pinaceae > Pinus > Pinus tabuliformis. The sequence goes on along the minus strand of CM062811.1, from coordinate 624,051 downwards.
ATCACAGAGGCACAATGCTATATTGGTTGTAGTTGATAAATTGACCAAAAGTGCCCATTTCATCCCAGTAAGAGACACTTACGATGTTACTGATGTGGCACGATTTTTTATAAGTGAAGTTATTCGACTACATGGGTTACCCACAAAGATCATTTCTGATAGAGACTCTCGATTTACATCTAGGTTTTGGACAAGTTTACAGTCAGCACTAGGGACTCAATTGAACCTGAGCACTGCATATCATCCAGAAACAGATGGGCAGATTGAAAGAGTAAATTAGGTTATGGAAGACATGCTTAGAATGTACGTCATGGATAATCAGACTCAGTGGGAAAGGTACTTACCATTGGTAGAGTTTGCCTATAATAACAGTTACCATAGTTCAATCGGGATGCCTCCTTATCAAGCTCTATATGGGAGGCCATGTAGGATGCCATTGAGTTGGGAAAAGTTGGAGGACCGAGTAATAGTTGGGCTGGAATTAGTTCAAGAAATGGAGGAACAGGTAAGACAAATTCGATAAAGGTTAAAGGAAGCACAAGATAGACAGAAGAGTTATGCTGATTCACATAGGACTGATCGAAGTTATGAAGTAGGAGACCAAGTTTTTATTCGTATCCGACCCAACAAAAGCACCATTCGGTTTGGGAAAGGGACGAAGTTGTCACCTCAGTTTATAGGACCTTTTAGGATCAAGGAGAAGATTGGACCAGTTGCCTATCGTCTTGTACTGCCACCCCATTTGCATAAAAATCATGATGTTTTTCATGTATCTATTTTACGACATTATGTTTATGATGAATCTCACAAACTGGATTGGAGGGAATTATAGGTCTTGGACATGGGAACCCTAATGGTCGAACCATTATGCATATTGGACCGTAGGGTTTGACAGCTCAGACGTCACATGGTGGACCATGTTAAGGTCCAATGGGACAAGTATAGCCCAGGATCTGCTACCTGGGAGGATGCATAGACTATACGTCGTGACTACCCCTCACTTTTTGAGCATCTGTGATGCCCATTTGACTTAAATAGCTACCTATGTTAAGGCTCTATTTTCAGTTCCATGTTATTTATTTATGAATGCTATGTAATATTGATGCATTTAGTTGGACACACGAAACTACTTATATAAATCATTAGATGGATCAGGTATTGATGATTGAAGTGTTTGATGTATGACCTAAGGTATGACTTATTTGGTTATGATTTATCTAGTGCATGACTTATCAGAGTTATTGTTGTTTCATATATGGCTTGAGTGGATATGATTTATCTATCTAATGAATGACTTAGTGAAATTATTATTTATCTAATGTAAGATTTATTTCCAGTATGAACTACAAAATTGACACGTGGATACTAGACTTAATAACATGATGTTTAAGATCACTTATCTATATATATTTTGTTGTTATATATATGCATGAATGAGAACTAACCTGCAGATTGGAAAGAACTATATGATAACCAAGATATACTCTTCAATTGCGGAAGGTCGAGACATCTAATAAGGAAAGGTATGATGTACATTGTTCTATTACATTTTGTATCTACTTGACATGCACTCTTATGACATGGGTAAAATGTAAATGGCAGGTGACAAGACTACCTGACTAGATTATTCGATGACAAGTATCCAACCAGCGCTGTAGTGTGGTCCATATTAGGGTTTGACCCTAGTTGTGAGGAGGGTGGAGGTATTTCCCACCATGTAACCTCCAAACTTGGAATCGTGGGAGGGCAGTGATGGACACGCTCCCGTAGACGTGTGATGACGATTTCCAGTTGCCTGCTGGGGAAGTTAGGTCGATATAGTCGATGGTTTTGCCATATTGGTTTTATCAGTGGTTAGATTGGTATAACCGATGCCATAGTATATAGCAACAAAGGATGCATAGGGTGGGAGCGGAAGCAGGTTAGGAAGGATAGGTGGATATAGATTAGTTGGAGACTCTTGATGGGAAGTGGTATCATTGCCTGACTTACTTAATTTTACTACTATAACTCTCTTTCTATTTTTTTTATGCCTTATTGTCAAACTTCTTTCGAACTCCTTGTATCTTTTTCTTTCTAACTTCGGGACAAAGTTTTTTGAAGGAGGGGTGTATGTAATGCCCTACTTAATCTTATCATGCTAATTTTTATTAGTATTTAATTAACTTGAAAATATTGACTTACAATTATCAAGAAACATTGGTATATACCTACATTTGTGAAACTGTAATTTTATTTTACTGATATAAATTTTATTATTGTTATTATTCAATTCCAACTTTGTCTTTTCAAATCTAGTTTTGAGAAGATATGGTCTTCTCCAATTAAATTCCAAATTAAATATCCATATCCCAATGTGTCTTCTCAAATCTTCTTGGGAGAAGATATGGTCTTCTCCAATTAAATTCCAAATTAAATATTTGTATCCCAAGGTGTTTTCTCAAATTTACATGGGAGAATATATGCTCTTCTCCAATTAAATTTCAAATTAAATAGCCATATCCCAAGGTGTCTTCTCAAATATACTTGGGAGAATATATGGTAAGAAAAGTCAAGGATACTAAATGAAAGGATGAGGGGGTAGTCCTGACATTAATGATAGGTAGTTGAGGTGGATGGGAAGAAGAGACATAAAAGGAGAAGGATGATGAGAGGAGAGGGGATCCTTGGTCTTGGTTTTTTGGTTTTGGAGGATTTTATTTTGGGGGAGAATGTGGAGAAAGAGAATGGAGAGATCAATGAGGGAATACAAACTTGGATCTCAAGAGTGTTTGTTTAACTTGGATACACTACATCTGGTTGGACTTGGGATTGGAGGGCTAGTGAGCCTATGGAGGTTCCTTGGGCTATGAAATCATTCCTAGTTGGCTGGGAGGTAAATTCAGTTGGGTAGTCGAGAGGAGCATCCCAACAGAGTTAGGAGCATCTTAACCAAGCTATTGGAACATGTATTCTTTCGTTTATTGATTACTTATGTAAATGGTTGAAATGACATCTTTACTTGTTTAATATGTTGTAAATAAATTTTAATTGTATATTGTCATCAAATAAATGTTGATTTATAAATAAGTTATTTTCCTTCTTATTGTGTTTTAATTAAATAAATTTAGTTTTTAGTTAGAGAACCCTAGGATGGATCCTCACAATCTTCTGTGGATGAGGAAGGTTGTCCAAAGGAGGAATTTGTCCCTCAGCACCAAATTAATAGGATTTTCTTCCCACAGGGTTTTCCCTCTTCACCTCATGTTTCTCATATTGTGTCTTGCATAAGTTGTTTCATGAGTACCTAACATGGATAAATTTGTTTGGTACCTATTGATTTTTGTTGTACATGAGTACCTAACATGGTTGAGATTTAATGTGACTCATTCACTAACATACTCCCTGGTTGGGCTTGTTGGGGTTGTTGCAGTACATTGTACTTTGTTCTTCATCACGATATCGTTAGGACCTACAATATGGCCATCATTCAACCCTCGTCCATACATTATTAGGGTCGCATATGACCACTTTTCATTCACTACTAGACATTTTCTATCACTTGGCACATTTTCTATTTTATAGGGTTCTCTACTTTTAGTAGGTTTATTTTATTTAGGATGCCACCTGAGATGACATTGGTGTTGACTAGATACTAGTTGGAGGATGACATGGACCAGATATTTACATAGGTGTAAAGTGAGTAATCTTGATACTGTGGAGATTGAATTCTTATAGATATGACACTCTTTGCTCAAAATGATGCTACAAAAGTTTGAGACTAGAAAAACAATACCACAGAGTTTCAGATTGTGACAAAGGGTTTGCTTCCCTTTCTTGGGTTATTGGAGATGCCAAAAGATATGACTTTGATTCCTTTCAAAACTCAGAGCTATTTGCAATAAATTCGTTGATCTGTAATATACATACCAGAGGTGAGACGATGCTCAGAAATTCAGTGACTTGGATGAGAGATGCAAACCTTGTGAGGTCTCTAATTGACCTTTGCTCCTATGCCAACGACTGCGACTTCACTAGATATGCTTGACAAGCCTTTCGCTCCACAAGAATAGGCCTCTTATGACCTCATTCTTTTGTAAATGGGTCTGCGGCCTATTATCAGAGATTAGGGATAATTAGGTGCCCAAAGAGTTGCATTTTGCTTGCAAATGTGTGTGAATTTGAGAGGATTGTTTCCTCACTTATTCTCTCCCTTGAAACAAAGCTTGAATGCTCTCTAAATGCTCTCAATCTTGGACTATATACTGCGACTTGATCTATGCAATTAGGGCTTGATAAATTACCCATAACTTTGTTCTAGATGCCTCCAGAGATTCAACCTAGGGTTAATGCTTCCTTTGAGGTGAGATGATGCCAAAACAATCTTCTTTTCTACCCTATGTTGAAAACCTCGCTCTGATACCATGTTGGGAAATCTAGGGCAGGGAGATAGAGTATTGATTAATTTGATTTCTCTTTTAATCTTTGACATTTTCTTGTGATTCATTTTAGGGCATTATCATCATTATTTAGTTATGTTCATCATAAAGAGAAATGCCAATAAGAAGATCACGATGCAAACACAAGAACACGAGATGTAGGCTGCTAGCCAAGGCCAAAACCTCTCCTAGAGAGGAAAACCCACAAAAATATATTCTTATAGAATTTCATTGAAGACTTCCAAGACCTTGAACTTGACCCAGACCAAAATCCAAGTGATGAGCTAACCAAACCCAAACATATCGCTACAAAAAGCAGACTGAGGAAACCCTAGGTTCTCCTCCACAACTCACACATGAGAGAAGTAAGGACAGAGATTCACTTCCTTTCCTCATTCACTAACCTTTATAGGAAAATTGCTTCCTTTCTTGCTACTTTGTTGGATTATATCTCTTCTCCTTTCCACATGGATCATATAAATATAACTTGTTGTGTGTCTTTAAATGAGGGAAAGCTAGTCCCTTCTTATAGGCTTCTTAGGAGATGATTTAGGCCTCTCTAGGGCGACTTAAAGAGGGTTGGCCGACCCATCACTTGGAGATTTCTAGAAAAATATTTTTCTTTCTTGTTACATGAGCCCTCCAAGAGCTAGTACATCATGACCTTGACTCTTTAACCTTTTACCATGACCCCTAGAGAACTCAATGGGTGCTTTGGCCTAGGACAAGAAACCCATTTCACAATAAATATTTTTTTTTTACAAAAAATATTTCTTTTCTTTTTCCTTTTGACAAGTACATCAATAATTACATCAAGTCGTGACTCAAGTACAATTATGAAGACCGACACTAGTTATATTTCAACATTCTTTATATTAAATCCTATGGGCATAAAAAAAGGATGGTGGGTACAATTGTTAGAGCACGCGGAGAGGTAGAAAAGAGAGAGGTCGAAACCATTGTGATATCAGCTTGAGAATTAATACAAGTGTAGAGCTCCTGCACAATAGATTTAGCTTTGTGTGCGTTTGTAGAAAAGAGAGCGGTCGGAACCACTGTAATATCAGGTTGTGAATTAATACAAGTGTAGAGCTCCTGCACACCAAGTGTTAAAATCTAAAAATTTGTTTACATGGAGTGTCACATGGGTTATGTGCTTTATTATTAATTTTCTCCAAGTGGATGTTTATTCTGTACAAAAATATTATTTTTCTCCTAAAAAGATTCGTGGGACGATTGTTGCTTCCTTTCCACTCCACTTCACAGCAAAGCAAAACACATCGATATACTGCTATCCAAATATACTGTAATACACAGTGCGTACTAGTGCATTAATGGAGCCCTAAACTCAGAGTGGCTTTAAAGATTTTGATGTGACTACTTATTCGGAAGAGGGAATTAAACGGAGCAGAACACTCTCATTGAATTTGTCGTAGGAGAAGAGACCACTCTCATTGAATTTGTCGTAGGAGAAGAGAGCTACCTTGTAGTAACAGGTAGGAGGTTAGACCTCTGTGCAGGCCTGGAATGAATCTCGGCGTAACAGAAGTGGTGTGGCAAGAATATCGACTGATGAACGTGAAAGGGCAAAGAGGGAGAAGTGTATGATGCTGAGCCTACCCATCTTCTTCATACTTACCATTAAAGCGCTAAAGCGCTAAAACAAAGTCAGATCTTCCAGGACTGTTCTGATCATGTTGACAGAGAGGATAAATAGTGAATGTGAGTGACATATTCTTCAGATAAATAGGGGTGTTTTTCTTTCAACTGGAAGTAGAAATCTCTGTTTTGTTTTTATATGTATAACAGAAAACTTCAACCGCAGTGGTATATTGTTGGCCCTGTTTTGTTTATATGTATACCAGAAAGGTAAGGTTGAGCTGAAGTAAGTTTAACCCAGATAGAATATTTGGCTTCCTATAAAAAACCGTATGACAGACGTATACATATGTTTGAAAATACATAATCCATTATTGTAGTAGCGGATTAACAGGGAGGTGCAAATCTCCATTTGCGATAATATATGTTTGTTAAGGTATATCATAGTGAATGTGCAGATTAGTAATTCTATTGAATGTGTAGATTATGAAGTACTTTTGGTGTTTTTTGATTTTATATATATATAATTATTTTATTGATTAAAAAAATGGACATTTTATTGTAAAATTAAATAAAAATATAATTATATTATATGTATTATTATTAATATAGTATATGATATAAATTTATTTTATTTTTTACAATATATATAATATTGATGATGATAATGATGATTAACATCTTCACCAAAATTGATATTTAGATTTTAAGAAGGTAAGAGAGTATTCAAAATTTTGTATCATTTTATTTCTATGTTAGAAAAGTATTAAGATAAGTTTTCCAAGATCACCGCAGTTTTGCTCACTTAAAAGGTTATGCTAATAATGTGGCAAATACTTTAAAAATCAGATAGAATGTGCGTATAAGTAGGACAATTTGACTTTGCATCTTCAACTCTCACATTGTACTAAAGGTGATAAAATCTTTCATTTCATGGCTTTTTGGAATTAACCAATGTTGAGTTTCAATATGAAGTTCAAGAAATTTGTTTTTATTTTAAGAGTGCTCATTTTCTTCTTAACATTAGTCCAGACAAAGAGGTATTTTGATTTTTGAGATTAGAATTCATCACTTCCTTGTAAAAATATCAATTTTATTCCTCCCTTTAATGCTTTATCACGCCATAATTTCTCCTTAAATTTTTAAGTAATAATATTTTTAATAGTATCCTTATTATGTCCTCAATTGGAGTGTGGAAAACACAACCAATGGACAAAGGAGCAGGAGCTCACCACTCCAATTTCTCTCCTTGCATTAAGGAGGTGAGGATGGCGTGGCTATTTGACCCATGCACTCACATATGCCAATTAACTTCACATTACCTCACATGAAGATGCTAGCATTCATTTCCACCAGGCAGTCTTGTATCTCTTGTCATTGCTTTTTGTTTTAATGTTGTTACACCAATGTTTCCCAATTGCACGTGCGATATTTTCACCACAACGTTGGATTTTTGGACATGTTGCTTTACAAAGGTCTTGGTCCTCTTGGCTTGGAGTCTCTCCAAGCACCTCCAATGATAGTGTTTCAAGCTTGGAACCGAGAAACAATCATAGTGATTGCTAACTTGGGAACTCATGGCAAACAGAGCATTGGAGTGTGTTGACTACAACATTTCATAGTGCAGTAGGCCACCAACATAGGGGTAATTCCTCCTATGTCCAATCTTAGCAAATTCTTCAACTTGATTTTATTTGCATAGTGAAATTCAGTGTATGGTTTGTAAGGTGTCTCTGTGATATTGAATTTCATTGGAGTATCTTGTGTTATTTCAATTGCTTCCTTTACTCGGAGCTGCCCTTTTCCAATGCCCTTTTCGTCATTGTTAATTCACCCTATCCTTGGCTAGTCTAGAATCAGAGAGTGAATAGCCTTGTAGGATTTTCATGGTTTTATTCAAATTTGATCATTGTAGTGCTTTGTCAACGATCTCAATGCATTCAAAGTGGAAAAAGTAGAGGAATCAACTCATAGTACCATTTTTACTAGTGGGACCTAGTTTGACAAATAAGGGTTTGAAATCTTTTAAGAGCATTTTGAGGCATCAAACAATGTTTTTTGAGGGTAAAAAATTGTTTGTTAAGTGCAACACCATTTTTTTTCCTATTTTAAACATAGATATCTTTCCAAGGATCCAAGAACCGCCTTAATCCGAGTCCATATGTAAAAGTTAAGCTACTCAAAAGTTGACCTTCATGTTTTAGCCATTGTAATTCGAGAGGATGCCATATAAACCCCCATTACTCAAAGAAAATGAGCTAGCTATGTGATTATGATAAAGAAGACTAGAGTCCATATTGTAACTCTAATTAAGCATTGAAGGATTCAAACCTAACCACTAGTAGGCTATCGAGCTATGTTATAACTGGGCTTTTGTGAGGGAAAGGAGCTCCATTCTTTTTGAGTGCAATTGTTCCAGACATGAGTAGAGTAGCTGAGAGAAATAGGGAAAGAGCACACAAAGAGGATTTGTGTGTTATAGTAGCCTATGTGCCATATGCCTTATTTCTTTGTACTCATAAGCATTTTGTATTTAGAGAAAAAGAACAAAGTGGCCTATGCTTTTATCCCAAAAGAGCTTCCCAAGATATATCTTGTGTTAATCATAGTTTCTGAGTTTTTATTTTGGTTGTTCTCAATTCTCTGCATAATTATAATTTGCATGCATGCACAATAAACAATAATTTACAAATCCAAAAATATAAAGAAAAATAAACCCCCATAGTGTAGTTTTTGGATTTTTAGGTCTATTTTTTCAAGTTTGCTGTGATGAAATGTTTACTAGAATATCCATAAAATTTTATGAATCATGGTTGAATTTAGTTTGTTGCATTAATATGCACCTCTTCTAGGGGTTTTGTATCCTAGTTACTTTCTCTCCTTTGAGCATTATGCCCTACCAGCGCAAGCATTGTTGCCAAGGGTCTATAAGTTACGACCTTTCTGGCAGACCTTAGGCTCAGACATAAGCTCACATGACTGCGACTATATTTCACTCCATGAGAAACTTAGGAGAAAATTTGATAGTTATAAGCCTTAAATATTAATGATCCTCAGACCTACTCTGATTTTGAGATTCAAATAGAAGTAGCCCACTGGGTTATGGACCCTAGCCATACTATGGGACGACACATCGAATATCTCAATTCTATCACCCTCCATTGGAAAATGATGATGCTCTTGGGCATGATGCTCAATGAAAAGTATGAAGATCACAATGAAATCATTGTGTGCCTTAATGAAATCCACAGTGTCCTATGCCACTAGTTCTACTGCTTGGTTAGCATCAACGCCCACTTGGACACGTTGAAAGTCACCTACAACGTAGTCTTAAACCTCCACTAGCAACAAGCACAAGTGTACAGGATTAGAACCTAGTAACATCCTCTGAAAATTGATGTTTTAGTAAAGCATTTTTTTCTAATACATTAATGGCTAGTGGCAATTGACAAATGATATATTGTAGTTATGTTATTGTCTCTATTAGTGATTTAGATGTAGACTTGTTAGAGAATTTTGATGATTTTGGGTGGGAGATAACAATGCTCATTGCCATCGGTCTATTTTTCCTTTTGGTAGATCACGATAGTGAATAGACCAAACAATGAACTTAAATTTTTGTATAACAATAATTTTGAGGCAATAGAAAATTTAACCAAAAACAAATATTATCCTTATGCTATGAAATACTATCCCCCTTTATGCCCAATGGTCAAGCAAAGATTGAGTATCCTTGTGTCATCCAGATATAACAAATATATGTGAGATGGTATGGTATATATATTTATTGTTACGATAGTATAAATATGTTTTTTAATTATAAATATTTATTTTTGTTAATGTAAAACATAAAGCAAATATTTATTTTTATTTTTGTGATATATTAAAAAATTATTTTTGTATCATTTTATTGGTAAAAAGAGTTAAAGCATTATTGCAAAAATAAATTGAAAATATGAAAAAAGATAAAAATTATAAAGAAATAAATTAAAATATAAAAAACAAAAAAATATCTATAACTAAAATAATGTTTCAATTATTTTTTTCTATTTAAAATTTAATATATATATATATATATATATCTATATATTATAAATTAGAAAATTTGTTAAACTTTTACTAAACTTTCCTTATTTTTTTCTACTAACTCTGGTTGAATCCATGCATTGAAACAACTATCAACACAAATTTCACATGTTATTGGTTGTGAATTAGATAAAAGAGAGACCACTTTACATCATAGAGGTTGAGACTAGATTTTTTCCATTCAAGATTAATTGGGCATGAATACCACAATTTCATTTCATTTACTTATACTCTTCAATTTTTTCTCTTTGCTTCTCTCCATTCCATTTTTTTCCCTTTGCTTCTCTCCATTCCAAACCAGAGATGGGTGAAAAATACACATTTTGTTAATAAAATTAATTGTTATGTATAGAATTTTGTATTTTATTTTAGAGTTTTTTGGAAAAAAAATTTCTTTTTTTTTTATTTAGGGGTATAAATTTTTTATGGTTAAAACATGTTATTACTATGTTGCTTAAAACAAGAGAGACCTTTAGTTTCTTACATTCTTAAAATGGAGTTGATAAATGACACATATAAGAAGAATTAGCATAGATGCCAAATTTATATGAATCCAAAACTTGTTGGTTATAAATGGGGTAGAATATGTACACCCCTATGAAATTTAACAATAAATTCTTGGGTGAAAACAAGTCTCTTCCCTCACAAACAAAGGGGTCTCATTCACCAATTTAATGTCTAGCTTAAGTGTGACCTTAAAAACAAATAAAAAAACGAAGTTGATATTAAAATATATTTGTTAACATAGAAATTCAAACATTTCACTAAGTTCCCATTAAAATATTTTTAAAAAGTGAAAGAATTACACATATTCATCTTCATCATTTAAAAAAATAAAAATATAAGATTTTGTGCTTCATATGGATATTGAAATATTTTATTTATAGATGAGAGTGAAATGATTTTATATATATATATATATATATATAATTGTCACACTCCTTTTGTGGGAATCAATTACGTGGACTAACGACTAATTTAAAAATATAGGACTACTTGCACACTCAAGCTAATTGTAAGAGTTTAAAGTTTACTAATGCCTATGGGTTTTGGTGTAATGGAAAACTTCAACATGACCAAAAATAAAAATATAAGATTTTGTGTTTCATATGGATATTGAAATATTTTATTTATAGTTGAGAGTGAAATGATATATATATATATATATATATATCACACTCACCTCTGTGAGAATCAATTATGTGGACTAACGACTAATTTCAAAATATGGGACTATGTTCCCACTCAAGGTAATTGCAAGGGTTTAAAGTTTACTAATGCCCATGGGTTTTGGTGTAATGGAAAACCCCAACATGGCATTAGAGCCTTGACCCACATTCGATTCCCAGAGATGTGTTTCATAAGGGGTGTTGGAGTACTTATCACACTCATCTCATTGAGAATCAATCTCATTTGGAATCAAATGGACTAACCTAACACCCTCGAACATGAGACTACCCACCCACTCAAGGTAGTTGTAAGGGTTTGAAGATTTACTAATACCTACCAATTTTGGTGTAATGAAAAACCTCAACAATATATATACAAACCAAATTCAACTTACACATCTCTTTTATATCAATTTTTAATATTAACCCTACTTTTAATCAAAATTCAAAAAATATATTCAATGAATATTTTATTTTTATTTAAAAAAAAATATGAAAGAAATAATTACACATTTTTTTATATTAAATTGTAATGAAATATCTCAACAATATATGTACCAACTAAATTCAATTTACACATCTCTTTTATATCAATCTATAATAACCATATTTTTAATTAAAATTCAAAAAATAATTTAAATGAATATTTTATTTTTATTTAAATAAAAAATATATTCAATAAATGTTTTATTTTTATTTAAATAAAAAAATGCTAAAAAAATATTACACATTTTTCTCATACTAAATTGCAAATATTAAGACGAGGAAAAAAAAATATCGATGTATTTTTGTCGATTTGTACCTTTTAAGGGAACACACACTTGAGACCTTCCAAATTATTGTTAAACAGAACCATGCCACACAGTTAGTACCACTGCTTCCATGATTATATTTCAAATTTATGTTATGGTGCGAGTATGATCCAAGCTTAGGAGACGATTAAAATCTTTCTTGTTTTGCATTAATTATGAAATTATTTTTATTTACATAAATATATTGACATTTTTATTTGGAATTACCCGTCAATTTTGTTGATTATTTTATGTATACCATATGGCATAATATATATATATATATATATAATATGTTTATTTCGAACTACTCGTCAATTTTGGTGATTATTTTATATATATCCATATCGGCATGCATGTTTAGACATTCAACTAGCGATGTCATGAACTAAATTATTTATATTAGGATGGGTTTGTTTTATTTATATTAGGATGGGTTTGTTTTAGTGGTATGGCTAGCACTATAGCAATTATTTGGTGTTGATCGCGAATTAATTTAAATTTCATATTTTAATTAATTTTTTTTCTTTCTTTTTTATTGCAGTTTAACCAATGTTTTATGTTGGAAATTTCATTCATCAAAATTTTTGAGTGTAGAAATATTTGATTTTTTATTGTAAATTTCGTGCGTTCTCATGGCCAAGGCAACATTATTTTATCCAAAGTTTAATTGGAACAAAGTTTTCATATATCCAAAGTTTTTTGGTGCAATGTTTTTTTGTGTTAAATGTTATTTTTAAATACTATTGCCCATTTCTTTATATCCAATGCTTTCTTGTGCATTACATCTAATGCCCTTTCCACATGGCTATCTGCTTGAAATGTAGGTATTGTAAAATAAGCCTTACTCTGTGCAGAAGGCTCAAGTATAAATCTCTAGACCATTTTTATATTGAGATTTTTGCTTAATATATGTAAATTTAGTCCCAAAGAGGAACATGGAGTCTGCAAGAATTGAATTCCTTCAATATGATAAAAGCAACAAGTTTTTTTTTGAGATCTTCCTGCAAGAACTGAATTCCTTCAATGTGATAAAAGCAACAAGGTTTTTTTTTAGATCTTCTTGCAATATGATTAGCATGTGTTTTTTTTACATGTTTGAGAAAGATGCATTGAAAAGTTTAACAACAGTGAGAGACCTAGAGCATCAACAACATACTCTGAAGGGAAGCATGCAAGATGTAATAGCAAGATACAATATTATGTGCCATTTTAGACAAAGTTGTCCGAAATTCCAAGTTTTAGAGACAAAGTTGTCCGCAATTCCAAATTTCAAAGTCCTTGTGGAACTTGTGCACAAAAAATCCTACAGCTACACCATGCATAGTAAATTAACTTCTACATTGTTTTTATCAAAACAATTGCAAATAATTCATCTCAATATTCTCTCAAGCAATTGTAAGTTAACTTCTACATTGTTTTTATCAAAACAATTGCAAATAACTCATCTCAATATTATCTCAAGCATTTTACAACAATTGCCTTTGCCTTTTAATTGTCTGTACATTGAGAAAACAAGGATTAAAAATAACTAGAGGTGCTAAGAAGCTCATTCCAGGTTAATATGAATTTATGCTCCACATAATATAAATATAGGGATTTTGTTAATATGGGGAGGGGTGTGACTGGAAGACATGGCAAACATAAAGCACATCTCAACTTACCTGTACTATAGAGTCCCCTCCCTTAGTTGTTCCTAGTTAATATATACGCATATTTTAAGAGCATAAGAGAGATGATAGATCAAATTTGAACTTACCTTCTTGGCCATGTCATTGCAGAAGCAAGTTGATGATTCTGGAACCAACCATTGCAGTGGCATTGTCTAATGTTGAATACCACAATTTTCAATTTCTAGATGTTACCGAAAGCTAATCATATGGGCTTGTCATTTTCTTAGTGATTCTATTCACTAAAAGGGAAAATCAATAGAAATCCAACGAATTTTTTTAGTATTTCACCAAATAATAAAAAAGGCGCTTGGTTATTTTTTTTTCCAAATGAAGGAATGTTAAATATCATACTTTCAATGTTGGAAAGTTTCATGTCGTTAGATTTTTTTGTTTGGACTCCTTGAATTAAGAGTGGCTGGAAGTAGTAAAGTTTAAATTCCTTTAAACTTTCCCTGAATTATAATGACTTTGAACTTTTAAATCACAATGGCTTCGAATTTCAACGAAATTCCCGAAACAAGAATAAAAAAAAAAAATGTGTACACTAATAGAATAATTAAAACAAAAGCCTAGCACAAATTAGCGTACACCAATTTATAGTGCTCTATCGACTGTGCAATACTCATAAAATCCAAGCAGGAAAAACATCGAAGCAAGTATCCTAGAGGTGCCAGAAACATAGGGACAAGCATCAAATACAAAGACGTTAACCGAGGCAAGGGCCAAGAAGAAAGCAAGGTTTCCAGGCATGGGGTAGAGGATTTATTAGACATGTTAGGGTTTTTAACAATGAAGCTTCACAAATTTATACTAAGTTAATTGGGAAAAACAACTATGAAACTCATGCAACAACAAATGATGCATCAACATTAGTTTACCTAATATTTAATCTGGAAAAACAACTATCAAACTCATGCTACAACAAATGATCCATCACCATTAGTTTGCCTAGAACTAGTGAATCATCTGACATATACATATATTGTTGATGTTATCTTCTCTCATTTCCCGTTGAAATAAAAAAATAAACCTTGTTAATAAGAAATGAGCTACTACTCGAGTTATTCCACAAATGATTAACCTGGTTATACAATTGAGTCCATGTTGCAATTGTCTCTACTTGCTTTGCTTTGTAATATGTTGGTACTTACCTGTTAATAGACTTAGATCAATTGTTGATTTGAACCAGTGTCTGCAGGGGAGATAGACCATCAGTGAAAATGAGTTGCATTGGAAAGGTTTAGGAGGCTAGGGCTGAGTCGACCAACATGTAAGGGAGGGCAAGTAGGGATATCCATGAGAATACCTGGCCATGCAGGTGAGAGGCGGTATGGGGGAGATTAGGTAGGTTACTTGTTATGAAACCAACTCACAAAAAGATAGAAAAGATAGATCAACGCCTTAGAATTTAGCCTCTTCGAGGGGGCAACCTCCTTTACATTACATAAATGAACAATTCTTAGATGATTCAAATGACAAAACTTCATTTCTATATATAGGAGTCTAAGGAATACAATATAACCCAGCGGACCTAACAATAATAATATAAAGCCACAAAAATAACAATAGAGGGATTCTATAGGGCACAATGATAACAATATGGGGACAATAGGGGCACAACAATATTAATAAGGGATACAACTACAATAGTAATGGGGTAATCACTAGTATTATAGGGACCCAACATGCCCCTCTCCTTCAAAAAAGTGTTGTCCTCAACGCTTGAGTAGTTCTAGATGCTTCTGTATAAAATTCTCATCCTCCCATGTGGAATTTTCAGCGAATAAGTTCTTCCACTTGATAAGATACTCCGAAATTGATCGATTTCGTAGTTTTCGAGTTCTTGTTTAAAACTAAGTGTAATCGAGAAGTTGCAGGAAGCTCCAATTTGTATGCCATAGTACCAATCTTTTGCAAAACCTTGTATGGACCATAATACTTTGGTGATAATTTATTATCCTTCTTAGCTTGCTTGAGGGACATTTGCTTATATGGTTGTAGCCGTAGGAATACCCAATCACCTACATCAAAACTTCTTTCGCTGCGATGTTGATCTGCCTGTTGTTTCATTCTATTTTGTGCCAACACGAAGTTATCCTTTAAGAGTTGGAGGACTTGTTGTTGATGTTCGATGTGATGTTCCACTGCTTGAACCTTAGAATTTTCTCTTAAATATGATGTGATGGATGGTGGCTGATATCCATAAAATGCCATAAATGGGGTCATTTTTGTCACTGTATGGAAGGAAGTGTTATACCACCATTCAGCCAAAGGCAACCATTTGACCCATTGTGTCTATTTATCAGATACAAAGAAACGAAGATATCATTCCAAACATTTGTTTATTGTCTCAGTTTGCCCATCAGATTGAGGATGATAAGATGAGCTATGAGCTAACTGAGTATCAAGGCAAGAAAATAATTCTGTCCAAAAATTTCCAGTGAAAATGGGATCTCTGTCACTTACAATGATCTTTGGGTTTCCATGTAGCTTTTGAATTGTTTTCATAAATGCAGTAGAAACTGTACTGGCTTTAAATGGATGTGATAATGCACAAAAGTGTTCATACTTGGTAAGTCTATCAACTACCACCATGATGACACTCTTTCCCTCAGACTTGGGTAAACCTGTGATAAAATCCATTGAAACCTCCTCCCAACGTTGGCTTGGAATGGATAAAGGTTGTAATAGACCCGGTGTCTTAATTGTTTCAACTTTATTTTGTTGGCAAACCAAACATTCCGCCACAAACTTTTGAATATCTGATTTAAGGCCATCCCAAAAAAATTCCTTCTTAACCATGTGGTATGTTTTTAAAAATCCTGAGTGCCCACCCAAGGGAGAAGTGTGCAATTCCATATGAATCTTTTGTTTTAGTTGGGAATTATTACAGAGATATAAGCGATCTTTGTACCATAACAAATCATTTTTCCAGCTAAATGTATCAGACGTACTGGAATCTTGTTGTAACTTTCGAATAAGTGCCCACACTTTTTCGTCATTCTTCCATTCCTCCCTTGATTCGTTTATCCAATCTGGTTGGATAATAGAAATGGTGCACAACAATGCTTCCACATCCTCATCCTTTCTTGAGAGTGCATCTACCACCACATTTTGCTTCCCTTTTTTGTAGATGATTTCAAAGTCATAACCCAACATTTTTGTGACCCACTTTTGTTGCTCTTCAGAGGATAATCTTTGTTCTAAAAAGTATTTAAGGCTATCATGATCCGTTTTTACCTTGAAATGTCTTCCCATTAGGTAGGGTCGCCATTTCTTAAGTGCATGGAGTATTGCCAACATTTCCTTCTCATAAATAGCTTTGTGTAAAAACTTTCCCTTGATTGGACGACTTTCAAAAGCAATGGGTCTTTCATCTTGCATTAAAACAGCGCCAATTCTATTTCCTGAAGCATCACATTCCACAATAAAGGTTTTTGTGAAGTCCGGTGTAGCTAAGACGGTGCTTGGCACGTTGCATCTTTAAGATGTTCGAAGGCCTTTGTTGCTTCTGAAGTCCATGAAAATGCATTTTTCTTCAATAATGTTGTTAGAGATGCTGCTATTCTCCCATAACTCTTAACAAGCTTGCGATAATACTCTGTCAACCCGAGAAATCATCGCAGATGCTTTATAGATATAGGGATTTTCCATTCCTTAATGGCTTTAATTTTTCTAAGGTCTACCTTAACTCCATGAGATACAATATGACTCAGATATTCCACCTCTTGTACTCCAAAGAAACATTTGGATTTTTTTGCATATAATTGTTTCTCCTCCAATAGTTGTAGCACCCTGTCAACATGTTCAACATGATCCTTCCAAGACATGCTGTAGATTAGTATATCATTAAAAAATACTAACACAAATTTTCTAAGGAATGGTTTAAAAATGGAATTCATCAAACCTTGAAATGTTGACGGTGCATTGGTAAGGGCAAAAGGCATTGCCAAAAATTCATAATGACCCTCATGAGTTCTAAATGCTATTTTCGTAATGTCTTCAGTCTTCATTCTTATTTGATGATATCCTGAACGAAGATCCAACTTGGTGAAGTAAATTGATCCATGCAATTCATCCAGTAATTCATCAATGACAGAAATGGGAAACTTATCTTTAATAGTGAGCTTGTTGAACTCCCTATAATCTAGACACATGCGCCATGATCCATCCTTCTTGTGCACCAATACTGCTGGAGCAGAGAAAGAACTTTGACTCGGTTGAATTATACCAGCCTCTAGCATTTCTGCAACCATACGTTCAATTTCACTCTTTTGGGCATAGGGATATCTGTATGGCCTGATGTTTGGAGGAACACTTCCTGGAATCGGATGAATAGCATGATCATGATCACGAATAGGTGGGAGACCTTTGGGAGTCTCAAATACCTTGGAGTGATTGTCCAAGACATTTTGGAGATCTGGAGAAGTAGATGGTTCCAATGTGGAAACATCTAGTGAACATAATTGTGCAATTACACCTCTTTGTTCCTTTTTTAGAAGCTTTGTCATACCGTTAGAGCTGATTATCTTTCCCGGTTTCCCTGCAATACCCCTTAATTCCACTTCCTTTCCTTCAACAAAAAATTTCATGAAAAGTTCTTGAAAATTAAAAGCTATTTTACCCAAGGATTGTAGCCATTGGACTCCTAGTACAACATCAACACCTCTCATTGGAATGGAAAGCATTGGGCTAGTCAATACATATTCTCCCATGGATAGCTTGATATTATGGCACTTTCCAGAGCAATTTATTGTTCCTCCATTTGCAACCATCACTTGACACTCTGATGCTGGATATAAGAAGCAATTCAATTCTTTTGCTACCTTACAATGAATAGAATTGTGGGTACTTCCTGAATCAATCAACACTATTACCTTTTTCTTCTTGATTTGTCCTTCTATCTTGATGGTTTGAGGAGTGGTAATTCCTGCGAATGCATTACAAGATATGGTCGGATTCATTTCTTCTTTATCTAGGCTTTGTTCCTGGAGTATATCCTCTTCTTTTGACCTTTCTTGCTCATTTTTTTCTTCCTCTTCACAATCTATGTAGAATAATTTCTTTTCAGCACACTTATGACCTTTAGCATATTTGCTATCACAACTGTAACAAAGCCCTTTTGATATTTTTTCTTCCAATTGTTGTGGTATCAACCTTATAGGTTGTGGAAGACTAGGGGCAACAACATTTCCATCTTTATAGTTGTGAGTGGTATGCTTTCTGGTTGCCATAATTTTGCTTTCCATTTTTCTTGCTAACCTGAATGCCTTTTCTAATGAATCAGGTTCCCAAAGGCGAACATCATGTTGGATATTATCCTTTAAAGTCCTTATGAACACATCAATCCTATGCTCCTCTGGAATATTTTTTACCCTTATGTTCAATTTTTGGAACTCCTCAATGTGCTCCATTATTGAACCCTTTTGTTTGAGACTTATCAATTGGCTAAAAAAAGTGTTGATTTTTGTATCCTCATAATGTGCTATCAATTCTTCCATAAAAATTGCCCAAGTGATAATTTTTTTACGAGAGCAAAGCCATTGATACCATACAAACTGATTTGGTTCCAAATATAAAGTTGCAATACATACCTTTTGTGTGTTTTTCACATTATTGAGATCGAAAAATTGCTCCATCTGTAATATCCATGTTGCGGGATCCTTGCCATCAAACTTCCTCATATCGATTTTTGGAATATGGTGGGTCTTCGATCCCACATTAGAGTCTATGAAATCATGATTAACATTTCTTTTGTTCGCTTCATGAGTTTCCTTTACTACCTTTTCACCATCAGTAAGTATTTCTTGTAGAAAATTTGTCAAATCTGTCTTCAAATCTGCCATGTCTGTCTTCAAATCTGCCATGTCTCTCTTCAAATCCGTCTTTAAATATATCTTCAAATCATCCATCTTAGCTTCCACACCCTTTATCTGAGATTCTACGCCATTTATCTTAGCTTCTGTTAGCTTTTGTGATAGTGATATTTGTTGCACTTGGTCTTGTAATTTTGATATATCATGTAGCATTTCTTCCTCTTCTTCATGAGTCATGCTAGAGCTTTCAGGTTTCTTACTAGGTGTTTGCATTTTCTTTCCTCGGGGCATTAGTTACCGATAATAATGCTCTACTATTCCCTTTGAATTCCTTCAAAATAAATTTTCAAACCAAACTTAAGCAAAAATTTAAAAAAATCTACACACATTGTTTCACTTTGTAGGAGCTCGATATTGCCTCTGATATATCTCTGTACTTTCCAATCATCCAGTTCTGAAATTGAGAGCTGCAGTAGCCCTCTGTGTCCTCTTTCCAATGCCACCAGTCTGATCCAAATTAGATTCTCCAATGAAAAGTTATGTGAAATCTACCACGGTGACTTGATTATAGACTAGTTTAGTAGAGCGAACTTGTATGATGTGCCACGAGTCACTGTTTCAACCTTTGGCATTGAAAAATATATACAAGAAACTAAAGTCCGTCCTCTTTCTATACCTTCTTACGAAATTTCAATCTGATGCTCAGAGAGAAAGTTATGACGATTTTCCCCAGGTCAACTGTTTGGAATGTAATTTAGGAATCTGCAAAAAGACCAACTTCCTCAGATCATATCTCCGCAAATATAGTGCGAAAAGCTCTGAAATTCGAAACTGAGGTTCAGCGCGATGTCTTCTCAAATAGTTTTTTTTTTTTTTTTAGCTTCTGAAACGTCACAGAAAAAAAGTTATAGCGAAAATGCCACGATGACCTATTTGGAGCAGCGAAACCCTAGAATCCAAAGCTCTGATACCAAATGTTATGAAACCAGCTCACAAAAAGATAGATCAACGCCTTAGAATTCAGCCTCTTCGAGGGGGCAACCTCTTTTACATTACATAAATGAACAATTCTTGGATGATTCAAATGACAAAACCTCCTTTCTATATATAGGAGTCTAAGGAGTACAATATAACCTAGCCGACCTAACAATAATAATATAAAGCCACAAAAATAACAATAGAGGGATTCTATGGGGCACAGTAATAACAATATGGGGACAATAGGGGCACAACAATATTAATAAGGGATACAACTACAATAGTAATGGGGTAATCACTAGTATTATAGGGACCCAACATTACTTGAGATGTTGTTTGCATGCCACTTTCTTGTTGTCGAAGTAGAAAGACACATGTCACGGCACAAAAAGATGTGAGCTTGGTAGTTTTCCCTTATGTTGCCATTCGACACTCAACATTCAATGCCAAGAATTAGGAGTTGTGTTCTAACATTTTTCTTATTACATAGGCTTTGTGCATCATTTAATGCAAGTGCTAAAATATAATTTTATAAGTTTGGGTTATTAGTTAGTTAATCTGGTAAAAAAAATTCACATACAATTTGTGCATATGCTAAAATATAATTTTATATAAGTTTTGTGAATCATTTAATGGAAATGACCTGAATCATATATTAAAATTTTCATTTATATATTTAGTCAAGTGGAAAAAATACTATTATACAATGTAAAGTGTTTACAAAGATCAAAGTCTACGCATCAAGCCAACAATTCTTTAAGATCGTACCTTAAGAAAACATTTTCGTGAAAATAATTGAAAAGAAGACATTCTTACCAAACACTTTTAAAATCTTTAAATAAATCTGAATCTGGAACATTAAAGTTCTTTTATAACCATTATTTCTGGCATATTTTCTAGTGTAGGGAAATTTTAATTCTAAGTGGAAAGCATTGGCAAAATTTGGTTTTTTTTTTTTTTTTTCAAGAATACTCATCCTCTGTCTACTTGCTCATTCTGAGATTATCATTGATAAACATGAAGTATTGCGAGCCTTGTAGTTGCACAAGGAGTTCATCACGGAAACATGGCCGCTCCTATCTCATTGACGATGAAATTACAATCTCTTTTGGGGACTTTAGTTCAAGAATTTTAACCAAAGGATAACACAGTTGGAAGGGGAAAGTGATTTTATAAGTAGCAAGTATTAGAGTCAAAATAATGTTTTACGAACTACCAATCACTAAAATTTGATTTTAGATAATACAAAGAGCAAAATCTATGTCAGTGTTCATGTATTCAACACATTGAGTATTTTAGATATATTCTATTCATAGACACATAATAATCTAAAAACAACTCTGTTGGTTGGCTCGACGACTTGACGACAGGGACTACCGCCTGCCTCCATCTCTTGTTTGTTCCAGAATATATTTGTTTGCTTTAAGTGAAAATAAAGACCATATTGTTAATGCATAATAATTCTATTGAATTGATGAGTGTAACTAATTTCATGCGGAGGGATCGCGCGCGCGCTCTGCTGTTCTGCGGAGTTGGGTTAGGTCTGCAGCCGCCATCGTTTGGACGCCGCCGCCATGAGCGGGCCTGGGGGTGGGGAGTCCGCTCCCACCCCACCTTCATCCTCTGAAGAAGCTTTCAAAAGACTGTTAACGCAGAAGGGGAAGAAACTTCGGACTGCTGATGTGCCGAAATTCATAAAAAAAATCGAAGAAATTCCTGAGATAGCACTCCCAGAAGAACAGCCTATTAAAATCGCTCTGGCTCTGTCTGAAAGAGGCCTGGTAGGGCAGTTTATGGGCCGCTGGCCTTCCACCAAAACTACGGACGACTGGATTCAGCGAAACTGGAGACCTCAGTTGAAAAACAACGTGATCTGTTATGCTGTGGGACGAGGCTACTTCATTTTTGAATTTACCACCAAAGAAGATCGTGACCTGGTGTTCAGAAACGGGCCGTATTTTATGGGAAACCAGGGTCTGTACCTTAACAAATGGAGCCCTGACTTCGATCCTTCTGTTGATGTCCCTAAGGAGGCGCCGGTCTGGGTTCGGCTTCCTAATCTCCCGATACACTGCTGGAGCTATCAATCTCTGCAGAAGATTGGTAATGGGCTGGGTCGTTTTATTGACAAAGCTGATCATAAGGGCCAATATACATGCGCTAGAATCTGCGTGGAAGTCGATCTGGAAGCTGGTCTGCCAGAAGCGGTCAAACTTTCAGTTGGAGAATGGCAGTATTACCAGAAGCTGGACTACGAGCAGTTGCCGTTCAAATGCCGAACATGTCATGAGCATGGACACTTCCAGCGAAACTGCCCAAAAGCTCCAACAGGGATCACGGTTGAAGAAGAAGGTTTGAAAGAAATAAAAAATGGAAAGGCTGTTCCAAAGCCTCCGGGGCAAAACATCTCCGCTCCAAAGGGGAAGTCTCAAACTAATTCAAAAGCCGCTGCTGCTCCTAAAAATGGCTCCTCCTCAGGAGAAAAGGCGGTTGCCATGGAGACCCAAGAGGAAACAGAAACAATGTTGAAGCAAGCGAAAGAAAATGAAGTCGAATCATCTATTCCACCAGTCCAGGATTGTCAGAGGGGAAATGAAGGCAATGAAGAGCACATCAGCCTAGCCTCAGACTCTGAGGGAGAATCAGAAGAGATAGATTCAGAAACTGATAACTCGCTACTCACTCCTATCAAGACGACAAGGGGACGGAAATCCAAGAAGAAACAGAGAGAGGAAAAAACCTATATAGATGTCCTCCAAGGATCCCAAAAAACCCTCAAAGGAATGATGAATACCAGATCAGGGCGCAAGAGTAACAGGGCTCCAATAGGAGCCTCAACCCCCCAATCCAGTAAATAATGAAATACGTCTCCTGGAACTGCAGAGGATTAGGTAGCAGGTTGAAAGAGGAAGCCTTGAAAGATATCGTGAGAATATACTCGCCTGACATCCTCCTCGTCCAGGAGACAAAGATGGAGGATCTCCTTCTCCTCCAATCTAGTAAAGCTTTTTGGAAAAAAGGTCAAGGAAGAGCGGTTAGCGCAAGAGGCGCTTCTGGCGGAATAGCCACCTTCTGGAACAGCGCCATATATGATTTTATTCAAGAAAAAAGTAGCCCCCACTGGCTTCTCACTCAGCTCCTCCACAAAGATTCTGGTCAACAAGTAAGTATGTTTAATGTTTATGCCCCTGTTTTGCCAGGCGAGAAACAAATTTGTTGGAACTCGCTTCATTCTTTCCTTTCAGAGCAAAATCCTGGAAATATCATTATTGCAGGTGACCTGAATGTCACCCTTGCTCTTGATGAGAAAAAGGGAGGCTCCATTGTCAGGGACCCTACCAGAGAATGGGTTGAAGATATAATGCTGGGCTGGGATCTGGAGGATATAAAACCATCTTCAGGTAAATTCACCTGGTCCAACAGAAGATTAGGCCCCAATCACATTGCTGCCCGTTTGGATAGATTCCTTGTCCATTCTTCTTTCCTGACATGCGATCTTATGGCCACTTCTAAAATTCTTCCAAATCTCACTTCAGATCATAAGCCCATCCTTCTCGAGCTTTCCCGGGATGGTAATCTAGGCCCCATCCCTTTTCGTTTCAGCCCTCTGTGGATTCAGCAAGATGGATTCCAAGAGGTGGTTTCGGAATCCTGGAATAGACCTGTCCAAGGCTCTCCATTTTTTGTATGGGAAGAGAAAATTAGAGGCCTAAAAAGAAACCTTAAAGAGTGGGCTAAAAGATTGAAAACCCCTACAGCCAAAAGAAAAGAAACTCTAAACAATCTTGCTGCTCACCAATTAAATATGGAGAATAGCCCTGTTTCTCAAAGTCTTCTCCAAAAAGAAGTCGAGCTCCAAAAAGAGGTTCACAGATCCAGCAGGGAGGAGGAAGAATTCTGGCGCCAGAAGTCTAGGAATCTTTGGCTGCAATCTGGAGATAAAAACACCAGCTTCTTTCATAAGCAAGCAGAAGCCCGTAAGAATTTCAAATCTGTCTCTGAGATCCAATTCCAAAATACTGTGGTTAAGGATTTTGATGGCATTAAGAGAGCTGCATACTCCTACTTCCAAAATCTTTATTCGGCTCCTGAAGAACCAGCCATTGATCCTCATGCCTATCCGATTGAATTAATCCCCAAGTGCGTTCACGATTCGGATAATGCCATGTTGACAGCTCCGATCAATATGGACGAGCTTAAGAAAGTTCTGGACAGCATGGAACCTGATAAAGCCCCAGGCCCAGATGGGTTCTCTGTCAGGTTTCTTTTGACTTGCTGGTCAACAATAAAAAAAGATTTATTGAGAATGGTCAGAAAGTCCCAGAACTGTGCTAAGCTGGGCGGTGGCATCAATTCGGCCTTTCTCGCCTTGATCCCAAAAGAGAAAGGCGCCTCAGACTTCAGCAGATTTAGGCCCATATCCCTGTGCAATTCCAGTTATAAGCTGGTCTCCAAAATTATTGCCAACAGGCTTAAAAACATATTGCCAGACATCATCCCTGAAAATCAAGGCGGATTCATAAAAGGAAGAAAGATATTGGACAACATTGTGCTGGTGCAAGAAGCAGTTCATTCTAGCTGCCAAAGAAAAGAGAAAGGTATGGTGATTAAGCTCGATCTAGCTAACGCATTCGATAGGGTGAGACATGATTTTTTGTTCATTGTGATGAAGAAGTTAGGCTTTTCAACAGACTTCATAAACTGGGTGAAAGCCTGTATTGCCTCTCCATGGATCGCTCCGCTGGTCAACGGTCGTTCTACTGACTTCTTCCAAGCCTCTAGGGGCCTTAGACAAGGTTGTCCTTTGTCTCCACTTCTCTATGCTGTTCAGGCCTCGGTTCTTAGCTTCCAACTCGAATACAATCAGCAGATTCAAATCCTGCCTGGCCTCAGAACTACTCACAAGGTGAAAGACATTAATCATGCCCAGTTCGCCGATGACACATTGTTGCTTGGAGGAGCCAGCATAATCTCAGCCAGATCTTTCAAGAAGGAGCTGGACACTTACAGGTTGATCTCAGGCAGCAAAATCAACTATCGAAAATGCTCTATCTATGGCTGGAATTGCTCGATCAAGGAGCTGTCAGACATTGCAAGGCTTTTAGAAATGGATGGAATTCGGAATTGGGAGTCTTTTAAATACCTGGGGATCCCAATCTTCAAATCTAAACCTAAAGTGGCTCATTGGCTGCCTCTTCTCGATAAGATAAAGAATAGAATCCAAGCTTGGGGTGCCTCTTGGCTGAATAATGCAGGGAAAGTCATCCTTATGAAATCGGTCCTTATAAGTATGCCCCTATATCAAAACTCTGTTCTCCTTGCCCCCAAAACCTTTCTCAGCAAAATGGACAGTCTGTTGAGAAGATTTCTGTGGGAAGGCGGGAATAACAATGATAGAAGGATTCATTTAGTGAACTGGGAAACTCTCAAGAGACCATATCTGGAAGGAGGCCTCCATCTGCGTAACTTGGTTGCTCAAAATCTAGCTTTGGGATCCAAGATCCTTTGGAATTTAGTCTCTGGAAACTCTAGCTGGAGTAAAAAAGTCCTTTGGAAGAAATACCTCCAAGGGCAACGCCTGAGATGTTTGGATAAGCCTCCAAGATCTTCAAAAGGCTCTCCGATCTTCAATCTCTGCAGTTCTGCTAGGGAGCAATTCATCCAATATCTTTATTGGATCCCTGGTAATGGGAGGAAAATCAAAATCTGGGAAGACTCGATTTTGGGCGATTAGCCATTGAACCAAGTGGATGGTCTGGCAAATATCAAAGGTTGGCTTCAGTCCTGCAATCTTCATACTCTGTGGGATATTTCGAGCTGGAAGGAAGCTCCTGATAGAACCTAGGATTGTTGGAATCTGGGGGAGGTTCCCCTTATGCTGCAGGGGGAAGCTTCTTTACTATTAGATCTGCTTCAAGGCAAATCTCCTTCAAAGGCCACATCTAAAGACAAAAGAGGCTGGGGCTCACTCTCCGGCTCTTACACTGCTTCCGAAGGTTATAAAAGAATTATGGTTGTTCCTTATGCTCCTCCTAATCCAGCTCAATGGAAATTTATATGGGATTTCCCCTCTCTCCCCAAAATTGATTTCTTCTGTTGGACTGTAGCTCATCAAAGCATTCTTACCAGAGATAACTTACGTAGACGAGGGATGGAAGGGCCTTCCAGATGCTCCCTTTGCTTGTCTGAAGAAGAAACTGCCAATCACCTGTTGCTGCTATGTCCCTTTGCCCAAGTAGTCTGGAGGGGAGTTCTGTCATTAGGTCCAGACCTTGACCTCCCTGATAGCATTCCCTCTCTGTATCGAAATTGGGCCAGTTTATCTCCTTTTTGCCTAACAAAAAAAAGCCTTCTTAAAACAAGTTGGATGTGGATCCCTAAATTCATCTGCTGGAAGCTGTGGTTGGAAAGAAATAATAGAATTTTCCGAGGAGAAAGCTGCACTTCTATAAGAGTTATTTCTAAAATCAAAGCTTTGCTGGGTGAGGCTTTGGAAGCCAATACTTCCCCAAGGAATGAAACGAATCTGGTCAAAGAGGAGGAGCAATGGCTAAAAGGTCTGGTCCCAAATCTGAAGGAAAGGTCCATCCCCACTGCACTTGCCCTTGCCAACTGGGAGATTAGGCTGGAGGAAATGGAATTTATCAAGTGGAGATCGGCTCTGGATGACCACTGTTTATTCTTCGACGGGGCCTCTAAAGGAAACCCTGGGATTGCTGGCAGTGGTGGAGTTCTTCTGAGTCCTGGAGGTTCTCTGGATTTGCGGTTTCATTGGGGTCTGGGAATTGAAACCAACAACAGAGCGGAAGCTCTTGCATTGTGGCAGGGGCTGAAACTGGCGATTAACAGGAATATCAACTCTCTCTCTGTCTTTGGAGACTCCAGACTCATCATCCAATCGTTGATCCATTCCACGTCCTCCCATCAGGTTCACTTAGCCTCTATTATCAAAAAAATCCGGCTATTACTGCCCAATTTCAGTAAGATCTCCTTCTTCCACATCTTAAGGAACCTTAATTCTCAAGCTGATTTGGAGGCCAACCTAGGCTCCCTCTGCAATCGGAGATCTCTGGTGGTCAACTCGATTGAATCCTCCTGCTCCATCCCTTAATGGTTCTGCTGGACGGACTTCCTTTCCTTTCTGTTCTTTGGGCTATCTCCTTTCTCCTCAATACCCTGTTCTACGGGATTTTTCAACCCTCTATATATTCAATCTTCTTAATCGGTGGATTCAGAGCTGCTCTCATTCTCAGTTGTCTTCCTACCATTGGCCTCCGTTTCCAGTCGATTACCTGCTCCTTAAAGTTGGTTCTGCAGTCCCAGTTGTGACCTTTTGATTTTCTCAATCCTGAAGGCTGTTTCAGTATATCCAGAGCTTCTCTCCTCCAAAAGGCAGTTTTATATGTGCGAAATTAATTTGGGCCTAGCGATGGAGCTTTCGTTAACGCAATAGCCCACCAAAGCAGTCGTGAATAGTCATCAATCGCACGCAGCACTGAGGTATTGCTCGAACAGGTTTTGCCCGGCAAAGTCCTCTGGCCCGCGCATTGTTCCAATCTGGGCTACAGCTACTCATCCAGATCTGAGGGACTGAATGTCAAAGCAATCGAAATGTTCAACTCCTGACTCTGCTTAGCTAGCTGATCGGCAATTTTCTGTTAGAGAGGCGATCAATCCCATTTCCAAAAAGCTTCCTTGAAAATCAATCTCTGTCGTTGCTGTTTTGTATGAGCTTGCGGCAGCTTGTTTGCCGCCCATAATAAAAATATCCGTTACTGTCAAAAAAAAAAAAATTCTATTAAGTTAGGTTGGTGTCAATTATTTTGATAATATAAATTGTAATATTTTAAGTTATTTTTATAATAAAACGTATCAAGTGAAAATGTAATTGTACGACTATATTGTTAGTGTATTTTTAACAAAGATCTAAAATGAGAGTGTAGTTTTCACAACTCTTTAGAATGAAACTTCCTTGAAATAAATAAACTCTCCTTTCTAATGGAATTATGTATCACTCTTATAATCTCTTAATAGATAATACTTCAATTGAAACACAAACTTCGAGGTATTTGCCCACATCTCCATAGATTACAATAAGTTGACATAATTTTTATAGCTTTGTGTAACTCTTTCAAATGGCCCCATTGCAACGACCTTATATTCCATGTAAATATTACATAGTATCATATTATTTCAAATAAAAGGAGATAATCCACATGTGGATATAATATGGCAGTTCCTAATGTTTTGGTTGTGGAAGGACAAATGAGCTAGATTCTATTCCATGTAAATATTACATAGTATCATATTATTTCAAATAAAAGGAGATAATCCACATGTGGATAAAATAGGGTAGTTCCTAATGTTTTGGTTGTGGAAGGACAAATGAGCTAGATTCATTTTTTAGTGCTCTAGTACCTAAGTGGTTAGATTTTCACGTTTATAACCTTTAAAAACCTAAAAAAATAAGTTATATACCCCCACATTCTTTAATTGTAGATCAAAATTTTGTAGAACAACTCTTGCATACCATACCATAAGTAGTCATAATGAATGTACCTTTTTTTGTCTAGCCGAAGTTTGTGCCTCTATGGTACTACAAACATAAGAAGTATTAAGGCAACGATTCAAACTTTAGGAATTCAATTTAATGTACATAAGATTGAGCTCAAGACAAAAGAAGACCAAAACCCACCATGTAATAGTTTTGAAATGTTCCTCCTATCTAGAAAAATTAGGCTACTACAAATCCAAAATCCTCATTACGCCAATGAGGTATCCTTCCTTCAAATGTTCAAAACTATAAAATAAGAATAATATTTAAGTTAGATGTACAATAAGACTTAATCTCAAATTAGCAAAAGGTTCTCGTCATTTTATTTTTTCATTTTATGAGCAAACAAAGGAAATATGTATTACTATTAAAAAAAAGAGTAATTACATATTTATGAATAAATCTCATAATGGGCTTGCATTTTGTTTCCTTTAACCATAATCGTGAAATTTTATATTAAAATTATGCATAAGACATGTAGGAGTGCATTAGCCAAGAAAAATATGGTATATTAGGCTTTTCAATCTTTGCAGTGTAAAGTTGAGCTAGCCATTTGACAATTTTTTTCCTACATAGAATATAAACTAACTAAAACATCAATATACATACAAAATTTGTATTACATAAAAACTAGGTTTCATTTTTTGTTCCTTTGCCTTTAGTGTCCATTTGCAATGCTTGTCTCATGGGTTCATTGATGTCTGGAATGCCAATATCCATAATCACTAAGTTGATAGAGTGAGAAGTATCCTCAAAACTCTAAGAAATATACAATTGAATTTCTTCTAATTGGCTCCTAATAAACCTTAATCTTGTTCATTTGAGTTTTTTGGTCTATAATTTTCAACATTGGTATAGATAATTAAGAAATTCGATGATCATAGTGAAGTTTAGGAAACATATATCAATTGAGTCTTCATCACCTTCAACTTACATCCTAAAAGTATCTATATGCAACCTAGAAAAGAGCCCCATTGATGACCTTGAAAACACACACTATAGCAAGCTTACAAATCATGACTCCTGACCTTGTAAACACACACTTCAACAATCCTATGGAAATGGTTGCAACTTGTGAACCATGAGTCTGCTAAGGATTTAGAAAACCCATTAAATGCTCTTGAGATCCCACTCAGATGGTTTGCCTCCAAAAATGGAACAAAATAGCTCAATTGAGATAAAAAATGGATGCGGGAGCAATTCGAATCCTCAAATAATGCTTGGAGGTACTTGTGCTTAGGTGAAATTCAATTCTTCCATCATTCCAAACCACAATTGATTATTTTCATGAGATTCTTCCACCTGAAAACACTTCATTATCTCGTCTCCCATTATGGAGTTAGCACGCTAAATTTACTATCCATGATCCTCTCCTATATCACAACATGCACAATCATGTGTGGCATAGGTTGGCATGCTTGTGCACCATGAAGAAAAGAACTCCATCTTCACTTGCGTCTTGTCATCATGATTACAAACACCAAGAAACTATAAAATCTAATACTTGGTAACATAATCCCTCCTTTCGTTGGTACCAATTGAGCATGCAAAATCAAGCATTCCTCCTACAAGTTTGGCAAGGGGTTAGTTGTCAAGATGGTGAAAGGGTATCCTCCAATTGGCCTTAAAACAACCTAAGTCCTTAGTTTCATTATGCAAAGCTACCACCACATCCAATTTTGCACATCGTTCAAAACACATGGGCAAGAGACAAGCATCCAGATCAATTGAAAATACATGACATTCTTCATTAAGGGATTGGGGAACTCTTTTTAATCAAGATCTCTCCCTATTGTAACCTTACACCATAATTTGTTTAGTTATTTTCCTTAGAGTTATTGCGCCTAAGGACATGAAAGGTTGTATAAGCTTTAAATTGATGTAATAAACCCTAATTCATTTGATTTTAGATAATACAAATAGCAAAATCTATGTCAGTGTTCATGTATTCAACACATTGAGTACTGTAGATATCTATTCATAGACACATAATAATCTAAAAACAAATCCTTTGGTTGGCCCGACAGGGACTACCGCTGCCTCCATCTCTTGTTTGTTCCAGAGTAGATTTGTTTGCTTTAAGTGAAAATAAAGACCATATTGTTAATGAATAATAATTCTATTAAGTTAGGTTGGTGTCAATTATTTTGATAATATAAATTGTAATATTTTAAGTTATTTTTATAATAAAACATTTCAAGTGAAAATGTAATTGTATGACTATTTTGTTAATGTAGTTTTGACAAAGATCTAAAATAAGAGTGTAGTTTTCACAACTCTTTAAAATGAAACTTCCTTGAAATAAATAAACTCTTCTATCTAATGGAATTATGTATCATTCTTATAATCTCTTAATAGATAATAATTCAATTGAAACACAAAATTCAAGGTATTTTCCCACATCTCCATAGATTACAATAAGTTTATATAATTTTTATAGCTCTGTGTAACTCTTTCAAATGGCCCCATTACAGCGACCTTATATTCCGTGTAAATATTACATAGTATCATATTATTTCAAATAAAAGGAGATAATCCACATGTGGAAAGAGAAAGTTGGTGGAAAACTAGACTTCAACTAATGTCAAAAGCTATAAATTTTTTCCATAATTGGATCTACTAATAATATAATCCCTAAACTATTGCAAACGATGTTTCACGTACCTAGTCACACAAACAAAATGCATTCAACATTTATCAAATTTAAAAACCATAATCCATGTTTACTTTAAATACTATACACCATATATGGTACATGATATATCAAGTTGCACCAACATATGTCATGAAGAACTAATCACTTCATCATTGACTTTGCATATTTATGTTTTGATTATAAAATATACCTATTTGCTAATGCAAAATGTTAGGCAATAATTTCTAATTTTTATGATAATTATTTTTATTTTTGTATTATTTTATTGATGAAGAAAATTAAAATAATATTACAAAACTAAATTTAGAATAGGGAAAAACATAGTAAAAGGACCAAAAAAAAATTAGAAAGGTCAAAATTTAAATGAGATAAATTGAGATTTCTACTTGAAACTAGATAATGTGAAGTTTTGTTTCCACAACATATTATATATATATATATATATATATATATATGGTTTCAATATCTAATTTAAATTTGATAACTACTAATATGAGCTTGATTTTCAGAAGAGTTAAATCTATTTCTATTTTTTTTCGTTTAGGTTAAACAATTTAATTCTCTCTGTAGATGATATGAGTAAATATTTTTTCTAGTTTATCCTCTTAAAAAAACATTCATTGCTCGTATATTTAGTCATATTAAGTTTAGCTATTTATTATGTATTTTTTAAACTTCTTTGGTAGGGACTAAGCTACCATGCAACATTTGTAAATTAGTGAAACTGAAATAAAAATTGAATATGACATGTACATTAAAACTAACAATTATGTATATGTACACTGAATAGAAATAGGAATTGACATTGAATAATAATTAAATAAAATTGAAATTCAAGTGTATGACATTGAATAGAAATAGAATGGAAAATGAAATTTACATGTATAGTCAAAACAATGTGAGTATATTGAGAAAGATAGAAATTGACATATACAATGAAATAAATGCATTATAAATTCAATAAAAATTGACATGCACACTCAAATAGAGAAATAATAAAATACACTTTATATATTATAAAATCATTATTTTTGGTGCATTTTTTCGCCAAAAACTAAAAAAAATGTATATATTCATAAGAGGTGTATATATATATGTTGTTGTCCAAAATAGGACTAGGCGACTGGACTTGGTTCTCATTCCTTATTGAAAACAACAAAAACTCCTTACAACTTTCACAAAATATATTTTAACAATCCTTACAAAGTGATGCTCCTTCCCCTTGAACTCCTTACCAAAAACCTCTTTTGTGTAGCTTGAGACTATAATATTTCTTTCAAAAAAAAAAAAAAAACATCTTGCACATACACAAGTCATATATGATATGAAAACAAATAAAACTTAAACCTGAACCTTCACAGAAACAAACTCAAACCCATAAAAATATTCTTAAAAACCAAGGGTATGTCAAATAGCGAGAAAACTTCCTTTCAAAACTCGTCGAATTTCTCATTTAGTTTCCTAAAGATATTCTTAAAGGATATCCATTCAAAATAGTATAAATAATCTTCGAGATCCTTAAGAAAAGGATCAAGACACATTCATCATGGAGTATTTCTTAGAAGCCTAGTCAATTATATGAATTAAGTCCCCCATAACCTATAATTTTCTTGGACCCTTTTCTAAAGCAACCTCCAAAAGGGTCCTTAATCAATGAATTCAACTCTATTATTCAAGCGTCTACCAATGGTGTACTTCATATAACAATAGTTTTTTTGATCCAAAAAAATACAATTGCACACACAAAAGGGTGACCTTCAGTGGCAACATCGAAAAAACCGCCAGGGATATCAAATACCAAATTTGGCATAAATGGAACCCTTGGCTTATCTATCTTTGGATCAACTTTAAATTCTTAGCTTACTAATTTGATGTACAATAACTTTTGGAGGAATCTCCCAATCTCTTGAAATTTTTGGTTTGAGAGCCCACCATAAACAATAGAGTTTTATTGATTTGTCCATGATCTAGTCCATATAATTGTTGAGTCACATCATTGACCAAGATAACTTATAATTGAGATCTTGTTTCATAATCCTCATGACCTAAATAATTTAGGGACGTAAAATAAATAAGTGATAAATGGATTCCTTATTAAGTTTGCACAACACACATATATCGGGACAAATTTGTTCCCTTTTCAACCAATATCCCAGGGTAATAATTTGTTGCTCAAATTGAGCCATAAAATCATTTTACTTTTCATGGGTGTATGAATCCTACAAAGGATTTCCCCCCAACACTAATTTCTTTAGAGAACTACACTTCCAAACAAGCCAAGTAGTAATAGCCTTGCCAACCATTATTAATATGTCTCTCAATCCCTTTCCAATCTTTAAAGTATCTATGAAATATTTCTAACAAAACTCAATGATGACATTAGAAGATTGTTGGGACACTTTTCCTCCAAGCATCAAGTATAGATGTTCAATATAGTCATTTGGAATTTCCCATAGCAATAAGACACCTAGTGTCTTAGGAGAAAAATCTCCATATCTTGCTTGTTGTAAATTTTAGATGAATATTTCAATGTAGTATTTAAGGTTCTCATCTTCATTTTGGATCTTCCCAAAGAATTCCTCCCCCCTTTTATTTTCTTTACAATCAAATTGACACTACTCCAAGAAATTCTATTTCATTTGTGCCTAAGTGCCAATGTCGTCTTTTGCCAATGCCCATGAACCATCATAGCGCAACATTCTTGAGTTTAGAAGGGAAGAGTTTAAGTTTTTGGGCATTTGTCATAGTCTTAAATTTTGTAAAGAACCTAAAATTCAAATAGGAAGGTATAAAGATCCTTTTTTAATAAACCATGAAAGTGAGGAAATGATAAGTGTGGAATATCTTCATCTTGGTTTCTTCAGTTGACGAGCTATAATACGAAATTTTAAGGTGTATGTCTTTTCCTCGACAATCTTATGTGCCATTTTTCTTATGCAATGTCCTCCTCTTGTAAAGGTGCCTTGGGAGAGTTGGGGAAAATCAATTCTTCAAAGGAGAACTGCTTGTTCATTAGACCTTTAGGAAACAAGATTTTTGTTTGTGCAGAAGATGAGGGTTGTACAATTTCAAATCCCTAAATACAGGATTCAAGTTTCTTATTAGTAAGGGAGCTTGCTATAGGAGTTACATAGGTTGGTGGAATATGCCCCTTTTCCTCTTGAGATTATCGTACATTGTTAGTATTGTGGGGATTTTTAGTGGAGCTAACAAATTTACCTTGTTGGTCTTTATCTTTGTGCATGGAAAATTAAAAAGACATTATTTATAAAACAAATTGTTGGAAAGGAAAACTTGAATGAAGCACATCACATCGGTTACTTAAAATAAATCTACTAACTAAATGAAATAACAAAGAATCAATTCTACTATTAAAATTTCCTCATCAATGACACTAAAAATGATCGGTTCTTCAATTACCTCCTAATTATTTAGTGGATAAATGAGAAATTATACATTTAATTATCATTACTCCATGTTCATATGGAACTTGCGAACTATCATGCAATGTATATGCTAGTACAATTTTGTTAAGTGCCAATTAGGTTGTAGTATCCTAAAGGAGTATTGCAAAGCAATATATGAATGTTCTTCCATAAATAACTAAGGAAAGAAAAACAGACTTGTAGGAATTTAAAATCAACACTTGTAGGATTTGAATAACACAATCCACACAGGCATAATGTAAATCACATAGGAACTAAAGTGGTGACTTGTTCAAGGTTTTTTATGATCCTAATACCTGCAACAAGGATGCATATGAAATGGTAGAATGTTGACAAAATATAGTGTACATAATCCAATCCAACAAGATATATTAAAGATAACACTCAAAATATGGGAAAAAAACTTAAACACAACCTTTCAAAAACAAAATAAATAGCAGCATAAAAAATATACTTATCAGATTAATGAGCTTCAACAACATAAAGAAATAGATTTACTTATCAGATTAATGAGTTATATTAGCGTAAATAAAAAAAGTTACTTTTCATATTAATGAGTTGTAGCAGCAGAAAGAAACATAATTACTTATCAGATTAATGACTTGCAACAACATAATGAAACATAGCTACGTATCATATTAATGAGTTACAACAACATAAAGCAATAGAATAATTACTAAATTAATAGAAATATAAATAAGCTAAAATCTAATCTATATAATTACAGGAAGTACTTGACTAAGGTGGGGTACCTACCTCTTTAGGTGAGTGACTGTTTTCAAAAGCATTACAATGCCTATTGTAGCAGCACATTATAAGCACATAACATAATAAAATTGTAACATAACCATGAACTTTGAATTATTATAAATTTAAAATGTAAATTACAATTAATTGTTCTTTTTTCCCTTGCTAGCTCAAGTAGAGTAGGGTGTTCTTATACACAATGATGTAGCATTAATTTGATCAAAGAGATCGAGGGACAACTATGTGAATCTTCAATTCTCAGGATGTTCCTTCTTTGTAACAAAAAATTCACCAAAAAGTGGAAAAAATAGACAAATGATAACTCATTCAACTATTGTGACAAGTGGTAGCTAGGCCAATCATTTGTTGCAGTCAACCTTTCCCTGCTAGGTAGAACAACTACCTCTTGTTGGTTCATACGTTGGGTGATCAAATGGTCAACCTATTGATGAGAAAAATGTTGATGAAAACTATTTTGTTGGAGGTTAACTAGTGCTACATTGTACCAAATATCCTTGATTTACAATGATTATCCTTAATGGTCAACTTCTGAGGTGTTGGAACATCATACTTCGGTGTGTTACAACATTGGGTTTACAACATTGACTTTCTCATGTTGCATCAATAGAGTTGCATTACTTCACTTTTTCATATTACTATAATGTGTTGCAATACTAACACCACTCATGTTGCATCACCAAAATCTGTCGTGTTACAAGAGCTAGAGTTGCAACACTTGCACTTTGGTTGTGTTGGAGTGGTTGGGGTTGTAGCACTTGCACCTTCATCATGTTGTAGTAGTGAGGTACTAGAGACATTGTGGTGATTAGAGTTGCAACACTTTCATCCTAGTCGTGTTGCAATGACGCAAGTGTGTTGCTACAACTTGAAAGTATCGCAACAACAAAAATGGGTGTTGCAACAATTGTTCTTTAGTATTGCATCAAGAGTATATGCATGAACCTTCCTGAAGTAATTCTCACTAGTTAGAATAAAAAGAAAATTTGTTTCATAAATATACAAATGAATATTAAAGTGACATGGTCATAAGATAATTGTATCTTGATAAAAAAATGCATCAGTATGGGACAATAGGTGTTCAGATAGTATGAAAATGATAAAAATTACTAAAACATTAGTTGAATGGGGGCTAAAAAGATGCCAATTTGGGTGCCCATCATATAAATGAACGTGGTCAAACATTTTCAACCATGGAAAACCATATTCTAACATGGTGAACTAGACTAAAATATCATATATATTTCATTATAACATTTTTGATATTTTACTTCATAAATGTATTAATCATTTCCATTCACATATATCACCAACTAACACAACCACATAATTAAAACTGGTTCATATGCATTGATTGATATCATCAATTTTTAAAGAGAGAAAATGTTGTCAATCAACATATATCAACCACTTTTAAAAGTGGTCAACCAAGTTGTCCACGTTGAGCTCCATGGTCAACTATTTTTACTTGTTAACCATGGTTGTCCATTTTTAATCAATCACTTTAAAAGTGATTTTTTAAATAGGTGATTGATTTATTGATCATGATGGTTGATAAAAGGCGACATTAAAAAATACTTTCTTTTTTTCCAAATCTACACTATATTATATCTACCGACCACAAAGCAAACTTATATTAACAGATGGTCGTTGCCATTATCTATACCAACCATAGTATGGGGTCCATGAGCCTCATATTCCTCTACAATAAACCAAACTCCCTTAAAAAATTTTACTTAAGACACAATAAAATGATAATAAAATAAAAGAGTGGAAAGGGCTCTTGTAGAGGTTGCATGTGAGGTAAGGCCTCCATGCTTGTAAGTGATTCGACATTGGATATTTTTGTATATCCAACTATTGTTGCACGTGAGCCAGAGGAGATATGTGCCCATCTAATTCTAGTAATCTAACCCTAGAGTAATGCATGAAATTTACTCCCATAACATCACAAAACCCTCACTTTAATTTTGAATAATAACATAAAAAACATTTAGTAACATTTAAAGGATATGTCCTCATTAGTACTACTCCTTGAGAACAATGAACCCCATATCCATAGAAGTGTTAGTATAGGTACATGGTAGAAGAAAGCACAAGTACCATCCAAATAATGACTTTGAATCTCATTACTCGTCATTATACAATCACAAGGAAAAACATTCATGAGTTTATCCGTGGCTATAAAATGGTTAATGAATGAGATATAGGGAGGGATATCAAAGATCTTACTCATTATTAAATCATGTATTAACAAGGCCAAAAAAAAAAAACACGTCAAAAAAATATGGTTGGCGGGTTGGGGTGGGTGGTTTTTGGGGGTGTTGTGGGGGGAGGGGTAGGTACGTTGTGGATGAGTGGAAAATCTCAATAAGGGGCCCAAAGAAGGAGCTTGAGGATGTTTTTGATCACTACTCTTCTTCAAATGTTTATGCTTTGCAAGAGTTGGAACCTCTTTGATCATTGGTGTCAAGGCTCCTACTACCCTTTTATGTTTGCCATGAGCCTCCTAAGGCTTGGAATGTGGTGGAGGAAAATCCCATTTGTGCATTTTATAATACATTGGTGGTGGAGATAGAGCTTCTATGGAATTCTCATGTTTTGGGGGAGTCCGTGCCTCCATTGGTTGAGTAGGAGGAATGGCTAATAGAGCCTCACTTAGTGATGAAGAGATGAGTATAGATAGAGATTTCTTTTGTTGTAATGAATATAATACATAAATTTTATCAAATAAATGCATGTTATATTTCTCTAACTACTCAATGCTATTAATCACTCTTAAAGTAAATCTTAGGAAAATAATAAGAAAGATTAAAGGTATTGATTGATACTCCAAGGAAAGTGAATCATATGGGTAGACATTAATATTAAATCAAAATATGAGCTAGCTCATACCTTCCATTTGATATTAAATCTCATTGATATCATCATTAACATTGTGATTGTTCTCTCCTATTTATCCATATTAAAATGCTTTTCTACGCTCCAAAACTATGTAATATTTTTTAAGTTTTGTTATTATAGTTATGTTTTAACCTCGAGAAGTAACCACAAACAGTGCAATAATATAACTTCAATAACTATCACATTTACTTTCCAAAAATAAATTACTCAAATAATGTAAATTACTATCCAACCTTAAATTTTGTTTAATAAATATTAAGGAAAAAATATAATTTTCATCATTGTATTCATATAAAATTATTATTAAGTAACTGAAATAATGTAAATTATTATCCAACTTCAATGTTGGATGGAAAAATGATTTAGTTTTATTCCCCAAAAGTGGCTTTCACCCTCAACGCCTCCACATGATTTCAATCAATGACATAATGGGGACAAAACCCCACACAAACCAATTGATCTACACCTTCACTTTTATTTATTATTATAAAGAAAATTAATTATATTATTTAGGTAAGAGATTAAAGGGTAATCTAAGGTCTCGTATCTTATATTTTGTGTACAGAGTTAATGGTTGGGTGTTAGAGAGATCACATGATCCTTCCTTCAATATTTCAAATGATGACTAGATATGGATATAAGGTATTTGATGGATATTGTTGAAGCTAAGATTTTTTTTTTCCTTTTTGGGCAAGAGGTTAAATTGCTTTTGATTATTTAATTACAACTTAGCTTTACTTGGATTAATTTGAATGTATCATACTTGCAAAGCCTCAAGATTCGCTTGGACAAAGCAAAAACTTTCCCTATTGTATGCTCTTAGATGGGTTATTCCTAATAAGGAGATGTTAGAGAACCAACAATTACTAGTCTCCTTGGTTAAGTTGACCTCAAGGAAGTGTTCATTGCTAGGCCTAAAAGGTAAGTGGATAAAAGGTGAGAGAGGTGTGATAGGCAATAACACCTCATCTTGAGGAAAGGCTATTAGAACAAAGTTGAAGGATTTTACTAGATACCTAGGGGATTAGATTCCCATTAAAGAAAATAAATCCTTATAAGAGATTTAATTAAAAAAGGTATAGTATCCTAGGCATTGTGATATCCCCTGGTTAATATTTCTCTCATTTTAAATAGTTGTAATTATTAAATGGATGAGAGAGGGACACATATTCCATTGCTTGAGGTAGGACATTGTTTAAGGGAATGAATGTTTTAAATGGGAGGCATGGGTTGGCTAAAGTGGTCTTAAATGGGCTTACTATGCAATAAATTTATCAAACTAGAAACGGACATGCTCATGTGTTCTTAGTTTCTAACAACAAGAAAGATAGGAAAAAAATTTAAAGGAACAAAATGGGTTGCATTGTCCAAGGTATGGGATGCATGGAACCTCAAGAAGAGGTAGGAGGTTGGCCATTGAATAGGTAATGAAAAATACAATGAGGGAACTTTTGGATGAGTTCAAAAGATAAAACACATGAATAAATCCCTCTCTTGG
This sequence comes from Pinus tabuliformis, assembly GCA_031772625.1. Classification (NCBI taxonomy): domain Eukaryota; kingdom Viridiplantae; phylum Streptophyta; class Pinopsida; order Pinales; family Pinaceae; genus Pinus; species Pinus tabuliformis. Next base: position 583,698 of record CM062811.1, on the reverse strand, counting down.
GTAGCGTCAACTGTAGGAAAGAAGAACCCTATTAGAGGAATGTTGAGTATAAGCATCATTGAGAGCAAAGACATATGTAGAGAAGGAAGTATCTAGAGCTATTATGGAAGAGTGCAGAGATGAAAGAAGAGAAAAGTGATCTATGTCATTGGATCAAATCAGAGCACGAGTTGAGGAATCCTTTAAGAGAGGCTTGTTGGGTGAAATATTACAGAGAGCAGATTCTTTCCTGAAGGCTTAAGAAACCACCAGAAGCTTGGGATTGAAGAACCTGTTAGTGTTTGTTAGTCCTGCCAGTCACCAGTGATCAAATGTGCTATTTCAAAGTTTTTGTTAGCGTCCCAGGTCAAGTTTTTCAATGCAGGAGTATGTGACTTAGACGAAAAAAGTCTTCAAGCATATTCCAAAAAATCCAAAAAAAATCTATAGTCAAGGGAGTGGGGTCCTTTAGCTAGCAATTTCCATGCTTTCCTAGTTTAAGATCAGAATAGAATTAGGAATAAATCATGCTAAAATATTCGCTTATGGATAAGTTGTAACAAGCTTTACACTTTAAATCACTCTATGTAAAAGCATGCTTTTGTAAAGGATAATGGCCGAGAAGGCTTTATCTATTTATTATAAATAAAATGATGAGAGGCTCAGAGTTAGAGTCAGGCCCGAAGAATTATCATTTGAAGAAAAAATCTCTCTTTGCATCTGATTATTGACTCTCTATTAATTGGTATTTTATATACGTATCAGTCCTGGTTCTGTGTGGTTCCGCGTGTATTAATGGAGATTCAATTGTTGTTTTTTAATTAACTCTTAATATTAGATCTGTTGGGGAGTTTTCCCTTCATATCGGTGAGCGCAGGCTTCTTAAATGCATTGTCAAGTCCCGCAGATAAAACTCTGTTTTACACAGAGAAATTGAAAAATTCACTTAGCCGGAGTATAGTTTTGGAACTGAAATTCTATTAGATTTGGTTCATACCTATATCAGGTCTGAACCAATATCACATCGCAGGACCTCAAGTGGAGCAGAAGACCATTGAAAGCGCCAAACTCCGTTAGCGTGACACTACCGGAGCTGAAACGCTATAGGGAGACTTTAATAAGTTATCGGGTCCACGATTGTTCGCATCATAAGGTGGGAGCGGGAAGAGTCAGGCCTTTGGAATAGTGGAGTCGCCGATTGCGATCTTTGATAACACCACGTGTTATCGCATTGGAGAAGGAGCATTGAAAGGGGCCGATAGTGTATATTGCGTATAACGCAATACTTTGAATATTACCGTGCCGATAGTGTAATTCTTCGGAATTTACACAAAGCCTGTTTATAAGCCGTGACTGTGATTAAAAGCGCCGATAGTGTATTTTGTGCCTTTGGAACAAAATCCCTGCCGATAGTGTATTTTGTGTTGAAAATGCAGTTTCCCCATTTATTAAAGCGTCGATAGTGTTTTTGTGTAAATCCTTTGGAATTATAGTTCTGATAGAGAATAAGGGCTCTGTGTTTACAAATTGCGCCAATATCAAGGATTGGGGTGATCAGGGGAGAACCCATGAGGCTGTCAGTTTAAAATAAATGAATGATACACCTGGAGAAGTAGAGGGAGAAATTTGCCCTGATATTGAAGAAATTTCTGACAGATTTGCGAGGCTGTCCATATTGCCTACACCCAGGCCACCGTTAGTGGTATCAGAGTAGCCAACTGACATCGGATTGAATCTCAGAAACAGGAGAAAGAAAGTTACTATGGCTTTCAGATTTGGAAGAGGATGAGGACGTGGTGGAAGAGGACAACCTGTTGCAAATGCTGAAGTAATGGAAGTTGTGCAACAGATGCAAGCTAGATTGGATGCATTAACAACAGGCAAGAACATAGATGATGGAGATGTTAGTGGACCTAAGGTTGAAGCTGCAGAGGAGGAAGTTGTAGCAGTTACTCCTAAGATGAGGTTCTTTCAGTCAATGTTAAGATCCACATCCATGCCAAAGACCGAAGTATCAATATATGAAGGAGGACTGAATCCAAAAGAATTAATAGACTGGATTAATGGCATGGAGAAATTCTTCGATTATGAAGAAACAGAAGATGAGAAGAAAGTCAAGTTTGGTGTCACCAAGTTAAAAGGCCATGCAGTGCTTTGGTGGGATGGTGTGTAGGCAGAAAGGAAGAGACTTGGCAAGAAACCAATCAAGAATTGGAGTAGGATGGTAGCAAAGCTAAGAGGTAAGTTTCTACCAAGTAATTATCAGAAAACCTTGTTCAAACAGATGCAGAATCTTAGACAGAGGTCTTTGACAGTAAAAGAATACATAGAGGAATTCTATAAGGTAAGCATAAGAGCTAGAGAAGCCCGGGATATAGATGAGAAGGTGGCTAGATATGTGAATGGCCTTAGGATGGACATTCAAGATTAAATAAGTCTAATATCTCATAAAATAGTAGAGGAAGCTTATCAGATAGCACTGAAAGCTGAAGAAAAACTCATGAGAAAGCAGTTTGCCAGAGGGAGAGGTACTTTTCGAGGAAGGAGAAGTCAAGGTGATAGAGGAATATCTACAACACCTAAAGATGGAGCTAGCAGCAGCTCAACCCAGCATGCATCCACAAGAGGTGATGCAAGAGGCAGAGGGAGTTTTTCTAGAGGAAGAGGAGGCAGAGGAAGAGGCAGAGAAATAAGATGTTAAAGATGTAACAAGATAGGACACAGAGCTTTTGAGTGCCTAGATAATGCAGAAACAAATCAGAGAAATGCCATTGTTTCTCAAGTTGAGGGAGAACCACCAACAGCAACAGTGACAGAAGAAGAAAATATACCAGAGAGAGGAGAATCTTTGGTAGTTAATAAAGTTTTGCTCAAGCCAGCAAAGGAGATAGTTGAACCATCACAAAGAAAGACTTTATTCATGACAATGTGTAAAGTCCAAGGGAAATGTCGCCAAATGATCATTGATAATGGCAGCACTGATAATTTGGTATCTACAGAAGTGGTGGAGAAATTGAAGCTGAAGACAATGAAACATCCAAAACCTTACAAGGTGTCATGGTTGCAAAAGGGACATCAACTGTTGGTAAATGAACGGCGTGAAGTGGAATTTCAAGTGGGCAAGTATAAAGATAAAATCGTATGTGATGTGATGCCAATGGATGTGTGTCACATATTGCTTCGAAGACCTTGGCAATATCTCAGAGGGGCCATGCATGATGGAAAAAGAAACACCTATAAGTTTGGGAAGGATGGTGTCAATCATACGTTGCTGCCTCTGCAAGAAGAAGATGTACTAGGAAAGAAGATTGATCCAAAAACTCTGTTACTTGGAGGAAAGGAATACTTGAAGCAGATTGAAGTAAATGAGGTAAATTTTGTTGTAATTTGCAAGCCGAAATAATTACTTCTACTAAAGTTTCTAATTTATCCATTGAAATTCAAGAAATGTTGGAGAAATATTGTGATATTATTGTTGATGATTTGCCTAATGAATTACCACCCATTAGAAGAATCAACCATCATATAGATTTGATACCTCGAGCAAGTCTACCTAACAAAGCAGCTTACAGAATGACTCCTACAGAAAATGAAGAAGTTACAATGAAGGTGCAAGAATTTCTTGACAAAGGGCTGATCAGAGAAAGCTTGAGTCCTTGTGCAGTGCCAACAGTGCTGAGTCCAAAGAAAGATGGAGGCTGGAGAATGTGTACAGATTCAAGAGCCATTAATAAAATCACAATCAGGTAATATTTCCTTTGCCTAGAATTGAAGATTTAATGGATTGCTTGAGTGGAGCAGAGTATTTTTCAAAACTAGATCTTAAAAGTGGGTATCATCAGATAAGAATAAGAGAAGGGGATGAGTGAAAAACTGCATTTAAGACAAATGAGGGACTATATGAGTGGAGAATAATGCCTTTTGGGTTCTAAAATGCACCAAGTACATTTATGAGACTAATGAATGAAGGTTTTAAAGAGTTCATTGGTAAGTTTGTAATAGTATATCTGGATGATATATTAGTTTATAGCAGGTCTAAGGAGGAGCATATGAGGCATTTGAATTATGTCTTACAAAGGCTGCAACAAGAGAAATTATTGTTGAATTTGAAGGAGTGTTCATTCATGAAAGAAGAGCTAGTGTACTTGGGTTTTGTTATTTCTGTTGAGGGGCTGAAGATGGATCCAAAGAAGATCAAGGCAATCATGGAGTGGCCTTCACCCAAGAGCGTTTTTGAGGTAAGGAGTTTTCATGGTCTTGCTAGCTTTTATAGAAAATTCATCAAGAATTTTAGTAAGATTAATGCACCTATTATTGAGACCATAAAGAAGGATAAATAGCCATTTAGATGGACTGCTGAAGCAGAAAATAATTTTCAGCTGTTGAAGAAGAAAATCACTGAAAAGCCTATTTTGATTTTGCCTGATTTTAACAAGCCTTTTCAAGTAAAGTGTGATGCCAGTGGAGAAGAAATTGGAGGTGTTTTAAGCCAGGAAGATAGACCAATAGCCTATTTTAGTGAAAAGTTGAATGATTCAAAAAGAAAGTATTCTTCTTATGACAAGGAGTTCTACGCAGTTGTACAGTCATTAAAAAATCGGAGGCATTATTTAATGTCAAAAGAATTTATCCTTTATTCAAATAAGCATGCACTACAGTTTATAATGCAGCAGCCAAAGCTCGACCAGAAACATGCTAAATGGGTAGAGTATCTTTAAGGCTTCCATTTTGTTTTGAAGCATATAAATGGGCAGTCAAACAAAGTTGTAGATGCCTTAAGTAGGAGAAATGTATTGCCTCAAGAGAGTCAAATCCAAGTGTTGGGTTTTGATTTTCTTAAGGAATTGCATGAGACTTATTCAGGTTTTAAAGAGGCATTTGAGGATTGTAAAAATCATGTTTTTACGGATAGGAGTAGATGGTTGGATTACTTCTTACAAGATGGACTGTTGTTTAAGAAAAATCAGTTGTACATACCAAACTGTTCAATGAGGGAGAATTTAATCAAAGAAAAGCATAGTGGAGGACTTGTAGGACATTTTGGCATAGAGAAGACCTTTGAACAGTTGAACATATTTTATTTCTGGCCGAAAATGAAATATGAAGTGGAGAAGTATGTGAGAACTTGCAAAATCTGTCAATATGCAAAGGGAAGGAGCCAAAACACAAGTTTGTATATCCCATTACCAATTCCAGATAGGCCTCGGGATATGGTAAGTATGGATCTTGTGTTGGGCTTATCAAAGCCTCAAATAGGTAATGATTCAATTTTTGTTATAGTGGATAGATTTTCAAAAATGGCACACTCTATTCCATGTTATAAAACTAGTGATGCTTCTCACATTGCTAATTTTGTTGGGTTGTGTTATATTCTTTCCATGACTAACCCACGTAGTTAACTGGGGGGTTAGCCTTCATTGCGCCGATTGTGTAGCGGGGGGTGGTCACAGGGGGTTTGAGGTGTACCCGTAACCCCAATTTATGGGGTTCGGGGTAGCACCCCGGAAAATTTTGGTTTTGGACCCTATGTTAGGTTGGGTGGACCCACCTATGGTTTTGTGCATGATTTTCGCACATGTTTTTTGGACGCGATGGTTTTCGGTCCATGGTATTGGATGCTTCGGCATGTATAAATATGTATTATAACATTGAAAGGAACATAATGAAAATTCAAGCTGATAGTCCCAGTTTCGGGATCCAGGGGAAATCTCTGTGTATATGTGTTTTATGTGTTATACTCTCGCATTGTATATTTTCTGTGTTTTAGAATTCGTATGCAGGGAATTTCTGTACGGGGTTAAAACCTACATTTGGTATCAGAGCATTTTTGGCTTCAAGGGGATGCCTTTGTTGCTGAGGGGTTTCGCTCGGGCCTGTGGTAGACCCTGTTCAGTGGGAGATCTGCGAGATCGATTCTGGTGGTGAAAGAAGATGGCGAGTAGTGGAAAGATAGAGATCGAGAAATTTAATGGTCAGATTTTTGAGTTGTGGAAACTCAAGATGGAGGATCTGTTGGTGGATAAAGATCAGTGGATCGCGGTAGATCCGGGTACTAAACCAACGGGAGTGTCTGATGAAGAATGGAAGAAGTTGGATCAGAAGGCAAAGAGCACAATACAATTGTGTGTCTCAGATTCAGTATTGTTGAATGTATCAGGGGAAGCTACGGCGAAGGCTTTGTGGGACAAGTTAGGGACTTTGTACCAATCTAAGTCTCTGGTGAATAAATTGTTCCTGCGGAAAAAGTTGTATAACCTTAGGATGAAAGATGGAGACTTGGCGACAAAGCATATAAATGCATTTAATACTGTGGTAAGCCAATTAGCATTTGTTGATATTAAAATTTCATATGAAGATAAGTGCATCAGTTTGTTGTGTTCTCTACCAGATTCGTGGGATAGTCTGGTTATTGCAATAGGTAGCAATGCAACTGCCTTGCAGTTTGATGAAATAGTCTCAGCCTTGCTGACGGAGGATATGAGACGGAAAAATATGGAGAGCCAGAATGGTGATGCTTTGTCTGTACGAGGACAGTCCCAAATTAGAAACAAAAATAAGTCATCAAGTGGGAGATCTAAATCTCCGGGAAAACCTATAAAGGTGGTGTGCTGGAAATGCGGAAAGGAAGGCCACTTTAAAAGGAACTGTAAATCTAAAGTTCCTGACAAAGGAAAGGGATCTGATGAGGCTCCTTCTGCAGAGGCGAAAACCACCACAAATGAAGGTGGGGATGTGTACTTGGCTTCTTCAAGTACACATGTAGATCATGAGGCATGGTTGATTTACTCAGGTGCATCCTTTTACTTCACTCCCCATAGAAAGTGGTTCTGTGAGTATGAGAAATATGATGGTGGTGATGTCTTCTTAGGGGATGATAGGAAGGCTAGAATCATTGGTCACGGAAAAGTAAAGTTGAAGTTGCAAGGTGGAAGGGTTAGAACACTTCCGGTTATTCTGCATATTCCTACATTGGTCAGAAATCTGATTTCTGTAAGCAAGTTGGATGATGCAGGTGTAAAACAGTGTTCAAGAAGGATACCTGCAAAATGGTTTGGGGAGCACTAGTATTGATGCGGGGAATTCGGATTGGAACTCTGTACAAGCTGCAAGGTAGCACTATTATTGATGGGTGCAACAGTTCTGTGGTTCCTGAAAGTGGAGCAGAAAATCAAGTGGTATCTGGAGAGAAGACCATGTTGTGGCATCAAAGGCTTGGACATATTGGAGGGAAGAGCCTTCGAATACTTCATGGTAAAGGTATGGTAGAAGGTATGAGTAATAGCTCTTTTGATTTTGATTTCTGTGAAAATTGTGTATATGGGAAGCAGAATCGGGTGAGTTTCCCCTCTGGTAGTAAGAGGGCGAAACAGATATTAGAGCTTGTGCACAGTGATGTGTTTGGACCTGTGAAGGTTCCATCACTGGGTAAGTCTGTGTACTATGTATCATTTATAGATGACTTCTCAAGGAATACATGGATATATTTCCTTAAGAAGAAATCTGAAGTCTTTGACAGGTTTAAGGAATTTAAGGCTCTCGTGGAAAATCAAACAGAGAAGAAGATAAAGGTGCTGAGGACAGATAATGGTGGAGAGTTTTGCAGCAAGGAATTTGAAGAATTATGTAAGAAGTGTAGTATAGCATGGCAAAAGACTACTCCATATACACCTAAGCAAAATGGAGTTGCAGAAATAATGAAGATGACGTTGATGGAAAGGGCAAGAAGCATGCTCAGTGGTGCCGGGTTAGGACAGGAATTCTAGGTAGAGGCAGTGGATACTGCATGTTACCTAGTCAATAGGTCAGCTTCATCAGTGTTGGAGGATAAGACTCCACAAGAGGTATGGACTGGTAAGAAACCCTCTCTTTCACATCTGAGGGTATTTGGATGTGATGCATATGTACATGTTCCAAAGGAGAAAAGAACCAAGTTGGATATTAAATCTGAAAAGTGCATCTTTATTGGGTATAAGGATGGTTTAAAGGGTTATAAGCTTTGGAACCCAGTCACACGGAAGGTTGTGTACAACTGAGATGTGGTGTTTAGAGAGGTAAAAGATGTTATTAAACATGAATTCCAACCAAAGGAACCTGAGAAGATAGAGTTTGAGCTTAAGGAGGAAGAATCAGACTCTACAGCAGAGGAGGAATCAGAAGATGAAGCGCCACAAACTCTGGGTGTGAGAAGATCAGTTCGAGAAAGAAGGCAGCCAGAAAGGTATAGTCCATTTGCTTTCTGTTCAAATTTTGCTTTATCTATTACTGACAATGATCCCAGAACTGTGAAGGAAGCAGTAGATTCAGAGGATGGCAAACTCTAGAATGAGGCCATGGTGGATGAAATGGCATCTTTGCACAAAAATGAGGCTTGGGATCTGGTGGAGTTGCCGGCTGGAAGGAAACCCATTAGCAGCAAATGGGTGTTCAAGAAGAAGACAAATGCAGAAGGAAAGGTGGAGAAATACAAAGCTCGGTTGGTAGCAAAAGGTTATTCCTAGGTGCCTGGAATTGATTTTGATGCTATTTTTTCTCATGTTGCCAAGGTAACTTCTATTAGATTACTTTTATCTGTTGTTGCTGCTTTTGATTTTGAGGTAGAACAGATGGATGTGAAGACATCATTTCTTCACAAGGATTTGGAAGACGAGATCTACATGAAGCAACCTGAAGGTTTTGTGGTGAAGGGTAAGAAAGAACTGGTATGCAAGTTAAAGAAGTCTCTGTATGGGTTAAAACAGTCACCAAGGATGTGGTATCAGAAATTTGATACATTTATACGGGGACTTGGCTTCACCAGAAATAAATCAGATCACTGTGTGTATTTTAAATTTATTGGTGACCGCGTTATTTCTCTGGTCTTGTATGTGGATGATATGTTGCTGGTTGGAAATGACAAAGAAGTTATCTAGGATTTGAAGACCCAATTGTCCTCCAAATTCGAAACGAAAGATCTTGGTGCTGCAAACTATATTTTGGGCATGGAAAATAAAAGAGATCGGGCAAAGAGGAAGCTATGGTTAAATCAGAGGAAGTATGTCGAGACAATATTGCAGAGGTTTAATATGCAGGATAGTAAATCGGTGAGGGTTCCTATTCCTGCAGGTGTGAAGTTATCTGCTGAACAGTGTCCCAAGACACAAGAAGAGGAAGAGGACATGTCCCGTGTTCCATATGCAAGTGCAGTCGGTAGCCTAATGTATGCAATGGTCTGTACTAGACCAGACATTGCACATGCAGTGGGAGTATTGAGCAGGTTTATGTTAAAACCAGGGAAGGAGCATTGGACAACAGTGAAGCGGGTTTTCAGGTATTTGCGTGGCACCAGTATTTATGGTTTGTGCTACCAAGGAAGGCCAAGATTGGACAGAGTGTTGGATATTCGTGGCTTTGTTGATGCAGACTGGGCTGGAGATCTGGATCAGAGAAGATCTACAAGTGGGTATGTGTTTAACCTATTTGGAGGTGCAGTCAGTTGGATGAGTAAGAAACAATATGTAGTGGCACTATCAACTATAGAGGCAGAATACATGGCAACCACTCATGCAAGCAAGGAAGCAGTTTGGTTGCAGAGATTGTGTTCAAGTATGGGATTAGTATAGGAAGCTATAAGGATAGACTGTGACAGCCAAAGTGCAATTTTCTTGGCAAAGAACCCTGCATATCATTCAAAGACAAAGCACATTGATGTTCAATATCACTTTGTGAGGGATATGATAGAAGACAAAAAGGTGTTGCTGGTAAAGGTGGACACTTTGAAGAATATTACAGATGCATTGAAAAAATATGAGAGCTCTGAGAAGTTCTCTTGGTGTAGAGAGACAATGGGCATTTCAGGGCTGGAAAAATGACTAAGCTCTCTTGTGGCCCCCTGTGGAAAGAAAACAACAAGTGGGAGAATGTTGGGTTGTGTTATATTCTTTCCATGACTAGCCCACGTAGTTAACCGGGGGGTTAGAGGGGGGCGGAGCCCCCCTTCATTGCGCCGATTGTGTAGCGGGGGTGGTCACAGGGGGTTTGAGGTGTACCCGTAACCCCACTTTATGGGGTCCGGGGAAGCACCGTGGAAAATTTTATTTTTGGACCCTATGTTAGGTTGGGCGGACCCACCTATGGTTTTGTGCATAAATTTCACAAATGTTTTTTGGATGCGATGGTTTTCGGTCCATGGTATTGGATGTTTCGGCATGTATAAATATGTATTATAACATTGAAAGGAACATAATGAAAAATCAAGCTGGTAGTCTCGGTTTTGGGATCCAAGGGAAAATCTCTGTGTATATGTGTTTTATGTGTTATGCTCTCGCATTGTTTATTTTCTGTGTTTTAGAATTCGTATGTAGGTAATTTATGTACGGGGTTAAAACCTACAAATTTGTTTTTTAAGGAGATTGTAAAATTGCATGGGTTGCCCAAAAGTATTGTCTCAGACAGGGATTCCAAATTTGTTGGACATTTCTAGAGGACACTATGGAAGAAATTGGGAACTAAATTAAGTTTCAGTTCTGCCTATCATCCACAAACTGATGGACAGACTGAAGTGGTGAACAGGAGTTTAGGAAATCTTTTAAGGAGCCTTACTGCAGAACATCCAAAGCAATGGGATCAAGTATTGGCACAAGCTGAGTATGCATATAATGACTCACCTAATAGGAGTATAGGACAGAGTCCATTCCATATTGTTTATGGAATGCATCCAAGAGGAGTATCTAAGTTAAGGAACTTGGGAAAAGAAGAGATGAGAAGTGCAGAGGGTGAAGATTTTGCTTCAGAAATGTAAGCAATAAATGAACAAGTGAAACAACAGCGCATGATAGTAACATCAAGTACAAAACTAGAGCAGATATGAGGAGAAGAGAGGTGAAATTTGAATTTGGGGATTTGGGTTTAGCACATCTAAGAAAGGAGAGATTTCGAAAGAGGGAGTATAATAAATTGAAGTTCAAGAAAATTGGACCATGCAGAGTGTTAAGAAAGTTTTTTTCAAATGCATATGAGATTGAGTTACCCCTTGATGTTGGAATATCACCAATTTTCAATGTTGCAGACCTATACAAGTATGAAGGTGAAAATGCAGATGATACAGCACAAGATCAAGAGACCCAAGAGATTGATTGGGTAAAACAGTTACCCACAGCAAATAATTTGTAGCCAGAAAGAATTATGGACAAGAAGGTGTTTAAGAAAACAAGGGGACAAGAGTACTTCCAGTATTTGGTAAAGTGGAAGGATCAGCTGACCGCTGAAGCTACTTGGGTTACAGAAGACATGCTACAGAAACTGGGTAGTTTTGTAGATGAGCTCATGGACAGGAGCCCATGAAGGATTTTGTCCTCAGGAGTCTGATGTAGGAGCATGTGACTTAGAGGAAAAAAGTCTTCAAAAATATTCCAAAAAATCTAAAAAAAATCTACAGGCAAGGGAGTGGGGTCCTTTAGCCAGCAATTTTCATGCTTTCATAGTTTAAGATAAGAATAGAATTAGGAATAAATCATGCTAAAATATTCGCTTATGGATAAGTTGTAACAAGCTTTACGCTTTAAATCACTCTATGTAAAAGCATGCTTTTGTAAAGGATAGTGGCTGATAAGGCTTTATATTGATTATAAATAAAATGGCGAGAGGCTCAAAGTTAGAGTCGGGCCGGAAGCATTATCATTTGAAGAAAAAATCTCTCTCTGCATCTGATTATTAACTCTCTGTTAATTGGTATTTTATAAATGTATCAGTCCTGGTTCTATGTGGTTCCATGTGTATTAATGGGGATTCAATTATTGCTTTTCAATTAACTCTTAATATTAGACATGTTGGGGAGTTTTCCCTTCATATTGTTGAGCGCAGGCTTCTTAAATGCATTGATAAGTCCCACAGATAAAACTCTATTTAACACAGAGAAATCGAAAAATTCACTTAGCCGGAGTATAGTTTTGGAACTGAAATTCTATTAGATTTGGTTCATACCCATATCAGGTCCGAACCAATATCGCATCGCAAGACCTCAAGTGGAGCGGAAGAGCATTGAAAACGCCAAACTCCGATAGCGCGACACTATCGGAGCCGAAACACTATAGGGAGACTTTAATAAGTTGTCGGGTCCGCGATTGTTATCACATCGCAAGGTGGGAGTGGGAAGAGTCAGGCCTTTGGAACAGTGGAGTCGTCGATTGTGATCTCCGATAACACCACGTGTTATTGCATTAGGAGAAGGAGCATTGAAAGGGGCCGATAGTGTAATAAGAATTTATAACACCGATATAATTCTTCGTGAAATATTAAAAGCGCCGATAGTGTATTTTGTTCCTTTGGAACAAAATCCTTGCCGATAGTGTATTTTGTTCCTTTGGAACAAAATCCCTGCCGATAGTGTATTTTGCATTGAAAACGCAGCTTCCCCATTTATTAAAGTGTCGATAGTGTTTTTGTGTAAATCCTTTGGAATTACAGTTCCGATGGAGAATAAGGGCTCTATGTTTATAAATTGCGCCAACAACAAGGATTGGGGTGGTCAGGGGAGAACCCATGAGGTTGTCAGTTTAACAGTAAATGACTGATACGCCTGGAGAAGTAGAGGGAGAAATTTGGCCTAATATTTAAGAAATTTCTGACAGATTTGCGAGGCTGTCCATATTGCGTGCACCCAGGCCACCCTTTTTTATGGTTTCAGTAGGTCTTCAAATAAAAAACTTTGATCATTGATTAGTGTTTCTAGGTCAGTTCTACTCCCTTAAGCATTCATGGTTATCATTATTCATCATGGTCATGTCATTTTTCAAGTGTTACAGGTCATGGATCAGTCAAATAATCATAGAGGTCTTGGTCTAGGTCATCACTTGTAATTGTCATCATTATGTCAGTTTTAAGCTAAAAAAGCCATGTTTATGGTCTCGAGTCCAAACATAAGGGAGTTAGCATCTTTGGAGGCATATGTAATAAAGGTAAAGGTACTACTTCAGTTCATAAAGTTATTTCTGCAAAACACCTCACTTTTGGTTTTAAAATGAAGGATGATGTCATGTCATGACATATGCAAAAAAGTGAATTCAACTCTTAGAAGAGACCATACAAGCATTTCTTTCACTCATTCCATTGGCGTTGAGCACTAATTTACTAGAAAAGGCCATATTAGTGTAGTAAGCATCAGATGACACTCTCAAAAGGTGATTGGCACCCCCTCTAAAGCTCCACGCTGCCTTTTCAACCAACCACGCTGCATTTTTGGCAGTTTTCTACGTTTTCACTTCTAGAGGCAAAGAATACATCTCCAGGGTTTTTATGTGGCCAATGAAGGTTCCAGCAGCCTATTAAAGTAAGTTAAAGCTCTTTCCACCTCCTATCAGCATTTATTTCATCTTTTCAGTGGGGAACCCTCTTCTAGGATCCACACTACGTTTTTGTGGTTTAGCACTCTTGTTTGATTTGCAAATAGTAAGACCTAGTTCCCTACTCATTTTACCTCTTCCCCACACTAAAATCACCTCCCCTAAGCTTTCCTTGCCCCTCCTTACTCATTTCCCTAAGTCTTAGACCTAACCCTAGCTTCTACACTGCATTTTTGGAAGTTTTAGGGTTAGGACTATGTTTAAATTCCCTACATCAATCCCTTCACTATTTTTATCATTTTCCACCTCCCTAAGTTTCCTAACACACCTCCCTACCTCCCCAATTTTTCTTACCCACATATCTTCTCCCTAACCCCTTCATCCCCTCACCTAAATATACTAATCCCAATCCCTCCTCCCTATAAAAACTCTATTTTTCCCATCTCTTACACTAGGGTTTTGCTTTGCAATTGTAGACAATGGAGGGAGGAAAGAAGCCATACAACAAAGGAGGTCAGGTGTCAAGGTTTGAGCCACTTGACACCAAATAATTGAGGTCTTCAACATTTTCCAGACAATGTTTCTACTTGGAGAGTATTTTTTTACTCATAAGTGACATTAATACAATTAAATAAATAAAAAATCACATCTTTATTTTTGTTGTTGAAGAATACTCCAAATGGACGAGATTTCATAGGGTAAAACATGACAGGGTTTGTGTGCCTCAAACAAATGCACAAAAATACCTATAATTAATAGGCAATGATATAATGATCATTCAATCCTATTGGTTTGTGAAATTGTACCTCATTATTGTGGTGTAGCAACACCATAATGGGCCTCAATCTTGTGGTGTAACAACTATTTAATGGGCCTCAGTTCTTGGGTATGGTAGCGACCTCTTTGGGCCTTCTTATCTATGAGATGAGAAAATATTGTGATAGAGATATGAAGGAGATATGTTGAGCCCAATGACAAAGATATCATGACATGTCTATGACAGAGATATCATGACAAACCTATAACAAAGATATCATGACATGACTATGATTGTTTCACTGCATTGTTATTGCTAATGTTCTCTTACATAATTGCGTATGATGATATGGGGTGAATGTAATGTGAAAATGTTGAAAATGTTTTAAAATGCAAATATCTATAGCAGAGACTTCCAGCCCTAATCTGAGTTAGATCATTATATTGTTTTTCATCCATATCGATGCATTTGGAATGGAAAAGGTGGAGGAATCAGCTCACGGGACTGTTTTTACCGGCGGGACCTAGTTTGGCAAAACGAGGTCTGAAACCTTCTAGGAGCACTTTGGGGCATCAAATGAGGTTTTTTTGGGGTAAAAATTTGCTGCTAGAGTGAAATACCTTTTCATGCTATTCTACACACAGAGAGCTTTATAACGATGCAAGAATTGCGTCAATTGGAGATCGTATGCAAATGTTATGCCACTCAAAAGTTGACCTTTTTGTTTTCACACCTATAGTTTGGAAGGATGCCATGTCAGCCCCCATTATTCATGGAAAAGGGGATAGCCATGTGTTTGTGATGTAAAAGACTCTAGAAGAGTCTATTTTATAACTCTAGTTAAGAGTTGATGTATTCAAACTTAACCACTAGTAGGCTATCGGGTTGTGTTATAACTAGGCCACTAGAAGGAAGAGGCATTTCATTCTTTCGAGAACATTTTGTTCCAAAACTGAGCAAACATAGCTAAGAGAGATAGGAGGTAGAGCACACAGAGAGGATATGTGCACTGTAGCAGCCCACAGGCCATAGGCATTACTTCTTTGTATCTGCAACCATATTTCCAAACAGAGAAAGAGAGTGAAGCGACCTCACCTTCCAGTTGGGTTTTCTCCCAAAAGGGTTTCCTAGAGAGCATATATTGTGTATTAAGTGTGTGTGAGCTTATTTTGTCGTTCTCTACTTTTCTGCTTGATTTACTTTTACATGCATGCACTAATTATAGTTAATTTTACAGATCTAGAAATTAAATAAAACTGTAATAGTGTAGAATCTCAAATTTTAAATATAATATTATCAGATATGTTGTGAGGACTTGTCCAGTGGAATATCCACAAAATTTTACATATCATTTGGTATTAGAGTAGGTTTCTTTGGGTATTTTGTGGATATTACAGGGATCTACATCAGTGGGGCCGAAAATCGTAGAACCTTAATCATGGGCGACGAAACTGTAAGCAAACCTCGTGATCCTAAAGAGGTGAGGTTTATGCGGCTCAAAGAACAAGTCGTAGATATAAACCACAATGTAAACCTCCTTATGGAGGCCTTAAGAAATAAGCTAGGGATATTTGTAGAAGAAGGAGGTTCAAATGCAGAGGAAAAATCAAAGGGGGATCAGGAGACTGGGAAGACGCCAACAACCAGTCGAAGAAAGAACTTGGTAAAGATCAACCTAGTTCAAGTGTCATGAACCATTCCCTGTTTTAAGTGGAAGAAAAAGTGTCGTGAAGCTAAACCATTGGTTGCAACAATTGGAAGTTTATTTTAGTGTCCACCATATCGAGGAAGGGTAGAAGATCTCTTTCACGTGGTTGAAATTGGAGGGCCATGCATTGACTTGGTGGGAGAGACACATGGAAACATTGAGGTTGGAGTGAGAACCTCCAGTGACTAAGTGGGAGGATTTTAAAACCCTCATTAAGTCACAGTTTTATCCCATTGGGTACGTGGAAGACCAGTGGATCTGGTGGCATTACTTCAAGAAAATGTCAGGTCAAAGCGTGCAGGAGTACACCATAGAATTCAGAAAGATGGCTATAATGTTGGGTATTCCTCCAAAGAACCCAGATGTGCTCCTCAAGTATTTTTGGGGTATGCATACTCAGCTTCCAAAGTGGCTCGAACCATGGCTGACTCAGCAGATAAAGGTGCCTGTTTGGCAAGAGCAGACTCAGCTTCCAAAGTGGCTCGAACCATGGTTGACTCAGCAGATAGATCAGAGAGGAAATCCGTGCATATTAAAGTCCTGACACTACTTGGTCAGAGATGTGGATCCCAATAGATTGTTTGACATACAAAGGACCTCGAATATTAATGGAAAGAGGGAAGGTTAGGTGGGAAAAGCCTGTTCAATCAAGATTTTGAGCCAAACATAGATACGAATTCCAGGAGATTTATGGAATGACGAGCGATGATAAGAGTGTCCAGTCACTAGAGCCTATCCTTCTGACAATCACCTAGAATATACAACCAAAATCTATGATGAAGATCTGTACCTGGAGCATAAACCGAGTGAAGAGCACCACGAATCATTCAGCGAATTACGCTCGAGCCGTTATCAAAATAACCAGATGCCATATATAATAGGTTATCAAAGAGACTGGTTGGCAGAATCTGGTCTTATATTCCGGGACGATATTGGATAAGTATGCAAAGTTGAAAGTTTGTAGCATGAAGTAGGATATAGACGACCCAGTGTGACAGGCTGAGAGAAAGTTGTAGGATGAACCAAAAATAGTATAAATAGGTACCCAATAGTCGAATTAAGGATAGAGAGCCATGCGACCACCCGGCTGGACAGGCATGTATGTAAATGGAAGAGAGGCACGTAACAGCTTTCAGCTAGACATGCGTCCAATAGATCGGCTGGGTAAGTATATGGGCACGGGACACGTAACAGTTCATGCTACATTACACGTCTAGGCCCCATTCTAGTCCACTTTACTTCACAGTAAAACACATGGACCCATGGATTGCTTGGATGATTTTGATGTGACTGCTTATTCGAAGAGGAGGAAACAACAGTTTTAGATGTTCTAGTTTTAGTTTAAAGGGCTTCTAAATTTGTTTTGAAAATGATAGAAATTTCGGTAAGATTTTGATAAAATTTGGTAGAAATTTTTGTAAGTTCAAGTTACAATTCTATTATCAAAAATATGATTAAACACTATTAAAATAACATTTCTTGAAATTTTTTTATCCAGATTCCAATTACTTACAATACCAATTTAAAATCCACCATGTTATAAATAGCCCACCGTAATCAAGATGGCTCATTTATTAACTCTGACCAGGATCGATTCTAACAAAATTCATTAGTTCATTAATTATGAAATATTAACTAAAACATAAAATTAAGAATTCAATTCTCTTATAAATCAAACGAACCAAAATAAATTAATATATTTAAATGAAATTAAATCCATATTCATCGCTATCATATAAAAAATTGCGAAAATATATAATACATATTCAGAGTAGTTTTCGAGTTCAGTACGAGTTTTACAGATGAGTATAGGAATATGTAAAATGTCGCGACATTGTACTTAAAAAAGAGATTTGCACCTTCAAATATTTGATTTATGTGGTAGTTTGATAGGTCCGATTTAATATAGATCTATTTTACATAATATTTTGAAAAGTCAATAAATTGAAATAAGAAAAGCAAGAAGAAGCCTATAACTTAATGGATAATGTTATTCCAACGCTTTTACTTAAAACTTGTAATCTGGTTGAGAATATTATGTACATTAATGTATATAATATAAATATAATAATATTATATGTACTTATTATTGACATAGTGTATAATATAGATTTATTTTAACTTTTACTGAATGCACAATATTGATGATGATAATGACGATTATCATCCCACCAAAATAGATATTTAGACTTTAAGAAGGTAAGAGAGTATTCAATATTGTTTATCATTTTATTTCTATGCTAGAAAAGTATTAAGATAAGTGTTCCAAGATCACCTTAGTTTTGCTAACTTAAAAGTTGAGAATGCTTATAACATTTCAATTTAAGCTTTTGTGATCCATAATCTGAGTTTATAGAAATATTTTCGGAAAAAATCACATCATAAAATCTTTGTCGACGCGTTTAGAACCAACCAGTGTGGTTCATCGTTAGGACAAGTTGAAAAAAATCAGATCATGGCTCCATGTTAAAGAGGGATGGCAGATCTTCCAACAATTAGGTTTGACTGGAAAAACAACTATATAAGACTTAACTAGACTAAGGTCATAATTCATAAAGAAACGGTTAGATTGGTCAAAATTATTAGTTATAATATTATTATCAAACAAACATTAATATTTTATAATTCCATTTAATAATTTTTGGTTTAAATAACTTTTTTGAGTTAAAAGTTATAAATTAAAAGTGTGGATATAATACTATTAAAATTAATAATACTAAATATTATTAAATTATTATCATTATATAATAGTGGTAATATTTTTATCGTTATAAATTTAAATAATAATCTTATAATGGGTAATAATAACCCATTTAGTTAGTTATAACAAAGGCAATTTGAATTATAATAATATTGTTAAGGTATATCATTAATGTTTTATAGTATTCTTTAATACGAAATAATATTAATATTATATTAATCTTAAATATTATTAAATATCATGATATTATAGTAGTAATAAACTTACTATTTAAATCATAAATTCATTTTAGTTAGTTAAGCCAATGGTAATCTTAATAGTATTATCAATGTATAATACTAATATATTTATTAATCCGGGTCAATATTAATACTGTTACAATAATATTTAAATCATAACTAAACATTGTTAAATTATTATTATAATATTATAATAGTAATATTTTATTAATAATGGTTTTGGGAAACATTTTAATGTAACTTATTCAATAAGTTATCTAAAGAGAATAAAAACTTATTATTTAAAAGGGGGTGGGGGAGGGGAAATATTCATCAGTAGAGTTAGTTAAGACAAGGGTAATCTTAAAGAAAAGGAAAGGGGGAAAAAGATTTTAGTTCAAGTCATTAATAGAGGGGGGAGGCGTTGAAGAGGGGAGATATGATTGGGAAGAAAGGGCAAGGATCCAACAACTATTGATCTTCTAGTCATCGTCCCTATTGATATTACTAGGCCTTTTTTCAATCTCAATAGCTTCCCTAAATTTTCGATGATGAAATTGCGCAACCTTAGCAATCACTCGGGCTTCCTCAATGCATACATGATGTTTAGTCTTCTCCGCATGTTCCGCCAGTGCAGAGGACTTGGTTCTCCCATGTTTTAGGTCAACCGTGTGCTCATTAATCCTTTGATTAATAGAGCGTCCAGTCTCACCAATATAGGGGGTTCCGTAGGAACAAGGAATCATATAGACTCTTCATGTCCTTGGGGTTGATGGGATATTTTACTGATCGAAGGGAATTTCGAATGGTTTTAAGGGGTCTAAAGGTCGAGGGGACATTGTGCTTCCTAATAATCCTAGCAATCTTATCAGTGGTCCCTTGGATAAAAGGCATATGGACCCCTGGGACTCGACTTTTAGGTTCTTTTTTGACCACTGAGTTCTTGAAGGCTTTAAGGAAGGCTTTATGACCGAGGTGTCTGCTATAACCGTTTTCAACAAAGACATTAAGGAGACGAGATTTCTCTCTATTAAAGCTCTTTTCATCGGAGATTCTCAAGGCACGAGTAGCGAGGGTGTTGAGAACGCCCAACTTTTGAGCTGGGAAATGATGGGAACTGGCATGAAGATATTGCTCAGTGTGAGTTTTCTTCCGAAACACCTAGTGGGAGAGGGAACCATCGGAATTCTTTGAAATAAGAATATCAAGGAAAGGGAGGCAACCATCAACCTCTTGTTCCATGGTGAACTTAATGGCAGAGGATTGACTGTTGAGATGATTGAAGAAGAGATTCAACTCCTCTTGGCCATGAGACCAGATGACATTAGTGTCATCTACAAATCTCTTCCAAAGCTTGGGAAGGAGACAGGCAGAGGCTAAAGCTTTGGATTCAAAATCTTCCATAAAAAGATTAGCAACAACAGGGGACAAGGGGGAGCCCATGGCGACACCACAGGTCTGCTCGAAGAATTCGCCTTCAAAACTGAAAAAAGTGGAAGTGAGACAGATCTCAACTAATTTAGCGGTGTTAGGATCTGTGAGATGATTGATGACCTCCATGGCCTCCTTTATAGGGATGCAAGTGTAAAGGGAGACTACATCAAAACTCACAAGAATATCCTCAGGTTCAAGTTTTATGCCTTTGAGCTCCTCAACAAAGGACGCGGAGTCCTTGACGAAGGACTCCGTAAGGCCGGCCAAGGATTTAAGCTTTGAGGCAAGGTATTTAGCTAGAAGGTAGGTTGGACCACCAATGGTGTTTACAATGAGCCGAAGGGGAGCTCCTTCATTATGAATCTTTGGAAGTCCATAGATCCTTGGAGTAATGGGATTGCTCTCAATGAGCTTATGGCAAAGGGAACCCGCAGAGCTACTGGATCTGAAGACAAGAGCCATGGTATTGGATATCTTCTTGAGAGGGTTTTTTGGAAATTTTTATAACTTCCACTATTATGAAGATGATCTAACATCTTCTTGTAGTAATCCTCTTTGTCAAGGATTACAGCAGCCCCTCCCTTGTCAACTTTTAGGACTACGACATTATTGTTCTAATTTAAGGATTTGAGAGCAACAACTTCTTCTTTGCTGAGGTTGCTCCTAGGGGGTTTCGCCTTTCTAAGAATAACAACGCAATGCTGTCTAATAGTATCCTTAATATTGTCAGGTAAACCTTTGATCCCAAACTCAACGTCACAGATGATGTCGTCTACCGGGATATTCTTAGGGGTCAGGGCAAAATTTAAACCTTTACCTAATAGCTTAAAAACATAAGGGGGAAAGGAGAAGCTAGAAAGATTGATAACTTTATTATTTCGAGAGATAGGGGGAAGTCTATTATTATCATTGCCATTCTTATCATAGTTTTTGTCAAATTTATTATTATAATCTAATTTATCAATGTTATTAAAAATTAAAAAATTATTATTAAAGTTATTCTTACTGTTACACTCAAGGGATAAATCTATATTACCAAGCAATAAATGATTATTGCTATTATTATTAATAGTTGATATATTGTCCTTGTTATTATTAATAGTAACTGGTACATCATCATCATCATCATTATTATTATTATTATTATTATTATTATCAATTCTTTGTTTATTAAGTTCTTGATTATGGTGTTCTTTATAGGAACTATTATTCACATCTACTTCCTCATAATAAACATTGTTACTACTATCGATCCTATTATAGTTGATCAAAGTAGAGCTTTCATCATGGTTCTTAGGATTATAAATATTAATAATATCATTATCAGAATGCAGTAAAAGATTAAGAGGGATGGAGGGCAAGTTAGAGGAGATATTTATGGATGGAACCGTAATGGAAGGAGGAGTTCGAGACATAACTGAATGGGGAACATGGGAAGAAGCGCTCTCAAGTTTCTGGTTGTCTAGATCAAGGGGAGTGGGCGGGTGTGAGAGCTTGATTGCAGAAACGGATTGGTTTGAGAGATCCAAACTGGGTATCATTAAGGCTAACGATGGGGTGCCAAGACAGCTGCGGACAGGGTCAGGTAAGGTGCTCATAATACCGTCATGGGGTTGGCACTGCGTATGGGATACAACGTTAGGGGATCGGGTAACAAACTGCGCGCATTGAATGGAATCAGGCTGAGATCTCTGGATGGGAGGGGTAACGGAAACCATGCTGGAGGACTTGGAATCCTGCGACTGGGAATCAAATATGACACTGAATGGTAGGTTGATTACCTCGGCGCAGCTCATTGGACAGGGAACTGGTTGAGACCTACGAATGGGAGGGGGATGAGGGTTCGACTGCGATTTGGCGGAGCTTGAATTCGATGTGACCAGACTATGAGGGTCAAAAATGGGATGAGAGACGGAAGAATGGATCAAACCTGAGTTATAACCACTGTAGAATTTAGGAGTAACAAACCTGCGTTCTTGAGATGAAATGTTGTGAATCCACCCGTTGAGAGCAGAGACCTGGCTGCCAGAAACCTTGCTGTTAGAAGATACGCCAGATGAGGAACCTTTTTGGGAAGAAATCTTGTTGAATTTTGCACGTTGTTTTCGTGTCCAGATTTCCTCCATGCGCAGAGATTTCAACGCAAAACAAGCGTCTATTCTCTCCCAAAAATTATTAAATGGAATTATAAAATATTAATGTTTTTTTATAATAATATTTTAACTAATAATTTTGACCAATCTAACTGTTTCTTTATCAATCATGACCTTAGTCCAATTAAGTCCTATATAGCCGTTTTTCCAGTCAAACTTAACTGTTGGAAAATCTGCCATCCCTATTTAACATGGAGCCATGATCTGATTTTTTTCAACTTGTCCTGACGATGAACCACACTCACTGGTTCGAAACGCGTCGACAAAGATTTTATGATGTGATTTTTTTTTTTTTTCCGAAAATTTTTCTATAAACTAAGGCTTATAATGTGACAAATATTTTAAAAACCAAATAGAATGTGACTATAAGTAGGAAAATTTAAGAGAAAGTGTTTTTCATCTTTAACTCTCATAGTGTACTAAAGGTGATAAACTTTTTCATCCCATGGTGTTTTGGGAATTAACCAATCCCAAGTTTCAATATGAAGCTCATGAAAAATTGTTTTTATTTTAACAGTTTTCATTTTCTTCTTAACATTAGTAAAGACAAAGAGATATTTTGATTTTTAGGATTGGAGTCTTATAACAAACTTAGTTTCATTCTTCCCTTTAATATTTTATCACTTCATAATTTCTATTTAAATTTTGAAGTAATAATAATTTTAATAGTATCCTTATTCTGTCCTTGATCCAGGTGTGGAAAATGCAACCAATAGAGAAAGGAGGGGAACCTCACCACTCGACCGCCTCTCCTCACATTAAAGATGGGGGGATGGTGTTGCTATCACACTCATTCACTCACACATGTTGATTGCCTTCACATTATCTCACATGAAGATGGGAGCTTTCATTTCCATTAGGTGCTCTCATGTCTCTTGCCAGTGCTTCGTGTTTTTATGTTGTTACATTAGCATTTACCAAGAATGGGATATTTTCACCATAACTCTGGATTTTTGGACATGTTGGTTTATGGAGGTCCTGATCCTCATGGCTTGAAGCCTCTCTGCGCACCTCCGGTGATAGTGTTTCAAGCTCAAAATTGAGAAGCAGTCATACCAGTGGCTAACCTTGGAACTCATGACAAACAAATGAGTGGAGCGTGTTGAATACAACATTCCAGAGCCTAGTGGGCCACCAACACAATTTATTTGCATGGTGGAATTCGGTCTATGGTTTGCAAGCCATCTCTATGGTGTTGAATTTCATTGGAGTATCTTGGGTTATTTTGTTTGTTGCCCCTACTCGGAGCTACCCTCTTCCAATGCCTTCTTTGTCTTTGTTAACTCACCATGTCCCTTGGCCAACCTTGAAGCAAGGAGTGAAGATCCTTATAGTGTTGTCATGGTTTTATCTAAATTTGATCATTATATTGTTTGTCATCGGTCTCAATGCTTTCATAATGTGAAAAGTGGATGAATCAACACATAGGACCATTTTTACTAGTGGGGCCCAGTTTGGAAAATAGGGGTCAGAAACCTTTCAAGAGAATTTTGAGGCATGAAATAGTGTTTTGTGGGGGTAAAAATTTGTTGCTTAAGTGCAACACCTTTTTTTCCCCTATTCTACACACAAATAATTTTACAATGCTGCAAGAATCGACTCAATTGGAGTCCATATGCAAGAGTTATGCTACTCGGAAGTTGATCTTCCTGTTTTAGCCACCGTAATTTGAGAGGATGTCACATCAACCCCCATTACTCATAGAAAATGGCTAGCCACGTGACCATGATAAAGAAGACTCTAGAAGATTCCATATTGTAACTATAATTAAGAGTATAAGGAGTCAAGCCTAACCACTAGTAGGCTATCAATATATGTTATAACTAGGCATCAGGAGGAAAAGAGGCTCCATCAAGTGCATTTGTTCCATACACGAGAATAGTAGTCAAGAGGGATAGGGAGAGAGCACACAAAGAGGATTTTTTCACTGTAGTATCCCACGAGTCATAGGCCTTATTTCTTTGTACTTGTAACCATTTTCTATTTAGAGAAAGAGAGCAGAGCAACCTCACCTTCCAGCTAGCTTTTTTCCTAAAAGAGTTTGCTAGGATATATCTTGTGTTAATCATTGTTTCAGAGTTTTTATTTTGTTGTCCTCTATTCTCTGCATAATTGTAATTTGCATATATACTCAATCAACAATAATTTACAAGTCCAAAAATCTAAAGAGAAATAAACCCCCATGTTGTAGATTTCAAATTTTTAATTATAATATTTCAAGTCTGTTGTGACGAACTGCCTAGTGGAATATCCACAACAATTTGTGGATCATGGTTGCATTTGACTTGTTTCATTGATCTACATTTCGTTTGGGGGTTCTCTATTCTAGTGGCTTTCTCTCCTCTGAGCATTATGCCCCGCCAACACACGAGCTTTAACCAGGAAGGTCGGGTCCTTTCAGGCAGACCTCGGGCTCAAACACAAGCTCACATGACTACGACTATATTTCACTTGTTCACTCCATGAGAAATTTAGAATAAAATTTGACACTTATAAGCCTTAACTACTAATGATCACCAGAACTACTTTGATTTTGAGATTCAAAGAGAGGTAGCCAACTGGCTTCTAGACCCTGACCACTACAGGGGATGACGAAACCAATATCTTGATTATATCACCCTCCATTGGCAAATGAGGATGCTCCTAGGCAAGGTTCTCAAATAAAAGTATGAGGATCACAATGAAATCATTACATGACTCAATGAAGTCCAAAGAGTTCAACGCCACCAGTGCTCTTGCTTGGTTATCCTCAACACCCACCTGACACATATTGAAGGTCACCTACAATGTGGCCTTAAACCTTTAGCGCCAACAAGCATTATATATATATATATATATATATATATATATATATATATATATATATTATTATTATTATTATTATTATTATTATTTTTTAAGTTTGAATTTTCATCGTTTTATGGGTTATTTTTGGTTATTTATTTAATTTATTTATGTTTTTTTCTTTGTTTTTTAATTATATATAGATATATATATACTTATATATATATATATATATATATATATATATATATATATATATATATATTAAATTTAAATGGTTTAAGTAACAAATATTTTTTAAAAATAGTGCATACTTAAGACAAAAAAAAAATTAAAGTGTCAAAAATATGCTTCTAAAAAAAGGTTGATGCTTTTCAAAATCCACATGAAAATCAACAACATTTAATTTATATTTTTTATTCGTGCTTAATGTATCAGAAATTTAAAGTGTCAAAAATAAACGCAAAAAAGGAGGTTGATGCTACATCATCACTTTTCAAAATTGGCATGAAATTCACTAACATTTAAAAAAAAAAAATAGTGTATTTTGAATCAACACTTTTCAAAATCAGATGATTTGAATCAACACTTTTCAAAATCAGATGATTTTTGGCTACCTCTAAAAGAGTGAGAACTCCGTTCAGTTCCCCGTTTGATAGGTTATTGTGTTTAAATACGATATATTATTAAAATTGAAAAAACGATTTCCATTAGTTATAGTTTTTTTTTCTAATATATTTCAATTGTTTTCTTTTTGTTTTGACTTTTCTAATTTTTTTTTTGGTCTTTTTGGTTTTTTTCTTCATATTTTCAATTTAGTTTTGCAATAAGGCTTCAACTCTTTTTATGAATAAAATGATACAAAAATAAATTTTTAATATATCACTATATATATATATATATATATATATATATATATATGTATGTGTGTGTGTGTGTGTGCGCACGTGTGCGCGCTTAATGTCTTATATTAACAAATAAGTAAATCTTTATAATAAAAAACATATTTATAGTATCGTAACAATAAAAATATATACTAGTATACCATCTCATATATATTCAGTATGCTGGTATGGTATAAGGATACCTAATCTTTGCTTGACCACTGGGGCATAAAGGGAGGAGAGTATTTCCCCAAATAAGGATAATATTTTTTTGTTGGTTAAATTTTCTATTACCTCAAATTACTATTATACAAAAATCAAAGTTCATTGTTTGGTCTATTCACCATCGTGATCTGCCAGAAGGAAAACCACGCCAATGAAGATGAGTGTTGTTGTGTGCCATCCAAAACCATCAAAATTCTCTAAAAATACTACATCTAAATCACTAATAGAGACAATTACAAAACTTCAATATATAGCTTTGGCAGTTACCATTAGCCACAAATGTATTAGAAAGAAACTGCTTTACAAAAACCAAAACATAAGCCAAAAGAACTAGACGGACATCACTTTTTAGAAAATATTACTAAGGTTGGATCATATATATATATATACACATATATATATATATATATATATAATATATATATATATATATATGCCACCCCCACCTAGCAACCAAGGCATCGTGGTCCAGGGCGCACCCCTGCCGAGTTACCCCTTGGCGGCTGGGCGGGGGTGGTGGGCTAATTCCGGAATCAACCTACCACCCCTGCCCATCTACCAATGGGTCGTGGGCGTGATTTCTAGAATCACCATCTAGCCCCAACATGGTGGAGGATGATTATGGGAATCACCCATGATGCCCTCTCACCCCTAGCACGACGAAGGGTGATTATGATAATCACCCTCTATCCCCGAAACAACAAAGGGTGATTCCCAAAATTACACTCTAGCCCCCAACACAGTGGAGGGTGATTTTAGGATTCACCCACGGTGCCCTCTCCCCACCAATATGACGGAGGGCGATTTCCGGAAACACTGTTTGGCCCCAACACAACTAAGGGTGATTCCAAAAATCACCCTTTGGCCCCTAACATGGTGGATCGTGATTCTTATAATCGCCCTCTCGACCCTAGCATGGTGGAGGGTGATTCCCATAATCACCCTCTAGCCCCCAACACAGTGAAGGGTGATTCTGGGAATCACCTAAGGTTCCCTTTCACCACTAACATGACTAGGGTGATTCCCAAAATCAACCTCTAGCCC
Organism: Pinus tabuliformis; assembly: GCA_031772625.1. Classification (NCBI taxonomy): domain Eukaryota; kingdom Viridiplantae; phylum Streptophyta; class Pinopsida; order Pinales; family Pinaceae; genus Pinus; species Pinus tabuliformis. Next base: position 556,495 of record CM062811.1, on the reverse strand, counting down.
TAGTACGATGGAGGGTGATTCTGGTAATCACCCTCTGGACCCAACACGACGGAGGGTAATTCCTAGAATCACCCTCTAGCCCCTAGCATGGCGGAGGGTGATTCTTGGAATCACCTTCTCGCCCCCAACATGGTGGAGGGTGATTTAGGGAATCACCCTTTAGCCCCGACACGATAGAGGATGATTCCCAGAATCATCCTCTAGTCCCAACATGGAAGAGGGTTATTAATTCCTAGAATCACCCTCTGCCTCCCAACATGGTGAGGGGTGATTGTGTGAATCACCCATGGTTCGCTCTTTCCACCAACACAATGGAGGGTAATTCTCAAAATCACCCTTTGGCCCCAACATGATGGAGGGTGATTCCAGGAATCACCCTTTGGCCCCCAACATGGTGGAGGGTGATTCTTGGAATCACTCTCTCACCCCCAACACGACGAAGGTTGAAAATGATGATAATTTGGGGTTCCATCACATAAATAAACATGACCAACCATTGTCAACCATGGAAAGCCATAGTTTAACATGGTGAAGTAGACTAAAATATCATAGATATTTCATTATAGTAATTTTGATATTTTACTTCACAAATATTTTAATCATTGGCCTTCACATCAATCGCCAACTAGCACAACTACATAATTAAAACTAGTTGATATACACTGATTGATATCATTAGTTTTGAAAGGTGGAAAATGTTGTAAATCAACATATCAACCACTTTTAAAAGTGGTCAACCAAGTTGACCATGTTGAGCTCCATGTTCAACCATTTTTACTTGTTGACCATGGCTATCGACTTTTAAAAGTGAGATTTTAATTAGGTGATTGATTTATTGTTCCAAAGCTACGGGGTGAATGCATGAAGATGGGTTACACTTTTGGGCCAAACGTGGTGATGAAATTTCAAAATTTTACTCTTTTATTGAATTAAAGCTCTTAAAATTCATACAAGCATGAATTTTGATTCAGAGTAAAAATACAATTTGTGAAGAATTATGTTGTTGTCCTAATGATATTTTTTGCAAAAAAACTTAGTGTTGTACAATCTATCAATTTTCCATTAAATAAAATGCTTCTCCTTGCAAATCTTTGCACATCTTAAGAGTTATATAAGCATGATCAACACAAAGAGAACTAAGTTATGCATATTAAAATTTATTTTTTTATGCAAAATTATATTTTCTATTATTTTTCGAAGTTGATGAAGTAATATTTAAATTTCACTTTGCAGACACGTGTTCATGTAAGATTTTTTTTCAACTATTTGAATAAATTGAAAAAGAAAGAGTACCATTTTGAAGAGGACTCGTAAACGAAGATAATGGTATTTTTGAAATTTTTTCGTTGTGTATATTTTATTTTATTGATTTTTTATTCAACCCCTTTGAAACTGTCCAAAAAAATTTCAAGCATTATGTTTAAAAGAAATTATATGAAAAATATTATATGAATTCATAAATGTCAAACTTGTATGCATTTGTATAGAGGATTCCTTCATGAACCCAACATGATCAACTCCACCACCTAACGACAAATTCTACCTTAAGTTGGCTAGGGTACAAAATGGTGTTACAGAGAAATCTGCAGAAGGAGAGCTAAAAATCTGGTTTTTAGGCCCTCAACAACTTGATTGAGTGCACAAAATGCTCAATCAAGCGCTTGAAATAAAATTTCAAATAGCTCGATTGAGGGATTAAGAAACCCTTGATCGAGCCCTTAATGTGGTTAAACAAAGGCTCATTCTAGCTTTAAGGCTCAATCTAGCCTATAGCTCGATCTAGATTTAAGGCTTGATAGAGCCACTTTTTTTAATTCCACGCCAAGGTTGTATTGGTGGGAAATTTTAGAAACATGATTTGATCGAGTTACTAACTCAATCAAGCTCCTAGATAACCTCATGTTACATAGGAGCTCGATCAAGGTTTTTTATTTAACGCTCGATCGAGCTATCTTTAAGCCTTCAAACAACTCGATCGAGGGCTCAAATATTTCTCGATCGAGTGCTTAAAACAACTCAACTGAGTTGTTGTTTTTCACCCAAAAACACGCGCTCCCTTGCCAAAAAATGTAACTCAGGTTCATGCACAGACCCTACACTATATTAGAACTACCAACCATAAAGAAAAATTACAATAGCACATGGTCATTTCCATTATATATACTAGCCACAGTATGGGGTCCATAAGCCCCATATTTCCTTGCAATAAACCAAACTCCCTCAAAACAATTTACTCAAGAAACAATAAAATGATAATAAAATAAAAGAGTGAAAAGGGCTCTGGTAGAGGTTGCATGTGAGGTAAGAGCTCCATGTTTATAAGTGATTCAACATTGGATGTTTCTATATATCCAATTATTGTTGTATGTGAGCTAGAGGAGATATGTGCCCATCTAATTCTAGTAATCTAACCCTAGAGTCATGCATGAAATTTACTCCCATAACATCACAAAACCCTCACTTTACTCTTGAATAATAACATAAAAAACATTTATTAACATTTAGATGATATGTCTTCATTAATACTACTTGAGAATAATGAATCACATATCCCTAGAATTGTTAGTAAAAGGAAACTCATCTATACCATGATGTTGGTGATGTACATGTTAGAATCAAGCACAAGTATAATCCAACCACTGACTTCGAATCTTGCTACTCATCATTCTACAATCACAAGAAAAAACATTCATGAGTTTATCATGGGTATAAAATGGTCAATGGATGAGATGGAGGGAAGGAGATCAAAGATCTTACCCATATGTAAATCATGTATTAACAAGGCCAAGAGTAAATAAATTAGGAAAAAAAACACAAACACTTCAAAAAACTATGGTTGATGGGTTGGGGGGTGTATGGGGGGGATAGGCAAGCCATCGTGGGCTAGCGGATAGGATCAATAAGGGGTGCAAAGGAGCTTGATTATGTTGTTCCTCACTGCTCTTCTTCAAATGCTTATGCTTTGCAAGCATTGGAACCTCTTTGATTGTTGGTGTCAAGGATTTTACTACCCCTTTATTTTTTCCATGAACCTCCTAGTACTTAGAAGGTGGTGGAGAAAAATCCCCTTTGTGCATTTTATAGGACATTGATGGTGGAGATAGAGCTTCCATGGAATTCTCATGTTTGGGGGAGTAAGTGGCTCCATTGGTTGAGCAGGAGAAATGGCTAATAGAACCTCACTTGGCAATGAAGAAGTAAGTATAAATAGAGTTTTTTGTTGTTGTTGTTGTAATGAATATAATACATAAATTTTATCAAACTTAATAGATGCTACATTTCTCTAAATACTCAATGTTACTTATCAATCTTAAAGGAAATTCTTGGAAAATAATAAGAAAGATTAAAGGTATTGGTGGATACTCCAAGGCAATTGAATCATACAGGTAGACATTAATATTAAATCAAAATATGATCTAACTTGTGCCTTTGGTTTGATGTTAAATCTCATGGATATCATCATTAACATTGTGATTGTTATCTCATATATATCTATTTTAAAATGATTTTCTACGCTCAACTATGTAATATTTTTTAAGTTTTATTATTATAGTTATGTTTAAATCTCAAGCAATAACCACAAATAATACAATAATATACCATCAATTACTATCATAGTCACTTCTCAAAAATAAAATTACTCAAATAATGTAAATTACTATCCAACCTTAAATTTTGTTTAATAAATATTCAGGAAAATATATAATTTTCATCATTGTAGTTGTAGCAAAATAATATTAAGTAACTCAAGTAATGTAAATTATTATCCAACTTAAATGTTGGATGGAAGAATGATTTAATTTTATCCCCCACAAGTGGCTTTCACCCTCAACCTCTCCCCATTACCAGTGACCTTATGGGGACTAAACCCCACACAAACGAATTGATCTACATGTTCATTAATTTTTTTTTTTTGAATTTGTCTACTCCTATATTGATACAAAATAATTTTACAAAGAGGCCTCGGCCTCGAGAAGTCTAGCCCAGAGATGCGGCATGCTCACATTACATAGCTGAACACTGACCAAAAAGACCTGCTGAAGACCGACCAGAAGGGCTTCTAGGATCATGACCATGACTAGTTCATAGAAACAGAAAACTCCAATATCAAAACTGAAGACTGACCAGAGGTAATTCAGCAACCAAAACAGGATACCTGGGCCCAGGCAAGAAAACAGAGAAGCGCTACCCAAATCAAAACTGAAATCAGACCCCAAAAACAACTGTAACCGAAATCAAGACCCAAATACACAGCCAGAAGAATGCCGCCCACGAAGCGAAAACCGACAATTTGACTTTGGAACAAAGGACTGAGTGTGAGGATTGTATAGAATATAATGGCGATAAAATAGGAGGGAATTGAGCACCTTCGAGCAACGGAGAAACAAAAACCATTGAACGCAGACCTGATTAAGCTTCATGAGAGGTGGAAGGTTTCTCTTCAATGATGCAACATCCATAATTGTAGGGGTCTTCGTCCTCAGAGGGATGGCCCTCTTTGCCTGAAGAACCGCCACCAGTAGGGACGCTAGGACCAGCTTGATTATTCATGACCTGGGTTATAGTGCCCTTACTCGGACCAGGATCCTTACTCTGCTTGTTGTCAATCTGAGAAGTGCCATGCCTATCTTCCACCCTCGTCTCCAGAGTCATCCCAGGGGTCACAACAACCTGACCAAAAGTAACCTCTCGAAGCTCAATGGTGACTGAAGCTAAGAAGAAGAAATTACTGAGAGTACAGGGGAACTGAAAATGAGCGGTATGAGATGGAGAATTGAGAGAGCGCGCTGCTGAATTAAGCTGCCCACGACCCCGTCCACGACCACTCCTGGTAACAGGATAGCAGTCAGAGCAGAAGTCCGAGGAGTATGACAAGGAGTCCATAGTGGAGGAGGAGGGCTGGCGATAACTCGCTCCCGGGAGCTTCCCCTCCTGCAACTCATTCTCTAGCGCAATCTGGGCATAGTGAGAAGAACAGGAGGTTCTGAATGGGCTACAATACTGTGGAGGCAGAGGGGGACTGAAAGGGGCTTAGCTTTAGCACACAGAGGGGCACTGGGAAGGACAGAGGACGAGCTACTATTGAAATTGCAGAAAGGGCTGTGAGAAACATGAAGGCCCGGTGATAAATCCACACAGCGATCTAGAGCCCAACGTTTCCCTGGGCCGGTCCGAGAGCACGACTCTACGATAGCAAGGGAATAACGCGAGCACAGGGGAGGAGCGTGAATGAGTCCAGGGAGGGGCGCCATGATCGAAGAATTAACAGGCTGGTGTGGAGGGACGGGCTGCATTAACGCAACATTGAAATTGAAAGCAGAGGAATTAATGATTGTCATTGCGCAAGGCCGAGTGGCAGTGGTAATAAGCCACGCGCCAACCCACCAAGCCGCCCACGTACCGATCACATTGTTAAACACCCGGATCCGAGAATCTACATGTTCGTTATTATTTGTACTATAAAGAGTTTTTATTATTTTATTTAGGTAAGAGATTAAAGGGTAATCTAAGGTTTGATATCTTAGACTTTGTGCTTAGAGTTAATGGTTGGGTGTAAGAGATATCACATGATCTTTCCTTTAATATTCCAAATGATCACTAGATAGGGATATAAGGTATTTAATGCTATATATTGTTCAAGGCTAAGAATATTTTTTCCTTTTGGGATAAAAGGTAAAATTGCTTTTGATTATTTAATTTCAACTTAGCTATACTTGGATTAATTTGAAGGTATCACTACTTGCAAATCCCTAAGAGTCCTTGGGTAAAGCAAAAACTTGCCTTACCCTATGCTCTTATATGGGTTATTCCCAATAGGGAGATGTTAGAGAACCAACAAATACTAGTCTACTTGGTTAAGTACATCTCAAGGAAGTGTTCATTGTAAGGCCTAAATGATAAGTGGATAAAATGTGATAGGTAGTAACACCTCATCTGTCGGATAGGTGATTGGAACAAAGTTGAAGGATTTTACTAGATACCTAGAGGATTAGATTCCAATTTAGGAAAAGAAAATCCTTATGAGTAAGAGATTTAATTAAAAAAAGTAAAGTATCCTAGACATTGTGTATATAATAAATGGCTAAGTGTTATAAATATCACTATCTATTATTTAAAAATATTTTTTTATAATTTAAAAATAACTTTAAATAATTAAAATTAATATAAAAAAATAAAAACAAAGTTTCCTTCTAATATAATGGAATGTCTAAATATATTGTAAGTAATTACCATTAAATCTCATTTAAAGTGAGATTCCACATTAATGATGAATTGCTAAAAAAAAATTTCTCCTCCATCATTTAAAAAAAGAGACTTCTCCTCAATAATTTACTTTATATTATTAAATTAATGCATAGTACGTATATGGAGTTCACGAACATGAAGGTCCACATGAGTGCTGAATTGCAAATCTACCATCATCATCATAAAATAATATAATTTAATTTATTAAATTAATATATGGTACATAGGTTTAGTTCACCCGAGGAACATGAAGGTCCACACATTCGTGCTGAATTGCTAACAGATTCGTTCCATGAAGGTCCACACATTAGTGCTAAATTGCTAACAGATTCGTTCTTTAAGCATAAATAAATTAACACCAAGTGAAAATATAAACAAATTAATGTTTATCGACATTGAATAATTATTTTATTGAATAGTAAATTTTATTGACATTCAATAATTTATTTTATATTATTAAAGTAATAGATAGTACACATATATGGATTCCACTCAAGTAATATGGCATTATTAATTCCCGCAAGTTGTATCCTTATTCGTGATGGAAGACAGTGTTGTATCTGTACAAAAATATTATTTTACCTCCAAAAAACTTCATAGGACGATTGTTGTGTCCTTCCCACTTTACTTCACAGCAACAGACATGGACCAGGGGTCGCTTTGTTGATTTTGATGTGACTGCTTATTCAATAAAGGAGGAATAAAGAAATTTTACTGTCGACGAGGGTATAGATAGCCCATGGGAATGAAACGGAGCAGGTGAGTCTCGTTGTGTTTGTTGGAGGAGAAGAGATCTACCTTGCAGAAACAGTGAGAGTATCAGGTGGGTTTGGGGTTCCATTTGTTGGGCAGATCGAAAAATGGACGAAACAGTGCGAGAGGATGTACCTGCAAAGCTAAAACCCGTGGTCAGGTATTCTACTGGCGGTTTAAACATGTTGTTAGGTATTGTACTAGCGGTTTAAACATATGGTCGGCGGTTTATTTGGAAGATATCCAGCGGAAAAAATGAGTGAGATCCAGAAGATCATGCGCGGCAATTGGGATTCTGTTTGCTTTGTAGCTGGGAAGATTGACAAAACGGTGAGAAAGAATTGCTTTCAGATTCGAATCAGGAAATTAGGAACTCGCACGATGTTATAAAGACAATTTTCTCCATTCTATTTTCACATTGAGTTGTTTGGTTTGTTGTGGGTGTTTGAGAGCAAGGAGCAAAGGGCGTGGGAGCATTTTCAAGGAGATTCAAGTAACAGGTAAGTGCATTTTCTCTTCTTTTTTTTTCATTTTTATTACAACAGTTTGCATGTGCATTTCTTTTACAAATTTGTGCATTTTTTGTTTATTTTTTTACAACATTCATGGCTCAATCAAGGGTAGCAGGGAAGGAGCAAAGGAAGGGGACGAATGTCTCCATTGGATATGCCCCTCCTCTCCCAATTTCATCAGGGTCTGCTGCAAGTGTTCCCTCTATTGCAAGTGGGGTTGCAACAACTTCAAATGTTGAGGGAAGACTTCCTCCTCAAGATAACAAATATCGCTTGTGGAAATATGTCACAAGAGACCAAGGGCCAAGTAGCAAGGTGAAGGGAGGAGACAATGTGAGTTGGAAATGCAGCTATTTCCACAATACTTTTACGAGCACATATTTCCATGTGAAAGGTCATTTGTTGGCTTTACCAGGTTGAGGTGCCTTTACCAAATAGGAAAGAAATGAAAAGAGAGTCGAATGTTGGTATGGCAAATGTGGCTGCAAAATAAAAAAAAACCAAGAATGATGATCCCTTCCATTCATGAGGAAAACAACAACAAATTCTCATTTGGGAGTTCTGGTGGGGGACAAGCAGCAAAAAAAAGGCAATTTCATTTGGTCGAATGGACAAGATTTTTCAGAAGGAGAAATGGGAAGAGTTTGATCTCACCATTGCCCTTTTTTCTATCAAAACTTCATATCCTTTAATGTTGCACGCTCACCTCTATATATTGAGATGTGCCGAGCTCCAACTCAAGGGGCTCCATTAGGGTATGTGCCTTCCGGGTCAGAGAAACTTAGAACCACATTGTTGATGAAGGCAAAAAAAGAGGTGGAAAAAATGCTTGAGCCTATTAAAGCATCATGGCAAACATCTGGGGTTAGCATTGTTTTTTATGGATGGACAAATGCAACACGACACCCACTCATCAACTTCATGGTGTCTTCTTTGAATGGTCCAGTTTTCTTGAAAGCAGTGGATGCACTTGGACAATACAAAGATGCACAATATATAAGTGAGTTGTTTATTAAAGTTATTGAAGATGTAGGTGTTGATTCTTGTGTGCAAATCATTACAGATAATGCACCTGTTTGCAAGGCTATTGACATGATGCGGAAGCTAAATATCCACAAGTGTTTTGGACACTTTACATTGCCCATTCATTGAACTTAACACTGAAATCTATTGCTTTTGATGTGCTTTGGATTGGTAACATTATTGAGGATGCACGACATATCCGTAACTTCGTACAAAATCATACAAATGCCCTCACTATCTACAAGGAGTACAACAATCTATCATTGTTTAAGATTGCAGATACACGATTTGCCTCTTCATTAATCATGTTGAAGAGGTTGAGGGAGGTCAAGACTACTCTTGGGGCCATGGTTATTTCAGAGTTTTGGTCTTTTTGGAGAAAGACAGATCAAGTAGCCTCTAAAAGAGTAAAGGACACAATGTTAGATGCTGCTTGGTGAGAGAGGGTAGATCTACTTATTCAAATCATGGACCCTATCATTTCTTTGCTTCAATTTGCAGATACAGACCAACCCATCCTAGGAGAGGTTTACGAGGGATGAGATTCCATGCTTGAGTCTGTGAGAAACATTATTTTATAGAGTGAGTGCCCCGAGTATGAGACATCATCAAAGGCCTTCTTCACCACTATATAGGATATTCTTGTTAGCATATGGGACAAGAATTGCATACTGTTATGAAACCAGCTCAAGAAAAGATAGAAAAGATAGATCAACGCCTTAGAATTCAGCCTCTTCGAGGGGGCAACCTCCTTTACATTACATAAATGAACTATTCTTGGATTATACAAATGAAAAGACCTCCTTTCTATATATAGGAGTCTAAGGGGTCATAACATAACCAGAGCCGACATAACAATAATAATGTAAGGGCACAATAATAACAATAGTGGGCTTCTATGGGGCACATTAGTAGCAATATGGGCACTACATGGGTACATCAATATAATAAGTGGGTTGTACTAATAACAATAAGGGGTTACACTAGTAGTATAGGGGCCTAACATGCCCCTCTCCTTCAAAAAGCGTTGTCCTCAACGCTTGAGTAGTTCTTGATGCTTCTGTATAACATTCTTGTCCTCCCATGTGGAATCTTCAGCGGGTAAGTTCTTCCACTTGATGAGATACTCTAAAATTGATCGATTTCGTAGCTGTCGAGTTCTTGTTTCTGTGACTGCTCCAGGTTCCAATATGTTTTTTCCTTCCTTTTCAATATCTGGCAATATTGTTTGAATTGAGATCTTTTGCAAGTTTTGAATAAGTGGCCATACTTCTTTGTCCTTCTTCCATTCATCTCTTGCTTCATTTATCCAATCTGGTTGGATAATAGAAATAGCACAAAACAATGCTTCCACATCCTCATCCTTGAAGAGTCTTCCCATTCGGTAAGGTTGCCATTTTTTAAGTGCATGTAGTATTGCCAACGTTTCCTTCTCATAAATAGCTTGCTTTAGATGTAGCAGTAAAAATACCCAATCGCCTACATCAAAACATTTTTCACTATGATGTTGATCTACCTGTTGTTTCATTTGGTTTTGCACCGAAGTGGCGCTATCCTTTAAAAGTTGGAGAACTTGTTGTTGATGCTCGATGTGATCTTTCACTGCTTGAACCTTTTTCTTCTTGATATGTCCTTCTATCTTTAGATTTTGAGGAGTGGTAATTTCTTCCAATCCTTTACAAGATATGGTTGGATTCATTTCTTGACGCTCGATGTGATCTTTCACTACTTGAACATTTTTCTTCTTGATATGTCCTTTTGTCTCGCTAGTTTGAGGAGTGGTCATTCTTGCCAATAGTTTACAAGATATGTTCTGATTCATTTCTTCTTTCTCTGGGGTCAGGTCCTGGCATATATCCTCTGCTTTTGATGTTTCTTGATCCTTTTCTTCCTCCTCTTCATACTCTATGTAAAATAATTTCTTCTCAGCACACTTATGACCTTTAGTGCATTTGTTATCACAATTGTAACAAAGCCCTTTTTGTCTTTTTTCTTCCAATTGTTGTGGTGTAACCCTTGTAGGTTGTGGAAGGCTAGGAGGAACAACACGTCCATCTTTATAGTTGTGAGGGGTAGACTTCCTTGTTGCCATAATTTTACTTTCAAATATGTCACAAAGCCCTTTTACTCTTTCCAATTGTTGTGGTGTTGCTCTAAAGAAGGTGTTGCTCTTTGTATCCTCATAATGTGCTATCATTTCCTCCGTGAGAATTGACCATGTAACAAGTTTTTTACGAGAACAAAGCCCTTTATACCATAAAAATTGATCCGGTTCTAAATATGAAGATGCAATACATACCTTTTGTAACAGTGGTACACCATGTAGATCAAAATATTGCTCCATCTGAAGTATCCAATTTACAGGATCCTTGCCATCAAACTTCCTCATCTTGCTTTTTCTTGATTTTAGGACCTCGAACTTGAAACGACTGTAACTCTGTACTTGCGGATATTTAAGTTATGAAATTACTACCTGTAGTAGCCCTCTGTGTCCTCTTTCCGATGCCGCCAGTCTGATCCAAATTGGATTCCCCAAAAAAGAGTTATGCACAATCTCCCAAGATGACCTGATTATAGACCTTTCCAGAAGAGCTAACTTGTATGAAGTGCCACGTGTCAATTTTTCGACCTATGGATCTAAAAAATGCATAAAAGAAACTACAGTCCGTCCTCTTTCTGTACCTTCTTACGAAATTTCAATCCGATCCTCAGAGAGAAAGTTATGACGATTTTCCCTAGGTCACCTGTTTTGAATGTAATTCAGGAGTCTGCAAAAAGACCAACTTCCTCAGATCATATCTCCGAAAATATCGCGCGAAAAGCTCTGAAATTCAGACCCAAGGTTCAGCGCGATTTCTTCTCAAATGGGTTTTTTTTTGCGACTTCTGAAACGTCACAGAAAAAAGTTATAGCGAAAATGCCACGATGACCTGTTTGGAGCAGCGAAACCCTAGAATCCAAAGCCCTGATACCAAATGTTATAAAACCAGCTCAATAAAAGATAGATCAACTCCTTAGAATTCAGCCTCTTCGAGGGGGCAACCTCCTTTACATTACATAAATGAACTATTCTTGGATGATACAAATGAAAAGACCTTCTTTCTATATATAGGAGTCTAAGGGGTCATAACATAACCAGAGCTGACATAACAATAATAATGTAAGGGCACAATAATAACAATAGTGGGCTTCTATGGGGCACATTAGTAGCAATATGGGCACTACATGGGTACATCAATATAATAAGTGGGTTGTACTAATAACAATAAGGGGTTACACTAGTAGTATAGGGGCCTAACACATACCTTTACATTGTTTGGCTCAGTCATTGAACCCAAAATACTACAACGATGACTGGATGAATGGTGGACCTTCCCGCAGATTCCCTCCTCACATGGATGGTGAAATCTCACAGGGGAGGAAAGATGCATTCAGGCGGGTTTTTCAGGATAGAGCATCCTTGATGAGGTGGAGGATGCCTTTGCAGAGTTTTCCACTGACACTGGTCGATTTGCAGGATATGATCTGATTAGAGATAGGGGGGCTAAGAAGCCCTATTCTTGGTGGGAAAATCATGGGGCAACAAGCCCTCCTTTACAACAGTTAGCCATGAGGTTCCTCTCTCAGGTGACTTCATCCTTTTGTTGTGAGAGGAATTGGAGCACATATGGGAATTTGTATAGTGTCAAGAAGAGTAGGCTTGAGCAGTCTAGGGCAGAGACAATGGTGTATGTGCACACCAACCTTTGTCTTATTTACAGGCAGAGGGATAAGTGGTTGAAGGGAAAGACAAAGATGTGGGATGTCTTTCCTGATGATATGGGTCTGGACAACAGTGTTGAGTTGGCATTGACCAACATGGATCTCAATGATCCAGTGCTAGAGTCTGTCGCATTTGATGATGGTGATATTGTAGAGGTGTCATCCTCCACACTAGCATATGCAGAGATGACTTTGGATACAAGGGAGGATGATGCAGCAGAGGAGAGAAGTGGTGACCATGATAATGAGTACAATGATGCTAATTTTTATGATGACTATAAGGATTTATGACTCATGAGTAATGAGCTACCTACTTCCTTGAGGCTTGTATACTTGTAATTGTTTTGTATTTACTATTTCTATTTGCCATTGGAATTGCACTACCTATGTAACGCATTTTTATTTTGATGACTTAATGAGAAAACTACAGTATCTTTATCTTACTATCTTGTCTTTCTCTTATTGGATCATTGATTAATTGAATATGTATTATGAATCATGATTTGTCATTTATGTCACAATTGTATTTGTATGCATAATGTTAATTTGTAAAACTTACATCTAGATGAAGATCTATGTTTGAAATCAATGAATTTGTATCATGAATGAGAATTTGTGTAAGAAATATCTATTTTTAATATATATATATATATATATATATATATATATATATATATATATATATTGTTTTTTAATAAAATAATATATAACGTATCCAAGCGTGTCTTGTTTCGGGGGGTCAATGTATTCGTATCCAACACTCAAATCGTCGTACCCATTGAATCCCAAATCCCCGTGTCAGGTGACCAAAAGCTCCCTTATTTCACATGAATGCCTATCAACCTCCCATCTGTTAGAGTAGCGACGTTGTCTACCGAGCACACAATTTTGTTGGGAAAAATATTTTTCACTGGAATTTGGTCATTTTTTTTTTTCAATTTTTTTTAACATAGAAGTGTTTGAATCATTTTTTGGACGTGGAAATGAATTCAGCACCATTAAAAACAACCCCTGGACACCCAAAACCCTGGAACTGGACAACTGTAACCTAGATTTCCCAAAAAAAATCTACCCGATTTTTGTCAAAATTATGCTGAAATTTTCACTATTTTCCAAACAAAAGTGTATCCTCGTTAACTACTCTTTAGCATGACTACCCATGTACTCTTTCATTTCACAATGAATATCTATCAACTTCCCAACCATTAGCGTATTTTTTTTTAGAAGGAAAAAACCAAAATTTTCATTTATAATTAAAAATTTTGCAAAATACAGAGTGTTTATATGACTGCATCTGTCCTGAGAAAGCAACAAAGCATACTTATACATCACTCAACTATATATTTGAGCTAATGATCTCCAGTGGACTAATGTTGTCCAAGTCAGAGCCAATCCCCAACATATCACATACATCATATCCAGATCTATAATTTCCCATATAAATCAAACTCCTCCTATCACTTCTACAGGCTAAAGCAAGCAAGCCCCAACTATAAGAGGTACCTGGCTTCTTACAAAACAAATAATAACCCCGATGCAAGGGACTAAAATCTCCTTAGTTCCAAACTACTTAACCAAATGATAAATACAATATATCATTTTCATCATACATAAAATAAATATACATACATGGAGAGAGCACACTATGTGTGCAACCGAAATTTCCCTGTCTCACCCTTCTCGAATTTGGAGCTTTGTTCCAAATTAGCAAAACAACGAACCAAAAAAAAAGACAGCAAGAAACCTTCATATGATCAAGTGATCATACCGCACGAGGATACCTTTGTAATAAGCTTGGTAATGGATCCTATCCATAGATGCCCTACATCCTTCTTTTGAGAGATTGTCCTTATCCTCATTTTGTTCTCTATATATATGGGAACTGAAACCCTATAGAATGAGGAAAAGAAGGATTTAATCCTTTCCACCCAATGTGAGAGAGTTGGAACCTGTAAAGAATATTTCTGATTGACCCAATCGACGATAGATTTCAAGTCACCAAATATGTCCATTTCATCTATCACCAACCACCGAGCGCAATAGAGGATGCCCCAAAAAGCTAGGAGCTCAACCCTAGTGTTGGTGCCAACTCCCTTGCACCACTTAAATTTATATAAATGATCCAAGTTCCTACATATCAACATCCCACTTCTGCATACTCCTCAAGATGCAGCCCCATCAAAGAACCTAATTAGGTAGTTGTGCCACACATCCTTCAAACTAATATTTCTTCTTGGACAGTTAATGTATATCTTGGATAGTTAATGTATATCGGCCCTTTCTCCAGGAAGTGGGCAGTGATCTTGATTGTTGTAGCCTACATTCTTGGCTACTTTTGGTAAAAAATCCACGCATTTCGCACCCTCCATATGCCCCATATAATATAGAAAGGCAGTGCTCTATATGCCTTATTTTCGCAATCCAATTTTTGATGCAAGTGACCATCGAGGACTGTTCCCATATCGCTGCTAAATGTAGATGATCTAGGACCTCCTTCCACACTTCTACTGCAAATGTGCACATCAACAAAAGGTGGCAAATGTCTAGAAAAGTGTAACTAGGTTCGGTCTTCATAATGATATGTGTAATTACGATTTTATGCAAATGATGTAAAGAAGAAAATAAAATTATTTTTGTAATCCTTGAATCATTATCAAGGAATTTTATTTTATAGTAAGGCTCCCATTGTGAGCCTTTAGGGTTGGTCATCAAGTCATAAAGTCAAGGAAGTCAATGTCATGTATTGAAGACATATATATTGTAAAAAGTAATTTTGATTGTGTAAATAACCCTCCAAGACCTTGTCACAAGCTACTTCTCATGTCAACCCTTCTAAGAAGATGAAGAAGTTTCTAGACAAGCATTTCGGCCCATATGCAAGCAGAAGTCGACTCATTTTGATGGACAAATCACTATATATAGGGTAGCTTAGCCTCACTCAAGAACACAATTCGGTCAAGCAAAAAAGAAAGAGATAAAAGTGCAAAGATCACACAAAGAAGTCCTATCACCAAGCGAAGAAAGAAGGATCATCACCAAGATTGTTTTCTGATCCGTTTTGGGTTGTTATACTCCACAAGTGCGAGGATCTGGGGCTATCTATTGTAGGAAGGATCGAAATACCACAATCATATTGAGAGGGAGGATTTAGGAGGAAATCAAGGTGATTCTCAAGCCGAGTTGAAAGAGTAAGAGTTTCCATCTAAAGCAAAGAGAATCAAGGTTTCATTCTCTCTCAGTGAAACATTTAAGGTTTTTGAAATAGGGTTGAGGGTTGCAGATCTGAAAAGAGTGACCGAAATCTGAAAGATAGATAAGATAGTGGGAGAAGAAGGAAGTTTGACCATTGTTGACTCAAGGAAGAAATAAAAATAAGAAGGCTTGTGACTTGGTCTTGGAGAGGTTGTTGTGTCAAGGGTCGTGGTATTGGTATTCGTCTATTGGAGTCTCTATAAGAAGAAGTATTCGTTTTGGGTTTTCCTCTCTAGTTGTAGAGGTTTTGGCTCTAGCTGATCGCCTATATTCTGTGTTTCTGGTCTCCTTATTGTTTATGCTTTGGTAGCTGTTTGATGAAGAAGAACACTATAATAATTTAATTTAAGAGAAGATCTTAATCTAAAGAAGTAAAAAGCATTCACAAGTAGTTATCATCAAAAGGAAATCATCTAATCCCAATGCCCTAGATTTCTCAACATGGTTTCAGAGCTAAGGTGACAAATGAAGGAAAGGGGATCTCATCAAGGGACACACAAGCACTCAACGATCAAATCTCGAAGGAGATCAAAGCAAAATCAAGATCTACACAGAATTTTCAAAACCCTAGATCGAAGAAGAAGTCTACACCAAAAGAAGTCTTGGGATCCTCAAAAGACCACAAAGAGCCTACTCAAGTTGAAGAGACCTACAAATCAAAGTATCTTGAAGATTATTCATCCAAGAGAAGCAAGATCAAGGACGTTGTCATCATCTTCAAAATGTTCTAAGGCAATCTCCCTTTCGTTGAAACAAGGTCCTTACCATTGAAGAAGATCATACAAGAAGCATCAAGACATCATCAAGAAGTCATCATTGATCATCATCAACAATGACATCATCATCAAAGGATCTAACGTGATCTCCCTCTTTGTAGAGTCAAGGATCATTTATGAACATAACTATCTTCATCAAGGAGAAGTTCTCTATTATCTATATCATCATCAAATTCAAGGCGGCAACAAGTGGAAGAAGCATCTTCATAAGTAAGTATATTTATGTCTACATCTGAATCTGTCAAAATGTCTTTTCACAAAGAAAGAAACAAATTGGTTGGAGCTTCAAATTTTATTGCATGGAAGAAGAGGACAGATCTAAATCTCATTGAAAATGATGTTATGGAACATGTCAAAGGTTCAATCACCAAACCATCGAAAGAAGATGCTCAAGCACTTGCAAAGTTTATGAAAGGAGAAGTAAGGGCTCCAAAGATTCTCATACAATCCCTCAAGGACCCCTCATCCCATATGTATCTAAACTCGAAACTTCAAAATAAATATATGACAAACTAGTAGAGTTGTTTTCCGTAAGCACTGCAGGAGAAGTTATCTCATTAAGGCAAGAACTCTACAAGCTAAGGATATCAAAAGATGAAGGAATAACCTCATACTTTATGAGGATATTTGAAATAAGGGATCAACTTCAAGATCTGGGAGAAATAATGTCTGACAAGGAGATGGCCAATGTAGTACTAAATGCACTACCAGAGGAGTGGGGTAACTTTACTTCAAGCATTTATGGGAAGAAAGAAGCTACTCCATTCCAAGATCTATGGTCACTATGAAAGATTGAAGAAACCAAGCTGAAGGAAAAAATTGATGTATGATCAAATAAGAGAAATCAAGCATATGATGTTATGGCAAAGAGAAAAAGAAAGTTTGGGAAATTTGGTCCTCAGAAAAAGAAGAAGAACATGACTAAGATTCAATGTTATGGATGTCAAGAATATGAGCATTACAAGAGAGATTGTCCTAAGCTCAAGAAAGAAAATAACAAAAGAGGTAGAGAAGAAGCCCCTATCACCGAAGAAGTGGAGGAAGCTGAAAGGAATAAGTCCAAGAAAGAGAAAGTAAAATATCTCTACTATGATTGACATAGTATTCCTCAGCTAGTTCTTTTCAAGTTTTTTATTGTAAGATATGGCCATCATGAGTCACTAAGGAGGATGATAGGATACATCATGGCGTCATAGAAACATTGAAATCAAGAGCTCGTGAAATCATCATAGAGAAGCATGAAAGATAGAAGTCCGTGGCAATCATTGATGGAAGGATATAGCTCTTGGTAACCTCATTATAAGCATAAACTCTACTTTTGAGAAAAGGAAAAAGTCATCTAGTACAAAGCACATCATACATCAAAAGAAAAACATTTTCTAAATGAGGATACTCAAGATCCTCTGTCGGAATCTTCATTGGAAGGTTCTCCAACTAGAAGGAAGCAAGTGTTTCATCAAGAATTCCAACTTGTGGGAATTCATGGGATGGTGGAATGATGTCAAAACAAGTGAAGAAGATCAAGGAATTAAAGGTCATTCAATCAAGGAAGCTGCTGAAGGGAGTCTAGATGACCTAAAGGAAAAACGAGGTATGCATGCTTGTATTTGATAAAATAGAGTCATGTCGTATGGTTGCAGGGAACATGAATGAATGCTCTATCTCAAGAGCATGATCAAAAGGAACGATCTCTTCCTTTGAAAGGATGCAGGAAGGCATGGGTCAAACATCGACTAGATGAAATCAACATAATATATCCTCATATAAAATATGAGGTGGTTGACAAAAAATGGAGGAACTCTGATTGGAAGTTTTTGGAATAGAAATGTGTGAAGAAAGACAGGAAGAGATCATGAAATATGCAACTATTAAAGAGGAGATCAACATCCAAGAACTGAAAGATTTGACTATGATATCTCCATGAAAGATATGAAGACGCTGATGAAGTTTGAAAAAGAAAGAGACCCTTGATAGTATGTATCTTTTGGAGATGTGTCAATATGTATGTCGGATGCTGATGGAAACTGAAAGATGTCATGATGAAATACCATCACAAAGGTAATTTTGATTTTTAAATAATATCTGGATGGGATTATGCAGGGATGCCAAGGGAAGAGTTGTGGATTTCTTCCACAACTGATGCCCATGTAATAGGATGAAAGATCCTTAAGGAGACATGGCGTGAAGAAGGCAACATGGCATGAAGGAAGACCAAATATGGACTAATGGATCACTTTCCAATGAAATGAATGATGACATAACATGACTCATGGATGAAAGTGATGGATGGTCGATGCCTCATGAAGAAGTCCCAAAAACATGAAGACTCTTGAATAAAGAAAAAAGTTTATGACATCGTAAGGAGGAGTTCTTCAAGCAACTGGTTGTCCCATGATCTCTACCTAAAGAGTTGTTGTAGGTCCCTAATGAAGAGGGAGCCTGGGAACAAGTTTCTAACTTGGTAGAAACTTGGAAGTAAATTCTTAAGCTGAGAGGGAGCTTAGGTACATTCTTTCCATAGGAAAATGAGTACATTCCTTTATTGGAATAGGTATATTCTCCCTAATTAAGAGGGAGAGATTGACACATCATTATTGTCTTCACTTGGGAAGATAGAATGGAGGATTGGGTAAGCATCTGACATCTGATACTCTTTGAGGATGTGTTAGGGTATCCAAGATGAGAGTAGTTGTAGAGGACCAATATTCTTTGAGAACTGGAAATCCAAGATAAGAATAGTCCTAGGGGAACATACTCTGAGAGAACCCTGGTGGGGTATGTTCCTAGAGAGACAATGATAAAATGTGTCTATAAATCATTGGTCTCACCAACATTTTGCTTTGATCTTGTGGAGAGGTAAAGTTGTTAGTCAAGGCCTTGTTATATGACAATGTTGGATGATATGATGCTATACAGATGGGTTACAAATCCCACTCTTCTTATGAGAATTATTCAGATTGAGAATGTCCAAGTACCTTGTGTAAAGTATGAATACCTCCCTAGTTAAGAGCGAGTGTTGAAAAGCGTAACTAGGTTCGGTCTTCATAATGATATGTGTAATTATGATTTTATACAATTGATGTAAAGAATAAAATAAATTTATTTTTGTAATGCTTGAATCACGGATTTCATGATCAAGGAATTTTATTCTATAGTTAAGGCTCCCATTGTGAGCCTTTATGGTTGGTCATCAAGTCATAAAGTCTAGGAAGGCAATGTCATGTATTGAATACATGTTATATATTGTAAAATGTAATTTTGATTGTGTAAATAACCCTCCAAGACCTTGTCGCAAGCTACTTCTCATGTCGGCCCTTCTAAGAAGATGAAGAAGTTTCTAGACAAGCATGTCGGCCCATATGCAAGCAGAAGTCGGCTCATTTTGATGGACAAATCACTATATATAGGGCAGCTCGGCCTCAGTCAAGAACACAATTCGGTCAAGCAAAAATGAAAGAGATAGAAGTGCAAAGATCACAAGAAGAAGTCCTGTCACGAAGCGAAGAAAGAAGGATCATCACCAAGGTTGTTTTCTAATCTTTTTTGGGTATTATATTCCCCACATGCAAGGATCTAGGGCTGTCTATTATAGGAAGGACTGTAATACCACAGTGATATTAAGAGGGCAGATTTATGAGAAAATCAAGGTGATTCTCAAGCCGAGTTGAAGGTGAAAGAGTCTCCATCTAAAGCTAAGGGAATCAAGGTGTCATTCTCTCTCACATGCCATATTTAGGGTTTCTGAAATAGGACCGAGGGTTGCAGATTTGAAAAAATGACTGAAATCTGAAGGATAGCCTAGATAGTGGGAGAAGAAGGAAGTTTGACCATCATTGACTCAAGGAAGAAATCAAACTAAGAAGGTTTGTGACTTGGTCTTGGAGAGGTTGCTGTGTCAAATTCTCTCTCACATGCCGTATTTAGGGTTTTTGAAATATCGCTGAGGGTTGCAGATCTGAAACAAGTGACCGAAATCTGAAGGATAGCCTAGATAGTGGGAGAAGAGGAAGTTTGACCATCGTTGACTCAAGGAAGAAATCAAATTAAGAAGGTTTGTGACTTGGTCTTGGAGAGGTTGCTGTGTCAAGGGTCTTGGTCTTGATATTCATCAATTGGAGTCTCTATAAGAAGAAGAATTTGATTTGGGTTTTCTTCTCTAGTTGGAGAGGTTTTGGCCCTGGCTGATCACCAACATTCTATCTCTGGTCTCTTTATTGTTTATACTTTGGTAACCGTTTGATGAAGAAGAACACTATAATAATCTAACGAAAGAGAAGATCTTAATCTAAAGAAGTAAAAGCATTCACAAGCAATTATCATTAAAAAGAAATCATCTAATCCTGATGCCTTAAATTTCTCAACACCACATAAGTCTGTCCTTCCCTCCTCAGATTGTAATCCCCAACATCTTTAACTGGAGTATGTAATCCTCCCATTCTCCCACAAGTTCACCAGAGAGACCAATATTCATTGCCTCTTTCCAATTATTGCGCCCTACCTCTTGTCCCCTACACTTAGACATCCTTTAAGTATATAAACTCCCTGTTGTGAAGAGTAGTTATAAAGCGACTGGGCAAACCAATGATGGCAGCCAGACCAATCTCAGTGTAAGCTCCATTGCCCACAATCCACTGCAAGTTGCTCATGAACCATGGAAGAGTTTTCATCATACTCCTCCAAGTCAGCGAAGCCAGCTGATGGGTCGAATCCATGTAATCAGAAAATGGTGCTTTAAATATTTGCTTTTAATCAGTTGATACCAAATACCTTCCTAGCTGACAGCCCTCCAAAGGTTCTTAATCGGCAAGGCTAGGTTAAAAGTGGCCAAGTCAGCAATTCAAATACCCCAGCCACCCAGAGATTCTTTCTAAGTGGTGTGGCGTCCCAGGTGCATAGCTAGGACAAAGTGAATGGGGAGAGAATATCGACTAATGAACGTGAAAGGGCAAAGAGGGAGAAGTGTATGATGCTGAGCCAAGCCATCTTCATACTTACTGCACCTACCAATCAACCTTTCTCGCCAGAGCCTGCCATCAAAGCGCTAAAACAAAGCCAGATCTTCCAGGACTGTTCTGATGATGTTGACAGAGAGGATAAGTAGTGAATGTGAGTAACATATTCTTCACCTATACTTTGCATCTAGAAAATTGAAGAAACATGAAGAGTTGTATGCTACCCATGACTTAGAGTTAGCAGTAGTGATGTTAGCTTTGAAACTTTGGAAAAACTACCTCGTTGGGAGAAGATTTGAGTTAAGAATAGATCATCAAAGCTTGAAGCACCTCTTCACTCAAAGGGATTTGAATGCTACAAAAATGCGGTGGAGCAAATTCATGAGCAAGTATGATTTTGAGATCTCATACATTAAGGGAAAGGAGAATGTGGTGGCATATGCACTAAGCAAGAGGCCACGAACCTTCTCCGTAGTAGCCTTGAGGGTCAATTTGAGGGAACGTGTGTTGGAGAAACTCTTTGAAGATAGTTGGTATCTAAAAGTTATATCAGCACTCTAGAGTGGGAAGTAGATAGAACCAAATTTTGAGGGATATGTCCTTGAACTAGATGGACTATTGAGATTTCAAAGGAGAATTTACATACCTAAGGAAGGGGGTATAAGAAGGACCATCCTCGAAGAGTCACATAGAGCACTCTATTGTGCACATCTTGGAGTGAAGAAGATGTATGCAGACATGAAGAAAATCTTCTATTGGGCAGGCATGAAGCACGACATAGTCCAGTTTGTCACCAAAGTCTTGAATGTCAACGAATGAAGGCTGATCATTGCCATCCAGCAGGACTCCTACAACCACATGACATCCGTATGTCTAAATGGGAGGTAATTTATATGGATTTTGTTGTGGGTTTGCCACTCACGTCACAGAGGCACAATGCTATATTGGTTGTAATTGATAAATTGACCAAAAGTGCCCATTTCATCCTAGTAAGAGACACTTACGATGTTACTGATGTGACACGAGTTTTTTAAAGTGAAGTTATTTGACTACATGGGTTACCCACAAAGATCATTTCTCATAGAGACTCTTGATTTACATCTAAGTTTTGGACAAGTTTGCAGTCAACACTAGGGACTTAGTTAACCTGAGCACTACATATCATCCAGAAACAGAGGAGCAGACTGAAAGAGTAAATTAGGTTATGGAAGACATGCTTAGAATGCGCGTCATGGATAATCAGACTCAGTGGGAAAGGTACTTACCATTGGTAGAGTTTGCCTATAATAACAATTACCATAGTTAAATCGGGATGCCTCCTTATCAAGCTCTATATGGGAGGCCATGTAGGACGCCATTGAGTTGGGAAAAGTTGGAGGACCGAGTAATAGTTGGGCCGGAATTAGTTCAAGAAATGGAGGAACAGGAAAGAAAAATTCGTTAAAGGTTAAAGGAAGCACAAGATAGACAGAAGAGTTATGCTGATTCACATAGGACTGATCGAAATTATGAAGTAGGAGACCAAGTTTTTATTCATATTCGACCCAACAAAAGCACCATTCAGTTTGGGAAAGGGACGAAGTTGTCACCTCGATTTATAGGACCTTTTAGGATCAAGGAGAAGATTGGACCAGTTGCCTATTGTCTTGTACTGCCACTCCATTTGCATAAAACTCATAATGTTTTTCATGTATCTATTTTACGACATTATGTTTCTGATGAATCTCACAAACTGGATTGGAGGGAATTATAGGTCTTGGACATGGGAACCCTAATGGTCGAACCATTACGCATATTGGACCGTAGGGTTCGATAGCTCAGATGTCACATGGTGGACCAGGTTAAGGTCCAGTGGGACAAGTATAGCCGAGGATCTGCTACCTGGGAGGATTCATAGACTATACGTCGTGACTACCCCTCACTTTTTGAGCATTTGTGATGCCCATTTTGACTTTAATAACTACCTATGTTAAGGCTCTATTTGCAGTTCTATGTTATTTATTTATGAACGCTATGTAATATTGACGCATTTAGTTGGACACACGAAACTAATTATATAAATCGTTATATGGATCAGGTATTGATGATTGAAGTGTTTGATGTATGACCTAATCTATGACTTATTTGGTTATGATTTATCTATTGCATGACTTATCAGAGTTATTGTTGTTTCATATATGGCTTAAGTGGATATGATTTATCTAATGAATGACTTAGTGAAATTATGATTTATCTAATGTAAGATTTATTTCCAGTATGAACTACAAAATTGACACGTGGATACTAGACTTAATAACATGATGTTTAAGATAACTTATCTATATATTTTGATGTTTAAGATCACATGAATTTTTGGTTTTGGAGGATTTTATTTTGGGGGAGGAATGTGGAGAAAGAGAAGGGAGAGAATGGACAGATAAATGAGGGAATACAAACTTGGATCTGAAGAGTGTTTGTTTAACTTGGACACACTACATGTGGTTGGACTTGGGATCGGAGGGCTAGGGAGTCTGTGGAGGTTCCCTGGGCTAGGAAATCATTCCTAGTTGGCTGGGAGGTAAATTCAATCGGGTAGTCGAGAGGAGTATCCCAACAGAGTTAGGGGCATCTTAACGAAGCTATTGGAACATGTGTTCTTTCATTTATTGATTACTTATGTAAATGGTTGAAATGACATCTTTACTTGTATAATATGTTGTAAATAAATTTTAATTGTATATTGTCATCAAATAAATGTTGATCTATAAATAAGTTATTTTCTTTCTTATTGTGTTTTAATTAAATAAATTTAGTTTTTAGTTAAAGGACCCTAGGATGGATCCTCACAGTTTTTTGTGGATGAGGAAGGTTGTCCAAAGGAAGAATTTGTCCCTCAGCGACCAAATTAATAAGATTTTCTTCCCACGGGGTTTTCCCTCTTTACCATGGATATCGTCATTAACATTGTGATTGCTCTCTTATATTTATCTATTTTAGAATGCTTTTCCACCCTCCAAAATTATGTGATAATTTTTAAGTATTATTATTATAGGCATGTTTTTAGTCTCCAAACACAATACTAATAATTAACCATCAATTACTAGCTACCACATTCACTTTGATGCCCTTTGGAAGCGATTTGATAAAGATGTTTAGGCTAAAATCTTAAAAGTTGTTTACATGAGGTGGAAAAAGAACAAAATATAATATCCTTTAGAGTTATAGCCAAGTGTTACATCTACTATTTTTTTTTGTATTCTTAATAATCACATAATAAGAATATGGATATTTGATAAAGATGTTTGGGTTAAAGTCTTAAAAGTTGTTTACGTGGAGTGTCACATGGATTATCTACTTTATTATTAATTTTCTCGAAATGGATGTTTATTCTGTACAAAAATATTTTTTTTTCTCCTAAAAAGATTAGTGGGACCATTGTTGCTCCCTTTCCACTCCACTTCACAGCAAAGCAAAACACATCGATACACGGCAATTCCTATTTCTTACCCTATAGGAATTTTAATGCGCCCTGACATGGGCCGGTATAAGGCGATACAACACGCCGTTAGGTGATGAGAGAGAAAAAAAATATAACGGCGTGTTGTATCGCCTTATACCGGCCCATGTCAGGCCGCATTAAAATTCGTATAGGGTAAGAAATAGGAATTGCCTCGATACACTGCCCCAAAACACATTAATTCAAGCTATCAATACACTGTACCAGTGCGTACTAGTGCATTAATGGAGCCCTAAACTCGGAGTGGCTTTAAAGATTTTGATGTGACTACTTATTCGGAAGAGGGAATTAAACGGAGCAGAACACTCTCATTGAATTTGTCGTAGGAGAAGATAGCTACCTTGCAGTAACAGGGAGGAGTATCATGTGGGGTTGGGATTTCATCTGTTCGGCAACTCGCAAAATCGACAGAACAGTGCGAGAGGATGTTCCTGCAAAGCTGAAGCAGCATACACCAGATCCGAAACAGCTACAACATGTGGCCAGGTATTGTGCTGGCAGTTACCCAGCGGAAAAGTTGAGTGACATTCCGAAGATCATGCAGGGTAATTGGGATTCCGTTTGCTTTGTGGCTCGGAAGATTGGCAAAACAGTGAGAGAGAACGCCCCAGATCAACGTATCTTCTGGACTACTGCCGCGGAAGAGATCATCAAGGACGGCAGTTTACCAGGTGGGTTTAATTAATTATACCCGTATCATTATTGCTTTCATAATTCCTAGATTAAAAAATTACAAGATCATGCACAGACCATGAACAAACCTAAAAAACCATTTGCGGATCTGCTCCCCATTCTCAGCTCTGTGGCTTCATAAAGAGGCCCCTTAACCCCTCTTGTACTTGTGGTATATTTATATTTGGTTATACTCTGCATCAGTTCTTTTTAATTAATTTAGTGGTTTATAAAACAAAGTCGATGAATGTCCTACCCCTCCCCTCTGTATTCATGTAGCAAACTATTTTAACAATCAAACGAGTGTGAACCAGTAAATGGAATCGATTCTAACAAAATTCATTAGTTCTCACCGATGATATGTGTATGTCGTATAGGAGTTAGACCTCTGTGCAGGGCCTGGAAGGAATCTCGGCGTAACAGAAGTGGTGTGGCGTCCCAGATGCATAGCCAGGGCAAAGTGAACGGGGAAAAAATATCGACTGATGAACGTGAAAGGGAAAAGAGGGAGAAGTGTATGATGCCGAGCCAAGCCATCTTCATACCTACTGCACCTCCAAAATCGACAGCTCGCAAAATCGACAGAACAGTGCGAGAGGATGTTCCTGCAAAGTTGAGTGACATCCCGAAGATCAAGCGGGGTAATTGGCATTCCGTTTGCTTTGTAGCTGGGAAGATTGGCAAAACAGTGAGAGAGAACGCCCCAGATCAACGTATCTTCTGGACTACTGCCGCGGAAGAGATCATCAAGGACAGCGGTTTACCAGGTGGGTTTAATTAATTATACCCGTATCATTATTGCTTTCATAATTCCTAGATTAAAAAATTACAAGATCATGCACAGACCATGAACAAACCTAAAAAACCATTTGCGGATCTGCTCCCCATTCTCAGCTCTGTGGCTTCATAAAGAGCCCCCTTAACCCCTCTTGTAGTTGTGGTATATTTATATTTGGTTATAATCTGCATCAGTGCTTTTTAATTAATTTAGTTGTTTATAAAACAAAGTCGATGAATGTCCTACCCCTCCCCTCTGTATTCATGTACCAAACTATTTTAACAATCAAACGAGTGTGAACCAGTAAATGGAATCCATTCTAACAAAATTGATTAGTTCTCACCGATGATATGTGTATGTTGTATAGGAGTTAGACTTCTGTACAGGGCCTGGAAGGAATCTCGGCGTAACAGAAGTGGTGAGGCGTCCCAGATGCATAGCCAGGACAAAGTGAACGGGGAAAGAATATCGACGGATGAACGTGAAAGGGCAAAGAGGGAGAAGTGTATGATGCTGAGAAGTTGTTTATAAAACAAAGTCATCTGTTCCAGAAGCGTATCGACTGATGATTTCATACTTACCAATCAACCTTTCTCGTCAGAGCCTACCATTAAAGCGCTAAAACAAAGTCATCTGTTCCAGGACTGTTCTGATGATGTTGACAGAGAGGATAAATAGTGAATGTGAGTAACATATTCTTCAGATAAATAGGGGTGTTTTTCTTTCAACTGGAAGTAGAAATCTCTGTTTTGTTTTTATATGTATAACAGAAAACTTCAACCGCAGTGGTATATTGTTGGCCCTGTTTTGTTTATATGTATACCAGAAAGGTAAGGTTGAGCTGAAGTAAGTTTAACCCAGATGGAATATTTGGCTTCCTATAAAAAAAACCGTATGACAGACGTATACATATGTTTGAATGCATGGTTGTATATCCGATGCATATTTTTGGCTTGCAAACGTATGACAGTTCAGTTGTATTTATATTCATATTCATGTAGTTTTGTATGACATTAATTTTCTGATAAAAAATAATTATAATAAGTAAGTTTACATAGTTTTTTTTTTGGGAACTTCTTTAGATGGTCCCACTTACATTACAAAATATCATATTATTTCAAATAAAAAGAGATAATTTAAATATGGATATAGAGTAGCTCTTAGCTTTCTAACTATGGAAAGATGAACGAGTTAGACTTATTTTTTAGTGCTCTAGGATCTAGATAGTTATATCTTCATGTTTACAACCCTTTAAAAACCTAAAATTTACAATCCCTATAGCCCCACACTCCTTAGTTGTAGATCAAAATTTGGCATGACAACTTCACATTAATAAGCACACCTTAATCATAACTAATGATAGACCTCTTGTTGTCCCGGCAAAGTTTCTGTAGTCATGTGTGGCTTAGGCTAGCATGCCTCCACCCCATGAAGGAAACAACTCCATCTCCACTTGCCTCTAGTTGCCATGATTACAAATGCCAAGGGACAATAAAATTTGGTAATTAGTGACATAACCCCCCTTGTTGATATTGGAGCATATGGAATCAAGCATTCTAGAGGTTTAGGCATAGTTGTCATGCTTGTGAAAGGGGATCCTCTAATGGGTCGTAAAACTACACAACTCCTCACTTTCATGATGCAAATCTACCACCACATCCAATTTCACACATCGTTCAAAACAATTTGCCAAGAAGCAAGTAGCCTAACCAATAAAAAATGCATGACATTCTTCGTTAGGTTAGTGGGGAACTCTTGTTAATCAAGGGCTCTCCTTGTTGCAACTTTATGCCACAATTTTCTAAGTGGTATCCCTCATAGTTATATTGTGGCCAATGCTATGAATGATTGCATAATCTTGAAATTGATGCAATCAACCCCCAATTATGTGAAGAATGATTTTAAGTTTGATGTTTTTAGTATAGGAACTGAACTAAAGATGATAAATTAGAATATGAGAGTCCCCTACTACTGTAATTTTACAGACATTGAGAGAGGAGGTCTGAAGGAGATCTTAATACAAACCATGGGCCTTAGCCTGATTATTTGATGTTATTACCACTACCCCTACAAACCAAATTTTCAATTTACTTCCCTTTGTGTCCCTACCCTCCTCCTTGTACCACCCATGTTGGGCTCTTTTACCCTATCCCAAGGTCCTATATATTGGGAAGAAACTCTACCCTAAGGGCGTGTACCTCTCAATTGCTCCATATATGTTTTATTGTTTCAAGTGTGTAAGTCCACAAAGAAAATTTTGTAGTACAAAGATTGATAATCATTCTACATCGTCCCTTGACAACAATAATCTTGAACATTATTATTGACTTTGCCATCTGCCAACATACCACATAGCCACAATATAGCTGTCTATTCTAAATGACTATCTTGATCCACAATCTCTGCTAAAACAAAGAAACTAGTTATACCACCTTCATCTAAAATTGAAAAAAATATTTATACCAAAAAATCATCATTGAAATTATTGTTTATATATATGTTAATGTTATCCATATGATTTGTTATTGATATGATTTCATAAATATACTTTATTTCAATTTTCGAATGATAGCAGCAGGGAGACAAATAATATGCATCTAGTAAATGGCAATGATCTGTAAAACTGCCTTAATCATAACCAGATACCCCCAATCGATAGTCCTTTGTGAGACCAAGTGATCAGTCTCTTTCGAAATTTTTGCACCAGCCAATCCCAGTCACTATTCACTATTAGCGTAACTACCCAATTACAATCACAGAGTAGTTCGCTAGGAGAAACTGCTGGGCGACGCAAGAGTCAACCATGAAACCTCTGTCCTACCTGGCAGAAGAATTATCAACAAGCAACATCCGCCAATCGGGAGGGTGTTTGGATTAAGTTGTGGTGGGAAGAAAAGAGGAAAAAAATCTAAAATTAACTTTCTTATCTTACTCCTAGTACTGAAGTCTAACTTACTCCTATTTTAACTTTACTACGATGCTAATATTTTTTAATTACAGGATTTTTGAATATGAAAGAACTTCGATACAATGATATCTTTTGCAAAATGAACAAATATACGTACAAAACTATTCAAAAATATATGTACAAAACTATTCATAAACATTGCAAATTTTCTTTTCTATTTGTTTATAGAAACCATCAAACGAATCTAAAACCAATAAATGGAATCGATCAGCAAGGCCCATTTATTAAATGTAACAAAATTCATTAGTTCTCACCGATGATATGTGTATGTTGTATAGGAGTTAGACTTCTGTACAGGGCCTGGAAGGAATCTCTGCGTAAGAGAAGTGGTGTGGCGTCCCAGGTGCATAGCCAGGACAAAGTGAATGGGGAAAGAATATCGACTGATGAACGTGAAAGGGCAAAGAGGGATAAGTGTATGATGCTGAGCCAAGCCATCTTCATACTTACTGCACCTACCAATCAACCGTTCTTGCCAGAGCCTGCAATCAAAGCGCTAAAACAGAGCCAGATCTTCCAGGACTGTTCTGATGATGATGAGCGTGAATGTGAGTAACATATTCTTCACCTATACTTTGCCAAAGTTAGGAGTGTTTTTCTTTCAACTGGAAGTAGAAATCTCTGTTTTGTTTTTATATGTAGAACAGAAAACTTCAACTGCAGTGGTATGTTGGCCCTGTTTTGTTTATATGTATACCAGAAAAGTTGAGCTGAACGTTAACCCAGATCGAATATTTGGCTTCCTATTAAAAAAATAAAATCGTATGACAGACGTATACATATATTTGAATGCGAACTTTAACCCAGATGGAATTTTTGGCTTCCTATAAAAAAAACCGTATGACAGACGTATACATATATTTGAATGCATAGTTGTATATACGCTGCATTTTTTTGGCTTCCAAACGTATGACATTTATATTTATATTTATACTCGTGCAGTATGGTATTATTTTGTTGATTCAAAATAATTATAATGAATTTTTTTTTATCAGGAAAAAATTTATTATAATTTAGTTGTCAAATTAGCAAGACAATTATTTTTGGTTGCTAATCGAAAATGTAACTTGGCTCATCAGAAAATCCAACTAGTGGCTCCAACTATAATAAATATTATTATGATAACATATTGTTATTTGAGTTATTTTTATATTTATACCACTTTATATGTTATTAATTTTTTGATTTAAAATATTTTATGCCAGTATGGTGTTAATTATTTGATTTAAAATATTTTATACAAATATAGTATTAATTTTTTGATTTAAATTTTTTAAATACGCATCAGATTAATTTTTTGAATTAAAATATTCTATAATTTATATAAGAAATATTATTGTTATGAAGTTTACGATGTTATTTAAGTAAATTAGTAATAAAGTTTATAATATAAATAAATTAAACTGGAATGTTGAGAATAATAATTATTTTTTCAATTATTTGAAATAAATTCATTTAACAAATTTATATGAATAATATTTTTTAAATAACAAATTATTAACGTAATTTTTTGAATAATGCCATGCTCAACGTAGCATGGCATTACTAAATTATATTTTTTACGGAATGGGTCTGTTTGTTTACGTTACTGGAAGGGAAAGACCATATTGTGATGGAATATGATTCTATTAATGTTAAGAATCAAATGTTAAATTGGTGTTAATCAATTTTTTATGGCATAATAATATTAATGGTATAATTTTAAGTTATTTTTATAATAAATTTATGTGAAAATATAATTGTAATGAATTTTTTTTGTTACTGTATTTGTAATATGTATTTAAAATGAACATGTATTTTGGATAATTTTTAAAATCTAATTTCCTTGTAATAAATACAAATTTTTATCTAATAAAATTATGTATCATTATTATAAAGTTTTACAGAAAATGTTTTAATTGAAGGGTAAATTTCAAGGTCTCTGCCTAAATGTTGATAGATTAAAGTAAATTTACAATTTTTTGGAACTCCTTTAGATGGCCTCAATTTAGCTACTTTATATTCCCTGTAATGAAAAGATTACAAAGTATTATATTATTTCAAATAAAATGAGATAATTTAAATATGGATATAGAGTAGCTTTTAGCTTTCTAACTATGGAAAGATGAATGAGCTAGACCCATTTTTTAGTGCTCTAGGATCCATATGGTTATATCTTCATGTTTACAACCCATTAAAAACTTAAACTTTACAATCCCTATAACCCCACACTCCTTAGTTGTAGATCAAAATTTGGCATGGCAACTTCACATTAATAAGCACACCTTAATCATGTGTGGCTTAGGCTAGCATGCCTTCACCCAATAAAGGAAACGACTCCATCTCCACTTGCCTCTAGTTGCCATGATTACAAATGCTAATGGACAATAAAATTTGGTAATTGGTGACATAACTCCCCTTGTTGTTGATATTGATGGAGCATATGGAATCAAGCATTCCTCATGTACGTAGTTTGTACTCAGAGGTTTAGGTATAGTCGTCAAGCTTGTCAAAGGGGATCCTCCAATGGGTCATAAAACTACACAACTCCTCACTTTCAGGATGCAAAGCTACCACCACATCCAATTTCACACATCGTTCAAAACAATTTTCCAAGAAACAAGTAGCCTAACCAATAAAAAATGCATGAAATTCTTTGTTAGGGGAGTGGGGAACTCTTGTTAATCAAGGGCTCTCCTTGTTACAACTTTATGCCACAATTTGCTAAGTGGTATCCCTAAGAGTTATTGTGGTTAAGGCTATGAATGATTGCATAATCTTCAAATTGATGCAATCAACCCATAATTATGTGAAGAATGATTTTAAGTTTGATGTTTTCAGGATAGGAACTGAACTAAAGATGATAAATTAGAATATGAGAGTCCCCTACTACTATAATTTTACAGACATTGAGAGAGGAGGTCTGAAGGAGACCTTAATGCAAACCATGGGCCTTAGCTTGATTATTTGATGTTATTCACACGACCCCTACAAACCAAATTTTCAATTTACTCCCCTTTGTGTCCCTACCCTACTTATACCACCCATGTTGGGATCTTTTACCCTATCCCAAGGTCCTATATATTGGGAAGAAACTCTACCCTAAGGGCATGTACCTCTCAATTGCTCCATATATGTTTCACTGTTTCAAGAATATAAGTCTACAAAGAAAATTTTATAGTACAAAGATTGATAATCATTCTACATCTTTTTCTTACAACAATAATTTTGAACATTATTATTGACTTTGCCATCTGCAAACAGACCACATAACCACAATATAGTTGTCTATTCTAAATGACTACCTTGATCCACAATCTCTTCTAAAACAAAGAACTAGTTATGCCACCTTCATCTAAAATTGAAAGAAATATTTATACCAAAAAATCATCATTGAAATTGTTGTTTATATATATGTTAATGTAATTAATATGATTTGATAAATATACTCTTCAAAATTATAATATAATTTGATAAATGTGCTTTATTTAAATGAAGCAAGAGAGCTATATTTACCTGAAAAAAATTACATATTATATAGAAATTATTACCATCTATTTTAAATCTCAATCCACATTTCTAGCTTTCCAAGAGAATTAGATTTAAAATAATCATAGTAAAATCACTACAAATATTAATAATACAAATGAATCCAATAAAATCTCTAGCCTATTTCAAATTTCTGGAAAGATTTTATAAGGAAAACTCAACTTAAATTAATTTCAAAAGTTATGAAAAAATAAAATAAAATAACACAATTAGATTTGCTATTAGTATAATCCTAAACTATTGCAAATGATTCTTTAAATACCAGTCACACAAAGAAAATCCATTTAGCAGTTATCGAATTTAAAATCCATGCTCGCTTATACACCACAAATGGTACTCCACATATCTAGTTGCACCCACAGAACTCATCACTTAATGAGTTAGTTATGTTTTGATTTTAAATATTAATTTATGTGTTAATATTAAATGTCAGGAAAAAAATGTTTTTATTTTTATGATATATTATAATTTTGTTTTTTATTATTTTATTGATGGAGAAAATTTATGTAGTATTGTAAAACTAAATTTAAAATAAGTATTCTAGTACAAAGATGGTTTATGTTGAGGTTTAATTTGGTGAGCATTGTTTTGTGGGTGCTAGAGGAGAATTGGAATATATATGCCTCCTTGGTGTTCCTAAAAATTATGGATCCTTTTGTTTGATAAGTTGTGAACAACTTGAAAGTGTGCGAGTTTGGGTTAGGTTGTTGGGACTTCCCCCACAATTATGGACATTGGATGTATTTTGAGCTATAGGGGAAAATTAAGGTTTCTTCTTGAAAAATGGATATGTCCTTCCGAGTTATAAAGCTTAGATCAACGACTATGGTTTTGGTGAAATTACACCCACGGGAAGGGCCTTTTGTAGTTATGAATCTCATCTACAAGGGGTTTACACATCGACAAATGATTTACTATGAAGGCATTCCATTTAGATGTTGAAGGTGCCATTGTCAAAGACATGTCTTGAGGGATTGCCCCCTCTCTTACAATGGAAAGAAAGACACAAGGATTCATCGAGGAGACGAAGTTGGGGATTCGTCGCCTATAGAAATGGAATACTAGATGGTCTCTTCTCCTCCCATGTCTCCATAGGCCAATCCTCCATTGCCAAGGTCAAATACTACATGCATTGTTGATGCGAGTGCAACCTCGACAGGCATGGGATCTCAGGATTGGTAGGAGTCTAGTGTTCCATCCTCAATGGTTGTCTACCCTCTGGGTAACTCTTCTCCTCCTCATCCTATTAAAAGTCTCATTTATTCTTTCAATAGTTTGGCAATATGGTTTGGTCCTTCTATTACCCTTCCCAATTCCAACATGCTATCTCTTTCCTGGTCACTTACTACCCATGTCGCTTGTCGTTGTACCTCTGTGATCTCTGCTTGCCCCTCCCCTAAACCTATGACTCACTTAGAATTGATGTACTCTTTAGAGTCCCTGTCACATTATAATTCCTTTTCCATCCAAATGAGACATATATATGGGAGTGGGGGAATTGGGCTCCTTGTCTTCGTCCTCAAATAAGGGGGGAATTTGGAGAAGAACATCTCACATTTCAAAGGCTAAGATTAGGGCTAGACATGACATAGTTGATGGTCTAAAAAATTCAATTGTAGGGGCGATTAGAGCAACACAAGTGCCTGAATTGGTGTAACATTGATTGTTATCTCTTTTAACCGCTGGGGTTTGGTTAGCCCCTCCAAAAAAATTAGCTCTAAGACGGATGATACATACTAAGAACTTGGATATGTTAACCTTGGGCAATGGAGAAAAGATCTCCCAGGCTTTATGCTCTCTCTTTCTAGGTTGGTTTTTCTTTGGATCTGATGTGGGGTCATTCTGGGGGTTTGGCGATGCGATTCAATAGAAAAATAATTGAAGTTTACAATTCCCAAGGGACAAATTTTCTCCTAAGTGTAGACAATTTTTCCTTGGAGTTGGGTTTAGACTCTCATGGTGGTCAATATTTATGGCTCTTATCATGAATAAACCCCATTTTGTATTCGTTTAATGGATAAATCTTTTATGAAGTCAGAAAATTTTATTGTTTGGGGGGGGGGGGGGACTTGAATTTCACCATTGGTGCCTCAAAAGTTTGGGGCTCTCATTGTTGAGAAATGACAACAAGAAATTCCAGTTTAATTTGTCCTTGAATTAAACTGATAATTACAATCAAATTCTATTCTCCTAGCAACTTGTAAATAGTTAATTAAGTTCAATTAACTTGATTAGCGTAGGAATTTCAAGTTGGAAGTATTTTTGAAGTCATGTATATGTTATGTTCTTCTTAAGTTTTAGGGGTCCAAGATGAGTTTAATTGTGAGTTGTAATTAGATAACTAAGTTTACTGAGTCATGTTCAGTTAAATTAGTTCCAAATTATTTGTGGAACTAATAGAGAGTTAACAGTGAGTTGGTGCACTAGTGCATCCACAAGTGTCACTCTAGTTAACTGAAGATTACCTTGTCAGAAAATCATGTGTGTCGATTTTGAGAAAGACCCAGTTGAGACTAGAGTGTAGGGACAATGTACTATCAGTTGTGTGATTTACTGAGTTGTAAATATTATGCATGCAATTAGAGAAGGGCCTATATTTAGATTGCGTAGTTTTGGAAGCATGAATTCCCTTTAAATACGAGCTATTCATCCTAGGAATTACGCAAGAGATTAGGGTCTTGGAGAGCTGCAGAATTGGCTAAGTGTTGGCCAAGAGCTTGCTTGTGCGCTGAGAGAGTTGAGCATACTTGTGCGGAATTGTTCTAGTGAGAACAAGCTATGTATCTTCACTCATATTTCTGATATATGCAATACAGATAGTGGGGTTCTGAGTAGTGGCTTTCCCTAGATACATCTTGTGTTATGTGCAATTGATTTATCTTCTTCTTGTTCTTATGGTTTTCATCAATCTATTGGCTTCCGCTGGTTGAAAGTAGAAGTAGATTCTTATCCTATGCTTTAGTAAATTGCATGAGCTTGTGAATCTACAGGATTTTCTACATGGTATCAACGCTGAAGACAATATACTAGAGGAGATTTCGAAGTTTTGAGTTTGGATTACAGGTGAAATTTGAATTTGCGATACATAGTTTAGGATCGGCAGATGAGGTTCTACGGTTTGCGGCTTGAGTATGCCTTGGAAGGAAGCTCAAATTTTATAGCTTGGAGGGACAAAATGGAGGTTGTGCTAGAGGATAATGGCTTGAAGGAATTCGTTGATCAAAAAATTCCTAAGCGAGCAACATTGGATGCATAGAATTTCGCCGAATGGAAGAAATGTGTGCCGAAGGAGAGGCAGATAATCCTTGAGGGAGTTCGAGATCACATTGTTTCGAGTCTCCATGGCAATGAAACTTTGTATGCTATGTGGAAAACATTGGCAGACTTGTATCAGAACAGTAGTGACCAAAGGAAATTGGCATTGAAGGACAAACTGTGAAAAATCAAAATGGAGAAAGGCGAGACGATTCCAAAATACTTGACCAAGTTCACTCAGTCTCATGATGAACTTGGAAGTGTTGGAATCGTGGTTGTCGAGGATGATATGGTGAGTCTCTCTCTTCTAGGACTCCTAAAGAGTTGGCATAGTTATCAGGAGTCTGTCAATGGTTAGGGGAATCTGCCAGATTGGGAACGACTGTGGTCAGATTTGATGTAGGAGGAGATCACGAGGAACACCATGGATGGCTCTTCATCAAAGACCGATGATGAAGATAACTGTGCCTTAACGATTAAGGAGAAGAAGGGGAAAGGGAAAGCTTCCGATTCCAAATCAAATTCTTATCATGGAGGTAATGATCTACTTGCAGTTTTGAGAAACTGATTCAGAGAATCACATAGCAAGGAAAAGAGGATAACATAACAACTCTCTGGAAATATCATCCTTTATTATGAGGGAGAGATGAGCATTTTATAAACAATGCGAACATTCTCCTTATTTTTTAATTTTGTAATTACAAAAGATATTTCATAAAAATCAAATACATAATTAGATATAGAAAATACATTGAGATGTTTCCTCCTTTCCCAGTGTTTTAGATGTTTCCATCTTTTATACTCTTAGATGTTTCCAAGGAAAGGAGTGCGCTTTTTCTTGGTTGCCCAATCAGTGAGAAGTTTCTAATTTGTGTGTCTGTCTTGGTTGCCCAATTCCTCCCTATTTAGAGAAGGAAGCGTCCCTGCTTCCTCCACCAAATGAGGGAAAGTGCGTTGCAATGTTTCGGCAGTCATCCATTTTCCCTGTTCTGGTGTGTGTCCCTTTCGACCAACCAGATATGATAAGTAAGGCTACTTGCGTGTATTCCTTTTCCTGGACTCAAGAATTGTATCTTTGAGCAGAGGAGGCTGAAAATATGGATTATTATCTACCGGATGACGAATTGTAATGGATTCCTCAAGGGAGGTGGTTCAAAGAGCTTGCGATTATTGACATTAAGCACATCGTGGATGCCAAGATGGGAAGGCAAGCCCAAGCGATATGCATTGTCGCCAATGCGTTCCAAAACAGTATAGGGCCATATCGCAAAGGGTGAATCTTATGGTGGTGGCCCTTGAAGTGTTTCTTGTCTAACAAGATCCATACACAATCTCTAGGTTGAAAAGAAAATGGTGTTCGCTGCTTGTCTTGCCTTTGTTTGGCATGATCTTACGCTGCGTACAAAGCAGCAACTACCTGTGTTTGGCATTGATATATGGAGTGTATAAAATACTGAGATGGTTTTTGTTCTAGTTGTTGATGTGCAGACCCATAAGGGGTGATAGTTAGTGGCATCTCAAAGGGTGCACTTGGCTGAAACCCAAAACAAACCTCAAAAGGGGAGAAACCAGTTGAGCAGTGCGTGGCCCTATTGTAGCTATGTTGAATGATATGTAAATATGTATCCCATTATTTGTTTATGGAAAAATAACTGCGAAGGGAGTGAACCAAAGTACGGTTGACAACTTCGGTTTTCCATATGTTTGTGGGTGAAAGGCAATGGAGAAATGAAGTTGGAAACCCAACAAATACCAAAGAGTACACCAAAATGTACTGAGAAAACAAGAGTCGTGATCATAAATAATGCTACTTGGAAAACCAAAGTGTGGCCAAACATGTTGGAAGAAGAGATCCACGGTCTAAGAAGCAAAGGTAATCTTATGACATGGATGAAAGATAGCCATCTTGGAGAAACAACATACCACTACCCAAATAGCATCATGTTTGTGGAAAGCAGTAGGAAGAGCACTTAGAAAGTCCATGGAAATGGATTCCCAAGGACAAGAGGGAATTGGTAATGGTTGATACAAACCATGCTTACGGTTTGAGGGCTTGCTTTGTGAAAAAGAGAACATGCGTGAATTAATTTTTCCACTTGCTTGGGTAACGCAGGCCAATGGAAGTCGCGGTGAAGATTGAGAATGGTCTTGGTTGTGCCAAAATTCCCTCTGCGTGAAGAGGAATTTTCTTCATGGATGAGAAGGAGACGATCATCAGATTCTGACACAACAGAGTTGGTTAATTTTATACAACCAACCATCACGAATGGTATAATCAAAAAAGGGAGTTTGGTTAATGATTGTAGGTTGCTGCAGAGCTTCCCATATCTCCCCAAAGACCAGATCTGTTGCATACATATCTTTTCAAGTATCATATGTAGCACAACGCACCTCTAGAATGTGTAGGAGTTGAGTAGGTGGTTGACTTAACAAATAAGCCATTTTATTTGTAATCCCCTTCTTAAATTTAATCACCAGATGGAATTGTTGAATGTAAGCAACCCACTTTAGATGGCGTTGCTCTTGAATCTTGCGCTGTGAGTTGATGAAGATCAATGGATGATGATCCGTATGGAGGATGGTCTCTTTGCCAAGAATGTAATGGCGCCACTGCTTCAAAGCTTGCGCTAAACTGTAGAATTCCTTGTCATATGTGTTATACATGAGCTTAACATTCGCAGTGCCTCAGAATGGTATGCCATAGGGTGGCCTCCCTGTTTAAGAACATCCCCAATGGTGAATTGAGAGGGATCGGTTTCCATCTCAAATGGTTGATTCGTATCTGGCAAGTGAAGAACAGGGTCCGAGCATATTGCATTCTTGAGTTGAGCAAACTGGGGCTCAGATTCAACATCCCAAATAAACTTTGCATGATTTGACAACTGGTGCAAAGGGCAAGCCAACTTGAGAAATGAGACAAATTTTCTGTAGAAATTAATGCCTCCCATGAAGCTCTTAAGGTCATGTGCATTGAAAGGTGCCGGACATTGTGCCAAATCCTGTCCCCGAGATGGATCTGGGCTAACCCATGTGTTGTCAATAATAAATCCCAAATATTGAACTAATGTTTGCCCAAAATAGGATTTCTTGTCTTTGAGCCAAAGTTGATGTGTTCACAGTAAATCAAGTATGCTGCGAACGTTCTGAAGATGGTCTTCCCAATATTTACTGAATACCAAAATACCATCAAGGTAAATGACCACAAAATTACCCAAGTGTGCCTTGAAAACATCATTAATGAATCTCATAAAGGTGGCCGCTGCACTAGTCAATCCAAATGGCATGACCAACCATTCAAATAGCCCAAACTTTGTTTTGAAAGAATTTTTCCATGTGTCGGACGCATGCATGCGAACTTGATGGTAGACTACAGTGAAATACATCTTTGTGAAGAAACAATGCCCATGTAAGTGGTCCAACAAATCCTCAATGCGAGGTAGGGGGTAGCAGTTTTTAACACTGAGTTTATTAATGCCCCGATAGTCTGTCACGAGGCGCCATTTAGAAGTATCCTTTTTGGGAATAATAAAAGATGGAGATGCACATGGTGAGGATGAAGGTTGAATGTGACTGGATGTAAATAATTGTTCAATTTGACATTCGATTTCAGTGGCCTCTCAAGGAGAGAGGTGATAAGATGGGTTATTGGGTAAGGAAGCACCAGGAATAAGATTGATTTTTTGTTCAACAAAGCGTGTTGGAGACAACCTTGTGGGTTGGGTGAAGACATTTGCAAATTCTTGGAGTAGAGGAGCCATTGCAGGAGGGACTGGATTGGTGAGGTTGTTTGGCATGACAAGGAGAACCAAGCACAAAGAAACACATTGGTTTAAATTGGCTCTCGTAATGGTAGCTTTGCCAGTAAAAGGTTGGGTTGATGTGCTAGATGAGGATGTGAGCACATAAGTGCGGCCATTGTGTTGTAAGTGGTATTGGTGATCTTTTGCATGATAAGCAACATGTCTGGCTTCTTGATATGGAATGCCCAGTAACAAATTGACACAATTGAGAGGAGAAACATCACATACCACAGTGTTGTGAAAAGGGCCAATAGCAAAGGTTACAAATCATTGTTGGGAGATGGTAAGACGAGGATTGTCATTTTGGACCCAACTTCGCTGATAAGGGTGTGGGTCTGGAATGGTGGGAAGGCAAAGGCGTTGAACCAAGTCTTGTGCCACAAGATTCTTTTCATTGCCATTGTCGAGAATAAGAGTGGCCAACTCATGTTTAATTTAACAATTATGGGTAAATAGAGGTGCACCAGAGGTTTTTGTTGCATTAGCAGTCATGAGGATGAGAGGGGTCCACTTCGGTAGGGTTGTCGAGAGAAACACTTGCAAGAGGGGTAGTGGCATTTGGTTTCTTGGCCTCTGTAATAAGGGTCTTGTTAGGGCATAGATTTTTTAGTACTTTACAATCTGCAGAAGCATGTGAGTTGGTCTTATGAAATGTACACCAGGGGGTATTGTGAAGTGTGGGGGATGAGGTAGAGGCTATAGTAGAAGAAGCAGAGGGAGATGGACCATTTATAGCTTGAGGAGATTGGATTCGAGGGCCCACTTTGTGTTCCACAACCAGGGCTCGAATAAATGCATTGTCCTATGAAGTACTATAAAGAAAATCAGCGTCTTGGCGAAAAATCATTAGCAAACTAGAATTAATCTAATTCGCCCTTATGACTGCATTCGACAATTCATAATTTATTTTATTAATTAAATAATTTAATTAATTTAATTTAATTTAATTTAATTTTGCAATTAAAAAAAAATAATAATAAAAATGAAATTAATTGAAAATTAATTAATTGACACATAACATATCTCATAATCTTAAATATCACAAAAAAATATTTATATATATATGTCTTTTAAATAAAATTTATTTATTAATTTAATTTAATTTTGAATAAATATTAAAATTAAATTAATTAAAAATTAATTAATTAATTAATATATAACATATCACATAAGTTTAAATAACATAAAAAAATAAAATAAAATAAAATAAAAATATTTATATATAAGTATTTTAAATAAAATTTATTTATTAATTTAACTGAATTTTGAAGTCAAATTAAATTTTTATTAAATTAATTATAAATTATTAATTAATTAATATATAATATATCACATAATTTTAAATAACATAATAAAATATTTATATACAAGTCTTTTAAATAAAATTTATTAATTTAAAAAATAAAATAAATAAATTAATTAAAAATTAATTAATTAATTAATATATAACATATCACACAATTTAAAATAACATAAAATATTTATATATAAGTCTTTTAAATAAAATTTATTTATTAATTTAATCTAATTTTGAAAATATATATATATATATATAATATTTATACATAAGTCTTTTAAATCAAATTCTTTTAGCAATCTAATTTTGAAATAAATATTAAAATTAAATTAATTAAAAATTAACTAATTAATTAATATATAACATATCACATAATTTTAAATAACATATAAAATATTTATATATAAGTCTTTTAGATAAAATTTATTTATCAATTTAATTTAATTTTAAATTCTAAAAAAGAAATATTTAAATTAAATTAATTAATAATTAATCAATTAATTAATATATAACATATCACATAATTTCATATAACATAAAAAAATATTTATATATAAGTCTTTTATATAAAATTTATTTATTTAATTTAATTTCAAAAAATAAAATAAAATAAAATAAATTAAATTAATTAAAATTAATTAATTAATTAATATATAACATATCACACAATTTAAAAAAAACATAATAAATATTTATACATAAGTCTTTTAAATAAAATTCTTTTATTAATTAAAAAATAATTAAATATTATAAAATAAAAAAATTATTTATAAAATTAAATTGATTAAAAAATTATTAATTAATTAATTAATTAATAAATGTAAATCAATTAAGCCGACATCATAAGCTAAAGATATATCTTTCTATTCTTCTATTAATAGCTTCTTAATTTTCTCGACTCTCTCTTCTCAAAATACAGATCTTATTGCCCTGATGATGGACTCACCTAGCTAGTCCGAAACATCGGTTTCATAAATTGCTCACAGGTTTTCCATTAACAAAAAACATTCTGCCAGCCTGTATGGAATCTCTCTTTAACAAAACTAAAATTAAATTTGATAATTAGTGCCTTTTTTGGATCGGAGGTATGGAGTTTAATTCACAACTTGTAGAATACCTCAATGTAATCTTGCACTGATTGATTTGGTAGTTGTCGAAGCTGTAACCATTTGGAAAGGAGATTTTGGATATATCATGGGGGATAGAAGCGTTCTCTTAAGGCCTGGCAAAATTTATCCCAAGATGTGATAGGTATCGATCTGTTCTATGTTGGTTCTCCGAGTTCGACAACCAATGACATATTCTCCAAATGATTATCCCACCATGTTTGTGCCAGGCCTTCCAACTGTAGACTGACGATTTGAAGTTTCATTTCCTCTTCCATAGTTGGACATGTTCTGAAATAGTTGGAGAGACTGCGACGCCAAGAATCGACATCCTCACCATTCATTTGGCCTAAGAATTTGGGAAGCTAGAAGCGTGTATCGAGCTGCAATTGCCCTGGAGGAATCGTTGCTGCAATGTAATTATCTCTTGAAGAGCCATGGCTAGGTCATGGACTGGTGAGTTCGCA
This sequence comes from Pinus tabuliformis, assembly GCA_031772625.1. Classification (NCBI taxonomy): domain Eukaryota; kingdom Viridiplantae; phylum Streptophyta; class Pinopsida; order Pinales; family Pinaceae; genus Pinus; species Pinus tabuliformis. Next base: position 513,852 of record CM062811.1, on the reverse strand, counting down.
AATGAGGGCTATTGACAGGGAGGCATGATTTTCATCCACCGAATGGATTGAAATCTATGAGCCTAAAAAAAATTCTTCGAAGAGGTGGATGGCTTCCAAGATATTATGCTTTGATACCAATTGATCTACTTGCAGTTCTGAGAAATTGATTTAGAGAATCACATAACAAAGAAAAGAGGATAACTGAAAAACTCTTTGGAAATATCATCCTTTATTATGAGGAAGAGATGAGCATTTTATAAACAATGCAAACATTTTTTTTTAATTACAAAAGATATTGCATAAAAATCAAATACATTATTTGATACAACAAATACATTGAGATGTTTCCTTCTTTCCCAGTTTTTTATATGTTTCCGTCTTTTCTACTCTTAGATGTTTCCAAGGAAATGAGTGTGCTTTTTCTTGGTTTCCCAATTAGTGAGAAGTTTCTGATTTGTGTGCTTGTCTTGGTTGCCTAGGTAAGAATAAGGACATGACGAAAATTAAGTGCTTTCATTGTCATGAGCTGGGCCGTTTTTCTACAAATTGTCCACTCAAGAAGTCCAAGAATAATTCCTCAGGAGGAACGACATGTGAGGCTTTTGCCTCTCAATTTGAATTGGACTTTTCCCTCAATGCATGCATGGTGTCGTCAATGATGGGAAGTGTATGGTACTTAGACAATGGAGCTTCATTCCACATGATTGGCGACAAAGAGTTATTAAGTGACTTGGAGGAGAAAGATCTCCAGATGCATATCGAGATGGGTGACGACGGGAAGTATAATGTTACTGGATTGGGCATGATTACTTTTTCAGAGGGAGCATGGTGCCCTACTCACCTTGAAGAATGTTATGTATGTGCCCGGGTTGAAGAAGAACTTGGTATCTGCTGCCATGCTTGAAGATAGAGGCTATGATGTGATCTTCTTGAAAGGAAAGGCGTTCCTTCAACACATAGCCACGGGTCAAGTAAAGAAGATAGGGATTTAGGTGAAGAATCTCTATAATCTAGAGGTAGAGGAGTGTGCTGCTTTGAGCACAAAAGCAGAAAAGGTGTAGAGCCGAGACATTGGCGAGTTGTGGCATAGGTGATTGGGCCACTTGCATCATGGGGCTTTGAAGATATTGCAACATATCTCTATTGGTCTTCCCAAAGGTGCGCTTGAGCAAGTTGATACATGCAAGGGGTGTACGTTGGGAAAATACGCCAAGTCTTCCTTTCATGACAGAGACAGTTGAGCAGAGGCTATTCTAGAGCGAGTCCATTCAGATGTGTGTGGACCATTCTTAACAGCAAACACGACCAAACAAAGGTATTATGTTATATTTGTCGATGACTTTTCTCGAAAATGCTGGATATTTTTCATGCAGAAAAATGATCAAATTTTCGCAAAGTTCTGTGAGTTAAAGCATTGGTGGAGAAAGATTTGGGCAAGAAGGTTAAAGCTCTACGAAGTGATAATGGTGGTATGTCTCAATTGAGTTTAAGAACTTGTGTGTAGTGGAAGGGATTAAACGGGAGTTGACGACACCCCATAACCCTCAGCAAAATGGGGTGGCTGAGAGGAAGAACATAAGCATAGTAGGGGCAGTGAGGGCGATGTTGCATGATCAGGGCCTACCACTACACTTGTGGGTTGAGGCATGCAACACAATAGTTTATGTTCATAACTGTAGCCCATATCGGATACTTGAGATGAAGACACTAGAGAAGGCTTATTCTGGTAAGAGGGAAGATGTTGGTCACTTCAATATTTTTGGGTCATCGATATATTTCCATGTGACCAAAGATGCACAAAAGAAGCTTGAGCTGACAACAGAGTTGGGGATATTTGTGGGGTACACTGATACACCTCACAACTATTGGGTGTACTTGTCGACTAGCAGGATGACAGTGGTTCGCAGGGATGTCAGATTCGATGAGGAGAAGGCCATGTGAGTTTTCCTTGAGAGGGAGCTTGAGCTACATGCAGATGAGGAGCTTTTAGGTCCTAAGGCTGAGGAGCATCCACATGCAGAGGATCCAGGAGTGGAGACATCCACTCAGGCAGAGTCTTCCAAAGAGGGAAGAAAGCACACCAGAGAGGCTGACGGATTGTTGGATGATGCATGGGAGAATGTGGGAGCACCCACTTCTCAGCACAGTCAGAGGCAGTCACCTGAGAGGTACACTGGATACATGGATCTTATGGGCAAATGTGTCGTGACAGAGCCATCTTCCTTTAAGGAAGCAGTGCAATAGCCAGTTTGGGTTGATGCCATGGTGGAGGAGTATGACTCCATAGTTTGCAACAATGTTTGTGATGTGATCCTAAGACTGGAGGACAAGTCAGTGGTGAGCTCTTGTTGGCTTTACAAGGTAAAACAAACTACAGATAGTAGTGTGGAGAAGCATAAGGCTATATTTGTGGCCTATGGCTTTTCACAGGTAGAGGGGATTGACTATGATGAGAGCTTTTGCCCTGTTGCAAGTTACTCTGCAATCATATCTATATTGGCACTATCAACACATATGGGTTGGAAGATACATCAGATGGATGTAAAGACAACCTTCCTTAATGGCACGATTGAGGAAGAGGTGTACATAGAGAAACCTGAATTTTTTGAAACCTTTGATCATGAGTCACATGTGCGCCGACTCAAGAGAGTATTGTATTGGCTAAAGTAAGCACCCAATGCTTGGTACACACAGATAGATAGCTACTTCATTGGGTTGGGTTTCACGAAGAGTGAAGTGGATGAAAACCTGTACCGCATAGTGGTGGAAGGTAAGTTGTTGATCATTATACTTTATGTTGATGATCTCACACTGACAGGTGATGATCATAATAATATTTTCTTTCAGATTAATCACATTCTTGAGATTTGGTTGATGTTTCGAACCAACTAATGTGGTTCATCCTTATGATTAATCACCTTTGTTATGAGGATGAACCACATTATTTGGTTCGAAACGTCGACCAAATCTCAAGAATGTGATTAATCCGAAAGACAATACTATTATTAATATGGATCACAAAGGTGATGATTAACTAATCAAATCTTGTAAGGAGGACTTTGTAAGAGAGTTTGAGATGAATGACATGGGGCTCATGCATTGCTTTCTTGGCATGGAGGTATTGCAGGGAGATGGGGAGTTGTTTGTCTCCAGGGAAGTATGCCAACGAGATATTTAGGATATTACGCATGGAGAGAAACAAACCCCTGGAGACTCCTTTAGCAGGTAACTGGAGGAAGGAGGATGCTATTTCAAGGGAAGTACTGGAAGCTACTATTTACAAGCAGCTTATGGGTTCACTCATATACTTGGTGAACATATGACCGGATATGTGTGATGCAGTTAACTAGCTTAGTCAAGCGATGGTTAGGCCTACCAAGTTTTATTGGAAGGCGACAAAGCATGTGTTGAGATACCTTAGGGGCATTTCTCAGTATGGATTATGGTACATATAGACAGAGGGAGTGAAGCTTCAAGGCTCCACCGATGCAGATTGGGTAGGGAGTCCATCCGACCAGAAGAGCACATCAGGAGGGATCTTTAGTATTGGATCAGTGGCAGTGTATTGGTACAACATGAAACAAATATCGGTTGCACTCAGTTCGGCAGAGGCAGAATACATGGTTGCGAGTCAGGCAACATGTGAGTCCATCTGGATGAGGAAGATCTTGGTTGTTTTGTTTGGCCAACAGATGGATCCAACTGTGATTTATTGAGATAATAAGATTTGTATCAAACTCTCTGAAAATCTAGTTTTTCATGATTGGTCCAAGCATATTGATATCCAATATCATCATCTCATAGATTGTGAATTAAGGCGGATGATGTTGTTAAAGTACATTCCCACAGAGGAGCGACATGCTGACATTTTGACAAAGGCATTGTCAAGATGTAAATTCGAGTTTCACAGATACACGATCGGGGTAGTTGATAATCCCTTTCTTGTTGAGAGGGAGTGTTGAGAAATGGCGACAAGAAATTCCAGTTTAATTTGTCCTTGAATTAAACTGAAAATTAAAATCAGATTCTATTCTCATAGCAACTTGTAAATAGTTAATTAAACTTTAGCTTAGGAATTTTGAGTTGGAAGTATTTTTTAAGTCATGTATATGTTCTCCTTAAGTTTTAGGGGTTCAGGATGAGTTTAATTGTGAGTTGTAATTAGATAACTCAGTTTACTGAGTTATGTTCAGTTAAATTATTTCCAAACTGTTTGTGTAACTAATAGAGAGTTAATAGTCAGTTGGTGCACTAGTGCATCCACAAATGTCACTATAGTTAACTGAAGATTCCCTCCTCAAAAACTCATGCATGTCGATTATGAGAAAGACCCAGTTGAGACTAGAGTGCAGGGACAATGTATTATCAGTTGTGTGATTTATTGAGTTGTAAATATCATGCATGCAATCAAATAAGGACCTATGTTTGGATTGCGCAGTTTTGGAAGCATGAATTCCCTTTAAATACGGGCTATTCATCCTAGTAATTACACAAGAGATTAGGGATTTGGAGAGCTTCAAAATTGGCTAAGTGTTGGACAAGAGCTTGCTTGTGAGCTAAGAGAGTTGAGCATACTTGTGCGGAATTGTTCTAGTGAGAACAAGCTTTGTATCTTCACTCATATTTCTGATATATGCAATACAGATAATGGCATTTTGAGCAATTATTTTCCCTAGATACATCTTGTGTTACGTGTTATTGATTTATCTTCTTTTTGTTCTTAATGTTTTCATTGATGTATTGGCTTCTACTGGTTGAAAGTAGAAGTAGATTCTTGTCCCATGCTTTAGTAAATTGCATGAGCATGTGAATCTACATGATTCTCTACACTCATGCCCATCTAGACTCTATGTTTGACTTCTTAACTCAAATTTTGGTGGAAAACACGCTTATTGATGTAAACCTTATAAAATATAAAACCTTGTGGAGGAACAAACCAAGTGAGGCAATGATGGTTGCTAAACGTATTGATGGATTCCTAATGATTGAATTTCTGATGGATAGAATCCCTTTGTTTTGACAGTGGATCGGGGTTGGTGGAATCTATGATCATCATCTGGTGCTCTTGGAACTTAAAGGGGGGATTTGGAAACCTACTGTCCCTTTTAAATTCAATGCTTCTTGATTGGCTGATGAATCCTTTCTACATCTTGTGTCAAAAAATTGGATTCAATACACTCAATGGCATACACCTCCCAATAACACAACATTTTGCTGAGAATTTAAAAATGGTGAAACAAGCTACTATTCAGTTCTCTTATCAAAAGAGGTTAAGGGATGACACTGAAATCAAATATGTGAAGGAAGAACTAGAAAGGATGGAGGGTCCTAAAGAGGGAGGATACAAGTTTGAGGAATGTAAATAGAGAATCCTACAATCGGAGGCCTTGAAAAGGAAATTACTGGAAGAAAAGGAAGAGCTTTGGAGACAGAAAAACAACAACACTTTGGTTGATGGGTGGAGACGAGAACACAAATTATTTTTAAAACTTTCAAAGGGACGCAAAACACACGATGCTATATGGGCCTTAAACAGTCCAAAGGGAGGAAATGTGTCATATTTCTAGGAATTAGCTTCCCTCAAGAAAAATGATTTCATCAATGTATATAAAGCCCCAAAGGAATCCATAATTATTGAAGTGGTTCATTTAGCACAATATTTTCCTCATTTCCTTGAGGATGAAGACAATCAATAGTTGATGGATCTTATTGCGAATGTCAAGCTTCAAGATATCCTTCATGGTATGTAGAAAGACAAGAATCCTGGGCTACACAAATGGTCTATCAATTTTTTTCTTGGGATTTATGATTTATTGGGGGAAAATCCTCTTAGGGTGATTGAGGATTCTTTCCGAAATAGAAGAATTCTTGACTGTTTCAACTCAACATTTATCTCTCTCATTCAAAAATCCAATGATCCTCAATATTTTAATGATTTCAAGCCCACCTCTCTCTGTAATTGTATTCACAAATTGATTGCAAAAATTATTGCCAATAGGATCGGGCCAATCTTATCCATAAATGTGTCAAAGGAACAATTTTATTTTTCTTGAGTGGCATCAAATTCATGAAGCTTTGAAGTTGCCCAAGAAGGCCCACATAGTCTAAAAATCAAGAATTTGAAAGGTTTTGTCATTAAAATTGACCTCTCAAAAGCCTATGATAGGGTTAATTGGGTCTTAATTCGCTTTATCCTCACACATTTGGGTTTTGAAGTACCTTTCATTAATTGGATTATGAGTTGTATATCCTTAATTTATTTTGAAGCTCTTATTAATGGATTCGCTTTGCATTTTTTCCATTCTCAACATGGACCGAGGTAAGGGTGCTCTTTGTCTCCTCTCTTGTTCATATTAGCAGTAGAAGGTCTCAACAAATTACTAATAGAAATAAGAAGTAGGGGGGATATTAGAGGGATTAGGGTTGTTGAATATATCACAATCACTCACCTGTAATTTGTTAATGATATACTTTTGTTTAGCAATGGATTTAGATAGGATTTGACAACCATCAAAGAAGCTTTGTCCTTATTTCGGAAAGCTGCAATAATGCAAATAAATGTGACAAAGTCTACTCTCTCTTATTCAACTTTATCTCACGGGGAAATTTGTAGGGTGCAAACTCAATTTCCCTTTATGTGAAAACTTTTAAGGAAGGTTTGAAGTACCTTGGTTTTCACCTCAAACCAAATGAATTTAGAAAGGAAAATTGTCTATGGTTGTTGGAAAAAAATGAAAAGAGATTAAAATAATGGAGCTTTAGGTGTTAAAAATATGAAATTTCTATGCAGAAACTTGAAAGATATATTCAGAAGTTTGAATGTACTTTGCAGAAAGGTCAATGTACTTTACAAAAAAATTGAATGTTCTGTATTGGGTCTTGAAAGTAATTTGTAGAAAACTAAATGTTATATGTTGTTACAATTACTTAGAATGCATATTTCTTTTTCAAAACTTTTCAGATCAACAGTTGTAGATATAGCATAAACATAAGTATCGTATGAAGACAACCAAGCACAAAATGAGACACTGAGATTTAGGTCCAATGACCAAGGAAAAACCCCTTAAGGGGGAAAACCCAAATGATTCTTCTTCTATTACATTTCTTCAATTATTTAGCAGCACGCACACACACACACACACACACACACACACACACAGAGTCACAAATCTCTGATCAACTTGTAGTTGAAGTGCTCTTGCTCTTTGTTTGAAGATCTCTTCCTGTTGATCAAATTTTTTCCTTCACACTTGTTTCATTTATTCTGTTTCTCTTTTTCTTTAGTTGCTTTCACACTTCTCTTTTACACACTCAACACTTTCTCCTCTTCTTCACAATGAACATGCTACTCTCAACTCTCACTTGCTCTTGCTCAAATAGATGAGAAATGAGAGGAGTTACAAAATGAATTCATGCCTTGAGCCAACAATAGGAGAATCATATTCCATGAGGGAGGAGTTACTTGAGGATAAGTGTAACTCATCCGAAGAATAAAAAGAGAGGTGCACTTGTCTTGAGGAGTTACAATTCGAATTAGGGAGAGAGAGAGTTACACTTAGACATGAGAGAATATTTAGTGAGAATTACAAATTGAATTGAGTGAGAGAGTTACAAGTGCATTTAATGAGGAGTTACACTTTTGCCATACATCGAATTAGTGAGGGAGAGTTACATTCTCTTTAGTGTGGAGTTACTATTTTATTCCAAGAGAGAGGTTCAATTTTCCAAGTAAGAGATTCTAAATTTAATTGACTTATTCCATGAGACTATTGAGAATTCATTTTTCTTTTTAATGTATTAAAGGTGAATGAATTTAGGCCATTTTATAAAAAAATAGTATCATAATAATAATAATACTAGTAAGGATAAAATATTAATTCTTGACTTATATAATCATGATTGATTTGATTTTAAAGTGGATTCCATTTGTCAAGATCATCCTTGATCATTTAGACATGACTTTAATTTTTGGGAAGTCACTTCCAAATTGAGATGTGACTTACTATTTTTGGAATGTCATATTAGAATTGTTAGAAATGAAAATTTATTATAGGTGTTTCAAACATAATTGAAAGATATGATTTCTTCTAGGAGAAATTCATCCTTGAGTTGTCAAATTCTAACATCAGGTGGTTATCTAGAGCTGGCAGATTGGTTCTTATAAAAATGGTTCTCAAGGCTATTCCAGCTTAATGAAAGTCCTTATCATGGATTCATAAAGCCATAATTGAATCAATCTAGAAGTTGTGTTATTGGTTTCTATGGGTTGGATCTAAGGATGACTATGTTCTCCCATGGGTGAGATGGGATGGGATAGGTGTGCCCAAAGTGTGGGGAGGTTGGGGCATCAAAGACCTACATTTATTTGCAAAAGCATTGGCAGGGAAGGTCGGTTGGAAGTCAACGACTACCAATAATATTTAGACTTTGGTTGTCTACAAGAAACACATTTTCCCATCTTCTATTGATGATTGGGTTAGATTTCCTAATAAAAATAAAGCAAATGTATCAATTATATGGAAGGAGGTTATATCATCCTTCTCTATGGTGGAAATAGGCCTAGCTTGGAAGGTTGGAAATGGAAGAAATATGAGAGTTGGCATTGACCCATGGGCTGGTGGTGGGGAAATTTTTCATCTCCCTCATGACCTTGTTACACTTCTAAATGAGAATGGGAGTATTTAATTGAATCAGATTGTTGATGATACTCGCTCCTCCATTCTGGGCACAAGGTTGGGTAGATGCTCACTAGCTAAACCTTCCAAAAGAATATATTGTCACTTGGAAAAACTACATAGTTTCTCTTAATTCCTCTCATGTTAAAATCAGAGGCAGGGAAGATTCCCTTTATTGGGTCCATTCTCGGGGAGGGGAGTATACTCCAAAGACGGGTACATATACCCGATTTTGATTAGAAGACAAGTGGATCCAGTCTGGTGGTGAAAATGGATTTGGAAATAGAGTTTTCCTGCTAAGGATTAGGTCTTTCTCTAGTGTCTAACTAAAAATTTAATTCCTACTTGGGAAAATATCCAAAACAGGTAGAAAGAAGGTCACAGTAGGTGTATTCTATGTAAAAATGTTGAGGAGTCAATAACGCACTTATTTATGTGATGTTCCTTCACTTGAGTATTTTTTCAGTAGTTAAGAACAATTTGGACTATGGTTTGGCATGGTATGGCAATACCTTTCATGATGCTTGGAAGTTATGGTGGGACTTGTCAAAAGATTATGCTCTCAAAAACATCCCTCCTCCCATCTGTTGAGGAGTATGGTTGGCTAGCAACAAGGAAAATTTTTGGGATCAAGTTTCATCCCATGACCATGTGGTAGCCTATATACTTGCAATTTTCTCCCTCCTTCCTTCCTCAGATACTTCTCAGGTTCCTCAAATTATCTCAGAATAATCTATAAATTTCTCAGTTCCTTGGGCCTATTTTGATGGATCCTCTTGTGATAATGGTTCTTGTGGAGGTGGGTTGGTCATGTATTTTCACGAACATCATTTTTAAAATCTTAGATTGGTTTGGGTAGGGGCATAAATAACTATGTAGAGATGTTGTCTTTAAAATTTCTCCTTTGTTTTGCCATTGAAGAAGAACGTCACACACTGCAATTTTTTTGTGATTCAATGAATGTTATAAATTGGTTCATTGGAACACAAAGATACCACAATCTCACACTGCTACTTATTATGGATGGATATTCTTCACCTAAATCTATCTTTTGACCATAGTTCATGTCGCCATATGTATAGGAAAATTAACATAGTGGTGGATGCACTATCTAAGGCAAGCTCTGAGTAGGCTATGGAAATTTGGAATATCACAAAACAACTACGTGAAGAGGCACAATAATACTATCATATTCCTTTCATAGAAGTATGGTTGGATGCACATAAACACAATCAACACTATCATGTTTATTTACTGTAATATTTTTTGATGATATACTCTTGTTTGGACTTTTACAACTATAGTTGTATGTTTATCTATATGTTTCTGATATTTATGAACACTCCAAGAATTCATATAGTGCACACTCATGTTTTTTTTCACATGCTAGTAAAATTCCAGACTTTTGGACTATATTTCTTAGACAGATTTTGAGAATGCAGGAAATGGATCTACATTATGTAACTTTTTCATACTTTAATGAAATGCTACAATTTTTTTTGAGGAAATATGTGTGTGTGTGTGTGTGGGGGGGGGGGGGGGGGGGGGCGCAGGGATGGTATGAATATATTATGTTATGATCTTTGTCAATATCTAATTTACAATTGATAACTACTAATATGAACATGCTTTCGAGAAGATTGAAATCTCCTTTTGATTTTAAGATAGATAGTTCAATCCACAATTTGTAGACACAGTGAATAATGTTTCTCTTTTTGTTTGTTTGTTATCCTTTGAAAAGAACACTCATTACTTATAAACTTATTATATTAAATTTAACTATTCATTATGCACCTTTTTAACTTTTTTAACAAGGACTAAGGTACCATGCAATGCTTATTGAATTAATGAAACTAAAATAAAAATTAAACGTGACATGTAAATTAAAATTAATAATTATGTATACCAAATAAAAATTAAAATTGATTTTGAATAAAAATAGAATAAGAATTAAAATTAGTGTATTACACTAAATAAAATAGAATATAAATTGAAATTCACATGTATGGTCAAATCAATGTTTTATACGTTAAAATCAACAACAACAATTATTTACATGTTTATTAAAGAGAGATAGAAATTGACATATGCTGTAAAATCAATGCATTATAAAGTCAATAGAAAATATCAATTAATATTTAATAAAAAAGCTTTAATGGCCTCTTATTTTTCCCCATGAAAGCTTGGGGGTCGAATTTTTTTAAACTCCCCTTGCAGATCTACTTTTGATTTCTTTTCTGCTTTAAATTGAATTTTTGAATAACTATGCCCTTCCCCACCTTCTGACCTTTCCTCCTGAATGTTTTATGATTTGTCTGCAAACTTTCTTCTATATATTTCACCATGATTTCATTCATCTCTCACCATCTCCATAGCCTTGGGATTTGATTTCTTTGTTAGTTTTTTTGAGAGAATTCCATGTTCTGCACTAGCTTACAAAATATTTTCATGGCTGGCTCGTAATTGTATTAATTTTGTCTGTAGAATTTTCATCATATCTATTATTTTAGTGTTTAGTGCTTGGGTCTGTAGTCCAAAATTCACATAAATCTCATCTTCACCCACGTGGGTTTCTCTTGGTTCTTCGTCCATTGATAACTTTATCCCAATTTTTCTAGTCTGATTTTTTTGTTTTCTATATGAAAATAACAACAATTATTAATCATTGTGATTGGCTCAAGATCTCAGTTCTACAATCTTGCTCTAATACCATATGTCACATCTCTCCCTCCTTTTTTTTTCCGAACCATGAATTCATTAAATTACTTTCCTTCTTCTTTTGTCAAATATTTAAGCATTAACAATTTATGTCTAATTCCACTAAGACATTTTCAACTTAATCATCACAATAAAAAAACAAATTCCTCTTAAATTATAACTATATACACAATCCTTTATTTCTCATTTTCTTTCTCGTTGTTACCATACAAAATATTGAATTTTTCTCCAACTTCAATATATAGGCCTTTTCCTAACCTATATGTATATATTGTGAAAACCTTCATAATTTCATTTCATTCTCTCTCAACATTGTGAAAACCTTCATAGTTTCATTTCATTCTCTCTATCTCTATATATGTTGGGCCTTAAATTATAACTATATACACAATCCTTTATTTCTCATTTTCTTTCTCGTTGTTACCATACAAAATGTTGAATTTTTCTCCAACTTCAATATATAAGCCTTTTTCGTTGTTACGATACAAAATATTGAAGTTTTCTCCAACTTCAATATATAGGCCTTTTTCTAACCTATATGTATATATTGTGAAAACCTTCATAGTTTCATTTCATTCTCTCCCAACATTTTGAAAACCTTCATAATTTCATTTCATTCTCGCTATCTCTATCTCTATCTCTGTTGGGCTCACATAATATTGACAAATTATTAAATTACGATACAAAATATTGAAGTTTTCTCCAACTTCAATATATAGGCCTTTTTCTAACCTATATGTATATATTGTGAAAACCTTCATAGTTTCATTTCATTCTCTCCCAACATTTTGAAAACCTTCATAATTTCATTTCATTCTCGCTATCTCTATCTCTATCTCTGTTGGGCTCACATAATATTTAATAATTCTCTATCTCTATCTCTGTTGGGCTTCATAGTTTCATTTCATTCTCTCCCAACATTTTGAAAACCTTCATAATTTCATTTCATTCTCGCTATCTCTATCTCTGTTGGGCTCACATAATATTTAATAATTCTCTATCTCTGTTCGGCTCACATAATATTGACAAATTATTAAAGCCTTCACGGTCTGCCGTTACCACTTATGCGTTGTTTTCACTACTATACATATACGTCACATTCCAAATAATTTCCCATAGCTACCAACCTATATATTAATCATATGTCTTGATACTGCCCTGCCTCCTTATCATTTGTATATACCCACTATGTTAATTCGATTATACATGTGGTATATAATTTTATAGTGATTGGCATACATTGATCAATGTGTTGATTTATTCCTACGTTATTACCTCGACCCTTCTCATGGTTATGGATCCTTCGATCTAGTTTTCAAAATATTTGGATTTTCATTAATGGAATCTTATGTGGAGGAGCTTCATTGGAACTTTAGCCACCCCTGATTCTTACTACAAGCGGACGGATGAGATCTGTTGGCACATGGTTAGGGTAACTACCTACCCTAACCTCGCCACTGTAGCCACATTTTCACTATGGAGACGACTGACTGCTTGAAAAACCTACGAGAGTTTATTTCTCTTCTCTTTCTGTAGTTAACTTGAACTCCTCACCAACAGAGCTTTACATTAGTGGTTCAGACCGTCAGCCACACCCTCTAGGTGTCGATTTCATGGCAAATATTCATTTTTTTTTACAGGGTTCTTTTTATTCTTTTTGGTGTTTAACACCCTTAGCCATAGCACTATCAATATTGCTTTTATACAATTGCTAGGTGTTTTTAAGTCTGGGATACCAAGCGTGGACTCTTTCGAGAGGTTAGATATCTGACCTCTATGGTTAAAGTCGATATGTTGCGGTTGGTTTCGCCTACTACCAAGTCCTTCCTTCAGTGAACTATAAAGGGTTCCTTCGACTTTCTTATGACGTGAACATTTGTCACAAGGCTTTCATTGATACTTCTCTATCAATAATATGAGTTGTTGCAGACTTGAGACTTCTCTATCAATAATATGAGTTGTCGCAGACGTCCTCTTACAGTATCACGACATAGATAATTCTCTTTTTCCTTAAATCAGAGCTACGACTAGTCTTTGTTTTAATGCATTATAACTAGACCCTCTCGGGTTGACGGTATAAATGATTGTTAATTTATGTGCATTTGATGTTCTGAGAGTACTCTAAATCAATAGAAACCCTACAAAGTCACTGAGTTATTTAATATGGAACTTTTATTTAATCATATTAAAGACACTTAATCCTGGTCGGACTTCTGAATATACACACAATTATATGTTATACATTTATGTGTGTGGAGAATGTAATGGAAATTTCCAGAGTTTAATAGCTTCTTTTCTTTTTTATGTCTTCTGGTTGTATTACTCTTCGTTCAAGGCAAAAACTTAGAATAATTCTTCTATATATATTCACCTTTACTTTTCACAGATGTGTAGATGTGTATATAAGAATGTGTATTTGTCAGTTGCCTGCCCTCCATAATAGTTCTACACTTTCTCAATGTGAAAGAGTATTTACTCTACTCTTTTCTTCTTTGTTCAACATACTGCATGTGCCATTTACATACTTATGGTTTGTTTTTCATTTATTATAGAATATTTTATGCATGCACTACAACATTTTTAATACTAATAATTAATTTATATATATATATATATATATATTTATTTATTTATTTATTGAGACATGCAAATACATTTATACATCTATATACAAGCTGTCTTATTTCCTTTGGTTTAGGGTGACAGATTTACCTGTAATTAGAACCATTGTCCGTCCTTGAGTCCTATTATGCCCAACCTAGGACTAAGCATGCAAGAAGATCTGGTGGTCACACCGCTTGATTCTCTCAAGGGTTTTCAACCTGAGTTTAACCCAGAATACTTCCCTGTAAGTTTATTATCTATTACTCTTTCTCTTATCATTGAGAAACATTATATAAATATATTCAAATTGGAGTCTTTTCTGCAACACCCAAAATTTTAATAGTTTGTTTCCCTACCATAAATAGATGATTTATAACATAGATTTTTGCAGTTGCAATTTCTTTACTAGCTATAATTTTTTTCCAACAAAATCGTTTCATTTATATGAGAAATAGAAATTCCAGTTAACAAGAGAAATTTATTATACAAGTTCCTCTTACCTGTACCTCCTTGTGCTTACCTGCAACCGAGTCAAAGTCATAGTATTCATAAAATTCTTGGTTACTTCAACATTTATGTTGGGATGGGGTCCCCCGGGTCAGTTTTGGGGTTAAAAACCCATGTTTTGGTAAAAAGATGTAAAGTCTCCACAAATTGTGGATGCAGAGCGCAGAGATAATTAAAAGTCAAAATGGGTTTTATCCCCTTGATTATGTAAAGTCGAGTTGGTTTTGAGATCCACCCATGGTCCGCGGACCATGGGATTGTATGTAAAAAGCTATAAATAGGTGTGTCTTAGAGAGTCTAAGAGATATAGATAGAGAGATAGAGATGGATGCTTATGTCTAGTCCGAGGAAAGGGGCAAGTAGTAGTAGGTAGGTAGAAGGGAAAAAGCTCTACACCTGAGTGCACAGAGGCCTAGAGTAGAGTCCACAGCTAAGTGCGCAGAGCCCTGTAGCTGAGTGCGCAGGACAATTTTTGAGTCTGTAACATTATATTGAATATAAAAAAAGAATAATGTTGAAGAAATTCGTGTGTTTATCTGATTACTTGTGTTATTTATGTTTGTGATATATGCTATGATGGAATAAATGCCTTTATGAAATATTGATGTATAGATGCGCGACTCTGTTGGATAACTCTTGTTAGTTGAATGCAATGTATGTTAAGTATTTATGTGAGGATTATCATACATTCTGTTATGTTTATTGAATACGTAAGTAGATTTGTGCGAACTCAGATCTAGGGTTGTCTTAAGGTGCATGAAAGTGGGAGATTCATCTGTTAAGGGTCTACAAAACCTTATCGTAGACCTTTGCGAAGGTCTAAAGGCCATTTAAGTAAAGTAGCAGTACCAAGCCTTAGGGGCTTATAGATCTGCACAGAGGCAGATCTAGGGCAATAAAAGACATCACACCGATCTCTGGATGCGGAAACTTGGTTCCAGCATCCCCCCATATTGCTTCGTTTAAGACTTCAGCCTATGCTACGTGGGTTGATGCCAAAAGGGCTAGTAGTGTAGGGTTTTGTATGGCAAAATTAACTTTGAACCTAGGTCAGGACCCACTAAGCCGACAAATGGTTTTGTTGCTGGGACATGGATCTACATAAAGAGATGTGTGATGTCGCATCACTGGAATTCGATCAAGAAAGAAATTGAGAAGTGGTTGGATAGGAAGATTCACGAATTCGTGGCACAAGAGAAGAGGAATCCGCATCTGTCAAAGGAGCAATGGTTGGACAAATATTTGTACACATAAATACACAAAATTTTCTTTTGCACCTTCTCGATCGAACTATATGAGTGGATAACTAAGTTGGCAGACGACCAAGGAAGGTGGAGGCTTGACGGTCCAATAGTGTGGACTCCGGAGCTAGTACGAAGGTTGGAAGCCTCTGAAGACAAGATTGTGCATGCTGTCGACCACTGGCTCAATCGGATTATAGGAGGATTTGTTATAGAGTTCGCGGTTGATACCTCAGTTAGCTAAAGTGAAGCAGAATGACGCTTCTTCAAGGGACTGCGAGGTAAGTATATGAGATCTCTGAATACCTAGATTAAGATGCTCTTGTGTGAGAAACGGGTTATGTTGTTGCCTTGATGTTTGAATCTACGCGAAGTGGATGGATCTTCAGAAATCGAGAACAAGCAGGTTCTAAATATAGCTTGTTGATTAGACCTCCCTCAAGTGATGATGAGGGAACAACACAAGCCTCACCACAAAGTGCAGTCTAGCTGATAAGACAAGGTTTTCGGTGGATATATCATCCATCCATTCCACCTCCACCTTCACCTCCACAACATACAACTTCACCCACAATGTTGCCACCACCACCATCGTTCAACATGTTGAACTCAATAAAGCTACCGATTTTCAAGGGTATAGGGAGCGAAGATACAAATCAGTTCTGGTTTGTTGCGAATGTTGTGTGGACCGCACAGTAGATCACTGATGACAACATAAAGAAGGCACACTTAGTTACTGCTATGCAGGATCACGCGTTGGAATGATATATTAAGTATTGTGTTGAGCATCCTTTAACAACACTAGCAGATACTAAGGATGCTTTAAACAAGGAGTTTAGCAAGACTAAGTCTGATTCGCAGTCAATCATTGGATTTAAGGAAATCAAAATGAGGGCTCGTGAGACACCTTGGGAGTTAGACCAAAGGCTGAAATGTGTGATCTGCGAAGATAATATGTAGCTCACAGATGGTCAGCATTGCGGATGGTTTATAGCCTTGCTTCTGCCCCACCTGAGGATTACTTTGTCACAACAGAAGATAGGAACTCAGGCAGAAGCCCTGGAAATCACGATGAGATTGCATGAGACACCTATTCAAGACGTGACTTTGGGAGTCCAGTAGATTCACTCGCAGTTGTAGAACCTCTGCTTGGAATTACAGAGCTTGAAAAAAGAGAAAGCGACTAGGCCAGAGGTGCGTGAGGAAGTCTAGTGCCTCAAGTGTAAGATCCAGGGGCATGATAAATACCACTGCCCTGTCTTCGCAAATTATATTATAGGAGGGGGACCGATTCCCCTAAGGCAGGAAGCTCCAATAGGACCGAGTGTGGGGCCCGCGCTATGGTGCACTATTTGTCAGGTGGCTGGAAAACACGTAACGGATAATTGTCATTTGCTGCAAAAGTTTGTTCAAACACCACAACAATTGTTTTGTGATTTCTGCAAATCAGTGGGCCATGATGAGCGCCACTGTCATAGCTACGAGTTGATGATGGAAATAACGCCTACCTATCGAATGCAAGAAGAAACTCTGCCTCCGAATCAAGGCACTCGAGGAGCGCGTCGAGGATAGCATGGGCAAGGATGAGGCCAAGGAGGAGGAGGACCTGGTACAGGTCATGATCAGGTTATTTTCTATCACTGTGGGACACCAAGGCACTATGTGTGGGAGTGTTAGAATCAGGCACACTCGTCCTGCCAATATTGTAGCCATTTTGACCACACTATAGAAGAATACCCTGTGTTGATCGCTAAGATGTAGGAAAAGAAGGCGCAACCACCACAATCTACGCAGAACATACAAATGATGAGAGTTGAGCCCCATGAGGAAGATCTGAATGTCAATATCGTGATGAGAAGTGGAGTAGTAACTGGGGATTATAAGGGAAAACAAACTGAAGAAGATAGATGGGTTTGCAAGGCCCCAGAGAAGGAAGTTGGTTTTGATCTGGCACGCATGAATGAAACATTTATGGAGGCCAAGAAAAGCTTCATTGAGGCACCTACTTTAGGAAGTCAGAACAAGGCACCAGAAACTAGCATGCCTATAGAGGTTTACCCCTCTGTACTTACCACGTTACTGGAAACCTGCATGAAACTTCTGCGTGATAGCAAGGCTGTGAAAGGTCTACAAGAGTTGATAAACAAGTGTGCTAGTAAATAAAACACTCTGGATGGACACTGGGTAGTACAAAAAATCGGCAAACATAAGGCAAGAATAGGGCATGAGATGAGGCTCACCACGTAGATAAAATATTATGAGATGGACCAGGTTATTCTGGATCTGGGGTTTGATGCAAATGTTTTGCCTAAACAAAAATGGGAGAGAATGGGGAGACCTGCGCTGCAGTGGTCTCCGATCCAGCTGAGGATGGTGAACCAGCAGAAAATCATCCTCATTAGACAGCTACATGGAGTGACCGTAGATATAGAAGGGGTGAGTGCGCTGGCCGATTTTGAAGTAATAGAAATTGTGGACGACAACAATCCATACCTCGCACTCCTCAGAATTGTCTAGGCCATTGATATCAAGGGAGTCATCAACTTAAAGAAAAGAACAATGTCGTTCAAGAGGAAATCACTTCGGTTTGTAGTACGGTTGGACCCTGCGGAAGGATCGCGCTATACCGAACTAGTCCATGACTATGAAGAAAGTGATGATGAATTGGATCATATTTACAAAATAACTATGCGAGATCAAGACTGGATTAATCCAACAACTGATGGACAGATTTCATGGGACCGATAAAATTCCTGTACCTTAGATTCAGATGAAGAACTATAGCATTGGAAGAATATGCTACACGAAGTATCCACATTGCATTGCAACATGATGACTAAATTGCTGCAATGTGTGTCATCAGAGGTAAGAAATTTACCCTATTATGATGGTTTAACTAATGTAGATAAGTTTTTGGATGCCTTTGAATAAGAGGTCCCTGAAGATCATCGCTTCCAAGCGCTGGATTTGGCACTTCGTGCTATGCCTGCACAATGGTGGGGTACGAAGAAGGACAAATTCGATGAGTGGCAAGATTACAAAAGGATGATGATGTTGTGATTTGGTCATCCTAAAATTTGACTGAATGAGAAGTACGATGGGATAAATTATTTGCGTGATAATTTATCGAAGTGGACTAAAGTTTATGGAATGAAGCTGCAGCCAAAGTGGGTGAACTTATTCTGTCATACTTTGGATACAATCTCTATGAATTGGTACCTGGAAATGGACCTCCACCATGGCACCGCAAAGTGGGATATAATAAGGGAGGGATTATTAATGACCTTTAGTTTTGAATATGGGTTTGAATGCATTGATGAAGCTTTGCAGGCGGTTAAGGCAACAATCTTTAGAATTCCGCAGGATCCTTTGGAGTTGGTGCAGCCCAATTGGAGCACCCAGCTGTGCCATGCCCTGTAATGCTATAATGTGATCGCTGAGGGGGAGGATGAAGATCTATGAAATATCAATATTCTAGAGGCAAAAGATCATCGCGAAGTTGAAGGTCTGTAGATAGAGAACCCAGACATCATTGTGCCATTGAAAACCAAGCAACTAAACATTAGTACTGAAGCAGAGCCAAAATTTGCGAGGATTGGGGACTACTGGGATGATACCACAGTGGATAAAGTTGTTGAGTTACTCCGCGAGTACCAGGATCTTTTGCTTCGAAGTTTTTAGAACTGAAGGGAATCATAGGTGACTTGGGTGTGATGAAAATCACTTTGAAACTGGACGCGAAGCCTATTAAGCAGAGGCCGTATCACCTTAATCCCAAGTACAAGGAAAAGGTCCGCTTGGAGTTGGATAAGGTTCTTGAGGCAAGCATTATCGAATCTATGGAGGAATCTAATTGGGTGAGCCCGATGGTGGTTTAAGAAAAGAAATAGAAGGGAGAAATAAGGATTTATGTAGATCTCAGGAAACTTAATGATGCCTATGTCCATGATCCTTTTCCAACACTGTTTAGTGATGGGGTATTGGATAATGTTGGAGGGTAGGAGGCCTACTCCTTCATTGATGGATTTTCGGGATACCTTTAGATCAAGATCGTGCCAGAGGATAGGAGCAAAACAACCTTCACGACTGAATGGGGTTGTTTTCAATATATTGTCATGTCGTTTGGACTTACGAATGCGCTTGCAATATTCTCCTACGTAGTTATAACAATGTTTAAGGAGTTTATTCATAAGTTCTTGGAGGTGTATTTTGATGATTTGATGGTGTTCGTTTTAGTAAAGTACCACGTAGCAAGTCTATGTCTGATGCTAGATACGTGCCACAGTTACCAGATCATGCTAAACGTGAAGAAGTGTCTATTTTGTGTCCCCTTTGGGATCTTGCTGGGTCATGTGGTGTGCAAGAAAGGGTTGATGGTGGACCCTACCAATATCACGGTGATCGTAAATTTGGAGGCCCCACGAAGTGTCAAACAGCTGCATGCAACGCTTGGGCATACAGGATATTACAAAAATTTCATCAAGGCTTATGCTCAGATTACCGTGCCCATGGAGAAACTACTAAAGAAGGACACTACATTCTATTGGGATGAAGAATGTCAACATAGTTTGGATGTATTGAAGGAGAAGATGGTCACCACACTGATTTTGGTCTTCTCGTATTGGAAAAAGGAATTTCATTTACATGTTGGTGCCTCATGCATTGCGTTGGGAGCAGTGCTAACATAGGCCAGTGAAGGAGAGATGGACCACCCTATAGCCTTCGCAAGCAGCAAATTACTAAAGGCTGAGAAGAACTATTGAACGACAGAGCGTGAAGGATTGGTTATGGTGTACGCACTTCAAAATTTCAGGCAGTACTTGTTGGCGAACATTTCAAAATGTACACAGGTTATTCTGCCTTGAAATACCTGGTCAATAAGACTATGTTGGGGGGGAAGATCTTTCGATGGTTGCTGCTATTCTAGGAGTATGACTTCGAAGTGATTGTGAAGCCAGGTAGGTTGAATGCAGGGCTTGACCATCTGTCACGGATTGAGACAAGAGAGGAGCCTACTAATTTGGAGGCAGGGTTGCTTGATGCACAGCTCTTCGCGATGCACGTAGTAGATAATCACTTTGCATATATTATCCACTTTTTGACTACATGAACGACACCAAAAGGATACACCAGTGAGCAAAATAAGGAGTTAGTAGTGCGCGCGACGATTTCTCAATGATTGTAGGACATTTATATAAGATGGGTTCAGACGAGATATTGTGACGATATGTGCTGAATTTCAAACAAAACAACATCCTCGCTGAAGTTCATGGAGGAGCTGCAGGAGGAAATTATGCAGGAAAAGTGACAACGCAGAAGATTTTCCGCGCAGGGCTGTGGTGGCGTACGCTGCATAAAGATTCTAAAGCATATTGTAGGGCATGCAATGCATGCCAACGAACGTGAAGGCCATCGCGGAGGGACGAGTTGCCACTGAATCCTCAAGTAATGTTGCAGCTAATTGAAAAATGGGTAATTGATTTCGTTGGACCAATTCTACCCCTAGGAAAGAAGATAGGTCCACATTATATCATCATCACGACGAAGTATCTAACTAGATGGGTAGAGGTACAACTGATAAAGGATTGTACAGTGGCTACAGCCATAAATTTCTTGTTTGAGTACGTGTTGACCAGATTTGGCTGCCCAAAAGTGTTGATGAGTGATCGGGGTATGCACTTCCTAAACAAAACAATCAGTGCATTGACTGAAGAGTTCTAGGTTTATCATTAGAAGAGCACACAGTATCATGCTCAGGCTAATGGAACAGTTGAAGCCTTTAATAATATCTTAGAGAACGCGTTGACGAACATTTACAACACACAACAAAATGACAGGGATGTGCGCGTACCTACAGTGCTATGGGCATACAAGACTACTTGCAAGAATCTAACAGGTCAAACATCTTTTTGATTGGTCTATGGCATAGAAGCTGTGATGCCTATGGAATATATCGTGCCTAGTGTAAGCATAGAAACTTTCACAGGTATGGTTCATTGCAAAGCCTTGGAAGAACGGATCACGTAGCTGATGGAGCTTGAAGAAGATAGATTCTTGGTTGGATTCCATCAGCAAGTACAAAAGGAGCACAAAAAAGCATGGCATGACCGACACATCAAGTTGCGCACGTTCAAGGTAAATGAATTGGTCTTATTGTATGATAGCAAGTTCACTAAGTTTCCAGAGAAATTTCAGATGTAATGGCTTGGGCCCTATGTTATCAAAGAGATTACAAATGGAGGCGTAGTTCAAATCGTGAAGCTGAATATTAAAGCCATATATAGGGGATCCGGCTCAATGACTATATGACGACAGGAGAGTCTTAGTGCTCTAGGCACTTGCAAGGGAGCACAAGACTATAAACTACACTGCCTAGTTTGGAGGACTACGTGGCGGGCGGACTGCACGAAAAATGTTGAAGTCACATGCTAAGACTCTACGTGCAGGGAGCTATGCTCCAAAAGCAGGTACCACACAACACAACAGGAAAGTGACTGTTGGAATCACTGTTCATGACTTGACAGCTAGGAGAAATTTAAGAGGAGCGGGTTGGCGGCATTTAAGGCCAAAATCTTTGAATATTTTCCACCAAAACAACATTAATGATCTAGTTTTATGGGGAATGGTTAGATTTGAATTCAAAAACCCCTATAAATTACTTGTGCTGGTGCAACATAAAACAATTTGTGAACTTAGAGTTTTTGAGTTGTGCTTTCGATTGCTTATGGTCTGCTCGTTCTTTGAGGATTTGGTCGCGAGCCAAACATTTTCCAATTTACTAGAATTGAACCAGAAGTTACCCTTGACACATGTTAGGTGCAATCCCTATTGAGACTATGAGCACTGGGGGAGATGTCATGCCCGAAGGAGCTACTCTAGAGGTTGTGAGTGTGGAAGCTCTGGTGCACGTCGGAAGGAGCTGCTCTAGAGGTTGTGAGTGTGGAAGCTCCAGCACCTATTGCTATGGTGGTGAGGTCGTCGAGGCCGAAGCCTACACCTGTTAGAGAAACCTAGAAGCTGAAGAAGGATAAGTAGAAGAAGCCGGTGCCAATGCGTGAGTCACCCAGGAAACATTCTTCCACTCAAAAGCAGAAGAAGGACAAGCAGCTTGAGAGGGTCGTTGATTTGGAGGTTGAGGAGGGACAAGGCACTGAGTACCTAGATGTTGAGGGAGTAGAGACCTTTACTAAGCTACTTGATTACATCCCTCTGCGAAAAGGGAATACAAAGGTCACCAAGGACTCAGATTCTGACAAGTTCTTTATATCTACGCCCCTGCTGCCGGAGCAGGTTCCCTTTGAAGGTTTGTGCCTCGCGTGGATCCCCTTGATGAATATGGAGGATTGGGATCTGGCAGACCATGAGAGGTTCTTGCACCTAGCCATCGCAAGTTACATGAAGCGTGTTTACTACCGGGATTCAAGTGTCACCGAGTTGGAGACGGTGTAATGGATCCACTGAGTGGAAAATTCAGGTTGTTGAACCTATTGTGGGTGCCCCACTATCACCACACTATGATCAATACCACCTGTGTGTGACTATTACTTACTCTCATGCACGATGGGTGCTTATGGCTTGGAGCACCTATACCCATCACGGACATGCTCATCCACAAGATCATGCACCTGCCGCATGAGGGCTTGAATCCAACCAAGGAGTTTGGCGGAAAGGCAAGAGAAAAATATTTGGTGAATAAAATGAAAAAGGAGTTTGAGCTTGTGAAAAAGCCACATGGATATTCCATCACATTTATCAATGATCCCATAGTGCAGATTTCTACACAAATCCTGGCAGGAAAAGTAATGAGAAAGTGCCGCATGGATGAGGTTCTAGTGCCTGTGATATCATTTGCTACAAAATTCGTAAAGGGTGTGCAATTTAACTGGTTTTGGTACGTATGCAGTGAATTCCTCGTGAATTTCCGTGAGGTCCAGGATGAGACCAAACCATTCCACTATGTGTGGTTGCTACTATTAATTATGTTGGTCGCATGGGAGTTGTTGGAGGATAGCCAGTTTCGTCCGCTGAAGGAAGGGTTGTCGGAGGCTGTGCAGTTTGGTTCCTTATGGTCCATGAAGGACCCCATGAGGGTCATTGAAACAAAGATATTATGGGTGTTGATGGAGTCTAGCATCCGCATGGCCATCAACCAACGCCCAAGGTTGTCCCCAACCTTGTACGAGCATCTATCAACATATGCAGCCTTTAAAGCTAAATTCCACCGTGTCTGCATTCAGGCGTGCAAGGACCCGCAACAGAAATGGCACAATTTACCATACTTGGTCACAGACCATGACATTCAAGAGGTGATCAAGCGCTAGCCGGCAGAGTGGCGCACCCTGTTAGATTTGGATGTAGGAACTAATAAGGGTGCAGGTAGCTTGGCTGAGAAAAAGAGGAAGGATGCAGCAAAACAGGCCGCGCAAAAGTTGGATGCATAGCTAAAGAAGGAAGCCGCTGAGAAGGCACGGATGGAACAAGAGCGTGCTGCCAGGGAGCAGGATGAGCAAGAACAATGCGAATCATAGAGAAGAAATCCCCTTCGCCCACGATAGAGGAGGAAGAACAATCTGAGAAGGGCGGTGGAGAAGATGAGGGGTAGAGCACCCCATTTCGGCTAAGGAAGCATCGAGAACAAAAATAGGAGGGTTCCCGCAAGAAGTAGAAGTCAGATAAAATGCAGGTGGATCCCATGACCTTGACGGAGGGCAATCTCGATGAGATTAGTGAAAAAGTCAAGGATACTACAACTGAGTTGCTACAATAGACGAGAAACAGTACATGTAGATGCTGGGGAGTGTCTAGAAGGATCTGCGTGAACTGCAGATCCAAACTAGTAGGATATAGGTGGGCACAGGTCAAGTGAGCGCAACACAAACAAGCCTGGCACCGGGGATAAATCAAGCTGCAGAACTGGTAAGGACATTGGACCTTCGAACGGTTGCTCTACCAGAAGGGTCCCTACGCGCGGAGTCGGCTGATGACCGAGTCATATTAAGTACCCTTAAGGACATCGCGTTGAACATTGCAGTGCTCCCTAGTGAATTTCTTCATGCACTGCAAGCAGGGGTAACAGAGTAACTAAGAGCTCGGGAGCAGTGCGTTCTCAGCCTGATAAGTGAGTACAGGGTGAACAATGAACAAATTTTCACCAAGAAAATGCAAGAATTGAAGGAGAAGGATACTATCCAGGTGCAGAGTTCCAGGCTGGAGGCCGCGGTTGTAGAGGCGTGTAGAACAGTGTCGAAGTTTCACATCCCAGAGGATGCACAGTCGGAGGCTAAGATCTGAAAATTAGCTGCAGTAGTGCGCAAGTGAAGGCCGAAGTCGAGTGAGTTCAATTCAAACTCAATATGAAGATTACGGAGCTACATATTAAGTTACATCCTACAACTCCAACCAAAGTCAGAGAGCAGCGTGAAGCCGCCATTAAGGAGGGGATGACCACTCTCAATGACACAGTCACTAATTGCACAACCTTGTTTTAACAAGTGATGGAATTGGTAATGACTCTGTAGGAAGACCCAAACCTGCAAATCCTGAACACAGAGATTCGTGAGTTTTAGAAGAAATTCGATGAGGTCAGGGCGATGACATGCTCCATTGCTACAGCGCAGCGCCTCACCAAGTTGCAGGAGGGGAAGCATCTCCTTGCACAGGTGGAAGCAACTCAGAAAAAGGAGGCAGTACTTAAGGCCAGGTTGGGACATTGGTTAGAACAATCTTACCAAGTATTAACCAACATTCAGGAGAAGCTAATGGGCTTACAATAGACACAACAAAAGATCAAGTTGGCTGCGGAAGGACTAGCTACAGAGTAGCTTGTCAAAGAAGTCAAGCAGGCAGCTACACAGAGCGCTGCCAAGGTAGCAGATGCTTAGGTGGAGCTGGGGGATCTCCATAGCAAGATCACCGCACCAGCCGAGTGACACGAGGGTGAGTCACAAACTTTGTGTTGGGAGCCTGTTGGATGGGGTCCCCTGGGTTAGTTTTGGGGTTAGAGACCCAAGTTTTGGTAAAAAGATGTAAAGTCTTCGCAAATTGTGGATGTGGAGTGCGAAGATAATTAGAATTCAAAAGGGGTTTTAGACCCTTGGTTATGTAAAGTCGAGTCGGTTTTGAGATCCACCCATGGTCTGCGGACCATGGGATTGTATCTAAAAAGCTATAAATAGGTGTGTCTTAGAGAGTCTAAGAGATATAGATAGAGAGATATAGATGGATGCTTATGTCTAAGTCTGAGGAAAGGGGCAAGTAGTAGCAGGTAGGTAGAAGGGAAAAGGCTCTATAGTTGAGTGCGCAGAGGCCAAGAGTAGAGTCCACAGCTGAGTGCCCAGACCCCTGCAGCTGAGTGTGCAGGACAGTTTTTGAGTCTATAACATTATATTTAATATCAATAAAGAAGATTGTTGAAGAAATTCATGTGTTTATCCGATTACTTCTGTTATTTATGTTTTCGATATATGCTGTGATGGAATAAATGTCTTTATGAAATATTGATGTATTGATGCGTGACTCTGTTGGATAAGTCTTGCTAGCTATACACAATGTATGTTAAGTATTTATGCGAGGCTTATCATACGTTCTGTTATATTTATTGAATATGTAAGTAGATCTATGCGAACTTAGATCTAGGGTTGCCTTATGGTGCACGAAAGTGTGGGATTCATCTGTTAAGGGTCCGCAAAACCTTATCGTAGACTTTCACGAAGGTCTAAAGGTCGTTTAAGTTAAGTAGCGGTACCAAGCCTTAGGGGCTTACAGACCTGCGTGAAGGCAGATCTAGGGCAATAAAAGACATCACATTGATCTCTGGATGTGGAAACTTGGTTCCAACATCCCCCCATACTGCTTTGGGTGAGACTTTAGCCTACGCTACGCAGGTTGATGCCGAAGAGGCCAGTAGTGTAGGGTTTTGTTTGCCGCAATTAACTCTGAACCTAGTTCAGGACCCATTAAGCCAACAATTTATATATTAGCAGAGGTACCCTTACCTCTAGGAATACTACTTATCTTTGATTTATATCTGAATTAAGCTAGAGGCTACCAATTTATTTCCAACCTTGAAATATCTTCTACAGGTAGTTCCCCCCAAGCTCTTCATTTAACTGTCAAGTTGACGAAGAGGAATTAGAGGGATTTCCTCCCTTCCCAATGCAACATCTTGAAAACCCTTTATTAGGTTTACCAGTCTTTCTCTCCCACTAGTAAGGGAAAGGTAGAAATTATCTTTCTCTCTCACAATATCTACCACATAATCCACCTTAGGGTCTTTCTCTCCCACCCTAATTCAGTTCAAGTGATCTGTGTTCTCTCTTTTTCTAGTATGAACTCTCAAGGTTCTATTTTATTTACGCATAACTTGTAACTCCTACTAGTTTTCATATCCCTTCTCCCTTTATGTTCTTCTCTCTCTCTTTTATTTTATTTTTTCCAAGAAAAAGAAGAAGAAGAATAATAACCAAAAGAGATTTCTCTCTCCTCCCTGCCCTCTTTGGGCATAACCACTTTGGTTAGTTGTTTTCCTAACAATTAAAGGATAATCTCTCTTGTTAGCCCCTAACATAATTTTGAAAGAATTTTAATTTATTTACATAATTCTATCATTTTATTCTCATGTCAGAAAAATAGATAATTATTGAGCACTTGTTAATTTTTCTATATATTTATTTACCCTTTTTTCTTTTTCTTTTAATCCACAATGAATAATTAAATAAAAGAAAAACAACTCATAAATTATAGAGTTATTTTTTCCTGGGGTATTACAAGGGGAAATTGATGGTCAACTACTATCCTTGAAGATACATCAAGCGAGCATAAGCCACAATGTGAACTAGAGCTAGTAGTCAGAGTCAACTAGTGCAAGAGTCATAACTATAGCTAGAGATAGATTCATGTTCCATGAGCATGATTTGGTTGGTGGCTATCTTTAAACCACCATTGACAAAAGACTTAAGTTTTTGGTACCCACTTCATCAATTTGTGTTCATCTTTAAACCATCATTAGGAGCACTTCCACTTTGTAGAAGACTTCAAATTTTAGCCAGATTTAAAATTTTTCTAGGAACTACTTTGAGCCAAGTTCTAAAGTTGGTGGTCAATGTGAAACCACCACTAATAGAAAAATTTGAGTTCTACTACCTAATTTGGTTTGTCGTCTTCCTTGACCACCATTTTAGAGATTACATCCAACCATTGGCTTCCATGCACTTTTTTTATCTCTCTTCTTGGACTCACATGGAACCCTTCGGATTAAGGGGGTGGAATGTTGGAAACATAATTATCTTAGGTTATATGAACTTGAAACATTTAATTTATTAGAAGGAGAAAATCCTCAAGTGAAGGCTAACCATCATAGAAGCCCAAGAGCTCTTGGAACATGAAACCAAGGGTCAGGACAATGTGTATTAAGATGTACATTTGGATAATGGAATGCATCTCAAATTGATCAAAACTGGTCTATTATTTTTATGTGAGATTCAACATGGATAAAGGAATTGTTTATTAAATATTTGACATACAACTAATAAATCATCCTATAATAGTAAAGACATAACTTTAAGTAGACCTCCTCTTTTCCAAATAACTTGCAAAATATGAATCAACATAACTACCAAAAAAATCATTACAATTGTTAAAGGAGATGCAATAATCACTCGTGCCTCTAACAAACTGAATCACCCATTTCACTACTTCCCAATGCTCTCTTCATGGATTTTCAGTGTATTTATTGGCCACAACCATTGCATGTGAAATATTAGGTCTAGTAGATGCCATCACATGCATAAAACTTCCTATGGCATTAACATATGGTACACATGACATATAATTATTTTCTTCCTCACTACTAGGATATAAATTTGAAGAAGTATTGAAATGTGGAACTAAAGGGATATTTATAGGTTTCACATTATTCATACCAAATTTCACAAGTATTTTTTCAAAATATTTCTATTGTGAAAACCTGAGGTTGTCAGTTTCCTATCTCTATGCATTTCTATGCCTAAGATTTTATTCATTGCTACTAGATCCTTCATATCAAAATTCCTATCCCTTTACTACTTGAACCTTTGGATCTCATCCATTCTTTTTCTTGCAATAAGAATATCATCAACATATAACACCAAGATAATGAGTATATAGTTCAAACTTTTGATGTAGACATAATGATCATACTCACTTCTAGTATAATTCTGGATCAACATGAACGAATCAAACTTCTTGTGCCATTACTTGGGAGACTACTTTAGTGCATACAATGAATTCTTGATTTTGGAATTAACCTTATTTTTTGGTGTTGAAAAAATCCTTCTATCTATTCCATGTATATCTCCTCATTCAAATCTCCATGCAAAAAGTTATTTTAACATATAATTACTCTAACTCTAAATAAAATATAGCAACTAGTGCTAATAAAATACAAACAAAAATAAGCTTAATAATTGGTGAAAAGATTTCATGGAAATCTATACCTTCCATATCAGAGTAACCCCTTGTGACCTGTCTAGAATTATACCTTTGAACATTACCCTCAACACATATCTTCAATTTCTAGACCTAGTTACACCCAACAACCTTTCTATCTTTAGGAAGTTTTACTACATCCCAAGTTATCTTTTATCTAAGGCATCATTCATTTCCATCTTCCATTTAGCATTATTGATATCATTTATTGCTTCCTGATAAAAACAAGGTTCCTATATAGGTATTCTCTGCTTTTTAGGAGGATTTATGTCCTATATAGGTATTCTTAATGTTGATTGTGGAATTTCAACATTTTCTTGAGTATCTCTAGCATCCATAGATTCTTTACCATCAAAAACTTCTTGTTTCTTCCTAGTTTTTGTAGATGGTTGAGTCTGTTAGCACTTGAAATTTCACCTCAGGCTGAAAAGGCAAATCTCAAAGCTACATCAAACCATTCAGCCTCGTAGCTAGCCCTACGGGGCAGGAGAAGGCTCTCTCCGGTCAATCTCAGTAGATTTTCAATAGGATGAGATGACCAACAATGTAACACTGATATTAGGCTAGTAAACTGGTTATAAAGGTTGATTTTGGGGGTTTTTGGGTTTTTGGTGGCAAATTGAGGAGCTGCAATTTAGGGTGCGGGGATTTGACACAGTTTCTGCAGGGAGGTCTTTGGGGCGAGGTAGGAGCCTGTATTGATGCCTTTAACTGAAATGAATGATCAGGAATGAAATATGAGGAGCTAAAGAGAGCAAACAATCACTTTGAATTCTCTTTAGACAGAAGAAAACATTGAAATTAAACAAATTTAAAAGCAGAGCATGGCTAGCATGAATTCATACTTTATCACTTCATTTGTTTAATGTGCAACAATAAAGAAAGGAAATGAATCACATAACAAAGCTTACAAGAACATGAAGAAACACACCATCAATACATGAGTCCACAAGAATCCCAAAGATGACTGCAAAACCCTGGTCTTCCTTAGCCAAAAATTGCAGAGATACAAGTGATAATACAATGATAACTTCTCCCTCAAGAGTCCAACCATGAAAATGAGCAAGAAAGTACATAATATAGATGATCTAACCTCTTTCCCTGCCTCCATGGGTCGAGCTCACTATCCTAGGAGTTGTTTGAACCACTTCTAAACTAAGCACTAGAAAATAGGCAGTCAAAACAACTTGCCTCTAAAAACTTGGAAACCAGTTCATACATTCAATTTTTACCCTTTACATGCAAGAATCTTTTAGAAGAGTTAAACAAGAGTAAAAATATCCAAAAAGTGTCACAATTACATCCAAGAGGACCACCATCCACCTCAAAAAGTCAAACTGGAGCCAAACTGCGTTTTCTGGGCTGAACTGGTCAAATCTGGCAAAGTTTCCTCAACGGGTCGCGCACATTTCCTCAACGGGTCGCGCACTTTGGAGCTCTGTTTGGAGGCCTTCCCGGTGTCCGAAATAAGTGCAGGATAGCTCATTGGAAAGGTATCTGAGTCTAGTTTCCAACCCAACTAGAATTTTTGGATTTGGAGGTCATTTGCCTAGTTAAAAGTCAATTCTCCCAAGACTGCTTATGCAACTCAAAAAAGGGGCAGAAAGTCAAATTTTGCTTGTATTTTGACCTTTTGGAGGCCCAAAACTCCATAAAAACTCAAGTCCATCCATAGGCATGTGTAACTTTGCATGAAAAATCTAGAAATGTTGAGTTTTTGCAAAACGGAGCTACGATGACAAAGGGTCTCACCGGGGGTGAGACCCGTTGAGAAGCCAAAACCTGTAAATTTCCCAAAAATACCAAAATTACCCAAAATTCTCAAAAAATTTTGGGATTTGTGCTGTAGCTGATGCTAGTGAGTGCCATGATCTTTGAGGGATGCCTCAGCCAAGATACGGAGTGGATTGGTCTTCTTCCTCCGCCTAAGAGCTTCGGACAACCTCCTTTGGAACATTTTCATCTTGGCTTTGCATACATGCATTCTTGCCCAATAGTGATTCTTCATGTTTCTCAACAACTTTTTGTCTTGGTTGGCCTTAGCCAACAGCCTCTCCAAGTGGGCATTCTCCTGAATGAGCAGTGACTCTCGGTCAGCAGGCAATGGATCACCGGGCCTCCTACGGTTCAAGACTCGGTCGCTACGAATCCTCCATAGCTCATCAAGTGCCTTCTCCTCCTCTAGCTGTGTGTTCCGCTGCTCCAGGTAGGAGATGGTCCATTGGGCACCCTCAAGTCTCCTCTGTAAAACATCATTTTCAGCCCTAAGATGCTGAATGATCTCCTTCGCCTCTTGGCTAGGAGAACTGACCTCGAGATCAATCACCGGATCCTCATGAATCATGGGCTCCTTGCCCCTCTGCAGTACCTGTGCTGGTGAAGAAAGCGAGGCCCCTTCCACCTGATGTGGAGATAACACTCGCTGAGCTGAAGATGAAGGCGAGACCCCTTCCACCTGTTGTGGAGATAGTACTCGCCTAGCTGCTGCAAATAAGGCCCTTGGGCCTTTCTGATAAGTGACCAAAGGAGTGGAGCTTACATGTCAGGTGACGGGAGCATCAGGCTGCTGAGATGGTCCTCCCTCCTCATGAATGACCTCCTGATGTGGCTGAGGTGGCACTGTGAAAAACTCACGAGAGATGAACTCCTCCCATGAGATGCCCTGTTGTGTCAACTGATGCAATACTACTAGCTGAATCAAACCATAATGGCAAAGGCTCCGGTACTGCTGGGCCGGGGTCTTCCTCTACAACATGGGCACCATCCTCTGAATGTTATGAAACAAGAAGACCGGGATGTTCATCATCCTCACTCGGGTGAAATGCATCAAAAGGCGAATGTGATATGAATACACCTGTGAAAATCTGCCCTCACAGGTAAAATAATGCATAATAAGCCTCATGAGGGGAGCATACTCGCTCCAGAGAAATCTGAATGGGAAAACCCCCGTCAAAAGTCTCACAAATGATGGCCGGACATAGGGCTCAAAGTGAACAAAATCAAGCAACCTGCGCTTAGGCCACACCTCACCCACATTTGGTATCCCTGTAGCCTGTGAGATCACCTCAGGTGTCAATGTGAATTTCACCCCTGCCAGAGTGACATGTCCATCATGGAGGTGTAAGACAAACAAGCGGGCCAACTCTCTATGATGCTGAATCTGAGAGATCCTCTCACAAAACTGATAGCAAGACATGTACTGGAAGCAATTCACTGCCAAAGGACAGGCCTGTAATTCTGCCAAAGAAGTAGGCTCCTCCCGCTTATGATGTCCTCCCTTACCCCCTCTACGAGGCCTCCTCTGTTCCTCAACCTCTGTAGATGATGAATGGTCATCACTTTGCTCATAAGTTTCGGTTTCTGACATGGTTTTGGAGCAAAGTGGACAAACTAAACTGCTGTCTCTGCCTGCAAAAAGTGCTGAAATCTATGCTGTTTCAAGGGGAACCAAACATGAGGGAAATGTTAGGGGAGGGAACTTTTTAACCAGGAATGGGAATATATAAAAATAACAGGGAGTTTTTAAGGGAAATTTTGCAAATCATATTCATATAGGAACACATATTTGTAATAGGGAAATCATTTGCAAAGAGTATTGCATATGGGAAAAACATGCATAAAAGTGAACATGGGAACATATGCATACATGTTTAATAGGGAAAAACAAAAGGGAAACCATACACCACACATGTTGACATTTTACCAACAGTTTTTGTTATCTTGCATATGCATATGGTAGAGGGGAATTAGGGTTTTCACTTTGTTTTGTTTTTTGATGCTTTGGGAGAGGGGTAGGGTTTTCAGTTTTAGTGATTTAGGGATGGGAAGGGGATTTGTATTTCATTTATAAAATAATCATGGGGAAAAGAAATGTACATATGAGTGTGGGCAAAAGGGAAGGGAAGGAAACCAATCAAAGGGAAAAACAGCTTGAAACACCATAAACCCTAGCACAATTTGCACATGAATTTTGCAGCCATATAAGTCTTTTCATTTGCATGATTTGAGGTTAAAATCATAGCATACAACCTTATATTCATCACCATTCTCCAAATCAATGTGTAAAGAGCCTACCTCGACCAATTGAGATGAGTTGAAGGGAGATTGAGGAATTCTGTTGAAGTTTGGAGGCAAACAGTTCAACGGGTCGCGCAGGCCTCCCAACGGGTCGCGCCCGTAGTAATTCTGCACTGCGGAGGGGTTCTGGACGGGTCGCGCACCGCCCAACAGGTCGCGCACCTCCTTCAACGGGTCGCGCACCACTCTGCTACCCGAAATCACTGCGATTTTGCTCCTTTCGCCAATCACTCTCTCAAACCACTCTTTCAATCATTGGGATGCACAATAAGAGTAAAAGGTGGGAAGTTGAACCTTTATAAACTTCATTTGAAAAAATTTCATCCATAAACCCACTTTATAAAGTTTATTTTTGACACTTTTTAAAACACTGATTTTTTGGTTTCCTTTATTCTGAATTTGACTTTTTGAGTGCTTTGACTTGATGCTTTTTGTAGGTAGATCATCTGAGGGACTGTGGCAAGGGGACCAGGGTTATTGCTGCCTTTCTGAAGACTTTTTGGAATTTGATTCTTTTTACAAAAATTTAACATGACCTTGGCTTTAAAAACAAAGTTTTTAAATCCAAGGTTAAAAATGAACTGTACATGATGAAAATATCAAAGAAACATGTTTACAATCCTCCCTCTGGCTTGCTGGGCACTCAAGGACTTTCAAAGACATGACCATTGCTGAGACAAATGACCAAAACCCTAGACCTAGGACCTTTGACCTTAAGACAAAACAAGACAAGCTTGAAAAACTCAATGACTGATATGACCTGATCCAGCAAAGCCAAGAGGGGTATAAATAGACTAGCTCCTCCATCAGGGTTATGGCATGCCTAATGGGATGCAAACTTTGACATTGATGAGACACCTACTAATGCAAATGCAAAGAGCTTTGATCACTGATGGAGGGCTTTCAAGACTGACACTAACAGAGTCTCCAACTGAATTTATTAATTTAATGGAAGTTGTTCATATTTCAAATCAACTTTTACAATATCTAATTTAATGAGGAGGGGTTCATAATATGCCACATCTCTGCTAATAATGATTTTTTCTGTAGTTGGATCCCACAATCTATATCCTTTAGTTGCATCATCATAACCAACAAAGACATATTTCTTCAATGTAGGGTCTAACTTGGAATGTTGTTTTTAAGGAGTAAGAGCATAAACTTCACAATCATTTTTTTTTAAATTTGAATAATCTCAAGGATGACTTGACCTTACCTCTTTATGAATTTTATAATCTATTGCAATTGATGGTGATTGATTTATAAGATAGAAAAAATTAGTGATTACTTATGCCCACAACTCTTTTTACAAAGTGGCATTGTTGATCATGGTCATTGCTATTTCTAGAAGAGTCACGTTCATCCATTCCACCATGCCATTTTGCTAGGGATTATATACAATGGTTTTAGGTATTTTGATCCCATATCATTTGCAATATTTTTCCAATTCTAAAGATGGGAGCTTGCCTTTGGTACTCATTCTTAAACATTTTATTTTCCTACCAGTTACAGTTCTTACCATAAATCTAAATTATTTAAACGTAATAACACTTCAAATTTTTATTTATAAATGTTACAAAATATGATTAACCTCCAAAATAAACTATAGGAGATGACCCCCAAACATTTGAATGGATATAATCAAGAATAACTTTACTAATATGAATGTTTTCTTTAAAATTATGTTTATAGTTCTTTCCAAATATACTATGTTTGCATAAATTCAAATTCATAGATTTCAATTTTGGAATTAATTTATGATTTATCAATAACTATATCTTTTACTTTCGAATATAACCCAATTTTTGATGCCATAAATAAGTGGTTTCATTTGATTCCCATACACCACCATTGCTTAATTGATGTAGTACTACATTCCAGTTTGTAATGGTTTCTAGTCTTTGTAACCTTCATAGCCACCAAAACACCCTCAGTGGATACCTTTAATGCTCCACCTTGACATATACATATGTGACCTTTAGAATCCAAAGATCCCAAAAAAATTAAATTCTTATTCAGTTAAGGAACATGTCTGATCTCTGTCAATGCCCTTATAAAACCATCAAACATTTTAATCTTGAGGCTTCCAACCCCAACAATCTTACAAGAAACATTAGTTAGCATAAGAACAATATTGGCATTAAAAATTTGATAAAAAGAAAACCAACTTCAATGTGGACAAACGTGACATGAAGTACTAGAATACATACATACATACATACATACATACATACATACATATCCTTTTAGTTTTTTATCCTTTATTTCTTGATCTTTTTTTTAACAAATGAATAGGTGGTATTTAGAGTTGAAAAGGTTAATTGAAATTTAAGGAATCCTTTAATATTACATCATCTCAAGATTCTAGGTAGTCTCTTAGGTTATTTGGTTGGTGAAATTATTTGTCATGCAATATGCTCCTTAGTTCCAATTAGAGAGATTTTCCAGTGTAAAAGAAAATGAATAGGTGGTATTTAGAGTTGAAATGGTTCATTAACATTTAAGGATTCCTTTAATATCACATACTCCTTCTCAAGCTTCTAGGTAGTCTCTTAAGGTTATTTGGTTGGTGAAATTATTTTTCATGCAATATGGTACTTAGTTCCAATTAGAGATCTTTCTCAGTGTAAAAGAAAAAAAATATTTTCCTCTATAAGGTAATGAATTTATGGGTTCTTATCCCAATTTAAACAACCACTTGATTTCCCATAAATGAAATGGTACCGTATCTCTTTATAAAAAAATTACTTTTCATAATCATAGGTTAGCCCTTTAGGCTACATATTTAAACTAGAGATCCAATATCATTTGTAATACCCATTCTGATAGAACCAAGAGTTATGAAATTGTGTACCAATTTATGTTGTCTAATTAAAATTCTCTGCATGTAAATTTTTTTATATTGTGCAAAAGTTACTATTTGTGTTCACTAACAACATAATGTATTTAACATTTACACAATTTCATTTATAGTTTAATCAATCTAACATAGTCAAATAAGAACTAGGAAACACCTTATTTAATGTAATCAACTAAGAAGTAGGAAAAACAATTGTAACACTATTTGATTTAGCAGTGCAAATTTGTAGTAGTTTAGTTACTTAGATTCTTAGCTCCCTTACAAAACTAGCTTTTTAGCCTCCTAGTTAGCTAGGAATAGCCTCTATAGCTCCTTAACTCTAGTAAAACTTAACATTTTATAGCCTTCCATTCCCAAAGCTCTAAAAAAACACCCAACCCATGATTAGTGTTTCAATGAATCAATAATTAGTCTCTCACAACTCTTATATACCTCACTAGTATGTGCTTTACAAGTTTTCTTAATTCCAATGGTTCACCCCTCTTTACTTGGAAAAACTCATCCCCTTTCTTTCAATATATCCATTTCCTTATTCCATTTTTATCCCCCTTCATAAAGTTTTCTCAATCACCCTCATTAACATATCAATCCCCTTTTAGATATATTAGGAAGAGTAAGTTATATATATATATATATATATATATATATATATATATATATATATATATATATATATATATATAAAGACAGATTTTGAAGTCTTATTTCTCATGCAATCTTACAATTAAAAAAATTATATTTTCCCTAAATTCATGGAAACCACTAAATTCATTTAATGTACCATACCAACTAGTGAATCAAGTAAAGGAGAACATTTAATGCTACTAGAAATTTATTATTTATTTTTGCAATTTAATTTCCATATTTATTAAAGCATCAATTAAATAATTAATAACATAACTTAGTAACTAATACATTGAGTAGTTGTGCTAGCATAACCTCAAAACTTATGTATGCATAGCTAGCATATACATAACTTGCACATGTACTAATGATATATATCATAAACTCTAATGCATAATTAATGTACGTTGGCAACCAAGTATGCAATACAATAAATCTAGTGATGCACCATTCACTAATTTTTACTAACTTTTACTCACGAGATTAGGATAAGTTCCAATATAAATTGAACACTAAACTAAAATAATCATAAATGAATTAATATTTTTTTTTTTTAAAGGGGGCTAAGGAACTAAGTTTGCATTTTCAATTTCCAATAACATTATCAACTACTCTAAATCACCCTTCCTCTTGAACTTACATCCATCTTTCACATCATATTATTTCCTTTGCTAGACTATATTGGAGCATCAACTACATTGACCTAACCTTAGATATAAATTGTAAGTGAAAGAGTAAACTATCTCTATCTATCTTCCGTTATAGGCAACTAGGAGTCACCATCACACATCTAGGGGAGTGCGGCTCCACACAACCCTCCCATGATTCTAATTTTTAGATGATAAATGGTGGGAAATAACTGCACCCCTCCTAAAAGAACTAGGTTCAACACCTTATCATTAATCATACCATGCCATTATTTCCATTCTTCTCTCTCTCTCTCTCTCTCTCTATATATATATATATATATATTTTATCTAATAACTAGTTTGGGTAATTGTGCTTCTTGTAAAACCCACACGATAGAATATTATAGAAATGTATTGAACCAATAATTAAATAAGTATATAATGCATCTTATATTACCATTTCATTTTTGATGTCCACAACATCTACTAGACTTTAGTTTCACATTTATTTTGCCATCACTTAGCCAAAATATCTTGTAGGTTAGTTTACCAAAACACATGACCTCATATGCATACAACTATCTGTATGTGATTTCCATGTTATTGAGTAATGAACAATGTAAACCAATTGGTTTATTTATGGTGTGCACAACACTTGTTGATTCATTTCATCATAATATGTAAATTGGAATCCATGTACCAAAATCATTAAAATTTTTGGATCTAGAAGTAAATCACATAAAAAATAACTATACATAGCCTTTACATATAAGTAGGTCCATATAATAAAATTCCATTGTTTTAATATAATTCTACAAATAATAAGCAAAGAAATAAAAAATAGGTCATAATGTAGTTTTACTACCTAAGTCAAAATAGGTTGTTACAACTATAGAGTCAAATTGTTTAACCAAAAATTGGCATCCAACCAATTTTCAACAAGTGTTGGATCCCCAAAACTTGCAAAACTTAAACACCTTTATCTACATCAAGTTTCATAAGGAACTTCATAGTCATAATCTTGGAATAATTATTATGTCCCACCCCTAAATCTATCTTAAACACAAATACATGAGATTTGTTCAAATACAACATTCCACCTACAACACACCTAGAATTATGGCCTTGGATTGCACCATGATCCAGGTGGATATTGATGTCCACCCGCCTATTCCACTTGGACCCTCACAATTGTTTCTTTCAGTTTTACAATTTCCTTAATTGTAGCACAATTCACTATTTTTGGCAATTTTTCGGGTCCTAAACTTCCAAAGCCGTTTTGAGGTCCTAAATGACTTTATTTTTGGCAAAATTCATTTCACATTTACTAAGGCAATTGCGCCGATAGTTGTAGTACTCAGAGAGATCTTTCCAATGAGGCATCATATGCATCAAACAGAGATAATATGACCAAATTATGGCCCCGGGAAGTTGACTGCCCAACGGGGCCCATAAAATCTTGGTATTACATCTCTTCAGGTTAGGGTTTTGGTTGTTTAGGATTTTCTCTTATTGTTCAATAATAAAAATGCCCTTGAGACTCATTGTAAATTAGTTCAGAGGCATGTAGTTGCCTCATCTCTTCTCAGAGATAAGCTACCATTGCCCGAGCTATCTTATTTCCATTATGTTTGTAAGCATAGTTCAATATTTTTATATTATTGAAATGAAGTGTTTTTCTGTTGCATCTCTGTGTTTATGATTATATCTGTAAGTTGTAGCGTTCCTATTTAAGTTTGGATCACACCATTTGAAAGTCACCACAACCCCCATTTTAACAATGAAACTATGGATTAAATCTCTTTGTAGAACTTTAGGATAGAAAATTGAAGCTAGAAAATATTGATTTGATCCATGATGCACATTTGAATGTAGAGATAATTTTTTCTTGAAAAATATTAGTATTATGCACTATCTAAATGACCGAATCTATTACAAAAGAAAGGGTCTGAAAAATTTGAAGGGAATAATTCATAATTTACTTCCTTTGGTATTAATTCACTAATTGACCCTACAACCTACCTTATAACCAATTAACACATCTAATTCCTCCCATAACTTGACAACAAGTGGTCCATAATTAATGAACAAGGGATTAATGCTTTCATATCCTTGCTTTCATATTATACACCAACTTGGCCCCTCACTACATCTCCTTTGTAATACCTCCCATGTTAAGGTTTTTTTTCTCAACACAAACCACATGAAAACTTTTGACTTGAATGTGGATTTCAATTTGAATAAAGC
Organism: Pinus tabuliformis; assembly: GCA_031772625.1. NCBI lineage: Eukaryota > Viridiplantae > Streptophyta > Pinopsida > Pinales > Pinaceae > Pinus > Pinus tabuliformis. The sequence continues at coordinate 474,224 of CM062811.1, read as the reverse complement.
CTCCACTACCATTGTACTTCAACTGGGGTATCTTCAAAAAAATTAGCTTTATACCCTAGTACTAATAAACCTCTTCACATGGATCCCTAGATCAAAATAATACATCCAAATCTCCCTTAATTCTTCAGTGACTCTTTCTAAGTTGATTCGTAAATGTTATCCATTAGCCATCCTCCTTAGCCAACCCTAACATCTCTCCACTAATCTAGTCTTGGTTCCAAGTGATGGTGTTAGCACCATAAATTAACTACCTTAAATTATATATCCCATGAATTTTCAAAGTAATTATCATCCTAAGGGTAACCTATACGATTTTTCACAACCTACCTAGGGATATTCCTTAATATAAACACTATCTGTAGAGAAAACCTTCCAAGGGAACCAATTTCCAATTTTGGGGGGAATAATATGACAAGTTCCTTATAAAAAATTGAGACTTTTGTTTAAATAACCCCATATTTATCCATTCTCCAAGGGAAAGTCATTAAATATGTTTAAGATGAATCCCTTGTTTTCACACATTATCCTTAGAAATCAACCTCCACTTATTTTAGCAATTAAAGCATGACTAAAGTAATGAATATTTTTTAATCCCCATTCTCCCACCTCATTTAGCTTGGTCAAATATTATCATTTAACTAGAGGGATGATATCACGGATCTATAATTTTCCTGAATTTTTCTTAAAAACTTGAGTTTCCCCAATTCTGTTTTGTTACCCGAGATCATGTGGTACTGCCTTGCCTTTATTGTAAGATCTTGGCAAGCCTATTCCCACTACAACAACATTCCACCTCTTCAACTAAACTCTACCCATAACTTTACTTTAAGCTACAAGCCTCCAAATGCAACTACATCCTATTCAACCTTTCTCATTTAATAGACACATATCTAATTGTTTCCTTTAAAACATCCCTACAATACTTTAACACTTTTCTAATATTTCAATACTCAACGAACACAAAAGATTCTTCCAAGTAAAGAGACTACAACACACATATATAAGCAACATCTAAAATGGATGCCTTAACTTTATTATGAAGAATGCTACAATTATACAATAAGAGAATTACAACATTTTGCCTACAACATTATTACATATGTACAATGAGACTAAGGTTATATCTCCTTCTCCCTACTAAATAGAATTGCACAATCCAACATTTGAAGTAACCATAGGAGTATCTATTACAATTCTTGTCATCTTCTTCTCTCACTCAACTAGTGCAATATACCCTATTGTGTCAACTCCAGACTTAGCATAATTACAAAGTTCTTTTACACTCTTAGTTAGTAAACTTTAACTATATATATAAATATAAAACTAACTATATAACTTTGGAATAATTAAAAAATTTCATTACATTCTTGGTGAATGAACTTTAATCACAATGAAGTTTTTGACTTCTTCCATAAATGTATACCCCGATGAAATATTTTAGTTTCTAAATGTATGATTTCCATCCATAAATATATGTCATTGACATTATAATATATATATATATATATATATATATATATATATATATATATGATATTTTAATTTAAAAAATTAAATATAAATTTATATATTTTAAATTTCATAATATTTAATTTTTAATATTAAAAATTAAAAATTAATCAGTTTCATAATCTTTGTCGCAATACTGACTTTCCTAGCCTTTTACAATGTCAAAATTATAGTTAGCTCGAGAGGCTTCTCTCCAAGATTTTTGAGCATAAGAATAAAATTCTTAAATGAAACTAAATAATATGTTTCTTTAGGTCCGATAGGCCAAAGTTTGGTCTCAGTGGACGTTAACCACCACCACCATCATCATCATATAAATAAATAAATATCATTGACATTATAATTAATATATATATATATGATTAATTTAATTAGATATTTTAATTTAAAAAAATTAAATATAAATTTATATATTTTAAATTTCATAATATATAATATTTAATTTTTAATATATATATATATATATATATATATATGAGTTAAAATATAAATAAATAAAATGAGTTATATAATTAAATAATAAATTTTAATATATATATATATATATATATATTTAATAGTTTGAAGTATTCTAAATTCACTTTATCCGTATACCTTATTTGTATCGGATCAAAACCATGTCATTTGGGAAGCAAGTCTAAATGTATAATGCATTACGATGGATTAAATGTTAGATATTACAATAGTGACATAGGCTCAATTGACATGATAAACTAAAATATTGAGAAAAATTATGCATTATAAAATAATTATTTTTATTTTCGGCATATAATGTCATTTGGGAAGCAAGTCTAAATGTATAATGCATTACGATGGATTAAATGTTAGATATTACAATAGTGACATAGGCTCAATTGACATGATAAACTAAAATATTGAGAAAAATTATGCATTATAAAATAATTATTTTTATTTTCGGCATATATTTATTCTTTTTACTTGTTATTAAAGAGAAAAAGTTTTATGAGTATTTTTTAAATATTTTATAAAATTATTTTTAAAATTATACCTGAGTAATTTTAAAAAATTATGACAATTCTCAACTTAATTGAGCATGGATCCATATTTATTTTACTTAAATAAATTTATGGACGCATCAAAATAATGTTGAAAAAATAAGCCATACAACATATGTTGTAATATTCATATTCCTGTATTCCTATTCATTTGTAAATTTTTGTATATATTGTGGCTACCCATACTCATTAAGGTATTATGTCCAAAGATTTATGAGTGTTATTCAAATATTTTACAAAACTATCCCCAATATTATACATAATTAATTTTAGAAAATCAGGACAATTCTCAATTTAATTGAGAATGGATTCGTATTTATTCTACTTTTTATTAAATAGAAAAGAATTACATTCTTATTATATTTTAAATAATAATAACAATAATAATTATATATTGCAACAATGTTAAAGTTATACACTCATATCTTTTAAGGTAACTTATTTTGATGTTTACATGCAAATTAAAAATTTCATAAAATTTATAGAAACATTGCAATAGTATTGAAAAATTAATAATCACACACTATATATTGTAATAGTCATATGCCTATGCTTTTGTAAACTTTTGTGTACGTTGTTGCTACTGATATCCACTAATGTAATTTGTCCAAAGACTTATGAGCATCACTAATGTAATTTGTCCAAAGACTTATGAGCATCAGTAAGAGATTTTATAGAACTATCCCTAAAAATATACATAAACAACTTTTGAAAATTATGAAAATCCCAAACTTAATTTATTTCTTTTCTATGTTGTTAATTGTACCAAAGATTGATACTAGCTACATCTATGGAAAACACACCTGTGTCTAGGTGAGATGATTATCTTTCATGTAGAAATTACTCCTAAGGAGCGAGCATATCAATCTTGGTGGGACTGGAACTCGAGTGGAGAGAATAATAACGACTCCTCCCTACCACCTGAGCCACACCCACTTGACTTTACAATCCTCAACTCAATTAATCATGGGTCTATATTTATTCTTTTTACATTTTATTAAATAGAAAAATATTGCATTCCTATTAAATATAAAAGAATTATATATTTACATATTGAAACAACGTTTTATATGTTAAAGTCATACTCTCATATCTTTTAAAATAATATATTTAGAGGGTTACATGCACATCTACACTTTCATTAAATTTATGGAAACATTGCAATAGTATTGAAAAATTAATAGCCATACACCATATGTTGTAATAGCCATGTGCTCATATCCCCATTCTTTTGTAAACTTTAGTATATGTTGTCACTACCCATATCCACTATGGTAATTTTCTTAGAGACACAAACACTATTCAATTTTTTAACAAAACTATTCCAAAAAATATACATAAACAACTTCAAAAAATTATGCCAATCCTCAACTCAATCGATCATGAATCCATAGACCTCACCCATAGTTAAGAAAAACCAAAATATTACAATCTTCTTTAAAAAGAAAAGATAAAATAGATATTCATACAATCCATACCTAAAGAACATTATATTGTGTTAGGTCCTATAATACTATTGTATTCCCCTTATTGTTATTGTTAGTGTATGCCCCTATTGTTATTTTTGTGCCCCATATAGGACTACTATTGTTATTGTTGTGCCCTTACATTATTATTGTTATGTAGACTCTGATTATATTGTGACCCCTTAAACTCTTATATATACCAAGGAGAGCTTAACATTTGTATCATCTAAGAATTGTTTATTTATGTAATGTAAATGATATTTCCCTCTCGAAGTGGCTAATTTTTAATTCGTTGATTTATCTTTTCTTCTATTTTGTGAGTTGGTTGCATAACATTTGGCATCAGAGCTTTGGATTCTAGGGTTTCGCTTCTTCAAACAGGTCATCTTGAAATTTTTGCTATAACTTTTTTCTACGAGGATTCAGAAGTTGAAATAGCAATCACGTGGAGCCAAAATATTGGTGAACTTCATGTACGAATTTCATAGCTTGGTTTGCTATATTTTTAAAGATATTATCCGAGGAAGTTAGGGTTTTTGCAAGCTCCAGAATTCAATCTCAAATAGGTGACCTAGGGAAAATCATCATAACTTTCTCTTCGAGCATCTGATTTGAATTTTATAAAAAGTTGATAAAATTGAATAGGCTGTAGTTTTTTGTGTGTCATTTTTAGGGCCGAATGTCGAAACAGTGGCATGAGGAATTTTGTACAAGTTCGCTCCACTGAACTAGTCGATAATTAGGTCATCGTGGGAGATTGGGCATAACTCTTTGTTGAAGAATCCAATATCGGTCTTACTTGTGGGGTTGGAAAGAAGACTTAGAGGGATACTACAACATGAAAGTTCAGACCTTGGAGTTATGAAATTACAAATATACAACAGTTTCAATATCGAGCTCCTAAAAAAAAAGAAAAAGGTGTGTAATGTTTTTAAATTTTGCATAAATTTTGTTTGAAAAATAAGTTTGAAGTAATTCAAATGGAATAAATTAGCATAGATGTCATTGTATTGTTACAAAATTACTCGAAAGAAAAAAATGGACGCACCTAGTAAGCAACCAGAAAGCTCTTAGATGACGCATGAAGAAGAGGAAGAAATGCAGCATGATATATCAAAATTATAAGACCAAGTGCAACAAATTTCACTCTCACAAAGAGTAACCAAAAATGAATTGGAAGAAATGATGAATGTTAATATGGATGGTTTAAAAGGGAACATGGATGCTTCAGAATAAAAAATGGAAGGTTTGAAGGATGGTTAAAAGCATAAATGGAAGGTCGAAAGGAAGGTTTGACAAAGTTGCTACAATAAATGCTTCCTAATGGCGACAAGGTATTACATGAAACTCATGATGAGAAAAAAAGGAATATTAATGATTATTTTAGAGACTCTAACTTTGGGTTTAACACCTACCACATTCCAAAGATTGATATGAGGAAGTTTGATGGCAAGGCTCTGGTAACATGGATACTACAGATGGAGCTTAATTTTGATCTACATGATGTGCAACCCTCACAAAAGGCACATATTACATCTTTATATTTAGAACCCAATTAGTTTGTATAGTATAGATGGCTTTGTTCTTGTAAACCACTTGTCACCTGGTCAATTTTTACAGAGGAAATGATAACACATTATGAAGATACAAAGAGAAACACCTTCTTTAGCCAATTGATAAATCTCTAACAAAATGGTTCAATGGCGGAGCACATTGAAGACTTCCAAAAATTTATTGTTAGGGTAACTGATATTCTAGAGGAGAATAGGGTTGATGTATTCATAGGGAATTTAAAAGATAACATCTAACATGAGGTTCACCTTTGGGAATCTGATTCAATGGTGAAGACATTCAGGTGGCAATAAAAGTTGAAAGAAAAATTATGGCAACAAGGAAGTCTACCACTAAAAACTATAAAGATGGAAGTGTTGTTTCTCCTAGTCTTCCACAACCTACAAGGTTGACACCACAAAATTAGAGGAAAAAAGAGCAAAAGGGGTTTGTTACAATTGTGATAGAAAATACATTAAAGGTCACAAGTGTGCTAAGAGGAAATTATTCTACATAGATTGTGAATAGGAGGAAGAAAATGAACAAGAAACGTCAAAAGAGGAGGATATACACCAGGAGCCAACCCTAGAGAAAGAATAAATGAGTTCGACCATATCTTGTAATGCATTGGTAGGAATTACCACTCCTAAAACTCTAAAGATAGAAGGATATATCAAAAAGAAAAAGGTAATAGTTTTGATCAATTGGGGTAGTACCCATAATTTCTTCATTGTAAGATAGACAAGGAATTGAATTTCTTCCTATATCCAACACTAGAGTGTCAATTGATGGTTGCAAATGGAGAAACTATGAATTTCTCTGGTGTTGACATTATGACAAATGTGTTGTCCTTGATGACAACCAACTTAATAAAGATGTCAACATGGTGTTAGCAGGATGAGTATTAAGGCTTGTACATATGTGACAGGAAGATTGGAAAAAGGAATATCAGTTCGGAGATAGAGGAACGATAAAGATGAAGTTTGAAGAAATATATGCGGGTTCTATGAACAAATTCCATGTACATATGCATGTATGGTGAAGAAAAGTTGCGTATAGTTTTCGCACCATGGTATTCTAAATACCAGGGATCTTTACCATGGTATTGACCCATAATAATGAGTGTGACAATGAATATTTTATCTCGTGAAAGAATACCATCGACATAACTACATAGTTGGCCTAAGGTTTTGGCTAAGGCCTAAGCTATATAAGGAGATGGAGATCAAAGTGCTAGGTGTACATGATATGGGTTATTGATGAATTTCTTGATCTGAAATAAGTGTGAACTTGGGAGTGTGATGATGAATCAGATCTTATAGATATGAAATGACTACACATTGAATAATCTGCTAATGGGTGGATAGCTTTGTGATGATGATGATATGATGTGTGTCCTTTACAATGTATGTCGATATTTGGGTTTCATTGATGTTCTGTGGTGCAAACAAGGTATGATTCAATAGTTACAAATATGTAGGCAGGTTTTTTTTTCTTCAGAAATATTGCGTGGATACTTGAATTTGCTTTTGGGTAGTCGCATATCGATTCTGTAGTATGGACAGATCTGTACGTGGGTATGCTTCTTGAAATATACGTACATACGCGAAAGTTTCTTATAAGGGTTGCATACATATGCTAGGATTTTGTTGTATATGATGTCTAATTAGTCTTGTTGTGTTTGTTTTTGTCTATCGATGAAGTCTTTCATGATGATCTGTGTTTGACAGTGTTGATTGAGGTTGAACTGATTATGTTATGAAATGTTGAATAGTAATGATGCTGCTATGAGATGATATGTATTTGGTTCAGAGATCTGTGACAAGGTCAGTATGTGTTTTAGTGATTGATTTCAGTAGTGCAGTGATTCAGTTTTAGGGTTCAGTGTTTTGAGATATATACATGGGTTATCTAAAGAGAAAGCACATATATATGCAGGTATGTCTCATAATAGTAGTGTATATATTCTGACATAAGATTGACCAGGGTTTGCAGTGACATGATATGGTTTTTATGATGAATAATAAGTGGTCTGACATTCTAATGAAGATAATACAATGAATTAAGATGATCTAGCTGCTTTGGTTGTTTGAGATTTTGTAATTGGTTTACTCAATGATTAATTTGGTTTAGTGATTTGATACAGTGTTGGTTTCAATATTTCTATCTGATATTTGGAATGGATCTAGTCTGAAACATTCTGAAAAGTAATCCACAAAGAACAAAGGGTAAGGGGGTTGTAGCTCCCTTCCAGTAGAATTTAGAAAACAAGAGAAAGGTGTATCCTTCTGCAGGTGGGTGCCTGCGTATTGGCATGAGTTTGCAGCAGTACAAGTTTGTAATAAATTTCCATTTATAATAAAAGAAGAAGATAAAGATGACAACAATGGTGGTTTTTTTCCCACATTAGGTTTCGATCTAAAAATTTTGGTGTTCATGTGTTGCTTGTTTGTGATGACTTATTCTGTTCTTACTTCACATGGCTACTGTTTAATTAATTTTTAATGAAGTACTGATATACTGGTTCAACTTAAACAGATGATGAATTAACTGAAAAATTTAGTGAATTGGATATAGGCTACTTGTCTTCAGCACAATTGTGTGCATATGTAGGTTTACTTCATAATAGTCACGTACAAAAATCTGAATAAGTAAATAAAAATTTAAGTAGTTTAAAGTACTGATTCACCCCCCCTCTTAATATTTTTCCTAGCAATTGGTATTAGAGCAGGTCCTTCAGAAGAAGCTTGATCTCTTGAAGGAAAATTCATCAAGATGAGCAACCAAGAGGGAGAAACATCTACTAGGCCACCATTGTTTAATGGAGCCAATTTGGTTTTTTGGAAAGTCAGAACAAGAGCTTACCTATAATTAGTTGGATCAGATGTTTGGGGAATAGTTGAAGGCAACTATTATTATCCATCCTCCATTCCCATAGATGAAGTAGAAAAGAAAAAGTATGAGACCAATGCAAAGGTTTCCAATGCTCTGTTAGGAAGCTTGGAAGAATAAAAAAAATTCAAAGTCATGCAACTAATACTGCAAAGGCTATATGGGAAAAGATCATCCGAATTCATGAAGGCAAAACCTAGGTAAAAAGTGCCAAACTTCAAACTCTTAGAATTCAACATGAAACTATCAGAATGCATAATGATGAAAGTATTGCAATTTTTTTTCTTAGGGTAGATAATATTGTTAATTCAATGAGAAATATTGGTAACAAAATAAAAGAATCAGTACTGATTCAGAAAATATTAAGATCCCTAACCCAAAAATTCAATTTGAAAGTCTCTTCCATTGAAGAAATGCAGGATTTGAAGAACCTTACTATTGAACAAATTCATGGGATTTTAACAGCCTATGAAATGAGAAAAGGGGGTCCCTTAGATATCAGAGAAGTTGCATTCAAAGCTACTTTCAAAGGAAAGGAAAAGGAGGAGCTCAAGGAATTAGGGTATGTATCAAATGAAGAAGAGGAAAACTTCGTAAAGAAACTCCAAGTAGGCACTGGAAGATTTAGAGGTAAGCTTCCTTTCAAATGTTTTGCTTGTGGAAGAGTTGGTCACTATGCTACTAAATGCCCTTATAAAGAAAACCATGATAAAGGGAAAAATTTAGAAAAAGTAAATTTTAGAGGAAGGTTTGAAAACAAGAGAAGCTTCTACACACACGAAGATAGTGATGATCTTTCCAATGGAAAAGAAGGTGAGTTTGATCAAGAATATCAATTACTTATGGCATTTGAAGATAAATGTATTGATGAATCTGATGATGTATTTATGGATGCCCTAGAAGAAAAGGATAATCTTAAATAATAAATAACTCTTATTAAAATTCTCTTAGAAGAAGCTAAATTAGTAGAAGATGCTTCGAAGAAAAAAATCCTAGAAAATTAGAGGCATAGTGAAAAGTTAGAACTAGAAGTTGTAAGACTAAGGAAGGAACTTGAGAAAGAAAAAAAATCTAAACCTTAGATTTGCTAAAGGGTCTGAGACCTTAGAAGAAATAAGAAAAGTACAACACTCTCCTCTTATAAAAACAGGTTTAAGATATAATGAAGAGTCATCAAAGATTGTGAAATATTCTTAAACATGTATGGAAAGCTATCTCAATGCAGTAAAAGGAAGAAATCAACAAAATTCTAGCTCTCAGCAAAGGAATAAGGGATCAAATGTTTCTCAGGTAAATCACCCTTATCACAATCAAAGGGAAAGCTACACAAGAAGGTACTACACTCCCATAAACTTTTACTTTAATGGTCAATGCTTCACTTGTCATAATTTTGGTCATAAGGTTGCTTAGTGTGTTGCTTATAAAACTATCATGACTAGAGAAGCTATAAAACAAAAGAATGAGACCAGGCTAAAGAAATAATCTTACAATACCTTCTCACCTCTTCAAGATGAATCTGAATGCTCATTTTGCAATAACTTTGGGCACAGAGAAACTGAATGCAGAAACAAAATATGATCTACTCTTCATAATGAACAAAAATTGACAACATGTAAGGTATGGAAAAAGAAAACCATAGAATTTGAGGATTGTGGTTTAGCTTTATATGCAGGAGATCAAGAAAATATGTGGTACATTGACAATGGATGTTCAAAACATATGATAGGTGATAAATATAAGTTTATGACGTTTAAGAAATAAAGAAAGAAAATAATGCAACATTTGGAAATAATTCACCTGCTGCCATAAAAGGAAAAGGAACTGTTTTGCTAAAAGAAAAGGTTAAAGATGGATTTTTTTTGTTTTTTGATGGATTAAAACATAACTTATTGAGTGTTAGTTAGATGTGTGATCAAGAACATTAAGTGGTTTTCATATCAAATAATTGTGTGGTACAAAATCTCGATACAGGTAAGATCATAATAAAGGGAACGTGAAATCTAGGTAATCTCTATGTCTTGGAAGGTGGTTGACATTTTTACTTAAGAAAATTAGAAGAAATTTGGCTCTAGTATAGAATATTGGGACACCTAAGCTTTAATCGACTACATAAGTCAAGTAGAATGGGAGTAGTTCACCACTGCCTAACTGTTGGAAATAATACTAAGAGGGGGGGGGGTGAATTAGTATTATCAAACCAAATATTCCCTTTTTAAAATTCAGAGGATATACGCTACTTCAGTTAGTAAAACCCGTGTATATACGCAACTATGTAGAAGGAAACCCGCATATGCAAACTTATGATTTACTTTATCTTTCAGATGTTGATTATTAATCTGTGTATCTGAGTGAAATAGACAGTAACTAGACCAGTAAAACAAAACAGAAGACAGTCACAGACAAGAACACAAGATATAAGGTGGAAACCCAATGTGGGTGAAAACCACCTGCTGCAATTCGTCTCTATCTTTCTTTAATTAGAAACTTCCTTTTACAATGTACTGGTGCAGTCCTTTACTAATACGCAGGCTACAACCTGCAGAGAGCTACAACCCTCTCTCGTTTTCCAGCTTCTCCTAGAAGGGAGCTACAACCCCCTTAGCTCTTGTACTAGCCAAGATACTAGTACGTAGGTGCTGGCCTACTGAAGGCTACAACCTTCTCTTTCATCCAGGGACCACGTTTCATAAATTTTCAGACTGGATCCATGAACATCAATCAATCATCAAGTATATCTGCATCAAACAATCTCCTTTTCCCCAATTTGTTAGAAAATATATATTACGGAGCAATGGAACACATAAAATATTGCAGAAATATAAACACAGAAAACGCACAAAACAAGAGAGACACAGATATACGTGGTTCACCCAGTTTGGGCTACGTCCACCCCGAACAGCCAGTCCTTCCTTTCTATTATCCAACAAAATGAAGAGACACAACCTACAGCAAATCCGCTGTAATATCCTCTGTTTCTCTCACAGTCTCACCTCTCTGTTTCTCGCTCACAGAATACACATCTATATCACAGCCTCAAATACAATACCCTCATACAAAGAGAGGGGTTGCCTTCTAGGGCAAAAAACCCTAAACTAAACATAAGTTCTACTGTCAGATCATCCGCCTAATGAACGGCCCAGATTGACTAGAAATTACTATACTTTTACAAGGCAATTTTACATTTGTTTTTAGCTTCGGGGGTGCTGCCCCCGAGCCCCCGCCGGGGGACCGCTGGCCCCCGGACCCCCCCGCGTGGAGGGGTGTACAAGACTTCCTGGGGTATACATCCGGCTGAAACAAAGACCTTTGAACAATCATGCTCCACACACAACACAATTAGCACTGAATCAAGTAAATACTTTTCTGACAATTGTACCTAGAACACAGTAACAGTAACCACACACCAAATTCTAAACCCAGAATACTGCGTATAAGCCATTTTCATTCACTAAACCAACGTGTATACGCTCTTTCACTTCACTAAACCTGCATACAGATATATAAAGAATAATTCATTCTTTCAAATATTCAGACACTAATTAACCTAGATTGTCAGATTTATAGATCAAGCATGCGCCTCATATAACATATCAAAATCATACAAAGATACTATTATTCAAGCTTAAATATTATGACCCATCAAGACAACTTATCCTTCTTTATGCGCTAAGGTTCCTCCTTCATTCAGATCCAGATCTACACCATAACCCCAATCACAAATATTTCATATCTAGCACTTATTAGATATTCAATTCATTTAGATTCATTGCCTTGCCAAATCTCCTTCCTCTTTTATAGTCTTAGGCCTTTCACAATACCACGGTCCAAAACCATAATAACACAATACCATGAACCCAATACTTGGGGTCAACACTTTTGGATGCAATACCACGGACCAAAACCATAGGATCAAAAACTGTTGGACTAATACCATGAGCCAACCATGAAAGTGCGTGAACTTTTCTCTTCATGAAAGGAACTTTTCTCTGCATGAAAGTGCGTGAACGTTTCTCTATATGAAAGAAACTTTTCTCTGCATGAAAGTGCGTGAACTTTTCTCTACATGAAAGATAATTTTCTCTACATGAAAGTGCGTGAACTTTGCTGCACTATAATTTATCATCTGAGATCAGTGGGTTGCCATCAAGTACAACATATGTATCATAATGCCAACAATTTCCCCCTTTGGACTTGATGGCAACAACAACCAATCATTCTCCCCCTTTGTCATCAAGGGAAAAGGGCAGACCAAGATAATCTCTTTCCTAGATAAACTTTCTACTGCCCATACTCCCCCTGAGTACCTGCTGAAATCTCTGAATGAGCTCCCCCTTTGTATATGCCAAGGTGTACCACTCTGTCCATGCTTCCTCTGAGTACATGCCGAAGTCTCTGCTCTGCTAAAGTGTGTTGTTCATGCTCTCCCTGACTATAAGCAAGGTCTGCAAAAAGATGTTTTACAAGAAGAACAATGACTTATACATCATAAAAGACCGTCCTATCACAAAAAGACTCTGTACATACATCCATCACCCAACCAAGTGGGGATCATCCACCCAACCAAGTGGGGATACATCAGACATGTACATATGACAACCAAAAACATTACATCTTCATCCCAGGCATAGTGGGGAAACCAAGATAGGCCGTTACATGACCTTGACACCATAGAGACGAAATATCTAGAGCAATACTTATGAAAGACACTAAAAACTGATAGCAGCAACATCTGTTAATCACCATTCATATCAGCAACCATGATTTCCTTCTGTTCTTTCTCTGCATCTGTTCCACCTGAAACCAACAACAGCTGTGAACTAGAACCAAAAGCTTCTAAGATAATGCCAAAAATGCATCATTAGAAGTTTATCTGGTCCCCCTGAACCTATGCCAGAAGGTCTCTGTCAGACCCAATTCAGATTATTTCCACCATAACCAGAGCCTGTCCCTACTGATATCCATCAAGCGTCCATATACGCGACTATATCTGCGCAAACCTGCGTATGTAGGCAGATCCTCCTCAGGAAACTCGTGTACACCCATTTTTCTCTGAAATAGACAAGATTTAACAGCAAGATGATGCATCAAATACCCCCAGCTTCTATCTGAGGTATTCAAATGTCTCCCTGGGCAGTGGTTTGGTAAGAATATCAGCAACTTGTTCCATAGAAGGAACATACTCCAACTTGACCTTTTGTTCCAACACTTGTTCCCGGAGAAAGTGATACTTGATTGGTATGTGCTTGGTTTTTGAATGCATGACTAGGTTCTTAGAAATGCTTATTGCACTTGTATTATCACATAAGATGGAGATAGGTGGTGTACAAGTGATTTGAAAGTCCTGCAAGGTTTGCATCATCCAAAGAAGTTGAGTGCAACAAGATGCAGCAACCACATATTCCGCTTCAGTTGTAGATAAAGCAATCGAACTCTGTTTCTTGCTGAACCAAGATACTAATCTGGAACCCATAAAGAATGCTCCACCACTTGTGCTCTTTCTGTCATCCACGCTTCCAGCCCAATCTGCATCTGTATAAGCATGTAGAGTGAGATTTGTATCTCTAGGATACCATAAGCCATAGTTTTGAGTTCCTTGAAGATATTTGAAAATTCTCTTTACTGCCTGAAGATGGGTTTCTTTAGGATTTTCCTGAAATCTTCCAACTATTCCCACTGCATGCATGATGTCTGGTCAAGTACCTGTCAAATAAAGAAGACTTCCAATCATGGATCTATAGGTTGGTTGATGCACTGCTGCAGATTCATCATTTGCACTGAGGTTGCATCATGTAACCATAGGGGTACATACTGGTTTTGCATCTTCCATGCCATATTTCTTCAAGATCTGCTTGAGATACTTGGTTTGAGACAAAAAGATATTGCCTTCATTTTGTTGGATTTGCAATCCAAGAAAATATGTCAGTTCTCCAAGCAAAGACATTTTGAATTCTTTCTGCATTACCAAGGCAAAGCTTTGACTCATAGCTTCTTCATTGCTGCCAAAGATAATATCATCTACATACACAACAAGTATTAGCAATTTGTTATTTTCAATTTTTATATAAAGATTGCTATCTGCTAATCCTTTTTAAAAACCCTGTTGATGAAGATATTTGTCCAAACGGTAGTACCAAGACCTTGGAGCCTGTTTAAGACCATAGAGAGCCTTTTTTAGTCTGCATACAAGATTTGGATCATTCCCAAGGATGAAACCATCTGGTTGCTCAATGTACACTTCTTCTTCTAAGTCTCCATTCAGAAAGGCTGATTTCACATCCATTTGAAATACTTTGAACTTCTGAAAGCTTGAGAGAGCAAGGAACATTCGGATGGCCTCAAGTCTAGCAACGGGAGCAAAAGTTTCTTCAAAGTCTATACCTTCTTGTTGAGCATACCCTTTACAAACAAGTCTGGCCTTGTTTCTAATCACTTCCCCATTTTCATTCATATTGTTTTTAAAGATCCAATTTGTCCCTATGACATTCTTATCTTTTGGTCTAGGAACCAACTCCCAAGTGTTATTCTTTTCGATCTGCTCAAGTTCTTCATCCATTGCCTTGACCTAGCATTCATATTTGCATGCCTCTTTTACATTTTGAGGTTCAGTGGAGGAGAGCAATGCCAAATAGCTTGAGGCTTCTGCAATTGTTCTTCTTGTTTGTACACCTGCCTCTTTCTGCCCCAAAATCTGAGATTCTGTATGATTCTTCTGAACGTACCTGGATGGAGTCTTCTCTTCTATCCTTATCTGTTCCTCTGGTGCCTCTTGAGGTTCTTCTTCATCATCAGTCTGATTTGGTGAGTAGTCTTCATCCTCTTCGATATTTTCATAATTTACTTGCCTAGGAATGTATCCTTTTTCATCAACCACTACATCAATGTTGTCAAAAATTCTTCCAAGTCTTTTATTGTAACACTTATATGCTTTGCTGTGGGGAGAATAACCAAGGAGAATGCCTTCATCTACTCTAGGTTCAAGTTTTCCAAGCTGTTCATCATTATTCTTAATATAGCATTTGCTTCCAAAAATTTTGAAATGCTTTACCAAAGGAGTCTCACCATACCAGAGCTCATGAGGATTTTGAGTTCTGTTCACTCGGACATTTGTTTTGTTGAGAATAACAACCGCAGAAAATGCAGCTTCACCCCAAAAGGTTGCGAGAGTTCCAGACTCATCAAGCATAGCACGAGCCATTTGTTGGACCGTTCTGTTCATCCTTTCCACCACTCCATTTTGTTGAGGAGTCCTAGCTGTAGAGAATTCCCTTCTTATTCCATGTTCTTCACAGAAATCGAAAAATTCATTTGAGGTAAACTCCCCACCTCTGTCGGACCTGAGGCACTTAATTTTGTGATCTGATTCGTTTTCAGCCAAGGCTTGGAAGGATTTGAATTTTCCCGAATGCTTCGTCTTTGTGCTTCATAAGTCCTAACCAAACCATCCTGGAGAAGTCGTCAATGAATAATATAAAGTATTCTTCTCCTCGAGGTGACCTTGTCCTAAATGGACCACATACATCTGTATGGACTAGCTCAAGAGGCCTGCTAATTGATCCTTCCTTCTCAGGGAAGTTAGTTCTGGTTTTCTTACCAAACTGACATGATTTGCATATTGTGTTGTCTGGATTTTGATATCTGGAAGACCACGAACTGTCTGGTATTTGCATTCTTTCCTTATTTGTGAAAAGCTTAGATGCCCCAACCTCCGGTGCCATAACCAGTGTTCATCATCCTTGCTCAAATAGCATTGTTGTTGTCCTTCTTCAAATATGTATAAATTATTTGGAGTTCTTCTACCTTTGATCACTATTTTTCCTGTATCAAGTTCACGAACACTACATCCATTTGATCGAAATGTTACCTCGGTTCCTTGATCGCACATCTGACTGACACTCAGTAGATTATGCTTCAAGCCATCAACATACAAAACATTTCCAGCTTTGACCTTTTCTTTCAATTGAGCAGTGCTTCTTCCTTTTATGACTGCAGGGGTATCATTTCCAAAAGAAACTTTCTTTCCCTTTTCTAAAACACTATATGATTCATGTTTTTCTTTATCACCTGTCATATGCTTCGAACATCCACTATCGATGTACCATAGATTTTCCTGTCCTTTTGCATAAAAAGCTATCCCACATCTTTCTGGTTGTGGTTCCTTTATTCTCCATGTTCTGGTGCTTGAGGCTTGTTCCTTTGTCTGTCGAAACCTGCTCCTGCATTCAGAATCTTCATGACCAAAGTTATTGCAAATAGAACATTCAATTTCATTTTCAAGGGCTGAAAAGTTGTTATAGGTCCTTTTCGTAATCCCAATCATACTTCTTTGTTTTTTAGCTTCTCTAGTCATGATTGTCTTATAGGCAACACATTGAGCTGCTTTGTGACCAAAGTTATGGCAAGAGAAACATTGGCCATTAAAGAAACTTCTGCGATTATCAAATCTACCAACCAAATGATTGTAGTTTCTATTGTCATCCATTCTTGAAGCAAATTGAGAGGTTTTTACCTGTGGCTGGTTGTAGCTTTTGTTCACCCTTAAGATGGATTGCCCCTCGTTTACCTAGTAGTCTTTGTTTATTCTTGATGTAATTCATCCCTGTTTTACTTGGTGATCTCCATTGGGCTTTTGCTCATTCCTCCTTGCTGCATCAAGATAACTCTTTGAGGTGGATGCTTGAGATGCTTCTCCATTATACCCCAGACCTGTCTTGATTAGTGGAGAACGCTGTACATTGATAATCTCATCCAGAGTTTCAGATCCTTTAACAAATTTAAGATTAAGAGCCTTTGTTTTCTCAATTTCTTTTCTAAGGCCAACAATTTCACATTCTAACTTCTCAAGAAATTTTTCTTTTTCATCAAGTTGGAATTGCAGAGTATCAATGATAATATCTTTTTCTTCTAAACATGTTTTTAGTCTAGAAATCTCTTCATAAAAACCATCTACATCTATAGCATCCATGTAATCATCATCTTCAAAAGCCATTAAAAGTTTATAATCATTACCTCGTTCATCTTCGTCACTATTTGATAGGCCATCACTGTCTTCATGAGTGTAGTAACTTTTCTTAGTTGCATTCTGTTTCTTGTTCCATATAACAGGTTCCTTCCCTTTGTCAATCTTATCCTTATGAGGACACTTGGTAGCATAATGACCGACTCTTCCACAAGCAAAGCATTTGAAAGGTAACTTACCTCGGAATCTTCCAGCACCCTGTTGAAGATTCTTGAAAAAATTTGATTCTTCTTCTTCTTCTGACACGTGTCCTGACTCATAGTAGTCTCCTTTGCCTGAAGCCTTGAAAGTAGCTTCTCTCTTGTCCGATGGTACTCCTTTCCTCATTTCATAAGCAGTTAGAATCCCGTGCATCTGTGACATGGTAAGGTTTCGTAGATTCTCTTTTTCTTCTATTGCAGAAACTTTAGATTCAAACCTAGGGGACAAAGATCTTAGAACTTTTTCAACCACAACAGCCTCTTTTATTTCTTCGCCCAAGTTTTTCATACAATTAAAAATTTCATCTACACGAAGGAAATAGTTAGCCACACTTTCATCATTGTGCATTTTGAGATTTTCATACTGAATTTTGAGGGTTTGAAGTTTTGCTCGTTTTACCTGTTCATCTCCTTCATAGCTCAGAACAATCTTGTCCCATATTTCCTTTGCGGATTTATACTGCATAACCTTGACGAATTCTGATTGAGATAAACATCCTAATAGGGTATTGACTGCCTTTGCATTTGTTTCATATTTCTTCTTCTCAGCCGGATCTGTAGGAGTTGCTGATGGAAAAGTGTACCTTGTATCGATGATATCCCAGACTTCTATACCAAGAGATTGAAGATAGGCAGTAACTCTTACCTTCCAATATACGAAGTTTGTCCCATCAAAAATTGGTGGCCTGATAGATGCTTCTTTCTCGTAGTTGCTCATGATGATGGATCTTCTTCCAAGTGATCAAGCTTCTTCAGAAGGACCTACTCTGATACAAATTTTTGGAAATAATACTGAGGGGCGGGGGGTGAATTAGTATTATCAAGCCAAATATTCCCTTTTTAAAATTCAGAGGATATACGCTACTTCAGTTAGTAAAACCCGTGTATATACGCAACTATGTAGAAGGAAACCCACGTATGCAAACTTTTGATTTACTTTATCTTTCAGATGTTGATTATTAATCTGTGTATCTGAGTGAAATAGATAGTAACCAGACCAGTAAAACAGAACAGAAGACAGTCACACACAAGAACACAAGATATAAGGTGGAAACCCAATGTGGGTGAAAAACACCTGCTGCAATTCATCTCTATCTTTCTTTAATTAGAAACTTCCTTTTACAATGTACTGGTGCAGTCCTTTACCAGTACGCAGGCTACAACCTGCAGAGAGCTACAACCCTCTCTCGTTTTCCAGCTTCTCCTAGAAGAGAGCTACAACCCCCTTAGCTCTTGTACTAGCCAAGATACTAGTATGTAGGTGCTGGCCTACTGAAGGCTACAACCTTCTCTTTCTTCCAGGGTCCACGTTTCATAAATTTTCAGACTGGATCCATGAACATCAATCAATCATCAAGTATATCTGCATCAAACAATCTCCTTTTACCCAATTAGCATTGAATCAAGTAAACACTTTTCTGACAGCTGTACCCAGAACACAGTAACAGTAACCACACACCAAATTATAAACCCAGAATATTGCGTATACGCCATTTTCATTCACTGAAACAACGTGTATATGCTCTTTCACTTCACTGAACCTGTGTATAGATCTATAAAGAATAATTCATTCTTTCAAATATTCAGACACTAATTAACCTAGATTGTCAGATTTATAGATCAAGCATGCGCCTCATATAACAGATCAAAATCATACAAAGATACTATTATTCAAGCTTAAAGATTATGACCCATCAAGACAACTTATCCTTCTTTATGCGCTAAGGTTCCTCCCTCATTCAGATCTAGATCTACACCATAACTCCAATCACAAATATTTCAAATCTAGCACTTATTAGATATTCAATTCATTCAGATTCATTGCCTTGCCAAATGATCTCCTTCCTCTTTTATAGTCTTAGGCCTTTCACAATACCACGGTCCAAAACCATAATAACACAATACCATGAACCCAATACTTGGGGTCAACACTTTTGGATGCAATACCATGGACCAAAAACATAGGATCAAAAACTGTCGGGCTAATACCATGAGCCAACCATGAAAGTGCGTGAACTTTTCTCTTCATGAAAGGAACTTTTCTCTGCATGAAAGTGCATGAACTTTTCTCTATATGAAAGAAACTTTTCTCTGCATGAAAGCGCGTGAACTTTTCTCTACATGAAAGAAACTTTTCTCTACATGAAAGTGCGTGAACTTTTCTTTACATGAAAGAACCTTTTATCTTCATGAAAGTGCGTGAACTTTTCTCTACATGAAAGAAACTTTTATCTTCATGAAAGTGTGTGAACATTTCTCTACATGAAAGTGTGTGAACTTTGCTGCACTATAATTTATCCTCTAAGATGAGTGGGTTGCCATCAAGTACAACATATGTATCATAATGCCAACACTAACATCTCTCTACCAGAAAGTACTATGCGCAAATCATGTCAATTCGGTAAGCAAACCAAGGTGCATTTTAATACCAAAGAAGGTACTTCAAGTAAGCCACTTGAACTTATTCATACTTATTTGTGTGGTTCTATGAGAAAGAAGTATCCTTAGGGGGAACAATACTTCATACTATTCATTGATGATTTTACTCGTATGTGTTGGATTGGCTTATTAAAACATAAAGATGAAGCATTTGATAAATTTAAAGTCTTCAAATATCTAGTAGAAAATGAGAGAGGTTTGAAAATTAAATGTCTTAGATCTAATAGAGGAGGAGAATTTATATCAGATGAGTTTTTTGACTTTTGTGAACAACATGGAATCAAGAAGAATTTTTCTATAGCTAAAACTCCTCAACAAAATAGAGTGGCAGAAAGAATGAAAAGAAAAATCCAACAAATGGCACATGTCATGCTTAGTGAGTTCGGAACACCTCATACCTTCTAGGGGGAAGCAACACATACAACAATAAATACATTGAACAAAGCTCATATTCAAGTAAATAGTGACAAAACTCCTCATGAACTATGGTTTGGTAAACCTCCAACTGTCAAGCATTTTAGAGTCTTTGGAAGAAAATGTTACATAAAGAATAATGATGATAAACTTGGAAAGTTTGAAGCTAGAGCTGATGAAGGAATTCTCCTTGGATACTCCTCTAGAAGAAAAAGGATATAAATGCTACAATAAAAGACTTCAAAATATTGTTGAATGCATTGATGTTGTGATTGATGAAGCATCCACAGGTACCAAAAAGGAAAAAAAATAGATGACAAAGATACTCCTACAACAAGCCAAAAGGATGTTGGAGAAGGAATAAATGAAGCATCAGAAGAAGGAATTGATAGTACAAAAGCATTAAAAAAGACTCCATTAAGGTATGTTCAGAAAAATCATCTAGAATCTCAAATTATAGGTGATAAGGAAGTTGGAGTACAAACTAGAAGAACTCTTGTTGGAACTTCTAGTTATCTAGCCTTATCATCCACAATTGAACCAGAAAATGTTAATCAAACTAGCAAAGATGAATGTTGGGTTAAGGTTATGGATGAAGAACTTAACCAAGTAGAAAAGAACCATACATGGGAATTAGTAAAAAGGGTATTCAAAAACAAACTAAATTAAAATGGAGAGGTAATTAGAAACAAAGCAAGAGTTGTATTCAAAGGCTATGCCCAACAAGAAGGAATAGACTTTGAAGGAATATTTGCACCTATAGCCAGGCTTGAAGCCATAAGAATGTTCCTTGCATTTTCAATCTTACATAAATTTACATTAGGGGAATTTTGAGGTCTAAACTGCACCTCCTAAGGAAATTATAAAATAATAGTGGAAATAATAAAATAAGATTAGTTTACATCATCAAATTTTAGAGAAAAAAAGAAAAAACGATTTTTTCTACTCGTATTTTCAACTTATCTCCCTATGGGCTTACTAAAATTTTGAGCAACAACATTCGTTGGATGAAAAATTTGATTCTTCATCCAAGGAGTGCCAATGTTGCATACTTTCGATGGACCCTACTACACTAAAAATGAGAAATACATGAAAAACGTGATTGCACTCACGTTCTTTCATGTATTCCTCATTTTCGTGTAGCAGGGTCCATCGGAAGTATGCAACATGGGTACTCCTTGGATGAGGAATTAAATTTTGCATCTAACCAGTACTCCCACTCGAAATGTGAGTAAAACCTTAGGGAAATAAGTTGAAAATACAAGTTGAAAAATTAGTTTTATTATTTTATTATTTTTTAATCTTTTTACTTTTTTACTCCAAAAATGGTGAATCATCCTCCATGGTTGACATCATCATCTTGAATCCTATTGGTTCTTATAAATTTTATTTTGGTTGTACCTTTTTCTTAGGAGGTCCATTTTAGACCTCAAAATTCCCCTAATGAAGTATATCAAATGGATGTTAAATCTGCATTTTTGAATGGGGACCTAGAAGAAGAAGTTTATTTTAAGCAATATGAAGGGTTCATTCTAGGAAATTAAAAAACCTTTTTTGAAAACTCAAGAAGGCATTGTATGGGCTAAAAAAAGCTCCTCATGCATGGTATTATCACCTTGCCAAATATCTTCAACAACAAGGTTTCACTAAGGGATCCGCAAAAAACAAACTATATATAAAGATGGATGAGAATAAACTTTTAATAGATGTTGTTTACATAGATGACATCATATTTGGAAGTAATGAATATTCTATGAGTCAAATTTTTGC
Source organism: Pinus tabuliformis (assembly GCA_031772625.1). Lineage (NCBI taxonomy): Eukaryota > Viridiplantae > Streptophyta > Pinopsida > Pinales > Pinaceae > Pinus > Pinus tabuliformis. Next base: position 451,951 of record CM062811.1, on the reverse strand, counting down.
CTCAATTATGCAGCAAGAATTTGAAATTTCATTACTTGGTGAACTAACATACTTTCTTCGTCTTCAAGTTCAACAAGCAAAGAATGGAATCTTTCTCTTGTAGAGTAAGTACCTCAACCAAATTTTAAAATGGGAGACTGGAAACCTATATGCACACCAATGGTAACAGGTTGTAACCTCAGTTCACATGATTATTCTCCTTCAGTAAATCAAATAGAATATAGATGATTGTGAGCTTGCTCTACCTTACAGGCACAAGACCAGACATCATGCATGCAGTTGGGATTGTTGGATGATTTCAAGCAAATCCTAAAGAAAATAATCTTCATGCTGTAAAAAGAATATTCAATTACCTACAATGAACTCAAGATTATGGTCTATGGTATCCCAAAAATGCATATTTTTCTCTTCATGCTTACACAGATGCAGATTGGGCAGGTAATGTTGATGATCAGAAAAGTACTAGTGGAGGAGCATTCTATTTGGGACCCCACTTGGTATCATGGTTCAACAAAAAACAAAGCTCCATTGCTTTATCTACTGCTAAGGTAGAATATGTTGTTGTTGCATCTTGTTGTACTCAACTTCTATGGATGATGCAAACATTACAAGATATTCAAATCACTTGTCCTCAACCTATACCTATTTTGTGTGATAATACTAGTGCCATAAGTATTTCTAAAAATCTTGTCATGCACTCAAAAACCAAGCATATTCCAATCAAATATCACTTTCTGAGAGAATAGGTACATGAACAAAAGGTCAAACTGGAGTATGTTCCCTTAAAGGAACAAGTTGCAGATATATTTACAAAGCCTCTTCCATGTGATTCCTTTGAATATCTCAGACAAAAACTAGGAATGGTCTCTACTTCATCACTTCATTAAGTATTTTGGCAGATATTTCATATTCAGGAGGATAAATACATATGTTGTTTTAATGATGGCTCCCATGGGTTTTTTGATATTCATGTTGCTTATATTACTGACAGTACATCTGATGTAGTAACAGTGAACATATATAGGTAGTGCAGGCTCAGGGGGAGTTGTGGTTATGAAAAAATCAACATTTTTCTTTCTGTACGCAGATATTATGATAGACAGACACATATATACGTGAGTTATGATCTATACCACCACATATGTTTCTCTATGTTGAAGAAATAGGGGGACAAACTCAGGGAAAGGCTCTGATATGATTTAGACAATTATTATTTGGAATTCTAGTCTTGATTGATGCTACTTAGAAGTGGTGTTGTCTTATGAATTATTGCAATATGGCATTGATGCTTTGATGAAATTATTGATTGATGAATATACTTTGATGGCCTAAGTTAATGTGATCAGATATGACGATGAATAGTTGGCACAGGTTAGGGGGAGCCATGATTCTAATAGTGCATTTTTGGCATTATGATTTATTTAGCATTCTGGATAAGCATATATCATGGATGATGCTTCTAAAGACACATATGTTGTTTAAGTGTTTGTTGTCACACTTAGTGCTTATGGTGCAGATCATATATGGTGTATGATACTTGCTAATGACTATCATGGTTTTATTGAGGTCTTTTGTTTTAGTTATGCATGCCATATATGTCTCTTGATGTAAAGGTCATGTAAAGACCTATGTTATAAATCATTGTAAAATTCAATCATGGACTATTGTGGTCAAGTCATGTAATCCCATCATTTTGGGCATGTGATGTAATGTTGAGTCAAATATGTAACCCCACTGTATTGGGTGATCAATGTAAACATGAGTCATTGGTGATAGGAAAGGTCATGTCTAGTTGATTCATAGAGTCTTGTACTTCTTTGTATACCTTCAGAAAATTCAGCATCTACTCGGGGGGATCATGGTCAGTATTCAGAGTTCATACTCAGCAGACCATATCTACATTTCTCATGTCAATGAATGGAGATAAGCATGCATTCATCATTGGTCAACCCTATTCAATTGATGTTAAATGGGGAGAGAACCTTGGTGTGGTGTTTGGAGAATGCTTGGTGACTTGGGAGAGAAACTTGGTATATCTACAAATGTGCTTACATGTATCTGCGGGTGGTGGTGACCAAACACCAAAGTGGTTGCCATCAAGTCCAAAGGGGGAGATTGTTGAAATTATGACAAATGTGTTGTCCTTGATGGAAACCAACTTAATCAATATGTCAACATGATGGTATCAGGATGAGTATTGAGGCCAGTACAGATGTGACAGGAAGACTAGACAAAGGAATATCAGTTCAGAGACATAGGAATGATAAAGATGAAGTTTGAAGAAGTATGTGTGGGTCCTATGAACAAATATCATGTACATATGCAAATATGTGAAGAAAAGTCACATACAGTTTCTGCACCATGGTATTTTAAATATCGGGGGTCTTTACCATGGTATTGGCCCATAGTAATGAGTGTGACAATGGATATTTGATCACGTCAAAGAATACCATTAGCATAACTACGAAATTGGCCTAAGGTATTGGCTAGGGCCTAAGCTATATAAGAATATGGAGATCAAGTTTCTAGGTGTGAATGATATGGGTTATTGATGAATTGTTTGATCTGAAATAACTATACACCTAGGAGTGTGATGATGCATAAGATCTTATAGATCTAAAATGACTACACATTGAATAATCCACTTATGGGTTGATAGATTTGTGATGATGATGTTTAGATGTGTGTCCTTTATAGTGTATGCTGATATTTGGGTTTGATTGATGTTTTACGGTGCATAATAGGTATGATTCAGTAGTTATAGATCTGTACGTAGTTTTTTTTTATATATAGAAATATCACGTACATATGTGGATCTGCTTTTGGGTAGTTGCATATCGATTCTGCAGTATGGACAAATCTATACGCGGGTAAGCTTCGTGAAAGGTTCATACATACATGGAAGTGTCTTATAAGGCCTGTGTACATATGCTAGGGTTTTGTTGTATATGATTTCTGATCAGTCTTGTTGTGTTTGTTGTTGTCTGTCGATGAAGTCTTTCATGATGATATGTGTTTGACAAGGTTGATTGACATTGAACTAATTATGTTATGAAACATCAAATAGTAAGGATTTTGTTATGAGATGATCTATATTTGGTTTAGAGATATATGACAAGGTTAGTATGTGTTTTAGTGATTGATTTCAGTAGTTCAGTGATTTAGTCGCAGGGTTCAATGTTTTAAGATCTGTAAGCAGGTTATCCGAAGAGAAAGTGCGTATATACGTAGGTATGTCTCATAATAGTAGCGTATATATTTTGACATAATATTGACCAGGGTTTGCAGTGACAGGATTTGGTTTCTGTGATGAACAGTAAGTGGTCTAACATTCTGATGAAGAGTATACAGTGAATTGAGATTATCTAGCTTCTTTGGTTGTTTGAGATTCGGTAGTTGGTTTACTCAATGATTTGATGATTAAGTTGGTTCAATGATTTGATATAGTGTTGGTTTCAGTATTGTTTTCTAATATTTGGAATGGATCTAGTTTGAAACATTCTGAAAAGTTATCCATAAAGAACAGAGGATAAGGGGGTTGTAGCTCCCTTCCACTAGAAGTTGGAAAACGAGAGAAGGTTGTAGCCTTCTGAAGGTGGGTGTCTATGTATTGGTATGAGTCCATGCCAGTACAAGTTTGTAAGAAATTTTCATTTATAGTAAAATAAGAAGATAGAGGCGACATCAGCGGCGGTTTTTTTCCCACATTGTGTTTCCACCTCAAAATACTGGTGTTCATATGTTGCTTGTGTTGAAATATGGAAACAAGAATATTCCAATTTAATTTATCCTTGAATTAAATTGTGAATTAAAATCAAATTTAGTTTTAACAGCTACTTGGAAATAATTAATTTATTTATTTTAAATTAATTAGTTGGAGAAATTCAAGTTAGAAGTCTTTTTGAATTCATGCAAGAGTTATCCCTTAAATTAAGGAGATAAGATTGAGTTATATTTGAGTTGTAATTAGTTAACTCAGTTTACTAAGTTAAGTCCAGTTAAATTAGTTCCAAACTGTTTGAGGAACTAATAGTGAGTTAATAGTCAGTTGATGCATTAATGCACTCAACTAGTGCTACTCCAGTTAACAAAAGATTCCCTCATCAGAAACTCATGCATGTCTATTCTGAGAAAGACCCAGTTGAGATTAAAGTTCAAGCACAATGTACTATCATTTTCATGTGTTTTCTCATGGAGAAAACTCATGCATGCAGTAAAGGATTCATCCTTGACGATTGCGTAGTTTTGAAGGATTGGTTTTCCACTTGGTAATAGGTAAATCATCCACAAGGAACAGCGCAAGGAAATAGGATCTTGGAGGGTAGAGAGGAAGGCTAGAGAGAAGCCAAGATTGCCTATGAGCATCTGTGAGGATTGTACTGATAGTTGGCTAGCTGTGAGAGCTAAGGCTTTGTATAATTCCTATGTATTTCCACCATGTATGATAATACAATAGTGTGGGGTTTTTATCTGAGGATTCCCCAAAAAGTATTTTCATGTGTATTGTGCCATTGATTCTTCTTCTTCTGGTTATATTGTTCAGCTCGATCTTTAAGCTTCTACAAATTGATTGTAGAAGTAGGTTATAGTATTCTGCTTTGATTTATATTACATTATCGGGTTAACCTACTAACCGATTTTCTACATGGTATTAGAGCTGTGAATAGTATACTAAGAAGAGAATTCGAAGTTTGAAGTTCGGGGTTGCAGGTGCAAATCGAATTCATATCATACTTCAAGGTTGGCCAATGGCATTCTATGGCTTGAGACTCGAGTATGCCTTGGAAGGTAGCTCGAATTACATAGCATGGAAAGATAGAATGGAGGCTGTATTAGAAGACAATGGCTTGAAGGAATTCATTGATCAAGAAATCCCAAAGCCAGCTTCAACTAATGCACAAGAGTTGGCTAAGTGGAAGAAGTGTGTGGCAAAGGTGAGACAGATCATCCTTGAGGGAGTTCGAGACCATATTGTCTCAAGTCTCCATGGGAAGGATACTCCATTTTCAATGTGGAAGACATTAAAGTACCCATATCAAAACAATAGCGACCAGAGGAAATTGGCACTCAAGGATAAGCTTCGAAGAATCAAGATGGAGAAGGGCAATACTATTTCCACATATCTGAACAAGCTCACCACCTACAGAGATGAGCTTGGCAGTGTGGGAATAACTCCTGTCGATGATGATATGGTGAGCCTTTCTCTCCTTGGCCTTCCAAAGAGTTGGAATAGCTACCAAGACTCTGTGAATGGAAGGGAGAAACTGCTGGATTGGGAACGATTGTGGTCGGATCTTATGCAGGAGGAGATTAGGAGGAGCACACGAGATGGTTCTTCATCCAAGAATGATGATGAAGAAAATCTGGCCTTAGCAAGTGAGGCAAGGAAAGGGAAGGGGAAGGCTTCCCATTTGAAATTGAAGTCTTCTCATGGAGGGAAGAAGGGTGACATCTCTAAAGTAAGATGCTTTAATTGTAACAAGATTGGACATTATGCGACTAATTGCCCATCAAAGAAGTCCAAGAAGGGATCCTCGAAAGGATCATAAGGTGAGGCATTAGCCTCTCAGTTCGAAATGGAATTTACCCTTATCGCATGCATGGTGTCATCGATGATGGGTTGTGTCTGGTATCTTGACAGTGGAGCCTCATTCCACATGACCGGTGAAAAAAAATTATAAAGTGCCTTGGAGGAGAAAAACCTCAAGATGCGCATCGAGATGGGTGACGACAGAAGGTATAGTCTTTCAGGAGTGGGCACGGTTGCTTTTCAGAGGGAGCATGGAGCTCCTCTCAACTTGACAGATGTGATGTATGTGCTTGGACTGAAGAAGAACTTGGTATCGGTCGCGATGTTGAAGGACAAAGGCTACGATGTTGTCTTCAATAAAAGAAAGGTGTTCCTAAGACACATAGACATGGTTCATACCAAGAGGATATGGATTCAGGTGAACAATCTCTATAAAATAGAGGTAGATGATTGTGCAGCATTGAGTACGAAAGCAGAATTGGTGCAAATCCAAGACATTGGCGAGTTGTGGCACAGGCGGTTGGGCCATTTTCATCATGGGACTTTGAAGATAATGAGCAGATATCTATAGGACTTCCCAAAGGTAAACTTGAGCAAGTTGACACATGCAAAAGTTGTACCTTGGGAAAGTACACCAAGTCTTCCTTTCATGATCGAGACAGTCGAGAAGAGGCTATCTTCGAGTGAGTTCATACTGATTTGTATGGACCATTCTCAATGGCATCCACAGCGAAGCAAAGGTATTATGTGATTTTCATTGATGATTATTCTCGTAAATGTTGGATTTATTTCATGTAGAAGAAGGACCAAACCTTCACAAAGTTTTGTGAGTTCAAAGCTTTGGTCGAGAAAGAGTCAGGGAAGAAGATGAAGGCCTTGATAAGTGACAACAGTGGAGAATATGTCTCTCAAGAGTTTAAGGACTTCTGTGCAGCGGAAGGAATTAAATGAGAGTTGACAACCCTCATAACTCACAGCAGAATGGGGTGGCCAAGAGGAAGAACATAACTATTGTAGGGGCAACATGGGCAATGCTGCATGACCAAGGCCTACCACTTCACTTGTGGGTTGAGGCATGCAACACAACGGTCTATTTGTAGAATAGAAGCCCACATTGCATACTTGGGATGAAGACACCAGGGGAAGCTTTCTCTAGTAAGAGACCAAATGTGGGTCACTTCAGGATCTTTGGCTCATCGGTATATTTCCATGTGACAAAGGATGCACAGAAGAAGCTTGAGATGACAACAGAGTTGGGGATATTTGTGGGGTACACTGATACACCTCACAACTATCGGGTGTACTTGCCTACCATACGAAGGACAGTGGTTCACAAAGATCTCAAGTTTGATGAGTAGAAGGCCATGCGAGTTTCCCTTGAGAGGGAGCTCCAACTACAGGTTGTGGAGGAACTGTTGGTTCCTAAGGAGGAGGAGCCTTAGACTAATGTGGAGCAGGCGCATGCAGAGGTTCCAGGAGTGGAGACATCCACTCAAGCAGAGTCTTCCAGAGATGGACGGTAGCACACTAGAGAAGCTGACAGATTGTTGGAGGATGTGAGAGAGAATGTGGGAGCACCATCTTCTCAACGCAAACAGAGGAGGTCACCTGAGAGGTACATTGGATACATGGCCCTTGCTGGGGAATGTGTTGAGACCGAGCCATCTTCCTTTGAGGAAGCAGTGCAGCAGCCAATTTGGGTTGATGCTATTGTGGAGGAGTATGACTCCATAGTTCATAACAGTGTTTGGGACATGGTTCCAAGACCAGAGAACAAGTTAGTTGTGAGTTCCCATTGGCTTTACAAGGTAAAGCAAGTTGCTGATGGTAGTGTGGAGAAGAATAAGGCAAGATTTGTTTCTCGTGGCTTTTCACAGGTCGAGAGGATCATGTTGCTACAATATATTTCGATAGAGGAGCAAGATGCTGACATTTTGACAAAGGCATTGTCAAAGTTTAAATTCGAGTTCCATAGAGACAGGATCGGGGTGGCAGATAATCACTTTCTTGTTGAGAGGAAGTGTTGAAATATGGAAACTAGAATATTCCAATTTAATTTTTCCTTGAATTAAATTGTGAATTAAAATCGAATTTAGTCTTAACAGCTACTTGGAAATAATTAATTAATTAATTTTAAATTAATTAGTTGGAGAAATTCAAGTTAGAAGTCTTTCTGAAGTCATGCAAGAGTTATCCCTTAAATTAAGGAGATAAGAATGAGTTATATTTGAGTTGTAATTAGTTAACTCGGTTTACTCAGTTATGTCCAGCTAAATTAGTTTCAAACTATTTGAGGAACTAATAGTGAGTTAACAGTCAGTTGATGCGTTGATGCATTAATGCACTCAACTAGTGCTACTCCAGTTACCTGAAGATTCCCTCATCAGAAACTCATGCATGTTTATTCTGAGAAAGACCTAGTTGAGATTAAAGTTCAAGGATAGTGTACTATTAGTTGCATGTGCTTTCTCATGGAGAAAACTCATGCATGCAGTAAAGGATTCATCCTTGAGGATTGCGCAGTTTTGAAGGATTGGTTTTCCACTTGGTAATAGGAAAATCATCCACAAGGAATAGTGCAAGGAAATAGGAGCTTGGAGGGCAGAGATGAAGGCTAGAGAGAAGCCAAGATTTCCTATGAGCATCTGTGAGTACTGTACTGATAGTTGGCTATCTGTGAGAGCTAAGGCTTTGTATACTTCCTATGTATTTCCACCATGTATGATAATACGATAGTGTGGGGTTTTTATCTGAGGATTTTCCTAAAAGTATTTTCATGTGTATTGTGCCATTGATTCTTCTTTTTCTGGTTATATTGTTCAGCTCAATCTTTAAGCTTCCACAAATTGATTGTAGAAGTAGGTTATAGTATTCTACTTTGATTTATATTGCATTATCGGGTTAACATACCAAATTTTTTTCTACAACTTGCGTGTGATGACTTATTTTGTTCTTACTTCACATGGTTACTATTTAATTAATGTTTAATGAAGTACTGATATACTGATTTAAGTTAAACAAATGATGAATTAACTAAACAACTTAGTGAACTAGATACATGCTACTTTTCTTCATCGCAGTGGCATACATATGCAAGTTTACTTCATAATAGTCACATACATAAATATGAATAAGAAAAGAAAACTTTAAGTAGTTTAAAATACTGATTCACCCCCCCCTTCAATATTTTTCCTAACATATGGAAAGTGCCATAATATCAAGCTAACCATGGGGTAATATGTATTGAATAGTCCAATGCTTCCCATTCCAATGGGTGGTGTTGATGTTGTACTAGGAGTCCAATGGTTACAATCTTTTGGAAATATAGCTTTTAATTTTCAAGAAATTTTCTTGAATTTTTTTTTGGAAGGAAAGGAAGTTGAATTAAGGGGTATTGTAGGGAAACCTAGAAATATAATTAAATATAATGGCATGAAAAATCCTGTAAAGAAATAAAAACAGGGTGTAATTGCACAATTATGATCACTATAGGTTCAAATATCAAAATCATCTATATCTCCAGATCTCCACAAAGTCTTGGACAATCTTTCCAAGGTATTTGAAACTCCCAAAGGCTTCCCACCTATTCATGATCAGGATCATGTTATTCACTTGATTTCGGGAAGTGTTCATCTAAATATTAGGCCTTATAGATATCCCTATGCCCAAAAGAGTGAAATTGAACATATGGTTGTAGAAATGCTAGATGTTGGTATAATTCAACCTAGTCAAAGTTATTTCTCTGCTCCAGTAGTATTGGTGCAAAAGAATGATGGATCATGGCGTATGTGTCCATAGTATAGGGAGCTCAACAAGTTCACTATTAAAGATAAATTTCTCATTCTCGTCATTGATGAATTGTATGGAGCAATTTACTTCACCAAGTTGGATCTTCGTTCAGGATATCATCAAATTAGAACGAAGACTCAAGACATTATGAAAACAACATTCAGAACTCATGAGGGTCATTATGAATTTTTGGTCATTCCTTTTGGCCTTACTAATGCACCTTCACATTTCAATGTTTGATGAATTCCATTTTTAAACCCTTAGAAAAATTTTGTTAGTATTTTTTGATGATATATTAATCTACAAAAAGTCTTGGAAGGATCATGTTGAACATGTTGACAGGTTGCTCAAACTATTGGAGGAGAAATTATTATGCAAAAACTTGAAAATGTTTCTTTGTAGTACATGAGGTGGAATATTTGGGTCATATTGTATCTCATGAGGATGTTAAGGTAGACCATAACAAAATTAAAGCCATTAAGGAATGGAAAATCCCCACAACCATAAAGCATCTTCAAGGATTTTTGGGTTGACAGTGTATTATCACAAGTTTGTTAAGAATTATGGGAGAATAGCAACACCTCTAACAACACTACTAAAGAAAGATGCATTTTCATGGACTCCAGAAGCAACTAAGGCCTTTGAACATATTGAAGAGGTAATTTTCCAAGCATCGGTCTTAGCTACGCCATACTTCAAAAAAACCTTGATTGTGGAATATGATGCCTTAGGAAATGGAATTTGTGTTGTTTTAATGCAAGAAGGAAGACCCATTGCTTTTGAAAGTTGTCCAATCAAAGGAAAGTATTTACACAAACATATTTATGAGAAGGAAAATGTTGGAAATACAATGTGCACTAAAGCAATGGCGACCTTAACTAATGGGAAGAAACTTCAAGGTAAAAATAGATCATGATAGTCTTAAATAATTTTTGGAACAAGGATTATCTCTAGAAGGGAAGCAAAAATGGGTGATAAAGATGTTGGGTTATGACTTTGAAATCATCTATAAAGAAGGGAAGCAAAATGTTGTTGTAGATGCACTCTCAATAAAGGATGAGGATGTGGAAGCATTTCCTTGTGCCATTTCTATTATCCAACCTGATTGGATAACTATAGCAAGGGATGAATGGAATAATGATGAAGAGGTGTGGACACTCACTCAAAAGTTGCAACAAGATCCCAGTACACCTGATACATTTAGCTAGAAAAATGATTCATTATGGTACAAAGATCACTTATATCTTTGTAATAATTCCCAACTCAAGCAAAAGATTCTTTTGGAATTGTACACGTCCCCTTTAGGAGGGCACTCAGGGTTTTCAAAAGCTTACCACAGGGTCAAGAAAGAACTTTTTTGGGTCAGCCTTAAATATGATATTTAGAAGTTTGTGGTATAATGTTTAGTTTTCCAACAAATAAAGTTGATAGAATTAAGACCATGGGTCTATTACAACCTTTAGCCATTCCAGGTCAACGTAAGGAGGAGGTCTTAATGGATTTTAACACAGGTTTACCCAAGTCTGAAGGAAGGAGTGTCATCATGGTGGTAGTTGATAGACTTACCAAGTATGCACACTTTTGTGTATTATCTCATCCTTTTAAAGCTAGTACAGTTGCTATTGCATTTATCGAAACAATTCAAAAGCTACATGGAAATAGAAATATTATTGTAAGCGACAAAGATCCCATTTTCACTTGAAATTTTTGGACATAATTGTTTTTTTTTTCTTGGTACTCAATTATATCATAGCTCATCTTATCATCCTCAATATTATGAGGAAAATGAGATAGTGAACAAATTTTTGGAAGGATATCTTCGTTACTTTGTATATGATAAACAAAAACAATGGGTTAAGTGGTTACCTCTAGTTGAATGATGGTATAACACTTCCTTCCATACTGCAACAAAAATGACCCCATTTATGACACTTTATGGATATCATCCACCATCCATCACATCATATTTAAGACAAAATTCTAAGGTTCAAGAAGTGGAATATCACATCAAGCATCAACAACAAGTTCTCCAACTCTTAAAGGATAACCTCACTCTGGCATAGAATTGAATGAAACAATAGACAGATCAACAACGCAGTGAAATAAGTTTTGATGTAGGCGACTGGGTATTTTTACTACTACAACCATACAAACAAATTTTCCTCAAGAAAGCTAAAAAGGATAATAAATTATCACCCAATTACTATGGTCCTTACAAGGTGTTGCTAAATATTGGTACTATAGCATCCAAATTGGAGCTACCTGCAGCTTCCCAAGTAGACCCAATGTTCCATGTTTCATGCTTAAAGAAGGTTATCAGTTATAAGCTCCTAGTTCAAACTGTGTTTCCAGAACTTAATGAAGAAGGAAAAAACATATTTGAGCCGGAAGCATTTACATAAACAAGAATCCAACATCTATAGAATTGATTAATTTCAGAGTATCTCATTAAGTGGAAGAACTTACCCATTGAAGATTCCACATGGGAGGATCAAAATTTTATACAAAGCATCCAAAACTACTCAAGCATTGAGGACAACAACTTTTTGAAGGAGAGGGGCATGTTAGGTCCCTACAATACTAGTGTATTCCCCTTATTCTTATTGTTACTATAGCCCCTATTGTTATTGTTATGCCCATGTATCCCCCATGTTGTTATTGTTTTTCCCCATATAAGCCAAATATTTTTATTTTTGTGCCCTTACATTATTATTGTTATGTAGGATCTAATTATACTGTGACCCCTTAGACACCCATATCCCATTAATTTTATCAAAGAACTCCATCCATTGGTGGCTCGTGAAGATGTCCCTGGCAGGAGGGTGTTGGTGGATTATTATTAAGACTATGGGATCTCTTCTATTGAATCCTCTCCCATGATCTCTATTGTATATTTTTCACAAATTTTCATGAAATTTTACTGTCAGTTCTCATGTTTTTGAACAACCTAGGGTTTTATAGTAGAGATGAGAGGAATGGTTCTTATTTTGTTGATTAGAGGGAGAAAGCTTGTATGCCCAATTTAAAAATCAGGTTATCACATAAGAAATATTTGGTTTTGATTTTTTTTAAACTTTCAATTGTTTTCTACAATATGTAGCTTATATAGACAAAATATGACCAATTTCACAAGCTTCTTTTTCATTGGTGGTGAGGAAAATTTGCTACTTACCCCTCCCTTGAAGATATTTTCATGGACTTTGGGTTTTGTAGGAAAAATAACGAAAAGTCAAGCCCTTTTCGACCTCTTAGGCCAATCTTGTAGCAACCAGTCACGATCATGTAACACCTATTCTGTATCCTATATAACTCATCTTGAATCCTGTAGTAGCTAGTGTTCGGCCTTGTAGCTTCTTTATGTCAGCCTATGGGACCCCTAGTGGTAGCTAGCTCGACTCTTGACGATGAAGTGGGATTTTCTTACCATTTTTGGAATTAGAATCTTGGTATAAATGAGGTTATGGCCCACTCTTTATGGATTTTTTTGTTTGGTGGAGGGCTCAGTGTGATGTGTTAGCTAGCCCCCACCTACCACCTTTGTAACCTCATACATTTGTTGGCCCATTCCTCGAAATAATCACCTTTTCACTTTTGTCATTTTCTCCACATGGGATGAGGGAGGAGGATAACTTCACTTAATTGTTTGAGGGTGGTTGAGAATAATATCCACCTTCAACCTACAAAAACATCATTCCTCATGCATTCGAAACATTTTTAAACCATCATGCACTTAAAGGAAGAAGTGAGTGGTTTTCATACCTATGCCTACTTGGTAGTCTTTGTTTTCATGTTGGATACTTGATGTTTGCATGTTGTTTCTAAATAAGGGTAATGATTGATTTTATTTCTTATGGAGGTGTCATATTCTTATGTTCATTGCTCCATCCATTGGCTTTGTTTTGAAAATAATTTTGTTCTTTTTTCTTGAAATGTTCTTGATTGATCGAAGCTTGTCAACACAGGTTCTTTAGGAGGTGAATTGAATGCTTCTATTGAAGGTGAATATTGATCATGTAGCAGCTTGCATAGGGCCCTATAGCTACCCAAAATCAAGGAAATAACTCTCTAATTCCTTCATGATGGTTGGATCTTCATTTTAGTGCTCTCAGTTATGGTCTTGTAGGGTTTGTGCAAATCGTTACAAGACTATGTGTTTTCGTGTAGTAGTCACACAAACCCCTCTATAATCACAATATCCTTAAGATAATGCTTCCAAAAACTCTGATAATTCATGATGAATCTGTCGATAAGTATAAAAGGCCTTTTCTTCGATGGAAGGGATGGAAGAAAGGGTGAAAATGAGTATTTGTTATGGACATAAGTGGAAATTTAGTTGGAGGAGAGGCCAAATGGTGTGGAGAATGGATGATGAGGGTGTGGTGGCTCTCTCCTCTTGTTCCTCTATGACAAATACAAGACCTAAACCTTTTTCTATACCGATCACAACCCTATAGCACTTCAATACTGAGGCGGAATCAAGTGAGATAAGTGACCTGGTGATGGAGGAACTTGGGGAAATAAATGAAATGGTGGAGTACATGTAGAAAGCTAGCCTAGAGGATGGAAAAGTGGAGTTTGGAAGTTGTCTCCTTGCTTGTTGTTCTCTTTGGGCCATCACTAGAACCTCGTAAAAAAACATCTTAGAAATAATGATGTAAGGGCTCCCTTGCTTTTCCTTTATTCTTTTTCTCTTTCTTCTATTTTCTCTTTTTTTTTGGAGACCTATAGTCTACCTCAAAGGAGGTTTTCAACCTAGAGTACTACCCTAGGTGCCTCAAATTATGTTTTCACCCCAGGGTCTTTTATTTATTTATTTATTTTTTTACTCTTGGAATGCCTCATGAAGGTTTTTAGTCCTCTAGTTTGCCTCATGGAGGTTTTCACCTAGGTTTTTTCCTTTCTATCTCTCTCTCTCTCTCTCTCTCTCTCTCTCTCTCTCTCCTCTCTCTCTCTCTCTCTATCTTTCTTATGTTGATAAGACGTTGGATGAACCAAGATGTTTGATACCCTTAATTACATTCATCTCCTTACTTATTGAGCTGTCAAACTATTCCTTTAACAGAGGCTTCTTGTAGAACTTCAATCAATAACCATTGACTAAAAGTGGGATTCCATCTTCATCAATTGTTCTAATTTAGGCAGAGCCATTCTCATGACACCTTTCCACCAGATAAGGATCTAACCATTTTTTCATCAACTTTGCCTTGAAATCATTCAATCTAGAATCATACAAAAGGGCCCAATCATCCTCTTGGAAGGTCCTTTCTCTGATATTTTTATCATGCCAAATATTACTCTGCAGTTGGACCACCTCAGTGTGCATGATGGCTTGCAACTGAATTCATCCAAAGCATTGAGTTGTTGCAGCCTCTCTCGCTAAGCTTTGGTGATGTCTAGGTCCAACTGTGCTATCATTCTTAGGATCTTGTACTCAAACTCAATGGACAATAGTGCCTTCCTGCCATAAACCAAATCAAAGGGATGAACCCATTGCTAGTTTTCCAGGTGGTATTATAGGCCCAAGTGGCCTCCAAAAGTCTAGCTACCTGATCCTTTTTGTTGTTGCTCAAAACTTTAGTCAATATATTCTCCAAAGCTATATTTTTTACCTCCACCATCCCATTTTCTTGATGATGATAAGGAGTGGATTTTATGTGCCTTATATGATGTTTCTCCATGATTCCCTCAATCAGGTTTGAAGTGAATTAAGCCCCTTGATCAGTGACCAATTCCCTTAAGAATCCAAACTTATAAAAGATGTTTTCCCTTAGAAACTCTTACAACTTCTATTTTGTTGTTTCTTTTATTTCTATTATAGGCCATTTTGTCACATCTGATCAATGAGCTTATTAATGGGATCAATCAACATCCTATTCCCCTTTGTGACCATCTTGCACAAATTCCTAAGCATGTTACCTTCATCCCCCTGAGTTTCATCCCTAAACTACTTCATCTGAGCTAGTTTGAGGACCAACACTCCTTGTAAGCCTACTAGGGTGCGTTCACCTACAGGTTGCTCCATTGTGGATTGCATTTATCACCAACAGGTTGCTCCCCTTTGCACCTTTTTTGGTTCTAGAAATCTGGGAAAATGATCAGAATTCCAGAAGATTCCCCTTCTATAAGTTTCTAGAAGTTGTTTTAGCTACTTACTTTAGATAAAACATTCAAATCCTATCCTTCCCTAATTTGGAGATTTCACCACTTATCCTTTGATCCTATCCCTCCATCAAAGGTGGATCTCTTACCCTAGATTGGTAATTGGATAAGAACTTCCAACTTACCCTACTTCTTTATATATTCCCAGCCTTCTATGTGGTTTGGGGTTGGATTTTGGAGAGTAATTATGGCCTTATGCTATTGTAGTGAGTGGTTATAATCTCATGCATTTAGGGTGGTTGGAGGTGCCTATTGTGACAAGGAAAGGACAAGTCAACAACTTGGAGGAGCTCTTCTATAAGATCAATTGCTATTTATGGTTGTAATCTCCTACCATTTATATTAATGCAAATAATTCATTGTTTTCCTATATTTAATGTTGTTATTTCACTTATTTCAATACCATGTTGATCTACTGAATGAAGTACTTAGATGATACTACATAGATCTTGTAATTTCTTGGCTTATGTTATCTAACTATACAGGTTCTAATTTTGGCATTCGAAGCTAGAATTGGAGATTCCAAGCTAAAGAAGGAGTGAAGCGTGCGAAGGATTCTAGGTAGGCCTCACTCTGTCATATATTTACTTTAAGGAAAATCATTGAGTTCCTTGTCTCTCTTTTTCTAGGTTAGCCACCGACCTAGGGTAGATACTTTTGTCTACAATTGTAAATCTCATATAATAAATTGGTGACTCCATTGGGGAATGGTGTATTCCCTTAGTGGTTTCTTTTTCCATTGTGCTTGTCTTACCTCTTCTTCAGACCTTGACTCTCTCACTTAGTCCTGAATAGACCTAGGAAGACTTTCATTGAGCCTTTTTTGAATTTTTGTGTCAGAATTCTCTTTCTGAGACCCAACACACCCCTTGTGCCTTTAACAGAGCATTGCACCTCACCCTGACCCACTCTGCACCAATGTTGCAAAGTACTGCTGCCTTTTTTGCACCAACCTTGGTCCCTGTTTTGCATAATGTTTTCCTTGGTTCTTAAGCCTCTCTTTGGTCAGCCTACTTCCACTGGACTTCCTCGAGTCTTTAGTGTCTTCGGTCTTTATAAAGCCTCCATTTGGTTTGCATTTGTGTTGTTTTCCTTTAGTAAGAATTGGTTTTTATTTTTCATTGTTCTTATCATTTGGTAGCTTGGAAACTGATTTCATTTGATTGTTGATCGCTTGGATGAATTGTTGTTTTAGTCCTCATTCTAAAAAGTGTAATTGAATCAGTAGTTGAATGTTTTCATCTTATTTTTCTTCATTTTGAAAATTAAGTGTGTTGAAAAGAAAAATTTTGCATCGGCATTTAGGGTTTTTCATGTGCATTAACATAGGAATAGTTGTACTAGAAAGGAAATTGCATCTTGCATCTTTTTTGTTGCATATTTTGTGTTGAATCTTGAGTGTTACTTCTCTTCCTTGGCTAGATTTTCATTGAAAGAGAAAGGATTTCTATTTTATCATATTATTTGCATCATAGATTTGTTCAGGTGACATTAAATTTTGAGCCTTGAAATCGAAATCTAATTCAAGATAAACTCTAAAATTCACCTTAATTAACCTAAGGAGAATTTGTAACATTAACGCAAACATTTAGAGGTCTAGGCTAGAGATGTGTTCCGACATTGTTAAATGTAGGAGCTGTCATTGTTTTCTAGTGTTGCATCCCGGGGGTGAAATCCTGTTCCACGTACATAAGTGTATAGGATTGTTCTCCACATACCTTTGGGCATATCGAACGATGCTCCATTCATGATAAGTATATGGGAATGCTCACATCGAATGGTTACGCATTAGACAACACTACTATAGACTACACTCCCACGTACCGTCAAGTATATTTTGGGATTCCCCAATAGGTTTCTATCCATCCATAAGTAACTGGGTCAGCTGCCTTGTATACCATGATACACTGAACATAACATTTGAGGAGATTTCTTGTGCGTACATTAAGTCTTTGGTTCACCAAGGTGTATAATGAAGTTCACGGTTGCTTTGTAAACCTTTATGCGTAGTTACCCCTTTTTTTTGTTTGTGTCTTTAATTTCTAAAATCAATTAATTGACCACGAACAACATCCTCTCTGTGGAAAAACTCCTTATTGGATCTTAGGTTGAGACTAATGGCAACAGTTCCAGAGTCTACCAATCAAGGGAACCCCAATGACGAGAATCCTGTTCCTTTTCCTTCATTTGGAAATATTGGTGCTCCTTATATGCCAATGTTGTCACTTGCTATATTTACCATTGGTTTTCCAGTTTGATTATTTTCAACCCCTATGGTTCTGAATGTCCAAATTGTTTCTCAACCGAGTTCTCCTCCAGCTGAACAAAATCAACCTCATGTTGATCTTAAGGTTGACCCTTTGCATTCTTCACCTATTTTTTCTTCATCCCTTTCTTCCTCTTCGCCTAGTCAAAGTCTTGATTCTAGTAATGAGGAAGCTAAGAAGAATAACAAAAGGACAAAGAGGAAGAAGCAAAATAAGCAGGGGGAAACCAAGAAACCATTGATACAGACACAACTAGTATGAAAAAATCTTTCAATCAACCTCATTAAGTTAAATTCCCTTGCATGTTATGTAAGGGTGACCACCTTCGAAGAGATTGTCCTGGTATTCCCAAGGTATTAGAAGTCTGGTCCATAAGGTCACATTGGCCTTTGTCATCATCTTCTAGAGACCATTATGGTGACAAACCCTTAAGTTGCGATAGTAAGGTCCATGGGAAAAAGGGTAAAGTCAAATTGTCCTGTAAGTTATGTGAAGGGAATAATCCTATTCACCTTTTTCCTTATATGGATGAAGCCTCAAATGTGTTGGAAAACCTTACAAATTCTCAGCCACGACTTCCAATTGGTTACCAAAATCTTTCTCCCAATCCTCCACTAGTTGATGAAGTGATTGATCAGAATCTGGATCCAATCAGTCTCGCTCTCTTTAATTGGATCATTTATATGCAAGAGGTATCCCCCTTGCCATAGATTAATTATGTGGAAACTTGTTCCATGCCCGCGACTACTGATGATTTAGTAGACGATATAGTGAATCATTTACTGGGGGCATTGGAGTTTGATCTTTCCATTAGATCCTTTGATCCATTCCAGAGCATTTTTCTCTTATCTGATGAGAACCTCTTGAACGACATGGTCTCTTGGAGGCCATGATATAATACCAAGAAAAGTTCCTTTTCTTGTGTCAAGCTCGTTAAAAAATGAAACAAGGTCCCTAGAGCAGAGTTCCTTTTCTTGTGTCAAGCTCCTTAAAAAATGAAACAAGGCGTCAGAGTAAAGTTCCATTTATTTTTTCAAGGTCCTTAATAAATGAAACAAGGTCCTAGAGCAGCTTTCCTTTTCTTATGTCAATCTCCTTAAAAATGAAACATGATTCCCTTGAGAAGAGTTCCTTTTCTTCTGTCAAGCTCGTTAAAAAATGAAACAAGCTCTTACGAGGATAGTTCTTTTACTATGTCAACCTCGTTAAAAAAAGAAATAGGTTCCTATGAACATAGTTCTTTTCTTGTGTCAATCTCATTTAAAAATGAAACAAATCCCCTTCCAATTAGAGTCTTTTATTAGATCTCGTAAATTCCCAGTCGAGTCTTTCACTTGATCTTGTAAATGAACCTTCATTCCATCCACCTGTTAGTACCCAGTAGTCTACTTAGGTGAATGAAATGAAGCTTGAGGGGCATGTACCTCGAATTGAGTTTATGTTGGGAGCATGCAAATGTATATCAAGTATATTTTTTCTTTGTTTCAAGCTTATGTAAAAATGAAACCACTTTCAAGCATAGTTTTTCTTATCTATTTCAAACTTCTCTAAAAATGAAACCAATCTCAAGCATAGTTTCCCATGTTTCAAGCTTCTATAAAAAAGAAATCATTTTCATCCTATCTCTCGTGATTGCCATTTTTATCAGCCTATTTTTTTCCAGATGAGCCTTGGTTTTTTCATTCCATCGTCACTATCTTCTTGGCCGTTCATTATTTTTATCCTTTCCTGAGGAATTGTTGTAATGAGTGGTCTTATTATCCAACCTCTTGATCTTTATATGTTTTGAGTAGTTCTATCATGATCGGGACCAATTTCTACCCTTTATACCTCATTTAGCTCTTTTTAGACTCCCAAAATATGAAAAGATTTTCGAGCACTTGTCTTTTCAAACTCATAAAGGTAAATGAAAATAAATATACTCAGTATAATTTTAACCCTTTTCCGAACTGAGATAGACTAGCTATGAAAAAGGAATAACTTAGTTGAACATGGCTAAGAGGTTCTCTTGGGTATTGTTTTCTACCTTTTCGGACCTAAGGGACTACCTACAAAAAGGGACATTTGGAGTTTTTTTTCTTTCCTCTTTTCCAATCTCTCTAAACATGAAAAATATGTCGAGTTTTACCTTTGTTGGACTCATTAAAACATCAAACAAAGATGGAGTTGTTGAACATGACAAGGTTGAACGAATCCTTCTCAGGGTTTGTTAAATATACTCAGAGGGATTCATCTGAAGGATGAACTTACATATCAAGCATATGTTATCCTCCTCAAGCTTGTTAAAAAATGAATAGGTACTCACCAGTATGCTTGTGAAAATTGGGAAAACAAGGGATTCTGTTTTTCTAATGGTTACGAGTCACTCTTGAACACGACACTCTTCCACTTCATCTTTGTGGCTGTTGGGTTGGGTAATCTACTTGTCTTTTGGTTATCATACCATTTTCAGAGCCTCCATTTCAATTTTGGGTCAATGCTGCCAACTCCATTCAGTGTCGTCGGTGTGTTCAAGAGAAGTCATTTAGTTGATCTCTACTACAATACTCTTAAGCCTTCATTTCATGTCTGCCTTTCCTGATCCAGTTCCATGTCAACATCATTCTAATCATTCTATCTCAATCATGATACTTGTTTCATGTCGTTGATGGGGGATACATCAAGGCCCTCCTACAATGGGTCACTTCCTGTTGACATCAGCACATCATCCAGGAAGTTGACTTAGAAACACACCTTTGGTACCTTGGTGCTTGCATACATCAATGGCAAGTTTCCTCGCTCTCAGCGATTAGGTTTACGTCAATGGAATTTGATCGAAAGATTATGTTTGGTGTTTTACATCAACTCATTTATTCACCCCATATGGATTGTACTATAGTACCTTGAGAGCAATTAACATCATCAATGGTTTCTCTCACGTTTGTTAATGACTTACATCATTGGATGATAATCAAATGGTGTCTTCCATTTTTTACTCTAGCTCATTGATTCACATGGTTAGACTCGTATATTGGTTGGTCATGTGAACGAGATAGAAGACCCCAGATCTAGTTTCATCCATCTGGGCTATGATTTCAAGAGCTATACAAAGATCAGAATCTATGATGGTTGTGATCATATAAGTAGTCATCTAGTCATGGATCCACCAGTTGCATCTGTGGACGCTTATTTTGATCATTGTACATGATGAGATGAGAATGGGTATGCCTCCCTCAACAAACAGAGATGACAAGTTGTAAATGTATTGTAATAGATGAAGCTTGTTGGTTGTCCTTGATCCCGACTTGTCAAAAGGGAAAGCACTTCAATCATCATCCATCACCTCTGACTTTGTGCTTTAGGGGGCATTCTATTATAGGCCATTTTGTCACATCCGATAAGTGAGCCTATTAATGGGATCAATCAACATCCCATTCCCCCTTGTCACCATCTTGCATAAATCCCTGAGCATGTTCCCTTCATCCCCCAGATTTTCAGCCCTAAACTACTTCATCTAAGCCAATTTGAGGACCAACGCTCCCTGTAAGCATATTGGGGTGTGTTCACCTATAGGTTGCTCCATTGTGGATTGTGTTGGTCACTGGCAGGTTGATCCCCTTTGAACTTGTAGGGACTCGAGAAGCTTCCCATTCTAGGAGTTTCCAGAAGTTGTTTTAACTACTTACCTTAGATAAAACATTCAAATCCTATCCTTCCCTTATTTGGAGTTTTCACCACTTATCCTTTGATCCTATCCCTCCATCAAAGGTGGATCTCTTACCCTAGATTTTTAATTGGATAAGAACTCCCAACTTACCCTACTTCTTTATATATTCCTAGCCTTCTATGTGGTTTGGGGTGCCTTTTGGAGAGTAATTATGCCCTTATGCTGCTGTAGTGAGTGGTTATCATGTCATGAGTTTAGGGTGATTGGAGGTGCATATAATGACAAGGAAAGGACAAGTCAACAAATTGGAGGAGGTCTTCTACAAGATCAACTTCTACTTATGGTTGTAATCTCCTTCCATTTATATTAATGTAAAGAATTCATTATTTTCCTATGTGTTATGTTGTTATTTCACTTATTTCAATACCATGTTGATCTATTGAATGAAGTACTTAGATGATATTGCATAGATCTCGTAGTTTCTTGGCTTGTGTTATTTGAATACGCAGGTTCTAATTTTGGCATCCAGAGATGGAATTGGAGCTTGCAAGCTAAAGAAGGATAAAAGTGTGCGAAGGATTCTAGGTAGGCCTAACTATGTCATCTATTTACTTTAAGGAAAAGCATTGAGTTCCTTGTCTCTACGTTGTTCTAGGTTAGCCACCATCCTATGGGAGATACTTTTGTCCGCAATCGTAAATCCTATATAACAATTTCCTTTACTTCAGCCCACTTTGACAAATAATCTGTTCACACAATGATGTATCTATTTTGTCTATATGGGGGATCAACGGGTCCAATGAAATCCATGCTCACTTCTCAAATGGATCAAGAGTCACTTGAGGTTGCAAGGAAATTTTATCCTTTGCTTTAGGCTTTCCCATCCTTTGGCACTCATCATATCTAGCAGTGTATCTCCTAACATTTTGGTGTAGATTAGGCCAATAATAGCCATCTTGGAGAATTTTTAAGGTTGTCCTCATGAAAGAAAAATGGCCCCCACAGCTTCCATAATGTCATGATGAGACAATTTCAAAGACCTCATCCTCCCTTGCACATATCCTCAAGATCTAATCTAGTCCCAATTTGAAAATATCTCCCCCAATCTAGGTGAAAAGGGCATTTTTTATAACAATTTTGCTCTTCTCCTTGGAAGATAGATTAGGAGGGAATCTCCTAGAAACTAAGAAATTGACTATGATAGAAAACCAAGGAGACAATTGTGAACTATAAAAGAGGTGCTCATCCATAAGTTGATCATCTATCATCTCCTCATTTTCTGTAGGCAATATTAGTCTAGACAAAATCTGCAACCACATTTTCTTTTGTTGGCTTGTCAATAATGGTTAGATCAAATTGTTGCAACAATAATAACCATCTAATGATCTTACTGAAATTAGGTTTATTCATTAAATATTTTATGGTTGCATGATCAGTATGTACAAAGACTTGGTACCCAGTGATATAATGGCTAAACTTGTTCAAGGAGTGCACAACAATTAAGAGTTCTTTTTTAGTAATTATGTAATTAAGTTCAACTTTGGATAGGTTATTACTTATAAAATATATGGCATAGGGAAATTTGTCTTCCACTTGTCCCAAAGATACTCCTACAACGTTTTTGTATGCATCTACATGTATGTGGAAGGGCAATGCCCAATTGTGACGCCTTAAAATTGGTGTAGTGGTTAATTTCTCCTTCATCTCTTCAAATGCCTCTCGGAATTGATTTTTCCAAAAAAGTCTGAATTCTTAGTCACTAATTCAAACAAAGGTGAATAAAACTTACTAAAATCCTTAATGAATCTCCTATAATATCCATCTAGTCCAAGAAAAATTCTAACATCCCTTTGTTTCTAAGGGACAAGAACCCTTTTAATAATACTAATCTTGTTAGCGTCAATTTGGATCCCTTCCTTAGGAAGGAAGTGACCTAGGAAAATCCATGCATTCATAAAAAAATCATACTTTTCAGGACTTGGTGAGAGATTCATTTCAATGTATTTCTTTAAAAATTTACAGAGATTGGAAGGAGATTCCTGGAAATCATTCCTATAAGGAGCGAAGTCATCCATATACATTTCAACTGTGTCAAGAGCAAGATCAGCAAAAATACTCATAACTTCCCTTTGGAAGGTAGCAGGGGCATTGCACAAGAAAAATGGAAGGAACCTATAAGTAAAGCCCCCCATGTACATGTGAAGGTGGTATTATCCTAATCCTCAAGGCTTATCTGGATCTAATTATACCCACTAAAACCATCCAAGAATAAACAAAGTATCTTCCCTACAAGACCATCCAAAAATTGATCAATGAAAGGGAAGGGAAAATGACATTTCTTTGTATCCTTGTTGAGTTCCCTATAGTCAACACATATCCTCCACTTCCCATTCTTCTTGAGTATTGTAACTAGAGGGGACACCCACTCACTATCTAAAATGGGGTAGATGAATCATGCATCCAATAGCTTTTGTAGTTCTTCTTTCACAATGTCTTTAAGGGAAGGGTTCATTCTCCTCTGAGGTTGGCACACATGTTTAAATCCCTATTTAATGTAAATATGATGGGTACAAATTGAGGTATGAACCCCTTTAATCTCCTTATAGTCCCAAGTAAAAGCATCAAGATGTTGTCTCAACATAGTGCACACATGCTCTTCTTGCTCTGCTGAGATGGAAGGATTGATTTTCAGAGTCTTGAATGGAATGCTTTCCATAATATTAACATGATCTCGATCACAATTGGTTGTTAATATTTTGGCCCATGGGTTGTTCTTAGGTTTCCCTAAGAATTCTTCTACTAGCTAATCAATTGGCATGGCACTAGGAGGTTGGTTCTGCAAAATATATCAATAAGATCATCCTCATCTAGCTTCCTAATTCCTACATTAGTGTCTAATTGTTAAGGGAGAATGTCCCCTAGGGTCTTGGGTTAATACCCTAGCAGAGCGGGGGTTATCTCTAAAGAAAAAAAAGCATTCCACACAGCCATGATGCTAATATAAACAAACTACGTGAAGTGAGGTACACCTGGGGGTCCTTCGTTTGGGAAGATCCAGCTAGGCTCCAAACCCTCTTGGAGTTCCTTTTGCTCCTTCAACTTGCAAAACGATCAATTCAAGAAAGCACAACAGTATATGGACTAAACATCATAAAGAAATCAACTTCATATCATATTGAAAGTTATTTACGCAATTGAAATAATCATTCATTTGTAAATCATAACATTGATACCATAAACATGAAGAAGATTCATATCAGGAACGAGACAAGTGTTTCTTTTATTATAGATAACTAAAGTATAGAAAGGAATGATTTCACCTGAGTCTTCCTTTCGC
Source organism: Pinus tabuliformis (assembly GCA_031772625.1). Classification (NCBI taxonomy): domain Eukaryota; kingdom Viridiplantae; phylum Streptophyta; class Pinopsida; order Pinales; family Pinaceae; genus Pinus; species Pinus tabuliformis. Next base: position 427,223 of record CM062811.1, on the reverse strand, counting down.
AGGCTCCAAGCGGAACCGTCCTCCGGATTCGTCCAATCTCAAGCATTCAACAAGATCCTTCCATAAATCACTCAAGGATATCTCAACAAATGGAAAGACATGATAACTCAAGGAAACAAGGGTTTCCTGAAATGGGGGAAGTGCTGGAAGCACATGGATTTTCAGACCTAATCTGGGATAATCTCAACAGAGTGATTTTTCTCTCTATTCTCTCCTCCCTTAGGCCTTCCCATTGAAGCCATTTTATACTTCTCCCAAAGTAGTTTTTTAGTTGGGAATTCGTTGGGAATAGTTGGGCCACGGGCACTAATAGGTAATCAACAGGTAAAACCCACGACCTCTGCCCGAAATTAAGTATATTTAATTTTTTAAAGTGTTTTAAGACATATACATAGTTTGGGTATACATAGACCCACGTACACATGCGTTTAGCTCAGGGCTATGTCGCATATAGGGAATAAAACACTATTTTTTAAGTATTTGGACCAGTTCTGGAAGGAGGGGTTGCCCTAGGCCATGACTGTAGCATCACAAACATCAAGAGTGAGATTTGGAGCTATAACAGATGCCCCCTAATATATGAGGTCAGAAGGGGTACATGATGGCCGAAATATATTATGTAAGTGCGTGGAAAGGAAACCTGTCAAAAACTAAGAAGGACTTCACCAGAGTTCAGCCTGCCAAGTCATAAAAGGAGATCAGAAAGAAACACTGTTTGAGGCAGGCATGCCCATGCTCAAAGAAAGTAAAGCATGTCCGCATATCAAGTACAAGCGGATCCACTAAGTATACAAGTATAAAGCACTGGAAGATACATAATAGTTCATCTGATCACGATCGAACAAGTACATGTCTGAATATCACATATAAGAATGTCAATGATGCTGAAGGATGAAGCGGATCACTGATATCAAATACTGATCCCCAAAAGTACCAAATGAACATGATGGAGTAAGATGGTACTACACTACAAATTTAGGTGCCAGCATATAAAATGTCGCCATGAATGACTGCAACATATAAGGTGGAGTGGTACCAACTAGCAGCAACAGGAGCAACTGTCAAGTGAACTGACTGTTAATGCAACCTGAGGTCTTCACTGACTATCGTGGTACATTTCTACACCATGGGAATAAATGATCTGAAGTCGACTATGTGAGAAATCGTTTGATTACCGGTCATTGATGTATACCATTAACAAATGCGAGACTACTCACCAATAATGATAATGAGCGTCAAGGTACCCAGTACAATCTAACAAGTGTGAATAGATGAGCTGGAGTCGAACACCAAGAATCTATCAATCAGGAGACAATGATGATTTCCCACTGTCGATAGTGAAGGATCTGCCACTAATGACTGCAAACCCCAAGGTATTGCCAAATGGACTCTAGATCTTTGCCCCAGAGCAATGAGTTGTAGTCGATAGGGAAAGATCTGCTAGAAGGAAGGCATTAAGGCATCCTTGATCAATCTAGCATGAGTGTAACCCATAGGCCAATAATGTGGAAGGAATTGGACGAAGAAAGATGTAGTAACCTGACCGAAGCACGTTTTTGGCGTACACAAGATGTGGCTAGCGCACGACAGAAACCCTCTAAACCAACCAATAATGAAAGCTAACACAGAGGCGAGGTATCCACCAATAGGGTCAAACAGAAACCAAGGTACTACATGAATCCCAATGTGTGATAGTGTAAGCTGATGTCGAACACAAGGGAAACCACTCAGTCAAAGACCCATGATACTGATCGATGTTGAGCACAAGGTGACCTATCAATAATGAAAATAGGGCCAGGGTACGGCTCTAGGCCTGTCCTCAGAGCAAGATGTCGTCGTCGATAAGGACAAGACCCGCCAGCAAGAAGTCAATGGGGACCTTCTCAAATTGGCACAAGTAAAGGACCAATATAACTGATGTGATGATAGACAAGATACTGACAACTAGGGATGGCCGACTGAAAAATGAGTCAAGAGACACCGTAGAGAGGCCGACTCAGGCTAACTTCCCTTGAACAAAAGCACAACTCAATGTGACTATGTGGCAGTATATGATGACTCTGTATAAGTTCGCCATGCAGGAGGCACAAACGAACCCTCCATATGATTGGAAGAGATAACCAATCGGGGGAGAACTGACTCGATAACAAGGTTGAGGTGTACCTAAGTCAAACTAAATCCCGCCCAAATAGAGGAAACTTTGTGTTGAGTGTTTTGTTCAAGGGCGACACGACTGACTCTAGCTGCCAATTATAAGTGGAAATACTGTCCCGTTCCTGCTCTTTTTGGAATATATAATTTTTTTGTCTTTTTCTTTAAGCCGAAAAAAGAATAAAGGAATGCTATAGTACAGTGGAAAGATCGAGTGTCGATGAAACAGGTGCTCTAGTTCCTGGGATTGGAACATTCCTATGCTCAATGCAGGGAGGTGAAAACTGGTCAAAGACAAAGGCGTGTTCCTTCCACGGGTCAAGGTGTGTCAAGTTGCAAAAGTCAAGGGCATGCAAGTTTGATTTTGCAGTTGTCATGGTCAAAAGTTGGCTTAAACATGAGTCCAAGTGAAGCCGGCTCCAGGGCAAAAGGTGAAAATGGTCAAAATGCAATGCATAGTACAACTCAATACAAAGGAGCCTCTAGGGTGTAAGGCTAGAACGAAGCAGAGAAGCAAAGAGGAATGAGTCTTTAGTGCATAAGTCATGGTGGGACTATAGAGGACTCTCGACCTACTCAGATCGAAGCAGCATGGGCAACAAATGTCAGTGAGGTTCTAACTACGATTCCCATGAAAAGAAAGGCTCTACCATCTTGTCATGATTTAAAAATCGGCAAGTGAACGTGGTTTAGGAACCATAACACGATGGGATCGACCCTATGGCAAGTATATTGGCAAATGGAGACTAGTATGCATAATGCAATGGAAAAAATGGCTTCCATAACCTATACGCCAGTAAAAAATGATACCTGCCATGACGGGTCAGCAGACATGGAACCGTCTCGAAACTGTCGAAAAAGCATCGAAAATGTCCTGAAAATCAAACCATTCTCGACATTCCAAGCTCCCAAGTTAAAAGTTATATGGGATAAAAAAAAATCAATATTTGAAAAATTTTGCATTTTCAAAGCTTATATGATAGTTTTTTGACTCACCATTATCATCATTTGGTTTAAGAGTAAATAAGTGGAGCAAAAGGAGCAAGCGTTTCCATTTGCCAAAACCGACCATTCGAATTGTCCCAAAATCACCAGGTAACCCTTAAACTTATCTTGCATTCAATTGTGATTGGTTTTAGAATTTTTAATTTAAGTTTTACCATTGAATTATTGTCAAAAATTTTGTCGCGGTGTATATGCGGGTTGGATATAAACAACCCGCATATACGCAGGCCCTACACGTGACTGTGTGTAAAATGGACCCGCGTATACGCCGCGAAAACTTCAAACAAAAAATCTAACAGTCTAAATTCATTTTTTCTTCAGGATGCCAATCACTTGGAGAGAAAGAGAGCATACCTTAGTGGATGATGAGGTTATGAACGATCCTAATGATTTGGATTCCTTATGAGGATGTGGTTCACTAAAGTTCTTTAAAATGCCAAATATGAAAGAAAACACCCGCCTGCTTGGACCAAACATTGTTTTTTAAGTATTTGGACCAGGTCTGGAAGGAGGGGTTGCCCTAGGCCATGAGTGAATCATCAAAAACATCAAGAGTGAGATTTGGAGCTATAACATTAATGTACAAACTGGGTAGTGGGGTGACTGATAAAAACAATCTTCTTCTTCTTCCTCTACCCACAAAGGTAAGTCATGCTCAACAAAGGGTTGAGTAGGGGGTATAATACAAGTTGCTTTGTGAGATTCCCATTTTTATTTATCATCTTTCTATCTCTGCAACTAATGTAAGCATCAACAGTGGCCAACTGAGATCTCCCTAAAATGATAGGATATCTATTAAACTTGCTTTTATGTTGGAGTACAAGGAAGTTTTTGGGGTACTCCTAAGACTCAATGGAGACCATCACATCATCAATAACTCCCTTGAGGGCTACTGTAGATCTATCTACAAGTTGCAGCATTGTGGTGGTTTTTCTTAAGGCTCCTTAGAGGTTGAGCTTGATCATTGTTTCCTTGGTCAGGACATTGATTACAACCCCACGGTTAATAAATATGTTGGATACTACAATATTGTTAATGTTCACATCCACTACTAGACTACAGGGGTCCAAGTACTTTAGGGAGATAACCTTCCCAAGCACTGGATCAGACAGTTGCCCAACAACATTGATAGTGAGGGCATCTCTTTTTCTTCTTCTAGGCCTCTTAAAACACTCTTCCTTGGTAATAATGTTGTAGATGGGAACATCTTTGATGACCTAGAGAAGGGGTATTTTAACACAAAGGTTCATCAAATCTCCCAAAATTTCAACCTCTTCTTGGGTGTGTTGTTTAGGTTGGACCAACCTTTCAGGATAGGGAGGTTCATTGGCTTGAGGGGCACTATCTTCCATCTCTTCTTCAAGGTATTCATATGGAGAATGGGGGTGAGAATCTAGAAGGGCCTGTCCAGACCTAAGGTTGATCTCCTGGATTTCCACAACATAAGTAGGATAGTATGATTCCCTAGTATAGACCTATTGGGCATGCTTGTTGTTCAGGTTCAGATTAGGTTGGGCAGGAATTTGAGTTTGCTTGGGTGGATTATTGTGGGGTAGTTGTGGTTGGGATGGAGGGGGAGGTAGTAAGGCAGGGGGTTGGGCTTCTGGAAGCCTCCATCCTTATGAAGGATTGCCCCACTAAGGAGGACGAGGTATGATATGGTTGGAATGGTGGATTGATAGGCTAAGGAGTATACTAAGAAGAATAGGACCAAGGAGATGGAATTAACCAAGGTGAGTGAGCTGGAGGATACCAAGGCTAAAAGAGTGCATTCTGGATTATATTGAAAGAAGGATAATGTGCATTTTTCATGCCTTGTTGATATAGTTGAGGGCCTTGTGGCCTCCTTTTGTTGATGAAACAAAGTTGCTCCAACCCACCCTCTAACCCTTGATATACAAACTTCAGGCCTGGAAGAGAGGGACACTTGTTAGTTGCATGGTTCTCCTCACAATAGAGCAGACATCTATGGCATTCAATGGTCACTCATTTCTCGGGTGCCTCTTGGTGCATCTAGGGCAAAAGATAGCTAGTGCCCTTTCTGCCTCCTCATGCTTCTTTTTAATCTGCATGGTGTCCATTGTAAGGCGAAGGTATGCAAATATCATTCTTAAAGTCTTCTAGCATCCTCCCTATTTCATGTTTTATAGTTGAGGTAGAGTGAGAAGAGTGGAGCAAACCTTGACTAGACCTACCTCTCTTCCTTGCAGCCCTAGAATGGTTCTTGAATATTGTCTTGATGTCTTCATAAGTCAGCTGGTAAATTCCTCCAATAGATACCATATTAAGTGTCTCCATTAAATCCTCCATAATCCCTTAGAAAAGTACAAGCTTCAATGATTCTGGGTCAAGGGTACAACTAGCTCTTCTATAGTTGAGTTGGAATCTTTCTTCATAATAATTTAAGGATTCATCTAGCCCTAGGATCATTCTAAATACATCTTCTTTTGTTTCCCTCCATCTATAATAATACCTATATTTCTGATTAAATTCTTGTTTCATTCAATCCCATGTGGTAATGTTGCTCCCTTCCAAACTCATGAACTAGTGCAAGGTGACATCCTTGAGGGTAGAAGGGAACAAATTTCGTTTTTTCTCATCAGAAGTGTAATCATAGGTTCTACAAACCACAAAAAACTCAAACATGAATGTATCAGGGTCCTCAGAAGCTAAGCCATGGAAGTGTGGGAGAGTGTGGGGCTTATATTCTTCATTATGGCTTCCCCATTAGTTTCTCTAATAGGAAAGAGATCAGTCTTCCTATTTTCAGCCATGTTTCGGGTAGGTGATGTGGATTTTTCCTTCCCTATGGGTTCTTCAAAGATCTTTAGCTGCTCACCTAAAGGGTTTTCCAACTCTTTTGTGGTCAAATTAGGAGGTTCATAGTCACCAAAGAAGAGTGATGGTTGACTGCTAGAACAGGTGGGAATTTTCCATAGAAATTTTCGTAGGTTATCCTAGTCCTACAAGACATGCAATAAAGGTGTGGGATTTTGGTTTGTTATTCTTTTTATTTTTTTGAAATTTTCAAGATAAGTAACATTGATGCAAAGTGAAAGTAAATTGAAAAAGAAAGAAACTCTTAAGCATAAACAACACCTACTTGGACACCTCACAATTGTGCCAAAAAGTGATGAGCCCTAGTATTGCAACAAGAATGTTGCGACTCCCGAGGCTACCAACTTTAATTACCAATCTGGGGTTCGTACAAAATTAAGACGTGGAAATGTTGTATGCACAGTAGGATAAGATTTAATCAAGTTAATTTGAGGAAATGGACCAAACCAAGGTATATAAAGACCTCTCTATCAATTGAATCTAGATTTACAAGAAAAATATATTGCATAAAATGAAAGTTCTAATCTATTTGCAAAAATAGAAATGTTAATCTATTGGAAAAATTGGAAATGCTTCTCTACTTCGTATAAATGTAAAAACTAAGCTACTTTCATAAATGTAAAGGCTATTCTACTTGTAGAATGTAAACATTAATCTAGTTTCAGAATGTAAATATTAATCTACTTGCGAAATGTAAATCTTGCATCAAATAGAAACCTAGCCTATGAATAACAATGCTTGAAATGGAAACCCTAGCTTAAGAAGCATAAAACAAAGAAAGAAACCCTAATATAAATTTCATAAAGTAAAGAGCATGAAATCAACCTTCAATCACTGCATTCAAAGATATTGTATCCTAGTAGTAGAGTTTGTTAAGTGCTTCATTAGGTAGTCATGTAAATCATCGTTGTTCCATTCAATTCATGAACATGTTTACTAAGTCTAATTGCATAAACGAATTGCAGAGGTAGAAAGGAAATTCCTAAGAGGTACCTAGTCTTTCTCGTTCATGGTTTCAAAGCCTAGGGGCATTATTAATGGCTAGGAGGAAAAAATGAAGCTTTAAGGACAATTGTATGTAAGTTTGGAGAGATTTTTCAGAGTGCTACATGATTGCTATAGGATGCTACAAGATTGCCCTTTTTTGCTACATGATTGAACCTGTGAACATTCTAAGGGATAAAAATGGGATATGAAGGTGGGAAATGGTAGTGGAATGTGGAAGAAGGTTGTATGAGGTACTTTCCAAGCTTACTACCCCTCAGGAGCCCATCTTGCACAATGAAAAATGCTCATGGTGACCTTCAACAACCCAAAAATGAGCTCTCAGTGAACAATGTTTTTGAAGAAGTTCTTGAGGGAGGATGGAAGGATTTTATGTTATGATGATGAGTGTAAATTATAGTGCTACACCTTGTAATCCAATAGTAAGACCTGCACACCACAAAATATACTCAATATTACCAAACATTTAAAGCATACTAAGAGTGCAAATTGCAGGAAATTGAAACAACAAGGAAATGATGAGTTGAATTTTATTCAAGATGTGATTATTACATTAAAAGGAAATCTATATTGTAGTCCTCATAGGACCTACAACCACAAGATATTATGTTTCCTATGCTTGAAAGAAATTTCTAAACAAACTATCAATTTGTAAAGAACAAAGATGTAAAAAGAAGGCTAATCATAAATCTACCTATTGCAGAAGAGAAAAACTATATATATTTTTCTTGCCAACACAATATCTCCAACCACAATTCCCACAAGAGAGGTGATTTTCAAACCTACAAAGGTAATTTTCTCATTAACAAAATATACTGGAAAGGAAAAGAAATATTGCTAGCTATATACAAGAAATGAAATGCATGAATAAAATACAGAAAGGAGAGAGACTAGAGCCTTTGGGTTAGGCCTAAACCCAAGGGGACTCAGCCCTCTAAAGCAAACTCAAATTTGAGATAACAGAAGGCTTCTCATTAATGTAAAATAGTGCTCAAGTACATGATAAAATAAATGAAAATGACAAGTACAAGCTCCTAGCTCTTAGGAATCTCTATCTTCTCAAAAATTTTGAATTCTATTGAGCTATTGGGCTTCCTTATTTATACAAAAATGACTGAGGGGAAACCTCCTTAGAAGGAAGGATACTTCCCTCTAAAATCCCTAAAATGTGGATCTAGCTCCCTGAGATCCTCACAATCCTTGAGTGCATAAGATGTTAGTAGATTCTTGAACTATCGGTAAGTAAATATAGGGAGAAAGTTGAGTTGTAGATGATTAAATGAAGGCCACAAGACTCCTACATCTTCTCCAACTTCCTCCAATGTATTTCTACATATTAAATGCACTTTTTCCCTGCACATTAATCATATTAGTCCACAAGATATGACAAACATCCTTTGTTCTTCCTAATGAACACATTATAGTAAAAAAGATGTTATCAAATGTGAGGAAAGAGGTAAATATATGTTGAAGGATGGCTAGATGGGCCTTTTTATATAGCTATTAATGAGGCCCATCACCCTACTTTAGATATGACCCCAAAAATGTTATCATAAATCATTACAAATCGACAAGTTTATCAAAAGCTTTTCAACATCAATAACCCTTGTATGATTACATTTTTATTCATGCTGATAATTTTGATCAAGTAGCTCAAAGAGCTAATTTCATGGATGATGAGTATAAGGCTAAAGTACAATAGTTCAGGAAGGATACTTATCAATTTTATCTTAAATCAATGAGTCTCTATACTTTAGCACCTCTTAAAAAGTTAAAATTATCTAAATTTTTTACTTTTCATTTTACTGATATTCCTACAAAACCTACTTCTCCAGATATGTCAAAGAAAAATGTTCGAGTGTCAAAATCTCCAGTTCAACTTGAATTTACCTCTTTATTTCAATCTTATATTTGATCTGATTTGACTGAAAAATACAAAGAAGGCAACATACATAAGCAATTTAAAAAGTATCAAATAGAAAAGAAGAAAAAAACTCAAGAACAAGATATTTCTATGGATGAAAGGATGATAATTGATGTTGATTCACCCAACCAACTAGATATTTCCACAGGAAGAAATTGTTCAAAAATCAATTGAAGCCCAACAAACCATTCAAACAATTTTCCAAGATATCAACAAATAATTTCAACAAAGTGCAATGAAGGTCACTCCATAAACTCAGAGAATTCATAAGGAATCAGTTCAAGATGTTTCACAGACTCCTAAGTCATCAATGCAAATTTTGAAAGATTGGTCTCCAAGAATTTCATTAACTCCTATTTCAACAAATATTCCAATTGTCTCTTCTATTTTTATACCATTATCTGAAGTTGAACCAATTACTGAAACAATTGTTTCTTTAAGTGATTACTATTTCAACTCTCAAACCAAATCAGTGGTTAAGAGGACCAAAAAGAGGAAGCATGATTCTACTGAAACTATTAAAGAATTTAGTTATAAAGCGTCAAGTGATCACAAATATAAATATAAAGACTCAACTCAAGTCCTCAAAGCCTTCATGAATTATAATCAACATACAATATATAATTTTTTTTTGAATAAAATCAAATAACTTGAAGAACAACTGGGATGGAACATATTTTTCTATGAAGAAGAATGTCAAGGACATTCCATAGTTCTTAGATAAGGATTTGATTTAACTATTGAACATATAGAGCAAAAGAATAATCTTGATAATTCATATTTGGAATAGTTTTGGCAAACACAATTGCTTGATTTGATTAATCAACATGCTAAGGAAATTCTAGATTTGAAGATAGATCAAGAGAATCAAATAGTTTGAATCCTTGCAGCAACAGTTTAAGAAAAGACAGGAAATTGTTGTAACTATCAATTTCCTGACAGAATAGGCCTTACAGGTAAATCGAAAGGTAAATAAGTTTCAACTTAAATTTTACAATAATATGGATAAAATTTATAGGTTTTTCCTAGAGATATGTCCCTTACTAACAAAATTGAATTAATAATGGGAGAGGACAAATGATAAATAACAAACTTGGTTATATTTTTGATTGGGAAAAATAATTTCATCCTGAGAAGATTGTAAAATTCTCTAAAAGAGATAAAAAGCTTATGATTGCCTCATTAAACTAGAGAGATTCAAATTGTAAGAAAATTAAGGAATGGATTGAAGATGCAGTTAAGCTTTGTGATTCTATTTGGGATTCAAGATTCGATATTATAGAGTATTTTGATATGCCTCAACCAAAATCCCTCAGGGAATCAGTGCCATTGAGCCTTAATCAACAAGAAGTTTAAGATAAAAGGTCATCATATGAAAACAAAATTAAAGAGGTTAGTACATGGGATGAACAGGTTCTTTAGAACATTTGGAAATTCCTATTGAACAAATGAAATTGATATCCAAGTTTTCAACAAAATATAACCGCAAAAAGAGGTATATTGAAAATCTCTTATCCAGATGTCAATTCAATATTGACAATTTCATACCACTTCATCTTCAACATATTTTTGAAAAATATTTGGAATGGGTTGCATACATCCAAAAAAACACTCTAAAAAAGATGTTAGTCAAATTAGCGTCAACCTCTCAAATCCAAGAAGAAGATTAAAATGGCCCACCCAGTTCTAGAAGAAGATGTTATGATTGGATAAGATTTATATTTTTAGTACTATATTTATTGAAGAAAATATTTAAATATTTTATATTTTTAGCTGAAAGAAAATCTTATCCTATTTATTTTTCTTATTTATACAACCCTCTACATTGGTGTAGGGGTTGGAAATCGTTGAAACTTAAGAGTTTGATTTTGTAATCAATATTTTGATATTTAAGCTTTTGAAGACCATTTCAGAATTTGATACATTTTTTGAGTTATCAGCTTGATATCTTGTGATTTGTTTAATTATTTAATAGACATTATTTGTATTTGTCTTATTTTTTCATTTACATATCAATTTATGTAGAATATTAGAATGTGTTTGTGATTATTTCTTTTGAAACAATTCGACTTATTTTATTGTTGAAAATATTTATTATTTCAGATTTATTATCTATTTTCCTTCAACATTAATATTTGATATTTAAATTATAGTTGTATGATTTTCTCTCTCTTAAGAGATATATTTTCTTTATGCTATTTGAATTCAATAAATTGCATGTAGTAAAAATATAAAAAGTATAAAAAAAAAATACAATTGTTCATAAGCTCTTGAAAACAGAACCCAAAAATCATTTTGTGTAGCTGGATGGACCCACGTTCCTATAGGGGTCAAACATTCATAGTATATTTCCAAGTATTGTGTTTGGATGATTCCCATCCCCACACCCCTCCTGTTGTAAGATTAATCAAGCTAAACACACACACAATAATTTGTATATTTGTTTTTAGTCAACTGTAGATATCAATTTATGTCATATATTTTCCCTAATTTAGTTTTAATTTTAGCATTTATTTAGTTTTAGAGTAGAAAGGAAATCAGGCCTTTGTTTGGTAGAGTATACATACCAATCAAATGAATAGGGGTCTAATTGGGACCATGATTGGTTCAATACTCACTCATTGTAGGAAGGAATTGTTCTACCTATGAACACAAGGATGTTCCCATTTATAATAAATTCATCAAAGAAGAATGTATTAGAAGGCCTGGGAAGAAGATAAGGGATGCCCCTACCATCAATGTTATTGAGAAGCTATTCGACCTGATGCTTTGGCGAGTAATCATCACTATGTATTTAGATCCTAGTAATCAAGTTGGGTCCCTATAATACTAGTGATTACCCCATTACTATTGTAGTTATACCCCTTATTTATATTGTTGTGCCCCTATTACCCCCATATTGTTAGTTATGTGCCCCATAGAATCCCTCTATTGTTATTTTTGTGGCTTTATATTATTATTGTTAGGTTGGCTGGATTATATTGTGACTCCATAGACTCCTATATATAGAAAGGAGGTTTTTTCATTTGTATCATCCAAGAATTGTTCATTTATGTAATGTAAAGGAGGTTGCCCCCCTCGAAGAGGCTGAATTCTAAGGCGTTGATCTATATTTTCTATCTTTTCTTGAGCTGGTTTCATAACATTTGGTATTAGAGCTTTGGATTCTAGGGTTTCGCTGCTCCAAACAGGTCATCGTGGCATTTTCGCTATAACTTTTTTCTGTGACGTTTCAGAAGTTGCAAAAATAAACCCATTTGAGAAGAAATCGTGCTGAACCTTGGGTCGGAATTTCAGAGCTTTTCACGCGATATTTGCGGAGATATGATCTGAGGAAGTTGGTCTTTTTGCAGACTCTTGAATTACATTCAAAACAGGTAACCTGGGGAAAATCGTCATAACTTTCTCTCTGGGGACTCGTGGCACATCATACAAGTTCGCTCTACTGAACTAGTCTAAAAGCAAGTCACTGTGGGAGATTTCACATAACTCTTCCTTGGAGAATCGAATTTGGGTCAGACTTGTGGCATTGGAAAGAGGACAGAGAGGGCTACTACAGATCACAAATTCAAAACTATATGATTGGAAAGTACAGAGATACATCAGAGGCAATATCGAGCTCATACAAAGTGAAAAAAGGTGTGTAGATTTTCTTAAATTTTTGCTTAAGCTTGGTTTGAAAATTTATTTTGAAGGAATTCAAAAGGCATAGTAGAGCATTATTATCGGTAACTGATGCCCTGAGGAAAGAAAATGCAAACACCTAGTAAGGAACCTGAAAGCTCTAGCATGACTCATGAAGAAGAGGAAGAAATGCAACATGATATATCAAAATTACAAGACCAAGTGCAACAACTGTCCCTTGCACAAAAAGGAACAGAATCTAAGATGGATGGTTTAAAGAAATATGTAGAATCTAAGATGGATGGTTTAAAGAAAGGTGTAGAAGCTAAGATGGATTGTTTAAAGAAAGGCGTAGAAGCTAAGATGATTGACGTGGAAGCTAAGATGGATGATTTGAAGATAGATTTGAAGACAGACATGGACGAATTGAAGATAAATATGAATAAGTTGCTACAAGAAATGGTCCCTAAGGGTGAAAGGGTACTAAAGGAAACTCATGATGAGAACAAAAGAAATGTTAATCATGATTCCATAGACGCTAATGTTGGATTGAAGAATCACCATATTCCAAAAATCGATATGAGGAAGTTTGATGGCAAGGATCCCGCCACATGGATATTACAGATGGAGCAATTCTTCGATCTCAATAATGTGCAAAACGCACAAAAGGTACGTATGGCATCTGTATATTTGGAACCAAATCAGTTTGTATGGTATCAATGGCTTTGTTCTCGTAAAAATTTTATCACTTGGGCAATTTTTACGGAAGAATTGATAGCACATTATGAGGATACAAAAAGCAACACTTTTTTTAGCCAATTGATAAGTCTCAAACAAAAGGGTTCAATAATGGAGCACATTGAGGAGTTCCAAAAATTGAACATAAGGGTAAAAGATATTCCAGAGGAGCATAGGATTGATGTGTTCATAGGGTCTTTAAAGGATAATATCCAACATGATGTCCGCCTTTGGGAACCTGATTCATTAGAGAAGGCATTCAGGTTAGCAAGAAAAATGGAAAGCAAAATTATGGCAACTAGGAAGCATACCACTCACAACTATAAAGACAGAAGTGTTGTTGCCCCTAGTCTTCCACAACCTACAAGGTTGACACCACAACAATTGGAAGAAAAAGAGCAAAAGGGCTTTGTTACAATTGTGATAGCAAATACACAAAAGGTCATAAGTGTGCTGAGAAGAAATTATTCTACATAGATTGTGAAGAGGAAGAAGAAAAGGAGCAAGAATGGTCAAAAGAAGAGAATATACTCCAAGAAAAAAGCCTAGATGAAGAACAAATAAATCCGACCATATCTTGTAATGCATTGGCGGGAATTACCACTCCTCAAACCATCAAGATAGAAGGACAAATCAAAAAGAAAAAGGTAATAGTGTTGATTGATTCAGGAAGTACCCACAATTTTATTCATTGTAGGGTAGCAAAAGAATTGAATTGCTTCCTATATCCAGCACCAGAGTGTCAAGTGATGATTGCAAATGGAGGAACAATAAATTGCTCTGGAAGGTGCCATAATATCAAGCTATCCATGGGAGAATATGTATTGACTAGCCCAATGCTTTCCATTCCAATGGGAGGTGCTGATGTTGTACTAGGAGTCCAATGGCTACAATCCTTGGGTACAATAGCTTTTAATTTTCAAGAACTTTTCATCAAATTTTCTACGGAAGGAAAGGAAGTTGAATTAAGGGGTATTGCAGGGAAACCAGGAAAGATAATCAGCTCTAATGGCATGACAAAGCTTCTAAAAAAGGAGCAAAGAGGTGTAATTGCACAATTATGTTCGCTAGATGTTTCCACATTGGAATCATCTATTTCTCCAGATCTCCAAAAAGTCCTGGACAATCATTCCAAGGTATTTGAGACTCCCAAAGGTCTCCCACCTATGCGTGATCATGATCATGCTATTCATCTGATTCCAGGAAGTGTTCCTCCAAACATCAGGCTGTACAGATATCCCTATGCCCAAAAAAGTGAAATTGAACGTATGGTTGCAGAAATGCTAGAGGCTGGTATAATTCAACCGAGTCAAAGTTTTTCTCAGCTCCAGTAGTATTGGTGCACAAGAAGGATGGATCATGGTGCATGTGTCCGGATTATAGGGAGCTCAACAAGCTCACTATTAAAGATAAGTTCCCCATTCCTGTCATTGATGAATTACTGGATGAATTGCATGGATCAATTTACTTCACCAAGTTGGATCTTCGTTCGGGATATCATCAAATCAGAATGAAGATTGAAGACATTCCGAAAACGGCATTTAGAACTCATGAGGGTCATTATGAATTTTTGGTCATGCCTTTTGGCCTTACCAATGCACCTTCAACATTTCAAGGTTTGATGAATTAAATTTTCAAACCATTCCTTAGAAAATTTGTGTTAGTATTTTTTGATGATATACTAATCTACAGCAAGTCTTGGAAGGATCATGTTGAACATGTTGACAGGGTGCTACAACTATTGGAGGAGAAACAATTATATGCAAAAAGATCCAAATGTTTCTTTGGAGTCCAGGAGGTGGAATATTTGGGTCATATTGTATCTCATGAAGGAGTTAAGGTAGACCCTAGCAAAATTAAAGCCATTAAGGAATGGAAAATCCCCACATCCATAAAGCATTTGCGAGGATTTCTTGGGTTGACAGGGTATTATCGCAAGTTTGTTAAGAATTATGGGAGAATAGCAGCACCTCTAACAACATTATTGAAGAAAGATTCATTTTCATGGACTCCGGAAGCAACAAAGGCCTTTGAACATCTTAAAGAGGCAATGTGCCAAGCACCGGTCTTAGCTACACCGGACTTCACAAAAAGACCCATGAAAGACCCATTGCTTTTGAAAGTCGTCCAATCAAGGGAAAGTTTTTAAGCAAAGCTATTTATGAAAAGGAAATGTTGGCAATACTCCATGCACTTAAGAAATGGCAACCCTACCTAATGGGAAGACACTTCAAGGTAAAAACGGATCATGATAGCCTTAAATACTTTTTAGAACAAAGATTATCCTCTGAAGAGCAACAAAAGTGGGTCACAAAGATGTTGGGTTATGACTTTGAAATCATCTACAAAAAAGGGAAGCAAAATGTGGTGGCAGATGCACTCTCAAGAAAGGATGAGGATGTGGAAGCATTGTTGTGTGCCATTTCTATTATCCAACCAGATTGGATAAACGAAGCAAGGAAGGAATGGAAGAATGACGAAGAAGTGTGGGCACTTATTCGAAAGCTACAACAAGATTCCAGTACTTCTGATACATTTAGCTGGCAAAATGATTCGTTATGGTACAAAGATCGCTTATACCTCTGTAAGAATTCCCAGCTAAAACAAAAGATTCTTATGGAATTGCACACTTCTCCCTTAGGAGGGCACTCAAGATTTTTAAAAACTTACCACAGGGTTAAGAAGGAATTTTTTTGGGATGGCCTTAAATCAGATATTCAAAAGTTTGTGGCAGAATGTTTGGTTTGCCAACAAAATAAAGTTGAAACAATTAAGACACCGGGTCTATTACAACCTTTATCCATTCCAAGCCAACATTGGGAGGAGGTTTCAATGGATTTTATCACAGGTTTACCCAAGTCTGAGGGAAAGAGTGTCATCATGGTGGTAGTTGACAGACTTACCAAGTACGCACACTTTTGTGCATTATCACATCCATTTAAAGCCAGTACAGTTTCTACTGCATTTATGGAAACAGTTCAAAAGCTACATGGAAACCCAAAGATTATTGTAAGTGACAGAGATCCCATTTTCACTGGAAATTTTTGGACAGAATTATTTTCTTTTCTTGGTACTCAGTTAGCTCATAGCTCATCTTATCATCCTCAATCTGATGGGCAAACTGAGATAGTAAACAAATGTTTGGAAGGATATCTTCGTTGCTTTGTATCTGATAAACAGAAACAATGGGTCAAATGGTTGCCTCTCGCTGAATGGTGGTATAACACTTCCTTCCATACAGCAACAAAAATGACCCCATTTATGGCACTTTATGGGTATCAACCACCATCCATCACATCATATTTAAGAGAAAATTCTAAGGTTCAGGCAGTGGAACATGACATCGAACATCAACAACAAGTCCTCCAACTCTTAAAGGATAACCTCGTGTTGGCACAAAATAGAATGAAACAACAGGCAGATCAACATCGCAGTGAAAAAAGTTTTGATGTAGGTGATTGGGTATTCCTACGGCTACAACCATATAAGCAAATGTCCCTAAAGCAAGCTAAGAAGGATAATAAATTATCACCAAAGTATTATGGTCCGTACAAGGTGTTGCAAAAGATTGGTACTATGGCATACAAATTGGAGCTTCCTGCAACTTCTCGATTGCACCCAGTTTTCCATGTTTCATGTTTAAAGAAGGTTATAGGTGACAAGCTCCCAATTCAAACAATATTGCCAGAACTTGACGAGGAAGGAAAAATTATATTGGAACCGGAAGCAGTCACAGAAACAAGAACTCGACAGCTACGAAATCGATCAATTTCAGAGTATCTTATCAAGTGGAAGAACTTATCCGTTGAAGATTCCACATGGGAGGATGAGAATTTTATGTAGAAGTATCCAGAACTACTCAAGCATTGAGGACAACACTTTTTTGAAGGAGAGGGGCATGTTGGGTCCCTATAATACTAGTGATTACCCCATTACTATTGTAGTTATACCCCTTATTTATATTGTTGTGCCCCTATTACCCCCATATTGTTAGTTATGTGCCCCATAGAATCCCTCTATTGTTATTTTTGTGGCTTTATATTATTATTGTTAGGTCGGCTGGATTATATTGTGACTCCATAGACTCCTATATATAGAAAGGAGGTTTTTTCATTTGTATCATCCAAGAATTGTTCATTTATGTAATGTAAAGGAGGTTGCCCCCCTCGAAGAGGTTGAATTCTAAGGCGTTGATCTATATTTTCTATCTTTTCTTGAGCTGGTTTCATAACAAATCAAGTGGTAGAAGTGCATATAAACAATATTGTAGTGGAAAAAAATCTCATTGATATGGGGGCTACAATTAATGGTGTGCCCAGGGAAAATATGTTTAAACTTAACCTCCAGGAGTCCTTGAGAAAGACCACTATTGTGTTGCAGCTTGTTGATATATCCACAACAGATCCAAAAGGAAAAATTGAAGATGTAATGGTCTCCATAGACTCCTGGGTATATCCCATATATTTCCTTCTCCTTCGACCTAATACCAATTTCAATAGTTATTCACTCATTCCGTGGAGACCTTGATTAGCTATTGTTTATTCATATTTTAACTATATGGTTGGAAACATGAGAATTACTAAATGGAAGTCCCAAAAACAATGTGTATTATATCCACCACATTAACCTCTCATTGAAGTTTATTTTCCTACATGTGTATTAGAAGAAAAAGAAGATTCTAACCTCTCATCACCATATCCTACATGTACCATAAAAAAAACCTCAGCAACAAGTAGGTTGATGAATAAGACTTGATTGACAATTTTCTGAAAAATAAATATCCCATTGCTATGCAAATTGATGGGTTGAAAGAGAAGTTATCCCTAGGATAGTTTTTCTGTTAGGTCCCTTTAATATTGATGTATCCCCCTTATTATTATTGTTAGTGTAGCCCCTTATTATTATTGTTGTGCCCATGTAGCCCCCATATTGTTATTGTTGTGCCCTTACATTATTATTGTTATGTACCCTCTGACTATATTGTGACCCCTTAGACTACTATATATACCAAGGAGGTCTTATCATTTGTATCATCCAAGAACTATTCATTTATGTGATGTAAAGGAGGTTTCCCCCTCAAAGAGGCTATTTTTCAAGTCATTGGTCTATATTTTATTTTATCTTTTGGGATGGTTACATAACATTCAGTATCAGAGCTTTAGATTCTAGGGTTTCATTGCTTCAAACAGGTCATCTTGGAGTTTTTGCAATAGTTTTTCTTCTACGTAAATTTAGAAGCTGAATTTTTGACCACATGGATTAGACATCTTGGTGAACGTCTTGTAGAAATTTAAGATCTTGGTTCGCTATATTGTCTGAGATATGGTCCAAAGAATTTAGAGTTTCTGCATGCTCCAGGATTCATTCTCAAACAAGTGACCTAGGAAAAATTGTCATAACTTTCTTCTCAAGCATCAAATTTGAATTTTGTAAAAAGTGACTAAAAGTGTATGGAATTTAATTTCTTGTTTATTGATTTTAGAGTGGAAGGTTTAAACAATGACATGTCGCATCCCATACAAGATCTCTGCATTGAACCAGTCTATAATCAAGTCATTGTGGGAGATTTGGAATAACTTTATAATGAAGAATCCAATCTTGGTATGACTTATGGCATTGGAAACAAGACTTAGAGAGTTACCAAAAGAATAAATTTCAGACCTTGGGAGGCTGAAATTTTGTAGAAAATCCTGTAGATTCACAATCTCATGCAATTTACTAAAGCACGAGACAATAATATACTTCTACTTTCAACCAGCGGAAGGCAATAGATCGATGAAAACAATATGAACAAGAAGAAGACAAATCAATGGCACATAACAAAATAAGTTTTCCTGCAGAAATCCATTGCTCAAAACCCCACCTATCTGTATTGCATATATCAGAAATATGAGTGAAGATACAAATCTTGTTCCCACTAGAATAATTCCACACAAGTATGCTCAACTCTCTCAGCTCACAAGATATATCAAGCCAAATCCTTAACCTATTCAGCAACTCTCCAAGCCCCTATTTCCTTGCGTAATTCCTAGGATGAATAACACATATTTAAAGGGAATTCATGCTTCCAAAACTATGCAATCCAAACATAAGTCCTTCTCTAATTGCATGCACGATCTATAAAACTCAATAAATCATACAATTGTTAGGACATTGTCCCTGCACTCTAGTCTCAACTGAGTCTTTCTCAAAATCGAAATGCATGAGTTTTTGATGAGGGAATCTTCAATTAACTAGAGTGGCACTTGTGGATGCAGTAGTGCACCAACTGACTGTTAACACTCTATTAGTTCCACAAATAGTTTGGAACTAATTTAACTGAACATAACTCAACAAAATGAGTGATCTAATTACAACTCACAATTAAACTCATCTAGGACCCCTAAAACTTAGGGAGAACATATACATGACTTCAGAAAGACTTCCAACTCGGAATTCCTAAGCTAATTAAGTTAATTTAAACTTAATTAACTATTTATAAGTTTCTATGAGAATAGAATTCAATTTTAATTCTCAGTTTAATTCAGGGAAAAATTAAACTAGAATTTCTTGTTGCCATTTCTCAACACTCCCTCTCAACAAGAAAGGGATTATCAGCTACCCCAATCCTGTCTCTGTGAAACTCGAATTTACATCTTGACAATGTCTTTGTCAAAATGTCAGCATCTTGATCCCCCATGGAAATGTACTCTAACAAAATAATTCACCTCAATACACAATCTCTGAGATGATGATATCGGATATCAATATGCTTGGACTAATCATGAAAAACTGGATTTTCAGAGAGTTTGATACAAATCTGATTATCACAGTAAATCACAGTTGGATCCACCTGCTGACCAAACAAGCCAACTAGGATCTTCCTCATCCATATGGCCTCACATGTTTCCTGACTTGTAGCCATGTACTCTGCCTCTGCTGAACTGAGTGTAACCACTCTTTGTTTCATGTTGTACCTAGCAAGAAACTGTCGCTAAACCATTACTAAAGATCCCTCCTGATGTTCTCTTCTGGTTAGATGGACTCCCTACCCAATCTATATCGGTGAAGCCTTGAAACTTCACTCCCTCTATCCGTCTGTACCATAATCCATACTGAGAAGTGCCCCTGAGGTATCTCAACACATTCTTTTCCGCCTTCCAATACAACTTGGTAGGCCTAACCATTGCTTGACTAAGTTGGTTAACTGCATAGCACATATTCAGTCATGTGTTCACCAAGTACATGAGTGAACCCAAAAGATTCCTATAAACAACAGCTTCCACTACTTCCCCTGAATTAGCATCCTCCTTCCTCCAGTTACCAGCTAGAAGAGTCCCCATGGGTTTGCTGCTCTCCATGCGGAATCTCCTGAGTATCTCGTTGGCATATTTTCCTTAAGACACAAACAACTCCCCATCACCCTATCATACCTCCATGCCAAGAAAGTAATGCTTGAGCCCCATGTCCTTCATCCCAAACTCTCTTGCAAGGTCCTCCTTGCAAGATTTGATCAACTAATCATCACCTATCAGTATGAGATCATCAACATAAAGTACAATGATGAACAATTTACCTTGAGCCACCACTATGTGGTAAAGTTTCGCATCTACTTCACTCTTCATGAAGACCAGCTTGATCAAGTAACTATCTATCCTGGTGTACCAAGCACAGGGTTCTTGCTTCAGCCCATACAATGCTCTCTTGAGCCGGCACACATGTGACTCATGGTCAAAGGTCTCAAAACCTTCAGGCTACTCTATGTACACCTCTTCCTCAGTCATGCCATTAAGGAAGGTTGTCTTCACGTCCATCTGATGCATCTTCCAATCCATATGTGCTGATAGTGCCAATATAGATTTGATTGAAGAATACCTCATAATAGGAGCAAAGGTCTCATCATAGTCAATCCCCTCTACCTATGAAAATCCATGGGCCACAAATCTAGCCTTATGCTTCTCCACACTACCATATGTAGCATTTTTTACCTTGTAAAGCCAACGATATATCACCACTAACTTGTCCTGGTATTGGGACCACATCCCAAACACTGTTACGAACTATGGAGTCATACTCCTCCACTATGGCATCAACCCAAACTGGTTGTTGCACTACTTTCTTAAAGGAATATGGCTTTGTTACAACACATTCATGCATAAGAGCCATGTATCCAGTGTACCTCTCAGGTGACCTCCTCTCCCTCCGCTAAGAAGTGGGTGCTCACACATTTTCTCGTGCATCATCCAACAACATGTCAGCCTCTCTGGTGTGCTTTCTTCCCTCTTTGGAAGACGCTTTTTGAGTGGATGTATCCACTCTTGGATCCTCTGCATATGGTTGCTCCACATCAATATGAGGCTCCTCAACCTTAAGAGCTAAAATCTCCTCATCCACATGTAGCTCAAGCTCCCTCTCAAGGGAAACCCGCATGGCCTTCTCCTCATCGAATATGACATGCCTGCGAACCACTGTCATCCTGTTGGTTGGAAAGTACACCCGATAGTTGTGAGGTATATCAGTGCACCCCACAAATATCCCCAACTCTATTGTTAGCTCAAGGTTTTTCCATGTATCTTTGGTCACATGGAAATATACTGATGACCCAAAAGTCCTGGTGTCATCATCTCAAGTATCCGATGTGGGCTATGGTTCTAAACATAAACTGTTGTGTTGCATGCCTTAGCCCACAAGTGTAGTGGTAGGCCCTGATCATGCAACATTTCCCTCATTTCCCCTACTATGCTTTCGTTCTTCCTCTCAGCCACCCCATTCCGGTGAGGGTTATGGGGTGCCGTCAACTTCTGTTTAATCCCTTCCACTGCACAGAAGTTCTTAAAATCATTTGAGACATACTCACCACCATTATCACTCCATAGAGTTTTAACCTTCTTGCCCGACTCTTTCTCCACCAATGGTTTAAACTCACAAAACTTTGTGAAAGTTTGATCCATTTTCTACATGAAAAATATCCACCATTTTTGAGAGAAATCATCATCAAATATAACATAATACTTGTGTTTGGTCATGGATGCTGTCGAT
This sequence comes from Pinus tabuliformis, assembly GCA_031772625.1. NCBI lineage: Eukaryota > Viridiplantae > Streptophyta > Pinopsida > Pinales > Pinaceae > Pinus > Pinus tabuliformis. The sequence goes on along the minus strand of CM062811.1, from coordinate 404,920 downwards.
AACACTCCAAACACATCTAAATGGACTCACTCTAGAATAGCATCTACTCGATTGTCTCTGTCGTGAAAGGAAGACTTGGTGTATTTTCCCAAACTACACCCCTTGCATGTATTAAATTGCTCAAGCGTACCTTTGGGAAGACCAGTAGAGATCTGTAGCAATATCTTCAAAGCCCCATCATGAAAGTGGCTCAATTGCCTGTGCCACAACTTTCCAATGTCTCGGCTTTGCACCCTTTCTTCTTTTGTGCTCAAAGTAGCATACTCCTCTACCTCCAGCTTATAGAGATTATTCACCAGAATCTTTATCTTCTTTACTTGACTCGTGGCTATGTGTCGAAGGAATGCCTTTCCTTTCGAGAAGATCAAATCATAGCCTCTACCCTCAAGCATGGCATCAAATACCAAGCTCTTCTTCAGCTTGGGCACATACATAAAATTCTTCAAGGTGAGTGGAGCCCCATGCTCCCTTTGAAAAGTAATCATGCCCAATCCAGTAACATTATACTTCCCGTTGTCACCCATCTCGATATGCATCTGGAGATATTTATCCTCTAGGCCATTGAATAAATATTTGTCACCATTCATGTGGAATGAAGCTCCACTGTCTAAGTACCATACACTTCTCATCATTGATAACACCATGCATGCAATGAGGGAAAATTCCAATTCAAATTGAGAGGTCAAAGCCTCACCCACCTCTCCTCTTGAGGACTTCTTCTTGGACTTCTTGATTGGAGAATTTGTAGCAAAATGGCCTAGCTCATGACAATGAAAGCACTTAACTTTCGTCATGTATTTCTTCTTACCTCCATGATAAGAATCCAATTTGGAATGGGAATCTTTCCCTTTCCCCTTATTCGCCTTAATTGCTAAGGCAGAGTTCTCTTCACCATTATTCTTTGATGAAGAGCCATCCCTGGTGTTCCTCCTGATCTCCTCCTACATCAAATCCAGCCACAGTCATTCCCAATCCGGAAGCCTCTCCTGACCATTGACAGAGTCCTGATAACTATTCCAACTCTTTGGGATTCCTAGAAGAGAAATACTCACCATATCATCCTTGAAAACCATAATTCCAAGACTTCCAAGTTCATCATGACACTGAGTGAACTTGGACAAGTATTTTGGAATTGTCTTGCCTTTCTCCATTTTGAATTTTTGAAATTTTTCCTTCAGTGCCAATTTCCTTTGATCATTGTTGTTTTGATACAAGTCCTTCAATGCTTTCCACATAGCATATGAAGTTTCCTTGCCATGGAGACTTGAGACAATGTGGTCTTGAACTCCCTTAAGGATTATCCGCCTCACCTTCGCCACACACTTTTTCTATTCGGCCAAATTATATGCATCGATGTTGTTGGCTTAGGAATTTCTTGATCAACGAATTCCTTAAAGCCATTGTCCTCTAGCACAACCTCCATTATGTCCCTCTAGGCTATAAAATTCAAGCTGCCTTCTAAGGCATACTCAAGCCGCAAACCATAGAACGCCATCTTCTGATCCTGAAGTATGTATTGAAAATTTTAATTTCACCTGTAACTCAAAACTCAAAACTCAAAACTTTGAAATCTCCTCTAGTATATTGTCTTAAACTTCGATACCATGTAGAAAATCCTGTAGATTCACAAGCTCATGTAATTTACTAAAGCACAGGACAAGAATCTACTTCTACTTTCAACTAGCAGAAGGCAATAGATCGATGAAAGAATTATGAACAAGAAGAAGACAATTCAATGGCACATAACACAATAAGTATACGTGGGGAAATCCATTGCTCAAAACCCCACCTATCTATATTGCATATATCAGAAATATGAGTGAAGATGCAAACCTTGTTCTCACTAGAAAAATTCCACACAAGTATGTTCAACTCTCTCAACTCACAAGATAGATCAAGCCAAATCCTTAGCTTATTCAACAGCTCTCCAAGCCCCTATTTCCTTGCATAATTCCTAGCATGAATAGCCCGTATTTAAAGGGAATTCATGCTTCCAAAACTATAACATAGGTCATTCTTTTATTGCATACATGATCTATATACCTTAGTAAACCATAAAAATGATACTACATTGTCCCTGCACTCTAGTCTCAACTGGGTGTTTCTCAGAATCGACATGCATGAGTTTCTGATGAGAGAATCTTCAGTTAACTAGAGTGACACTTGTAAATGCACTAGTTAACCAACTGACGGTTAACTCTATATGTAGAATTCCCCACAGATCAACATATTATGCAATATGCTAAAGCAAAATACAAGATCTACTTCTACAACAAACTTGCGGAAGCTTAATCGAATATGAGCAAGATCAAATAGAACACATATAACTGAGAATGAGAAAGCAATCACACGAACACAGAAGAATACTCTGGGGAAAGCCTTAGCTAAAAACCCCGATCTTTATATTATCATACAAGTGGAAATATGTTTAGATTACACAAAGAATCAACTCACAAGCTATCCTGCTCTCAGTACAATCCAACAATTACAGCTAATAGACTGAACAGACACAAGATATGCCTTCCCTCAGCCCTCCAAGCCTCCTATTTCCTTGCGCAGTTTTCCTTGGGGTCCAATGCTGCCACCTATGTGAATTGGCCTCATCACACACTCATCAAACCCAAAAGTAACTACGCAATCTCCAAGGAATGAATTCCTTCTGCATGTAAGAGATATCCTCCATGGAATATTCCTACAACTGATAGTACACGGTCCCATCATCTAATCTCAACTTGGTCTCTATCTAAATTGACATGCATGAGTTATTTATGAGAGAATATTTAGTTATCTAAAGTGCAACAGTTACATGCATGCATGCAGTAACTAACTGAACTCACAATTAGTTCAAAAAACTATTTGAACTAATATAACTGGACTTAACTCAGTTAACTGAGCTAACTAATTACAACTCAAAGTACAACTCATTCTGATCTCCTTTAATCAAGGGATAACTTCCTCAATCAATGGAGAAATTGTTCCATGTCTTCACATAGACTTCATGTTTGATTTTCTACAACTAATTAACTCAAGATGAATTAATTAATTATTTTACAAATAGCTGCTAAGATCAAATTCGAATTTTAATTCTCAATTTTAGTTTAGGGACTAACTAAAATTGGAATGTATCCCGAAATGCTATTTATAGCAGTGCTAATTTTAGCACTTCTATTTTTATCATTTCTCGTTTCTATTTCAACACTCCCTCTCAACAAGAAAGGGATTATCAGTAACCCCAATCCTATCTCTATGGAACTTGAACTTGCATTTTGACAATGCCTTAGTCAAAATATTTGCATCCTGTTCCTCGGTTGAAACATACAGCAACAACATGATCCTCTTGACCAAAAAGTCTTGAAGATGGGTGATACCAAATATCAATGTGCTTGGACCTTTCATGAAAAACTGGATTCTCAGAGAGTTTGATACAACTCTGATTATCGCAATAGATCATAGTTGGATCCATCCTCTAACCAAAAAATCCCACTAGAATCTTCTGCATCCAAATGGCCTCACATCCATGTATTTAGCCTCTGTTGAGCTAAGTGCAACACACCTCTGTTTCCTGCTATACCAGGAAACTGCCGCTGAACTAAGTTTGAAGCTCCAGAAGTGCTCTTCTGGTCTGATGGACTCCCTGCCCAATCTACATTTGTGAAGCGCTAAAGCTTCACTCCCTCTGTCCATCTGTACCACAATCCATATTGAGATGTGCCTTTGAGGTATCTCAGCACATGCTTTGCTACCTTCCAAAATAGCTTAGTAGGCTGAACCATAGCTTGACTCAGCTGGTTAACCACAAAGCATAAGTCTGGTCGTGTGTTCACTAGATACATCAGTGAACCCACAAGCTACCGATAAAAAATAGCATCTACTACCTCACCTGAAGTAGCATCCTCCTTCCTCCAATTCCCAGCTAGAGGAGTCTGCATGGGCTTACACTTCTCCATGTGGAAGCGCCTGAGTATCTCATTGGCATACTTGCCTTGAGACACAAATACTTCACCATCTTTTTGCCACACTTCCATGCCTAGAAAGTAGTGCATAAGACCTATGTCTTTCATCTCAAACTCTCTTGCAAGTCCTCCTTGCAAGACTTGATCAACTAATCATCACCTATCAAAATCAAATCATCCACATAAAGAACAATGATCAATGGCTTACCTTCTACCATGATTTGGTAAAGGTTCGCATCTGCTTCACTCCTGGTGAAGCCCAACTTGGTGAAATAGCTGTTGATCTTGGTGTACCAAGCACGAGGTTCTTGCTTCAACCCATACAAATCCCTCTTGAGTCGGCACACATGTGACTCACGATCGAAGGTCTCAAAACCTTCTGGATGCTCAATGTACACCTCTTCCTCAATCTTCCCATTGAGGAACACTGTCTTCACATCCATCTGATAGATCTTCCAACCCATCTAAGCTGATAGTGCTAACATTGATCTAATAGATGAGTACCTTGCTACAGGAGAAAAGGTCTCATCGTAGTCGATCCCCTCGACCTGTGAGAAACCTCGGGAATCAAACCTTGCCTTATGTTTCTCAACACTACCATCAGCTGCCTGCTTTACCTTGTAAAGCCATCTGGAACTAACCACTGACTTGTCATGAGGTCCTGGGACAACATCCCACACACTGTTCCAAATGATAGAGTCGTACTCCTCTACCATTGCATCAACCCAGACTGGTTGTTGCAATGCCTCCTTGAATGAAGAAGGTTCAGACTCTACACACTCCCCAACCAGGGCCATGTAACCAGTGTATCACTCAGGTGACCTCCTCTGTCTACACTGAGAATATGGTTGTCCCACATTCTCCTGCACATCTAGCATCAACCTGTCAGCTTCCCTTGAGCGTTTCCACCCATCTCTGGAAGACTCAGCATGAGTGGATGTCTCCACTCCCAGATCCTCTACATGCGGGTGCTCCACATCAATCTCAGGCTCCTCCTCCTTAGGAACTGAAAGTTCCTCCTCTGCATGCAACTTGAGCTCCCTCTCAAGTGATACTCACATGGCTTTCTACTCGTCGAACTTCAGATCTCTGCGTACCACTGTCCTCTGGCTGGTAGGAAGGTACACCCGATAGTTGTGGGGTGTATCAGTGTACCCCACAAGTATCCCCAACTCAGCTGTTGGATCTAGATTTCTCTGGGCATCTTTGGTCGCATGGCAATAAAACGATGATCCAAAGATCTTGAAGTGACTCACATCTAGTCGCTTCCTGAAAAAGGTCACCATAGGTGTCTTCATTCCCAGTATACGGTGTGGGCTTCTGTTATGCAAGTATTGTGTTGTATTGCATGCCTCAGCCCACAAATGAAGTGGTAGTCTTTGGTCATGCAACATCGCTTGAGCTGCTCCCACAATCGATCTATTCTTACTTTCGGCCACCCCATTCTGTTGTGGGTTATGGGGTGCTGTCAACTCCCGTTTAATTCCTTCTGTAGCACAGAAGTCCTTAAACTATTTGGAGACATACTCTCCACCATTGTCGCTACGCAAGGATTTTCTTTCCAGATTCTTTCTCTGCCAAGGCTTTAAACTCACAAAACCTCAAGAAGGTCTGATCCTTATTTTGCATAAAGTACATTTAGCATCTACGAGAAAAATCATCAATAAAAATAACGTAGTACCTTTGTTTAGCGGTGGAGGCTGTAGAGAATGGTCTAAAAACATCTGTGTGAACTCGTTCCAGGATTGCTCCAGCTCTACTGTCTTGATCCTGAAAGGAATATTTCACATACTTACCTAAGGTACAACCTTTGCATGTATCCTTCTGCTCAAGTTTTCCCTTGGGAAGTCCGGTAGAAATCTGCTGCACGATCTTCAGGGCCCCATGGTGCAAGTGGCCCAATATTCTATGCCATAGCTCACCAACATCTTGGCTTTGCACCACCTCTAATTTGGAACTCAGTGTAGCACATTCGTCTACCTCCAACTCGTAGAGATTCTTAACTCGAATCCCAATCCTCTTGGTCTATCCGGTACCAATATGCCTCAGGAATACCTTTCCTTTACTAAAGACTACATCATAACCTTTATCTTCTAGCATAGTGACAGACACAAGATTCTTCTTCAGACCTGGTACATACTTTACATCAGTTAGGGTGAGTGGAGCTCCATGCTCCCTTTGAAACACAATAGTACCTTCACCTAAAACACGGTACTTTCCATCATCATCCATATCGATCCGCATCTGGAGATCCTTCTCCTCCAGTGTACTGAAAAGATTCTTGTCGCCGGACATGTGGAAAGAGGCTCCACTATCCAGGTATCAAACACATCCCACCATGGATGAAACCATGCATGTGATGAGAGAGAAATCCAACTCGAACTGTGAGGCCAGTGCATCACTGTCTGATCCCTTCGAGGATCCCTTCTTGGATTTCTTCTGTGGACAATTCATAGCATAATGGCCCACCTCATAACAATGAAAGCATCACACTTTCGATTTATCAAACTTCTTCCCACCATGGGAAGAACTGGATTTGGGATGGGACGCCTTCCCTTTCCCTTTCCTCACCTTACTCGCTAAGGCTATATTTTCTTCATCATCTTGTTTTGATGAAGATCCATCTCTGGTGCTTCTTCTTATCTTCTCCTGCATCAGATCCGACCAAAGTCGTTCCCAATCTGGCAGTTTCTTTCGTCCATTAACCGAGTCTTGGTAGCTATGCCAGCTCTTAGGAAGACTGAGAAGAGCAAGACTCACCATGTCATCATTGGTAGTCGTGATCCCTACACTTCCAAGCTCATCCCTACAGGTGGTGAGCTTGTTCAAATATGTAGAGATCGTGTTGCCCTTTTCACACTTGATTTTCCAAAGCTTGTCTTTTAGCGCCAGCTTCCTTTGATCGCTGCTGTTCTAATATAGATCTTTCAATGTTTTCCACATCGAAAATAGTGTCTCCTTCCCATGGAGGCTCGAGACAATGTGGTCTCGAACTCCCTCCAGGAGGATTCTCCTCACTATAGCCACACATTTCTTCCATTCCACCAATTTTTTAGCATTAGCCACTGCTGGCTTGGGGACTTCTTGATCAATGAAGTCCTTTAGACTATTGTCCTCTAATACTACTTCCATGCAATCCTTCCAGGTTATATAATTCGAGCTGCCATCAAGGGCATACTCGAGTCTTAAATCGTTGAACACCATTGGGGAAATTTGAGATGTGATAAGAATTCGAATTCTATAATCAGGAACTTGAAACTTGAAACTTCTCCCTTCTTTGTATACTATTCTTCACTTTGATCACCTTCACTCTGATACCATGTAGAATTTCCCATTGTAGATCGATAGATTATGCAATATACTAAAACAAAATACAAGATTTACTTCTACAACAAACTTGCGGAAGCTTAATCGAATATGAGAAAGATCAAATAGAACACATATAACTGAGAATGAGAAAACAATCACACATGAACACAGAAGAATACTCTGGGGAAAGCCTCAGCTAAAAACCCCAATCTCTGTATTATCATACAAGTGGAAATATGTTCATATTACACAAAGCATTAGCTCACAAGCTATCTTGTTCTCAGTACAATCCAACAATTATAGCCCACAGACTGAATAGACACAAGATATGCCTTCCCTCAGCCTTCCAAGCCTCCTATTTCCTTGCGCAGTTTTCCTTGGGGTCCAATGCTGCCACCTGTGTGAATTGGCCTCATCACACACTCATCAAACCCAAAAGTAACTGCACAATCTCCAAGGAATGAATTCCTTCTGCATGCAAGAGATATCCTCCATGGAATATTCCTGCAACTGATAGTACACTATCCCATCATATGATCTCAACTGGGTCTATGTCTGAACTGACATGCATGAGTTATTTATGAGAGAATATTCAGTTATCTGAAGTGCAACAGTTACATGCATGCATGCATTAACTAACTGAACTCACAGTTAGTTCAACAAACTATTTGAACTAATCTAACTGGACTTAACTCAGTTAATTGAGATAACTAATTACAGCTCAAAGTACAACTCATCATGATCTCCTTTAATCAAGGGATAACTTCCTCAATCAATGGAGAAACTGTTGCATGTCTTCACACAGACTTCATTTTTTATTTTCTACAACTAATTAACTCAAGATGAATTAATTAATTATTTTACAAACAACTCCTAAGGTCAAATTTGAAATTTAATTCTCAATTTTAGTTTAGGGACTAACTAAAATTGGAATGTATCCCGAAATTCTATTTATACCAGTGCTAATTTTAGCACTTCTATTTTTAGCATTTCTTGTTGCTATTTTCAACACTATATTAGTTCCACAAATAGTTTGAAACTAATTTAACTGAACATAACTCAGTAAACTAAGTGATCTAATTACAACTCACAATTAAACTCATCCTAGACCCCTATAACTTAGGGAGAACATATACAGGACTTCAGAAAGACTTTCAACTCAAAATTCCTAAGCTAATTAAGTTAATTTAAACTTAATTAACTATTTACAAGTTGCTATGAGAATAGAATTTGATTTTAATTCTTAGTTTAATTCAAAGAAAAATTAAACTAAAATTTCTTGTTGCCATTTCTCAAAAGTTTTTAGAGATACAACTGTTTTGATATTAAGCTCCTAAAAGTAAGAAGAAAAATGTGTGCATTTTTTAAATTTGCATAAGTTTTGTTTGAAAAATCAGTATGAAGTAATTCAAAGAGCATAGTAAAGCATAGATATCATTATTTGGTTCCAATATACTTCAAAACCAAAAAATGGATACTCCCAGTAAGCAACCAGAAATCTCTTCTATGACACATGAAAAAGAGGAAAAAATGAAACATGATATATCAAAATTATGAGACCGAGTAAAACAAATTCCACTCTCACAAAGAGTAACCAAAAATGAATTGGAAGCGATGATGAATGTTAAGATGGATGTTTTAGAAGTAAAAATAAAAAGGGACATGGAAGGTTTGAAGGATGGTTTAAAATTTTGACATGGAAACAATGATGAATGTCAAGATGGAAGGTTGATGGAAGGGTTGACAAAGTTCCTGTAAGAAAGGCTTCCCAATGGTGACAAGGTAATCCATTAAAATCATGATGAGGACAAAAGGAATATAAATTATGATTTTAGAGTCTCCAATGTTGGGTTTAAGACCCACCACATTCCAAATATTGATATGAGGAAGTTTGATGGCAAGGATCCAGTAACATGGATACTACGGATGAAGAAATATTTTTATCTCCGTGATGTGCAACACATAAAAGAGGTACACATTTCATCTTTATATTTGGAACCCAATCAATGTGTATGGTGTCGATGGCTTTGTTCTTGTAAACCACTTTTAACTTGGTCAATTTTTACGGAGGAAATGATAGCACATTATGAGGATACACAGAACAACACCTTCTTTAGCCAATTGATAAATCTCAGACAAAAGGGTTCAATGGCGGAGCACATTAAGGACTTCCGAAATTTGAATACTAGGGTAATTGATATTCTAGAAGAGCATAGGATTGATGTCTTCATAGGGCCTTTAAATGATAAAATCCAACATGAGGTTCACCTTTGGGAACTTGATTTATTGGAGAAGGAATTCAAGGTGGCAAGAAATGTTTAAAGAAAAATTATGGAAACAAGGAAGTCTACAACTCACAACTATAAATATGGAAGTGTTGTTTCTCCTAGCCTTCCACAACCTACAAGGTTGACACCACAACAAATGGAGGAAAAAAGACAAAAAGGATTTGTTATAGTTTTGATGTAAAAAACACTAAAAGTCATAAATGTGTGGAAAAGAAATTATTTTACATAGATTGTGAAGAGGAGGAAGAAAAGGAACAAGAAACATCAAAGGAAGAGGATATACACCAGGAACCAACCCTAGAGAAAGAAGAAATGAATCCAACCATATCTTGTAATGCATTGGCGAGAATTACCACTCCTAAAACTTTCACCATAGAAGGATATATCAAGAATAAGATGGTAATAGTGCTGATTGATTCAGGAAATACCCATAATTTTATTAATTGTAAGATAGCCAAGGAATTTAATTGCTTTCTATATCCAACACCAGAGTGTCAAGTGATGGTTGCAAATGGAGGAACTATAAATTTCTTTGGAAAGTTCCATAATATCAAGCTAAACATGGGGGTATATGTATTGAATAGTCCAATGTTTTCTATTCCAATGGGTGGTGTTGATGTTGTACTAGAAGTCCAATGGTTATAATCTTTGGGGATGATAGCTTTTAATCTTCAAGAATTTTTCTTGAAATTTTTTTATCAAGGAAAGGAAGCTGAATTAAGGGGTATCATAGGGAAACCGAGGAACATAATCATATCTGATGGCATAAAAAATGTTATGAGGAAATAATAATGGGGTGTAATTGCACAATTATTCTCACTAGAGGTTCAAACATCGAAATCATCTATGTCTTTAGATCTCCAAAAAGTCTTGCACAATAATTCTAAGGTATTTGAGATTCCCAAAGGCCTCCCACCTATTTGTGATTATGATCATGCTATTAATTTGATTCGAGGAAGTTTTCCTCCAAACATTAGGCCTTATAGATATCCCTATGCCCAAAAGAGTGAAATTGAACGTATGGTTTCAAAAATGCTAGAGGTCGGTATAATTCAACCTAGTCAAAGTTATTTATCTGCTCCAGTTGTATTAGTACACAAGAAGGATGGATCATGGCATATGTTCCGGATTATAGGGAGATAAATAAGATCATTATTAAATATAAGTTTCTGATTCATGTCATTGATGAATTTTTGTATTAATTACATGGAGAAATTTACTTCACCAAGTTGGACCTTCGTTTAGGATATCATCAAATTAGAATGAAGACTGAAGACATTCCAAAAATAACATTCAGAACTCATGAAGATCATTATGAATTTTTTCATGCCTTTTGGCCTTACTAATGCACCTTCCACATTTCAAGTTTTGATGAATTCCATTTTCAAACTCTTCCTTAGAAAATTTGTGTTAGTAATTTTTTATGATATACTAATCTACAACAAGTCTTGGAAGGATCATGTTCAACATGTTGACAGGCTGCTCAAACTATTGAAGGAGAAATAATTATATGCAAAAACCTCCAAATTTGTCTTTCGAGTACAGGAGATGGAATAATTGGGTCATATTGTATCTCATGATGGTGTTAAGGTAGAACCTAACAAAATTAAATCCATTAGGGAATGGAAAATCCCCACAACCCTAAAGCATCTTCAAGGATTTCTCAAGTTGACATGGTATTATTGCAAGTTTGTTAAGAATTATGGGAGAATAGCAGCACCTCTAACAACATTACTAAGTAAAGATGCATTTTCTTGGAATCCATAAGCAACTAAGGCCTTTGAACATATTAAAGAGGAAATGCGCCAAGTACTAGCCTTAGTGATTCCATACTTCACAAAAACCTTTATTGTGGAATGTGATGCCTCAAGAAATGGAATTGGTTTTTTTTTTAATGCAAGAAGGAAGACCCATCGCTTTTGAAATTCGTCCAATAAAGGGAAAATATTTACACCAACCTATTTATGAGAAGGAAATGTTGGAAATACTACATGCACTAAAGTAATGGTGACCTTACCTAATGGGAAGACACTTCAAGGTAAAAACAAATCATGATAGTCTTAAATACTTTTGGAACAAAGGTTGTCTTTAGAAGAGAAACAAAAATGGGACAAAGAGATGTTGGGTTATGGCTTTGAAATAATCTACAAAAAATGGAAGAAAAATGTTGTTGCAGATGTACTCAAGAAAGGATGAGGATGTGGAAGCATTTCTTTGTGCAATTTCCATTATCCAACCTGTTTGGATAACTGAAGCAAGAGATGAATGGAAGAATGATGAAGTGGTATGGACACTCATTCAAATGTTGCAGCAAGATCCCAATACATATGATACATTTATATGGAAAAATGATTCATTATGGTACAAAGATCGCTTATATATTTGTAAGAATTCCCAACCCAAACAAATGATTCTTTTGTAATTTCACTCCTCCCCCTTAGGAGGGCACTCAATATTTTAAAAACCACACAGTCAAGAAGGAATTTTTTGGGATGACCTTAAATTTGATATTCAAAAGTTTGTGGCATAATGTTTGGTTTTCCAACAATATAAAGATGAGACAATTAAGACCTCGAGTCTATTACAAACTATAGCCATTCCAAGTCAATGTTGGGAGGTGGTCTCAATGGATTTTATCACAGTTTTACCCAAGTTTGAAGGAAAGCATGTCATCATGGTGGTAGTTGATAGACTTACCAAGTATGTACACTTTTGTGCATTAACATATAATTTTAAATCTAGTACAATTGCTACTTCATTTATGGAAACAATTTAAAAGATACATGGAAACCCAAAGATTATTGTGTGACAGAGATCCCATTTTCAATGGAAATTTTGGGATGGAATTATTTTCTTGTATTGGTACCCAATTAGCTCATAGCTCATATTATCATCCTCAATCTGATGGGAAAACTGAGATAGTGAACAAATGTTTGGAAGGATATCTTCATTTCTTTGTATCTGATAAACAAACACAATAATTCAAGTGGTTACCTTTGGATAAATGGTGGTATAACACTTCCTTCCATATTGAAGCAAAGATTACCACATTTATGGCACCTTATGAATATAATCCACCATCCATCACATCATCTTTAAGAGCAAATTCTAAGGTTCAAGTAGTGGAAGATCACATTGAGAATCAACAACAAGTTTCGGCAACTCTTAAAGGACAACCTCACGCTAGTGCGAAATTGAATGAAACAACAGAGAGGTCAGCATTGCAGTGAAATAATTTTTGATGTAGGCGACTGGGTATTTTTATGACTACAACCATACAAAGAAATGTACCTCAAGCAAGCTAAAAAGGATAATAAATTATCACCCAAGTACTATGGTCCTTATAAGGTGTTGCAAAATATTGGTACTATGGCATACAAATTCGACTTGCCTACATCTTCCTGAGTACACCCATTTTTCCATGTTTCATGCTTAAAGAAGGTTATCGGTGACAAGCTCCCAGTTCAAACAGTATTTCAAAAACTTTTTTTTTTAAGCTGTGGTTCACGATCACTGAGTGGTCGCTACATCCACAGTAAATATCGGGGCAGATCCACCCGAAGGGATCTGCCCGTCGGCCAATCTTAACAGGCCTAACCCCGAGGGCGTCAAGGAGATTTGACCCTGTGACCTCCCAACTGGGAAAGTACTTAGCAACGGGAACTCGACCAATTGAGCTATCCCTTGGGGCTAGTATTTCAAAAACTTGACGAAGAAGGAAAAATCATATTTGAGCTTGAAGCAATCATAGAAACAAGAACTCAATAGTTACAAAATCAATTAATTTCAGAGTATCTCATTAAGTGGAAGAACTTACCTTTTGAAGATTCTACATGGAAGGATGAGAATTTTATACAGAAGCATCTAGAATTACTCAAGCGACGAGGGCAACACTTTTTGGAAGGAGAGGGGCATGTTAGGCCCCTATAATACTAGTGTATGCCCCTTATTGTTATTGTTAGTGTAGCCCCTTATTGTTATTGTTGTGCCCATGTAGCCCCATATTGTTATTGGTGTGCCCCATAGAATCCCACTATTGTTATTGTTGTGCCCTTACATTATTATTGTTATGTAGGATTTGATTATATTGTGACCCCTTAGACTTTTATATATACCAAGGAGGTCTTATCATTTTTATCACCCAATAATTGTTCATTTAGGTGATGTAAAGGAGGTTTCCCCCTTGAAGAGGTTATTTCTCAATTCGTTGATCTGTATTTTGTTTTGTTTTCTAAGCTATTTGCATAACAAGTTGAAAGTAAATTTTATGGGAAAACTTATTGATTACTGATTCTAATCAAAACAACATAAAAATGGTGGAAATAGGCTCCTACAAACTATTAAAAATTAGCTCTTCCCTTTTAGCTAATCAAGAGGATCAATTGCTCCCTATCACATTAGTGCATTTATCTGGGATTAAAAATTTATTAAAGATATACATTAATTTGTATGAACCCATCCCATATACATAAAATAAGATCTCAAGCCCACTCACCAACCTCAAAGATGAATTAATCCTTATTTAAAAGACATTGTCAAAGAATAATTGTATAAATTACTTGATGTGTCATTCTTCTATCCAATTTTAGATAGTGAAAGGGTATCTCCTTTAGTCATTGTTCCCAAAAAAAATGGAAAAAGGATGATTTTTTTTTATTACATGGAACTTAATAAATCCACAAGGAATGATAATTTTCCCATGCGCTTCATTGACCAGGTCCTTGATGTACTGGTGAAGAAAAAATTATTTTCCTTCTTTGATGGTTTTAGTAGGTATAATAAGATTTAACCAGTTTCAAAGATAAAGATAAGACAACTTTCACTTGTCCTTGGGAGAATTTTTGTTATAATTTCCTTCCATTTGGTTTATGTAATGCCCCTACCACTTTTCAAAGGGTTGTGTTTAGAATATTTTCTAATCTCGTACATGATTGAGTAGAAATTTATATGTATGTCTTCACAGCCTATGTGAATGACTTTCAAGAAGCTCTCCAATATTAGCAAGGTCTTGCAAATATATGGGGATATGAACCTCTCCTTAAGCCATGAAAAATGTTTGTTTCTAATAAATGAGGGGGATTTTCTAGGACATTTTCTCTCCTCAAAATTGATTCAAGTGGATCCTAGTAAGGTGGTAATCATAAAAAAACCTTCATATACCTAAAAAATAAAGAGATGTTAGAAGTTTCTTAGTCCTTTTAGGGTACTATATGAATTTTATAAAGGATTTCAGTAAAATTTCCTCACGAGGGATTCACTTAGTGAACCTCTGACATATCACGTGCATTCGTGGCATATTAAACAATACCCTTAATTTGACTACGTATTGGAAAATCCCTCTAAAAATCACATTATTTAACCCCCTATCAATATGAACCCAATATAGCTACCCAATTTAAAAACCCCTACTTTCACTAGATATTGTAGGTATCCCTTTTTTCATTAACATTTTTTACCCCTTTATATTTTTTTCGTTAACTTTAAGCTGCATCCCTTATATTTGCCAATATAAAAACCCTTTACCCCCTATATATCCACCAATATATTATGTCATTTTTTCCTCAATATATATCCCCCAATATGAACCCACTTGGTATGATATTTCTCTCCTAGTGAAGCCCTTGAGAATTTCCTCTTCTTTATTTTCTTTGTTGACCAAAGATGTTGAGTTTTGTTGAATAGATCCATGCCATAAAGCACTCAATAGAATAAAGGAAAATTTAATGAAAACACCTATTCTTAAAGATCATGATTTGCCCTTTCCCTTTCACATCCACACAGATGCATTAGACAGGGAAATTGGAGCAACTTTAGGTCAACTTGAGGGTAAAATCCCACCTACATCATTGGTAAGAATCTGTCAAAAGTTGAATTGAAATACACTGTAACTAAAAAAGGATACCTCGTTGTTGTATAATATTTCAATAATTTAGACATTATATCACTGTTCACCAAGTCTTTGTACATATTGGCCATGCAACAATTAAATATTTAATGAACAAGCCAAATGTAAATTCTATGATAATAAGGTGGTTATTTCTTTACAACAAATTGATAATTGTTGTTGACAAAGCAGGGAAAGAAAATGTTGTTGCATATTTCTCGTCAATATTAACTTTTTCAGAAGATGCATGGACATATTTTCTACATCTCACTTTTATATCCATGTTATGTTGAAATTTACAACTATCTATCCAATGGCTAACTCCCTCTTCACTTGTCCTCAAGGGATAAATGAAAAATCATTAGAAAAAGTTCCTCCTATACTTGGATTTGTGGAAGTTGCTTCAATTTGGGACCTAATTAGGTTTTAAGAAGATATGTGAGCGGGGATGGGGTCTATGGGATTCTCTAAGCCTCTCATGATTTACCTTGTGGAGGTCATTTTGTTGTAAGAAGGAGAGTCTACAAGATCTTGCAAGTAGGATACTTTTGGCCAACTCTTTACAAATATGCCCAAAGATACACTACAAAATGTCATGAGTGCTAAAGAATGGGGAAGCATACAAGGATGAAATTTCCCTTCAACCTCAAGTTTATTTTGAGCCATTTTAAAAATGGGGCATGGAATTCATTAATCCTATTGTTCCCCCATATGGACAAAAAAATTTGAATAATCATTATATGCAATGATTACTTGACTAAATGAGCTGAAGTAAAAGAAATATAGGAATCCATAGAAATAAAGGTAGTTGAGTTCTTAACAAAGAACATTCTCTACAATTTCAACTTTCCAAGAGAGTTAGTGATAGATCAAGGCACCCAATTTATTTCCAATGTATTTGAGGGGATAATGAAACAACATCACATTTGCCATCAAAATTCCACTCCATACTACCCCCAAGCAAATGGGAAAGTAGAGGTCACCAACAAATCTGCAAATAACACTCTTACTAAGGTAATTAGTGGCAACAATAAAGACTAGGCAAAAATGCTTGTGAGGCTAATTGGGCCTACAATACAACTTGGAAAACTACCACTAGTTTCACTCCCTTTGAGCTAGTTTATAAAAATAAGGATTTGTTACTATTGAGTTTGAATACAACACTTTAAGTATGGAATCTCATATAGATATGGATTTTACCAAGGCACAAACTAAAAGTATACAACAACTAAATTCCTTGGATGAGTACAAGATGTAGGAATTTTTTCATACTGACGTAGTCCAACTATAAAGAAAAAACTTGGCATGATAAGCACATCAAAACCAAAGACTTCCAAGAGGGTGATTGTGATCTCTTATATGATTTAGGTTTACTGAATTTAAATGAAAGATCATGACTAGATGGTTGGGACCTCATATGGTGGAAAAAATCTATGATAATGGCTTTCTTAGTATTAGAACCATAGATGAGGAGTAGATACCACTATCAGCGAATAGTTACAAACTGAAAGTTTACAAGAAGCCCCTTTCCAAGGATGAATTTACAGTTTCAATAAGGAATTGAATGTGATTGAGAGCATTAGTTCTCCCAATCCATCCAGCTCATGACCAAAAAAAAATAATACTCACACGTGAAAACCTCTTTTTAGGTGCTTTCCTTGGTTAAATGTAGCCGTTTCTTTCTAGCCGTTGAATGATAGATCTCTCTATTTAACTTGTTGTTGGATCTGGTTCTTCATCTTGTCCTGACAATGAACCACACTTTCTGGTTTGAAACGTGTCGACAAATGAATTTTGATGTGATTATTGCCGAAAACCTTCTCTATAAAAATAAGGAAATTCAAATAAATAATTATTTATTTAAATATTCCTAAGGTATTTAGCCAAATGTGACAATGAATAATTATTAAATAATGATTTAATAACAATTCCTAGAGAAAATTAAACAAATAATCATTTATCTAATTATTCTCATGGGGTTTTTTGATTTAAATCATAAAATAATTTAATAAAAGTGGTTTACTAAATTATTTTCCATAGTGAAAGTGATTTTACTATGGTAAAATTAAATCCACATGGTGTATTTTGATCCACCTAGTTAGAAATGGTTAGGTGATCATTTTTTGGTGATAACAGATTGCCCCCACACATATGAGTGTTAGGAGAAAATCGTATGATCAAAATACATTGTAGATTACACTTCCACAAGACACCAAAAGGGGAGTCAGAGAGAGAGAGAGATATATGAAGCAAGTCAAGGATGGACAAATAATGGAGGGGGCGAGACCTACAATACTGATAGAAGTCTCCTTTTATGTGGTAGTACATGATCTCAAATGAGGGGGAGGCATACCCATACCCGTTGACATAACTAAGTACAAATAATAATGGTGAGCCCAACAATGTGGGACTGAGATACAAAGTACATCATACATGATACATGATACATTCAATGGGCCAGAAAATAATATAATGGATCCCATATACATAATGCACCTAGAAAAACATAGGTCGGGACTAAATAATATAACATCTGAGTACATGAGATATAATTCCCCTCAAACTGACATGGGGAGGGGGGATCACAACCGAATAAGTCCTGCTAAATAGGGAAGGGCTCTGAAGATTTGAATGGATCATCTAAAGGAGACATGCATGTTGTGGGCGCTGCAAGCGGTGGAAACTAAACCCATCAAATTTATGGAACTGCATTTGAGGTTGGATCAACATCTATGGTAATTCGGGCATGTAGGGGGCTACCTGAAGGGCCACCCCCTTGTGAGGTCTGAAACATCTCACACACACCCAAGAAGCACTGGGATAATCATCTAGATCACCGAACCGTCAAGCATACGAATCTCAATCATGTGATAAGGATCTGATGTTGAGCATGTGAGAAACAACCAAGTCAAAGGGAAATAATGAGTCCCTTTGCTTGATTTAGGGTATCGAACAAAGATGGGAGCTGGAACCAAGGTACACCGCCCTCTAGACTACTCTTCTATAATAAATGTGTTAAGGTAGATAGAAGAGAGGCCACCAGCGTTGAGGCAATGAGGAATCCTCAACAAAGGCATGAGGGAACATAGCAGAGTGACTAATGGACTGACACCAGGGATGATGATGGAAGGAAACATGATGGATGGAGGACTGATGATTTCCCTTGTTAGAGCATAATAAAAATGGTTGACTTGGTAGTGACTGACTTGAATCTAGAGGGGATGGTAAATTACTCAAATGGGGGTTCGGAAAAGATGGAGAAGAAGGAATGGAGACCAAATATGAGTAAAATGGAAGAAATGTGACATGACGATGAATGAAGCACTATAACAGGACACAGTGGGGGCTTAAAATAGACTCCATAAGTACAAGGGTGACACATCTCAAATGCTCTGAACAAGGGTGACTCGATGATGCTGCCACATGGGGGAGGCTCGGTGGGGACCATAAAAGCATGAGTAAATGATGATTACTCATGATGAAAATCAACACGAGAGTCAACCAATGCAAAGATAAAGTGGTACCAGAGAACAGGTGGCTCAAATGAAGAGATTTGGTTTTAAGAGGCGACAAAGTGAGACTTCATGGAAAAATGGCTTCTGGGTGAAGTGTCAAATTACCAAAAAAAGATAGAGACCCATTATGGAACTCAGTGAGAGCTTTAAAATAGTGTTGATGATTCGTCAAATTGAGCTACGATTTGGTCGCAATGGGTGAGAAAAAAAACTAGGGTTTTTCCTTTAAAAGGGCTTTTTGCCTCCAAAATTAATTCATTTGCATAATGAGTTGTGGACAATTTGGAGAGGATGAGAAGGCCCTAAATCTTATGGAGAATGTAGCAGAAAATGAACCATTGGAATCAGGATCTGCGACTTTCAGGTAGCTGGCCTTACTCGTCTAAAAATTACCTTAATGCTTCTTGGAAGAATGGTTTCTGGTGAAGAATTAAGGTAAGAAAAGAATACATGAATGAACTACTAGAGAAGGTCTAGGATCATCCCCACCCACAAAGTCAAACATGTGGATCGGGTGGTAAGTGTGGCATCACTTAGAGTAGAATGTTTGAACATGTGGTATCAATGATCTACAATATGTGATGTGTATATGGCTCATCGGAGAGGTCGGTAGGACAAACTATACGAAGAATGGGAGGATAATTGACCATACCTAGATCATTGGGGTCTAGGATGAAACTTATGTTAATCAAGTGAGAAGGTGGCTAGGGGGGTATCATGCCCCCAATCATGGGATAATTTCCCCAAACATGTGTGATGGAGAAGACTTATATGGTATGCAAAGGTGGTAATGATGCCCCCTAGTAGGAGGAGTTTGCGGAGCACCATTGTGTTCTAAGTGCTTAAATAAGGTATTCAAGCATCTCAGCCCAACTGGCATGATATCCTCCAAATGATGATGAGATATAGGGGCATATGTGGCCCACAGAATGGATAGATGGAGTATGCTATGGGCATAAATGATGTATTTAGAGTAGTGGACTCCAAACACATTTTTATGATGTGGTTCACAATTTGTTTATGTTTGTCTTCTTATGGGAAGAATGGATATATATAGTGAGAGAAAGGAAATGGTGGATTACCAATCTCATTTGTTACTACATATATGGATCAAATGGACTAAATTTCTGGGTTCGCATACATGGTGTCACTATGCCAAAGAGTGGCTTCGAATATAATGAACTAATGCTCACCTAGAAAACATAGTGGTTGGAAAAAAAACAATGTCAAAGGGAATGGGTTTTTGATATAAGATATATGAATGATGAATTGGATCATCCCTGTCGTGATCTGGAGTGGTATGAGACTCTAGAGGTTCTTCAATATGGGGAAGAATAATGGCACTAGAGTTGACATTACCAAAAGCACTAGGAGGGTTTGGGAGAATTGCTTCTCTTGGACACTCAAAAGTGGATGCCCCCTTACCCAACCATTGAGTGGTAATGTAATGGCCACAAGGTGGATGTGATTCAAATTCATGGGTTCAAAGTAAGGGGTCGTTAAACCAATCGACCTCACCATGGATGAAGTCTTTGGACTCCACAACATATTAGTCATGGGTCTATTGTGGAAGAAAGTACGCATGATGGTGCATATCATCCCAAGGGTAATCGGGGGTGGTCATAGCTTCCATATTATCTTCATCAGAGTGGGACTTTGGGAGTAATGGAAGAAGAAATACCACATGATGAGGAAATGTTACCTGAAGCATCTTCATGAGAAATGAGGTTCACATATGCATTTTCATGACTGGGAGACATATGATTAGTAGAGGGGACATCTACCTATGTTGAGACCAATGTGTCCACTGAAGGAGTATCAACTTCTATGTCTCAATGATAAGTGACCGATGGGTGTTATTGGAAGCCTATCCCACCGACCCTACACCTACACTACAAAGATTGTTTAGCCCTAATGCCCAAGTGGGCTTAATCTATGTGTGTTGATTTATTAAGGTAGAGTGTTTAAAGTCTTGGCTTGGTGGTGTTAACCAAGCTCTTGTTCGCTTAAGGTGTGAGTGTGTGAAAAATATGTGTCAAGTGGATGAGTTAATTAAGCATGTTTCATGATGCCATATGCTGCTGAAAGTAAAATTCTAAAATATTGTAAATGAATCTGAAATGACAGAAAAGTAAAAAAATCAATTAAGCATACACAACCCCACCCACGAGGGATACCAAGGAACTAAGAAAGAGAAGGCAAACAAGTTACTCAAAGACACATAAAGAGGCCAAAAAGATCTGATGTCAAGGGACTGGGATCTAAAGGCCCTAAGCTGTTGAAAATGGTGCAGACAAACAACAAAAATCAAAAGTGAAAATTGTTGTAAAGGACAAGTATGAAGCTCTAAGACCTAGGATGCTCAAGGGGATCCTAAGGGGGAAAAGGCAAACCCAAAATCTAAAGTGAGAAAAGGTAAAATAAACCTATCCAATGGATATGAAAAGTAATGGATCAGATCTGAAAAACAAAGGCTAAAAATGTTGAAAACCCTAGACTCCTCACTCAACAAATGTCTTCCTAACAATGTGGAGGAGTACTCTAAACCCTAGGGGGTTATTTCCTTCCTAAAAGAGACAAAACAAGTGGCTCTATGCCTAAGGAATACTAATTAACAAAGTTGAATAACCCAAACCAGTCTGCAGATAGTACTCTCGGCAAAACTGTAAAAAAATTTGAAATTTTTTTAGAAAAGTCGTAGAACGCAAGTACTGACCTATTTTCAGTGAGAGTGGAGTTCCCGGGCCAAAAAGTGCACTCTGTAGTGCAATAAAGGGGCAAAATGTGTGCTCTGCCCCCGAGAGTCTTGGTCGACAAATCTTACGCAAATGTTATCTTCTCTTGCTCAGTTGGTACCTGTGACTTGCGGAAATAACAAGAAACCCGACATAATCTAAAAATTTGACAAAATAGGGTTTAAAAATGGAAATAAAAATTGAGAGGCCTAAAAAATGGCTAAAGAAACCTTAAAATTTCTAAAACTTCAGTCACCCAAGAACACGGTTATTAAACCAGTGGAGCTACCATTTTTGGATGACAAATATGTAACTAAATACCCAGTGGAGTCGCCATTTGTTAGTGTGAAAATTCCTAGAAGGTGTACCAAAAATCCTCACTTAAGTCACTAGGTGACAAGTGACCCTAACAACAATTTGATGGTTGTTGTCATTCTAGATTTGCAATACAAATGGGAAATCTGCAGTAAAAGAAAACAAGATCCAAAACAAATAGCAGCAAAATAATGTATCTAGAATAATAACCCAATTGGAAAGACAATTTTAAATGAATAAATGTTTATTGATAACACCTAGTGAAGGAGATTTACAAATTGGTTTGTAAGTCCCCCTCCATGGGATGGGTCCTTTGATATCCTTGATTCTTCATAAATAGAATTCCCTCTCTCAATCGTGTGAAAAAACCCAAACAAAGATGAAGAACTCAAATGGGAGCTCAAGAAAATGATGATAGTGTTGACGATGATAATGATCATGGTGAAGAATGGATGAAAAACCCTTCTTTATATAGAAAAGTATGGAGTTAATCTCAAAAATGGAGAATAATAAAATATTATTGACCAAATTCAGATCTAACTACTTGGAATACTTTATTATATTTATTGGAGAGGGAAAATGAATTTAAAATGGTTAAATTCCTTTATTTAGAAATAATTAACAAATAAAATGATTTATTAATTATTTCGCGAGAAACAAGAAAGGTGTGAAATCAAAATAATTATTAAATAGTGATTTAATAATTATTCTAATAACAAAAATAAGGAAATTCAAATAAATAATGATTTATTTAAATATTCCTAAGGGATTTAGTCAAATGTGACAAGGAATAATTATTAAATAATGATTTAATAATAATTCCTAGAGAAAATTAAATAAATAATTATTTATCTAATTATTCTCATGGGGTTTTTTTATTTAAATCAAAAAATAATTTAATAAAAGTGGTTTACTAAATTATTTTTCACAATAAAAGTGATTTTACTATGGAAAAATTAAATCCACATGGTGTATTTCGATCCACCTAGTTAGAAATGGCTAGGTGATCATTTTTTGATGATAACATGGAGTGAGGAGGGAAAGCTTGCCTAATCCATTGGATGAGGTAGCCTACCATATCCTCAAGTACATGTCTTGTGAGGGAAACTTGAGCATAGTATATGCTTACCAATTTAGGTTATTATATTAGCTTAGATTCCAAGCCCACCTCCCAACCTATGAATTACAAGGAATCTCATTCTTTCTCTTACAATCTCTAAAGGAGATGAGCACTAAAGTGAAGGAGGGAAATCACAAGTATTCATCCCATCATGGCCTAATTAAACTAATTGTGAATAATCCATTGGAAGGCCAGCAACATCCTATTTCTTGGTCCAATTTTGTGGACATGGATAAACAAGCCTTTCTAGAAGCACAAGAAGAACTAAGCATGCCTAAATAGATGACAGCTAAAAATGGGAAGGGGAAGGAAGTAACCAGCCCCTCAAAATAAAAACAAAAAAAAGATACCTTGGAGGAGGAAGAAAAGAGATAGGAACCACCATGGTAGGATTGAGTACCGCTACCAAAGCCAAGGTAAGGAATCATGTTCAACGAATCGTATATGCAAGAAGAAAAAACACTAGAATTAGAATCAATGGAAAGTCTAAACCTCCTACCACTCCTATTGCAATTGAGGAAACACCTAGCCATAGAGAAAACGATAAGAAATAATGTGTAGGGCCTACCAAAGATTCAGGAACTAGAAATAAAGGTGCAACAAGGAAAAATAGTAGCGTTGCTAGAGGAAATAGAGAAACTACAAAATAGTCTACCTAGATACAAGAACAACTCATAGTTACGGGAGGAAGAAAAAGTGAAAAAGAAACACACACCAAAGAATCCACCTTCCTTATTTTCTTGGCCATTAAGGGTTAATCCTCCTATTGTAGGAACATCAGGAAGAGTGATGCTTACACATCTAGTACCCCAATTAATGATTGAGGTGGATAAATCCAAGTAGAAAACAAAAGATGGAAAATAATTACCAATGATAAAGGGGTGACATATCTTGCTAGCATGGAGGATTAAGTCAACAAAGTAAGGGAGCAAATAAATTTCCTAAAATTAGAATAAGCTAACAGAAGAGAACACCATGAGAAAGAAAATCAATACCTAGTGAGTCAATTGCAACAAACACAAGGCCTATTAAGAACAAAACATGTTCATAATGCAACATTCAAAAAGGCATTAGGAACCATGGCACATGCAAATTTAAAATTAATTAGATAGCTTAAAGAGGCACCATGTAGTTGCAAGAGACTAAGTGGTGAGCACCAGTATTGCAGCAATAATGTTGCAACTCCTGGGCTGCCTACTTTACTCTTATCAACCTGGTAGTTTGTAAAAAACTTGGAAGCGACGGTGCTGTATGCACAAGTACTATTTCTTACTACAGGCTATCACTTGGTTAGTTGGCGTAAGATCAGTAGGAGCTCAAGCCAACTTCTATGGATTCTAGAAGAAGCTCTATATGTGATGAAAGAAAGGAAAGCTTACTCTACAAAGGCTACTCTAATTGCAGGAAGGAAAAAGACTGAAATGTAAAGTAAACCTAGCAAACCCTACTTAACCAACTAATCCTACTTTTGCAGAAAGAACTATGAAAACCATGAAATGAATGCCATTACCTACTCAAGGAAGTAAACAACATCTACTCAAGCTATTTCTAGAAGTAAATGAGCAAAAAACATCTTTTTGGATTTTTATGTATTTTTATGTGAAATTGTCATGCATGTAATTTATTTGTCTGTGAATGTGGCAGCGATTAGGTGGCGATGGAAGGCAGTTTTGGGACTTGAGGAGATGTAGGATGGTGTGCATGGGTCCTAGGAGGTCTCAGGTGGCTTTCTGGAGGATTTTCCCGCAATCGGACTTCAAAAGGAAGCCTACAGGAAAATCTATAGGAGGCTGTAGGGGATCTATAGGAGGTCTACAGGAGGATGCCGAGAGAATTTTTGAAGGTTTTAAAGGTGTGAGAGTGGGTGGAAATGGTAGCTGAAGGCTGGGATGATGTGTTAAGGTGCCTAGGGTTCACCAAGGATCATTAGGAGAGGGAAGGATGGTCGAGAGAGAGGGAGAAATCCTATGGAGAAACGCAGAAAACTAAGGCAGATTTGAGGTGAACTTTGGGTGAACTGTAGGGCATAGATCAGGGAGAGAATGTGATGGCTGATAGGCTAACCTACTATGAGAGAAGATTTTCTGCAATAGAACTGAAATTTAGACAATGAAATCAAGAAAGCAAGGAAACTAAGTACATCAAAAACAGAATTTTGCATCAAGCTAATCTAAATTATGAGCTATGGAAAGAAATGCTGAAAAGTGCTATAATGAGAGAAAGCATGGAAGAAGACTTATTGTAAAGACAGAAATGAGCATGGTGAAAGAGATCTAAAGCAAAGCATTAACCTTCTAATAGACTGTAACACTAGAAATCCTATGGAGATGGAAAATTTGTGTTTTGTGACAACAAGAGGGTCTTGGCCTCAGTTCATGGTCCCACAGGGAGGAAAGGAGGCCAAGGCATTGTTGCTGGCCTTTTGTATCTTCTATCTACCACTGTTCAACCTGCTATAGAAAACACAAATGGAAACAACCTTCTAAATCACCAAAAGCAACCTATTCTTAACCGAGAAATAAATTCATCTAATAGCAACTAATTCATAAACTGAAACAAAGCATATAAATACAAACAAGAGGAGCTTGGCTACTTGGATTGGGTCCTAACCCAAGAGATTCAGCCCTCTGAGGTAACTCAGTGCTAGCTCAAAAAGGATCTCGTCTTTATTATCAAAATAATAATAGGAGTACATGAAACTGTCAACAAAAGTAAGCTCGAAGTTGAGCAGAGCAAAGCTGCAACAAAAAATTGACCAACTCCTAGTGAGGCCCTAGGCCTCTCTACTTATACAAATGAAGCTTCCAACAGCTTCCTCAAAATTAGGGAGGCTTGGCTCCCAAAAATCGAGATAAACATAAGTTATCCTCCACTTGCTCGGCTGCCTCCTAGTGCATTGATTTGGTTGTTTGTGCTCCAAGCTGCATGAAGGAGAATTCGAAGTGGGGAGTAATAAATGAGGGGGATTCCCTCCTATAAATCCTCTCCTTTGTCCACTTCGAATTATTGTTGCCAATTGTCCATTAAATCTTTGACTTTGTCTTCAAAATTCAACAAAAATCTGCATTAAACACATATTAGACTCCATGGCATCATAACCAACCCAACTCACTCCATAAGCATAAATATAATAAAAAAACATGCAATAAGCTAAGAGAATGGTTGATTAAACTATGTTAGGAGGCAAAATGAGCCCATATAATTACCCATTTATGGGGCTCATCATCACCCCCTATTGAAGGTGTTGCTCATCCTCTGAGCAACTTAGTCCATATCCTCATCTTTGATGGCCCTGGTGGCCTCCCTAACATCCCATGCTTCTGATGTGAGCTCCTCTTCTTTGTCATGGAATCCTGCCTTTCTGTCTACCTCTTCCCACTGTTGTTGCTCTTCTTGCTCTTTTTTGCCTTCTAGCATGCTTAGCAGTAGTGGGGGACTCAATTTGAGGCCAATCCAATTGACCTTCAGATTCTGCATGGAGCGCTTATACATTGGCACTCTCCTTAATGCCTCTTTCATCCTTGTTGGGGAGTGATACTCCCTGATCTGAAAACTGTGTGGTAAGGTATTCCACCTCCTCATACAAGCATGAATACAATCATCCCCAAGTAATCTTTCCATATCCTCAAAATGTGCAATTGCTTGAGCCTGATCATTGATATATTTAGGGGCAATTTGAGGATTATTTGCAAGCAGCCGATGTGTGCTGATGAGAGCCATGGGATCTGATGGCTTAGATTTGATCATTAAGGGCTCATTCTGCTCCTTTATCATCAATTTTCTTATTTCTGATGCGCTTAACTCCTCATGATTCATCCATGATGCCATGGCCATTAGTTGCAGGTCCCCTAGCCTAGCATTGGTGTCCCACACATTCATGTCTATGAGGGCCATGTTATGTAGATAGAATTTTTCTATTTTTTCCTTGTCTTCTGATGAGCTTTGGTCACACAGGTCCATAAATTGTCTGTAATCTTGAAAAGGCATCGTGCCTCTCTATGCCAAAGTCTGTTGGCATTATGACTCAGATTTGGCACTATGACACAGGTGTTTTCCTTGATGGCAACTCACTTAGATGACAGATCTCAGTTCAGGCTCACAGAATGAATAAAGAGAGGTATACATAGGTTCCCATTAACCAAGCCGCGTTTACATGCGGGTTCGCGGACCAAAAGACGCGTATGGCATACACACGCACTTTCACAAAAGGAAAAGTGCGTACATGATGGAAAACTTGGTTTTGGTCCATGGTATTTGGTCCATGGTATTGTGAACCATGGTATTGGTCCAAGGCATCTTGTCCGACGTGTTGACCCCAGGTATTTGGTCCAAGGTATTGGTTCTAAGTGGTTTTGGACCATGGTATTGAGTAAGGCCGAAGACTATAAAAGGAGGAGAAGATCATTAGGCAAAGGCACTTATGAATTGAATATCTAATGAAGAGCAAGATCTAGAATATGGGTGATTGGGTTATGGTGCACAACTGGATCTGAATCAAGGATGAACCTGAGCACGTGATGAAGGATAAGTTCTATTGATGGGTCAAGATCTTAAGGCTTGAAGAGAAGTATCTTTGTGTGGTTTTGATCTTTTATTTGAATAATTGGCGCATGTCGTAATCTGTAAATATGATGATCTGGGTATAACTGATGTCTGAATAATTGTAAAGGTTAAAATCATCATTTACAGATCCGTACACAAGTTCATTATAGCAAAGGTGCGTATACATGCTGGTTTGGCATTTCAAAAGTGCGTATACGCAGGTCTGCCTTGATACAAGTGTGTATGCATACAGGTTCGTCACATTGAAGTAGTGTACACCTCATAAAAATATGCTTTAGCTACTTCTGATTGCTGTTACAGTGTTCTGGGTTCTAGCTTGGGTTCTGGTTACTGTTACTGTGTTCTAGTTATAACATTCAGAGAAGTGATTGTTTGGTTCAGTTTTGGTTGGTGCAAAGGAGATTGGTTGATGCAGACATATTTGACATTTGATTGATGTTATTGATGGATCCAATTTGAAAATTTATGAAACGTGGCCCCTGGAAGAAAAGAGAAGGTTGTAGCCTTTTGTAGGTCAGCACCTACGTACTAGTACATATGCTAGTACAAGAGCTAGGGGTTGCAGCTCCCTTCCAGGAGAAGCTAGAGAACGAGAGAAGGTTGTAGCCTTTTGCAGGTAGAAGCCTGCGTATTGGTATAAGACTGCACTAGTACAAAATATTGTAAAAAGAAGTTTCTTATTAAAAGAAAGATATAGATGATTGCAGCAGGTGGTTTTCACCCACATTGGGTTTCCACCTTATATCTTGTGTTCATGTGTGTGACTATCTGTTTTGTTTTTACTACTCCTAGTTACTGTTTATATGGTTTTGATGCATAGATGAAAGATGAACATATGAAGAATTAACTAAATTACAAGTTTACAGGGTATACGTTAGTTTCCTTATATGCAGTTGCATATACACGCAAGTTTCATTAACTGAAGTAGTGTATATGAATCAAAATATGGAAATGAAATATTATTGACTTGCTAATACTGATTGACCCCCCCTCTCAATATTATTTCCAACAATTGGTATCAGAGTAGGTCCTTTAGAAGAAGCTTGATCGCTTGAAGGAAAATCTATCATCATCAGTAACTACGAAAGAGAGGCATCCATTAGACCATCGATATGTAATATTCCTAACCCAGAATATTCCTCAAACCCCAGCAAAAACTGCAACCAAATATGTGCAAATGATATAATAACCCAGAAGTGATAAAATAACAGTGGAACAACATATAATAATGTAAAACGGAAATATAAGCAGATACACAAGAAATGCAGCAAGAAATGCTAAGCCATTTTATTATACTAAGCAATAAATGAGTACAAGAGGTGATTAGACAGATGGCACCTCGACTTGCACAAGGCAAGTGAAGAAATACTCTCAGAATGACAAGAATGGCCTCTCTACGTGGATGCTGCTGCTAGAAAACAAATGATGATTTGGGGCTGCTCCCCTCCTCGAAAGAGCTGAAACTCTGGATTCGGGCTCTACTCAAGAAACCCAGAAAAATCTAGGAATCTCTCATGGAATGGCCTGACACGGATCTGCGTCCCAGCTGCTGGAAAATTGTCGTGCTACTGCTGCTTCTAGAAATAGAATGAGGGTTTGCGGCTATTCCCCTCCTCAGAAAAGGCTGAAACTTTAGAATCAGACTCTACTCAAGAAACCCAAAAAAACCCAGAAATATTGCCTGAAATGGCCGACCCCCAAAAATCACCCCCTTGGGGTTCTGCGCAGTTCCTCAAAGACGCTGATGAAACTGCTGCTGAAATGCTGATGAATCTACTGCTGGAATGCCAATGGAAATACCTTGCCTGAGTAGGCACTTGAAGTCCCCTGGGGCTAAGGGTGAGATCTCCGAACGGAGACATTCAATGCACTAAACAGTGCTACAGACTAGCTAAACAGCCAGCATGCTCTAAGTTGAAATGACCATCACAAATGCTCATAACCAGAATGATCCAAATGAGGGGGTTTATTTCTCTTTTATAGCCTTTGGCCCTTTCAATCCCAAGGCTCACCTCTTCCTGCGTGATTCCCCTCTTGCCACGTGTTCCTTTCCTTTGCGCAATTCCTCCATGTGTCTACATGGGCTCCATTTCTACATCCCCCTTTGGCCCCCCTTGGCTCCCCTTTAAGTCACAATGTTATGCTACCTAGGAAGTGACATTTTTTTATTCTAAAAGTGAGTTATGTCCCCATTCCTCACTTTTTTATTTTCAAATAACTATAGAAGGCAAAAATTGAACAAAATCGAATATTCCAATTAGCAATGGCTAATTAGGAATATTACAGTCTCACCTAGAAAAATGTTGCTTGTCCTCAAGCAACTGAAGTGATGGATGCTATAAGATCTTCTCACTCTCCCAAGTGGCATCCTCATCTGGTAAATTCTTCCACCTCACCAAGAATTCCCGGATCGTCCAGCTCCGCAGCTGCCTCTCCCTAGTATCAATAATAGCCTCTGGCTGCAACACCAAATGCCCCTCATCATCCATGGGTGGTAGCTCGTCTGTCACTATCACCTTCTGCCCCAATGCATTTTTCAGGCATGATACATGAAAGACGTTATGAATCTTGCTGCCTTAGGGCAGCTCCAACTCATATGCAACTTGTCCAACCCTGCGTATCACCCTGTATGGCCCATAAAAGTGGGGCTTGAGCTTCTCAGCCCCCTTCTGCTTCAGTGACGACTGTCGGTATGGCTGTAACCGTAGGTAGACCATATCCCCTACCTCAAACTGTCTCTCCACCCGACCCCCGTCAGCATACAACTTCTGCTGGTTCTGCATTGTAGCCATGTTATCCTTGAGAGCTCAGAGAATATCCTGGCTCTCCTAGATCCAAATCTTGGATCTCGGAGCCTTGCTATCACCAAACATCACATCAACAAAAGAGAAAGGATGATATCCATACAAAGCGTAGAATGGTGACATACCAATGATCATATGATGTGTAGTGTTGTAGCAGTACTCCCCCTGATGCAGCCATTTCAGCCATGCCCTCTGTTGCCCACTGACATAGTTACGTAAGTAGCCCTCCAGCCACTTGTTAACTATCTCTGTCTGTCCGTCTATTTGTGGGTGATAACTGGTACTCGGTGTCAATTCCATCCCCACTAGCTAAAAATTCTCCTGCCAAAACCCGCCCATGAAACGATTGTCCCTGTCACTGACGATGGTCTTAGGAAGACCATGTAGCCTAAAAACCTCTCTGAAGAACAGCGCGACCACCTGTGCTGATGTGTAGTGTACGGATATGGCAAAGAAATGGGTGTACTTTGTTAGTCGATCAACGATGACAAAGATACAATCCTTGCCCTGTACCACGGGCAACCCTGTGATGAAGTCCATCGAAATGCTCTCCCATTTCCCCTCCGGAATGGGAAGAGGCTGCAATAAACCTGCGGGATGGCTCATCTCCCCCTTGTTCCTCTGGCAAACGTTGCACTCCTGGATATGTTGGAGTACATCCTCCTTGAGGCCCTTCCATGAGAACCTCTCCCTGATGGCCTTGTAAGTTTTGGTAAACCCCTGATGGCCAGCCAATGGTGAATCATGTGATGCCTGTAGTATCTTCTTTTTGAGCTGAGACCCCTCAGTCAAGAAGATCTGATCCCTGTAGTAGATGATCTCATCGATCACCCTGTACCTGTCATCTGCCACCTGCCCATCCAGAATCTCACATGCAAACCTGTCCTTGGAGTACTCTACCAAGAGTCAAGCCCTCCAGTCTGTGTCCAAGCTCATAAGAGATAACGTGGCTGGTCTACATGAAAGAGCATCTGCTACCACGTTGTTCTTACCCTTGACATACTCAATGTCAAATTCATATGCTTGGATCTTGCTTATCCACTTTTGCTGCCTCTCCTGTAGCTTCTTCTGCTCCAAAAAGAATCTGAGGCTGTTGTGATCAGTCCTCACCCTGAACCTATTACCCACTCGATACTGCTGGAATTTGGCCAAGGCATGCATGATGGCCAGCATCTCCTTGTCGTATATGGAATATAACCTCTCGTGCGGAAGGAGCTTCCGGCTCTCACAGGCTATAGGGTGACCTCCTTGCATCAATACCATGCCGATCCCCTCTCCCGACGTGTCACACTCCAAAAAGAATGGCTGCGTGAAATTTGGCAATGCAAGCACTGGGCCGCTGCTCATAACCTCCTTGAGCTTGTCAAAGGCTCGCTACGCTGCATCCGACCA
Organism: Pinus tabuliformis; assembly: GCA_031772625.1. Taxonomy (NCBI): domain Eukaryota; kingdom Viridiplantae; phylum Streptophyta; class Pinopsida; order Pinales; family Pinaceae; genus Pinus; species Pinus tabuliformis. The sequence goes on along the minus strand of CM062811.1, from coordinate 373,042 downwards.
ACTTAAAGCCCCCTTCCTCGTCAAATCTGTCAGGGGTGCAGCAAGCTGTGAGAAACTCTTGACGAACTTTCGGTAGTAAGTACAAATGCCAATGGATCCCCAGAGTTCTGTCACATTCCTCGGCTTCGGCTACTCTCTAATGGCCCTGATCTTCTCCTCGTGGACTCTAACTTTGTCCACCCCTATGATGTGCCCCAAATACAACATCTCCGTCAAACCAAACTCACACTTGGAGAGTTTGGCATGGAACTGCTGCTCCTGCAAGATACGCAACATTGTCTCAACGTGCTGGAGATGCTCATCCCAAGTCTTGTTGTAAATGAGAATGTCATCAAAGAATACCAACACAAACTTCCTCAAGTGACTGCGAAAGATGTGATTCATGCAGGACTGAAATGTGGCGAGGGCGTTGGTTAGCCCAAAGGGCATCACCAAGAACTCAAAGTGCCCATAGTGACACCTGAAGGCGGTCTTGGGAATGTCCTGCTCCCTCACGTGAATCTGATGGTACCTAGATCTCAAATCAATCTTTGAGAAGAACCATGCTCCTCTCAACTCATCCATCGACTCGTCGATCCTGGGTATGGGGTACTTGTTCTTCTGTGTCTTCTTGTTCAGGGCCCTGTAGTCAGTGCACATCCTCAATGTACCGTCCTTCTTCTTCACCAACACCACGGAAGAAGCAAAAGGACTTGTGCTCGGTCCAATGTGCCCAAGAGCCAGCAACTCCTGAATGGCCCGCTCAATCTCATCCCGATAGGCCTTGGGATGCCTATAAGGGGTAGTAATCACGACCTGTATACCCCGCTCCAGCTCAATGGTGTGCTCAAATCCCCGGTCCGGTGGCCGTCCCGACGGAATATCCCCAAACACTATGGCATACCGGTCAAGGATGAACTGTATCTCTGGATGCACCGTCTGCCCTGTAGTCCTTGCCTCTGATGCACGCAACTCTACTGCCCATTCTACATCTCCCTTCCGGAAGACTGCCTCCATCCGATGAGTCGAAACAGTCTAAGGCGGATAGGTGTGTTGTCCCCGTATCTTCTCGTGCCTCCCTGTCTTCTCATCATCCCACTCCATCTCTAGGGTCTTCCAATCCATCATGACCTTCCCTAGAGTGATGAGCCATTGAACACCCAGTATCATGTTGGTGTCTCAGATATCGACCACGAAAAAGTGGTCAGTCAATGTGTAGGTGCCCATCGTCACCAATAGCTCTGGAAAATAATGAGCACACATCATGGTCTGATCTCCTGGGACCAAGACTGAAAACCCATCGAAGCTCTTTGTCTGTATACCTCTCCACTCAACCATCTGTGCATCGATGAAGTTGTGGGTTGCCCCAATGTCAACCAAGACTGATACTCGCTGGCCACGTACTATCCCTCGTACGCGTAGCATCAAATACTTGGGAACTCCTCACAATGCTTCAAGGGCCCCTCCGGTAGGTGCAAAAGATGCACCACCTACTGCTGGTGGTGGAGGTGGCAAAGACCCCTGCATGGCATGACTATCTCCTGCCTCCACATCATCCTCATCACCCTCTTCCCCACTGCTCTCGCGGAAGACCTCAATAAAATGTGCCTTACCAGCAGCGCATCTATGTCCTAGTGCCCACGGCTCCTGACAAGTGAAGCACAATCACTTCTTCTTCAGCTCCCTCCTGGCATCGTCGTCAAGCTGTACTTGTCCTAGATTCCCCTTTGGAGGTGGAATCCTCACATCCTTCCCCTTAGACTGGAAAGTCTGTCTCTGGGGGTAAGGTGTCTGGGTCTTGGGTAAGACATCCTGTAAGTCCCGGGTCCTGCTGATAGCGTCCTAGAGTGTGGCTGGTCTAGTGGATCAGACTAAATCTTGAAGTGGCTCTGCTAACCCCTCAACAGACATATAGACCCTCCGTGCTATGGATAGGTCTGGCACCATCATAGAGACCCTCAAGAAATATACAATGTAGGTCTATGGGCTCCCTGTCTGTTTAAGCCTTGTCAGCTCAACAAAATGTTGCTCTGGATCCCTCCAATCAAATCACTCCATCAGCCTCCTGGTAAACTCGGCATATGTCATCACTGTGGAGTGCCCTAGTGTAACCATGAAACCACCAATCCTAGGCCTCACCATCCAAATGCAATGTTGCCACCTTGACGGCCTCTGCCTCTGACATTTGGTTAAGCTGGAAATAAATTTCCAGCTTTTCCACCCAAGACTTTGCCGAACTATTTGATGAGCCATCAAATATAGGCAAGTGGAATCTACTCACTGCAAGATGGCTGTCGCCATCATGGTAATGCCAGTTCCCTCTGTGATGGTCGCGAGGTCTGCTATCCCGCTAGAGCTGAACAAAATCTCGAATGAGAGGGCTTCCTTGAACTCCTACCCATAGGCCTGGTACTCTGCAAAATAATCGCCCATATGTCCAGGCTCTGCCTCCTGCTAGGCCACGGCCCCCGTGTCTGCTCCTAAGAAAGTGGGCATGGTAGAGCGTGTAGGGGCATGTGAGGCCACCTACTGCGTAGTATCACGCTGCTCTGGCAAGTGATGGGATGCACCTGATCCCTCACCAATATGAAAAACTCGTGGGCTCTCATGCTGTCTGGCCTCAACTACCGTGAATCTCTGCCCCATCACCTCAATCTGCCTCGACAGATCCTGCACTGATTTGAGGAGCATATCTGCAAATCTCTTCCTGTCCTCGTCGGCCATCTGTTTAGCATCTATCACAGGATCCTCCTGTTCTGCATCCACCATAAGAACACAGTCTCCCTCTCCATAAGTGTTCTCCAACCTATGCCTAATGTCTCTGTATCTCTGACCTCTGTAACAGATATATTGTTTTTCCCCTGGTGTCATAGATTTCTAGCTCCATAGGATGAGCTAGATCTATGCTCTGATACCACTATAATATTCCTAACCCAGAATATTCCTCAAACCCCAGCAAAAACTCCAACCAAATATGTGCAAATGATATAATAACCTAGAAGTGATAAAATAACAGTGGAACAACATATAATAATGTAAACCGGAAATATAAGCAGATACACAAGAAATGCAGCGAGAATTGCTAAGCCATTTTATTATACTAAGCAATAAATGATTACAAGAGGTGATTAGATAGATGGCACCTTGACTTGCACAAGGCAAGTGAAGAAATACTCTCAGAATGACAAGAATGGCCTCTCTGCGTGGATGCTGCTACTGTGCTACTGTTGCTGCTAGAAAACAAATGATGCTTTGGGGCTTCTCCCCTCCTCGGAAAGAGCCGAAACTCTGGATTCGGGCTCTACTCAAGAAACCCAAAAAAAACCTAGAAAGCTCTCCTGGAATGGCCTCACACGGATCTACGTCCCAGCTGCTAGAAAACTCCTGTGCTACTACTGCTGCTGGAAATCGAATGAGAGTTTGGGGCTGCTCCCCTCCTCAGAAAAGGCTGAAACTCTGGAATCAAACTCTACTCAAGAAACCCAAAAAAACCCATAAAGCTTTTTTGAAATGGCCGACCCCCGAAAATCACCCCCTTGGGGTTCTACACAGTTCCTCAAAGATGCTAATGAAACTGCTGCTGAAATGCTGATGAAACTACTGCTGGAATGCCAATGGAAATACCTTGCCCAAGTAGGCACTCGAAGTCCCCCGGGGCTAAGGGTGAGATCCTCAAATGGAGACACTCAATGCACTAAACAGTGCTGCAGACTAGCTAAACAACCAGCGTGCTCTAAGTTGAAATGACTATCACAAATGCTCATAACCGGAATAATCCAAATGAGGGGGTTTCTTTCTCTTTTATAGCCTTTCCCCTCTCAATCCCAAGGCTCACCTCTTCTTGCATGATTCCCCTCTTTCCACGTGTTCCTTTCCTCCTGCGCAGTTCCTCCATGTGTCTACATGGGCTCCACTTCTGCATCCCCCTTTGGCCCCTCTTGGCTCCCCTTTAAGTCACAACGTTATGCTACCCAGGAAGTAACTTTTTTTATATTCTAAAAGTGAGTTATGTCCCCCTTCCTCACTTTTTTATTTGCAAATAACTATAGAAGGAAAAGATTGAACAAAATCGAATATTTCAATTAGCCATGGCTAATTAGGAATATTACACGATATTTGATGGGAGAAAATTCATTTCTTGGAAGGTAAGAACCACAGCCTATCTTCAATCTCTTGGAACAGATGTTTGGGAAATCATGGAAGGAGGATATACATTTCCATCAGCAATACCTACAAATACGACAAGTAAGAAGCAGTATGAAACCAATGCCAAGGCCGTCAATACATTATTGGGGAGTCTGTCACAATCAAAATTTGTCATGGTTATGCAACTCAAAACCGCCAAAGAAATATGGGACAAGATCATTCTAAGCTATGAAGGAGACGATCAGGTAAAACGTGCAAAACTACAATCTCTCATAATTCAATATGAAACTCTCAAAATGCACAATGATGAAAGTATAGCTAATTACTTCCTACGTATAGATGAGATTGTTAATCGCATGAAAAACTTGGGTGAAGAGATAAAAGAAGTTACTTTAGTTGAAAAGGTTTTAAGATCCTTGTCTACTAAGTTTGAATCAAAAGTTTCTGCTATAGAAGAAAAGCAGGACCTTCAGAGTCTTACTATGACACGGTTGCACAGAATATTAACTGCTTTTGAAATGATAAAAGGAGGCCCATCAGATATGAGAGAAGCCACATTCAAAGCTTCAAGAAGAGAAGAACTCAATGAATCAGGACATATTTCAGAAGGAGAGGAAGAAGAAAACTTTGTCAAGAACCTTCAATGGGGTTCTGGAAGATTCAGAGGTAAACTACCTTTCAAATTTTTTGCTTGTGGAAGAGTCAGTCATTAGGTTTCCAAATGTCCTCACAAGGACAAGCTTGATAAAGGTAAGGAATCAGCAAAATGGAATAGAAAACAAAGTGTAAGTAAGAAGAGCTACTATATGCATGAAGATAGTGATGGTTTATCAAATAGTGATGAAGATGAAAATAGTAATGATTATAGACTTCTGATGGCTTTTGAAGATGAATATTTCTTGGATGCTTTAGATGAAGATGGTCTTTATGAAGAAATCTCTAAACTTAAAATTTGTTTAGAAGAAAAGAATATGATTATAGATACTTTGACATTCCAACTTGCTGAAAGGGAAAAACACAATGAAAAATTAGAATGTGAAATTGTGGGTCTAAGAAAGGATATTGAGAAAACAAAATCTCTCAATCTTAGATTTGCTAAAGGATCGGAGACCCTAAATGAAATTATCAAAGTGCAGCGCTCTCCTCTGATAAAGATAGGTCTGGGATATACTGAAGAAGCACAGAAACTGTCTACCTCCGCTAAAATCTATCTTGATGCAGTAAAGAGCAGTGAACAGTTTGACAATCGTTAGCAAAGGCATAAAGCAGATCACCAAGTAAATCGGGGTCAATCTACTTCAAGGATGAACAGAAGCTACAACCAACCTCAGGTAAATCATACTCAGTTTTCTTCAAGAATGAATGTCAATGGAAACTACAATCACCAGGTCAGTAGGTTCGATAATCGCAGGAATTTCTTTAATGGCCAATGTTTTTCATGTCATAACTTTGGACACAAAGCTGCTCAATGTGTTGCTTACAAGACCATCATGACTAGAGAAGCACGAAATCAAAAGAATGTGACAGGGATCATGAAAAGGACCTACAATAAATTTTCGCTTCTTGAAAATGAAATAGAATTCTCTATCTGTAACAACTTCGGTCATGAAGATTTTGAATGTAGGAGTCAATTTTGGAAGAAAGAACAAACTTGATTGGGTCCCAAAACTTGGAGAAAGAAAGAACCGCAACCAGAAAGATGTGGTATAGCTTTATATGCAGAAGGACAAGAAAATTAGTGGTACATCGATAGTGGATGCTCGAAACACATGACAAGTGATAAAGAAAAACTTCATTCATATAATGCCTTAGAAAAGGAAAAGAAGGTCTCATTTGGAAATGACACTCCTTTTGTCATAAAAGGTAAAGGTTCTGTTCTCTTAAAAGAAAAGGTCAAAGCTGGGAATGTTATGTATGTTGATGGTCTAAAGCATAATCTATTGAGTGTTAGTCAAATGTGCGATCAAGGAAATGAAGTGGTATTTCGATCAAATGGATGTGTTGTTCATGAGCTTGATACAGGAGAAACAATGATCAAAGGAATAAGAACTCCAAATAACCTATACATACTCAAGGGAGGACAACAACAGTGCTACCTAAGCAAAAATGATGAACACTGGCTATGGCACAGAAGATTGGGGCATCTAAGCTTCTCTCAAATAAGAAAAGCATGCAGATACCAGGTTGTTCGTGATCTTCTTGATATCAACATTCCAAAAAACACAATATGCAAATCATGTCAATCTGGTAAGTAAACCAGAGCTCATTTCCCTAAGAAGGAAGGATCAGCTAGTAAGCCTCTTGAACTTATTCATACTGATTTATGTGGTCCATCAAGGAAAAAGTCACCTCGTGGAGAAGAATACTTTATATTGTTCATTGACAAATTTTCCAAATTGTGTTGGATAGGACTTCTCAAGCATAAAGATGAAGCATTTGAAAAATTCAAAGCCTTCAAAGCATTGGTTGAAAATGAATCAGATCGCAAAATCAAATGCCTCAAGTTTGATCGAGGAGGGGAATTTACCTCAGATGAATTCTTCGACTTTTGTGAAGAACATGGAATAAAAAGGGAATTCTCTACCGCAAGGACTCCTCAGCAAAATGGAGTGGTAGAAAGGATGAACAGAATTGTTCAACAAATGGCTCGTGCCATGCTAGATGAGTCTGGAACTCCTGCAACCTTCTGGGGTGAAGCTGCATTTACTGCCGTCACTATTCTCAACAAAAAAACGTTCGGGTAAACAACACTCAAACTCCACATGAACTTTGGTATGGTAAGACTCCTAATGTGAAATACAAAGTTTTTGGAAGCAAATGTTACATCAAAAGGACTGATGAAAAGCTTGGCAAGTTTGAACCTAGAGCAGATGAAGGCATTCTCCTTGATTACTCTTCCCGAAGTAAAGGATATAAGTGTTATAATAAAATACTAGGGAAAATTGTTGAAAGTATTGATGTTGTGGTTGATGAAGCAGGAAAAAATCCAAAGCAGGTAAAAACTAAAGATTATGAAGAAGATGAGGATTATCCTTCCACATCAAATCAGATTAATTCGGAAGAAGAAACCAATGAAGCACCAGAAGAACAGATAACGGTAGAAGAAAAGACTCCATCCAGGTATGTTCAGAAAAATCATCCAGAGACTCAAATTTTGGGACAGAAAGAGGTAGGGGTGCAGACAAGAAGAACTATTACAGAAGCTTCAAGCTATCTAGCATTGCTTTCCACCATTGAACCTCAAAATGTACATGAAGCATGTAAAGATGAATGTTGGGTCAAGGCCATGAATGAAGAGCTTGAGCAAATTGAAAAGAATAATACTTGGGGATTACTTCCTAGACCTCATGATAAGAATATCATTGGAACCAAATGGATATTCAAAAGCACGCTGAATGAAAATGGAGAAGTTATTAGAAACAAGGCTAGACTTGTTTGTAAAGGATATGCTCAACAAGAAGGTATAGATTTTGAAGAAACTTTTGCACCTATTGCTAGACTTGAAGCCATAAGAATGTTCCTTTCTCTTTCTAGCTTTCAGAACTTCAAAGTATACCAAATGGATGTAAAATCTGCCTTTCTCAATGGAGACATAGAAGAAGAGGTATATATTGAGCAACCAGATGGATTCATCCTTGGAAATGATCCAAAACTTGTATGCAGACTCAGAAAATGTCTCTATGGTCTAAAACAAGCTCCAAGCGCTTGGTATTACCGTCTTGACAAATACCTCCATCAACAAGGTTTTTCAAAAGGATCAGCTGATAGAAATTTATATACAAAGATTGACAATGATAAATTGCTAATACTTATTGTGTATGTTGATGATATTATTTTTGGTAGTAATGAAGAAGCCATGAGTCAAAACTTTGCTTTGGTAATGCAGAAAGAATTTGAAATGTCCCTGCTTGGTGAGCTCACATATTTTCTTGGTTTACAAGTTCAACAAAATAAAGATGGTATCTTTCTATCACAAACCAAGTACCTCAAGCAGATCTTGAAAAAATATGGCATGGAAGAATCTAAACCAATATGTACCCCTATGGTAACAGGATGTAGTCTCAGCTCAAATGATGAATCAATGACAGTACATCAACAAACCTACAGATCCATGATTGGCAGTTTACTTTATCTAATAGGTACCCGACCAAACATCATGCATGCAGTGGGAATAGTTGGAAGATTCCAAGAAAATCCAAAGGAATCACACCTTCAGGCAGTCAAAAGGATCTTCAAATATCTTCAAGGAACTCAGAATTTTGGTTTATGGTATCCTAGGGACACAGATCTTACACTTCATGGATACAAAAATGCAGATTGGGCAAGAAGCGTGGATGATAGAAAAAGCACTAGTGGTGGTGCATTCTATATGGGTTCCAGATTAGTGTCTTGGTTCAGTAAGAAACAAAGTTGAATTGCATTATCTACAGCTGAAGCAGAATATGTGGCTGCTGCATCTTGCTGCACACAACTCCTTTGGATGATGCAAACATTGCAAGACATTCATATCACATGTACTCCATCCATCTCCATTCTATGTGATAATACAAGTGCAATCAACATTTCAAAGAACCCAGTTATGCATTCCAAGACCAAGCACATACCTATCAAATATCATTTTCTTCGTGAACAAGTGCTTGAACAAAAGGTCAAATTGGAGTATGTTCCCTCCAAAGAACAGGTTGCTGATATATTCACCAAACCACTGCCCAGAGAGACATTTGAATATCTCAGACAAAAGCTGGGAGTAGTTGATTCATCATCTTGCTGTTGAAACTTATCTCTTTCAGAGAAAAGTGGTTGTACGCGAGTTTCATGAAGCGTATCTGCGTACATACACCGATTGCTGTGAATACAATCGCGTATGTGTTGGTTTGAAAAAGAATAGTGGGCCAGACTTAGGATGAAAAGAGTCTGATATGGGTCTGACAGTGATCATCTGGCATAGGTTTAGGGGGAGCACATTCTTCTAATAATGCATTTTTGGCATTATCTTTGAAGATCTTGGTACAAATTCACAAGTTGTTTTGATTCAAGTGGAACAGGTGCAGAGGGAGATCATGGTTGTTGGTTTAGATGCTGATTGATAGATGCTGCTGATAGTTGCTGATAACTATCATAGTCTTGTTTTAGATATTTTGTCTCTATGTTATGTATATATTTTATTATCAAGGTCATGAAACAACCTATTTTTCTTCCCCACTATGCATGGGATGGATGATGTAATGTTCTTATTTTTTCATGTATAAACATTTGGTATATCCCCACTTGGTTGGGTGGATGAGTCAATCTTGGTATATCCCCACATGGTTTGGAGATGGATGTATGTATGAATCTTTGGTGATAGGAAGGTCATTTATGATGTATAAAGTCACGTTCTTCTGGTAGAACATATTTTTGCAGACCTTGCTTACATTCAGGGGGAGCATGGACAGCACTCTTCAGCATATCAGAGAATTCAACATGTACTCAGGGGGAGCATAACCCTTTGCCCTTGATGACAAAGGGGGAGAGTGACTTGTGGTTGCCATCAAGTCCAAAGGGGGAGATTGTTGGCATTATGACTCAGATTTGGCGCTATGACACAGGTGTTGTCCTTGATGGCAACTCACTCAGATGACAGATCTCAATTCAGGCTCATAGAATGAAGAAAGAGAGGTATACACAGGTTCCCATTAACCAAGCTGTGTGTACACGTAGGTTCGCAGACCAAAAGATGCGTATGGTGTACACACGCACTTTCAAGAAAGGAAAAGTGCGTACATGATGGAAAACTTGGTTTTGGTCCGTGGTATTTGGTCCATGGTATTGTGAACCATGGTATTGGTCCAAGGCATCTTGTCTGACATGTTGACCCTAGGTATTTGGTCCAAGGTATTGGTTCTAAGTGGTTTTGGACCATGGTATTGAGTAAGGCCTAAGCCTATAAAAGGAGGAGAAGATCATTAGGCAAAGGAACTTATGAATTGAATATCTAATAAAGAGAAAGATATAGAATACAGGTGATTGGGTTATGGTGCACAACTGGATCTGAATCAAGGATGAACCTGAGCGTGTGATGAAGGATAAGTTCTATTGATGGGTCAAGATGTTAAGGCTTGAAGAGAAGTATCTTTGTGTGGTTTTGATATTTTATCTGAATAATTGGCGCATGTCGTAATCTATAAATATGATGATCTGGGTATAATTGATGTCTGAATAATTGTAAAGGTTAAAGTCATCATTTACAGATCTGTACACAGGTTCATTATAGCAAAGGTGTGTATACACGCTAGTTTGGCATTTCAAAAGTGTGTATACGCAGGTCTGACTTGATACAAGTGCGTATGCATGTAGGCTCGTCACATTGAAGTAGTGTACACCTCATAAAAATATGCTTTAGCTACTTCTGATTGCTGTTACAGTGTTCTAGGTTCTGGCTTCGGTTCTGGTTATTGTTACTGTGTTCTAGTTATAGCATTCAGAGAAGTGATTGTTTGATTCAGTTTTGGTTGGTTCAAAGGAGATTGGTTGATGCAGACATATTTGACGTTTGATTGATGTTATTGATGGATCCAGTTTGAAAATTTATGAAACGTGGTCCCTGGAAGAAAAGAGAAGGTTGTAGCCTTCTGTAGATCAGCACCTACGTACTAGTACATCTGCTAGTACAAGAGCTAGGGGGTTGTAGCTCCCTTCCAGGAGAAGCTGGAGAACGAGAGAAGGTTGTAGCCTTTTGCAGGTAGAAGCCAGCGTATTGGTATAAGATTTACCAGTACAAAATATTTTAAAATGAAGTTTCTTATTAAATGAAAGATAGAGATGATTGCAGCAGGTGGTTTTCACCCACATTGGGTTTCCACCTTATATCTTGTGTTCATGTGTGTGACTATCTGTTTTGTTTTTACTACTCCTAGTTACTGTTTATATGGTTTTGATGCATAGATGAAAGATCAACATATGAAGAATTAACTAAATTACAAGTTTACAGGGTATACATTAGTTTCCTTATATGCAGTTGCATATACACGCAAGTTTCATTAACTGGAGTAGTGTATATGAATCAGAATATGGAAATGAAATTTTATTGACTTGCTAATACTGATTCACCCCCCCTCTCAGTATTATTTCCAACAAAGTCTTTATCTGAAACTGTAGCCATTGGTCCTTGAGGTATAATCCATATGATTTTGCTGGTGTTCTACATTGCAGTGCCTCCATGGACTAGCTGGCCATGCATGCCAATTGTGTCACTTTTTCTTGTAGCTGTCTTCTTAGCAATTCATTTTTTGTTTCAAGGTGAGTTCTTGTGATTGCTTATGTATGTCTAATAGCACTTAATTCCTTGCCCATTTCTCTGAGTTGATTCTCCATATGGCCAATATCCTCAACTCCCTTGGATTTGGCTATGTGCATCCACCTATGGGTCCTTATTCTTTCTTTCTCCAACTCAAAGAAAAGTGGGATTGCAAATTTTTGTGGAATGATTCTTCCCCACTCAAGAAGATTATAGTAAGAGCCCAGATTAGGCTAGGGGTCAGGTTCTTATGCCTCCTGTAGAACTGTTTTTGAGTCCTGTAGTTCTACTTTTTCCTTCCATGTGGGAGATCTATGAGTCCCCCTTTCATAAGTGATAGGTGTCTTGGAAGGAGATTCCTTCCCTTGGGCAGAGGGTGAATCTTCAATAACAATAGGCACTTTAGAAGAAGGTTGGGGTTTCCCTTGTTTGATCCTTGTGCTCTTCCTAGCCCTGAAATACATTGAGGTCTGCCTCTTCCTCTTTTGTTTTGGTTTAATTGGGGTGCTAAGGGCAGTGAGAGCAGCTATTGCCTCTCTTTCTAGGGTCTCAGGAGACACTTCTGTCTTTTCTGCCCCTCTTTCTCCTCCTATCTTTTCCTCCATCTCTATTTGTTTTATTTCTCCCTACTTTTTTTTGGTTTCTTTCTTCTCCCCTTCTTGTTCCTCAGTTTCTTCTGCTTCTCCCTCTTGCTACTCTTCCTCCTCACTATCAAAAGGACTGATATCATAGGTGACGACCTTTATGTCATCTTCTGCTGTCATGTTTCGAAAAATTTCCCATGCTATGGGGATTGTGAATGTATGGAGGGCTTCTTCCACTAAAATTTTAATTAACACATGGTGAGCCAGCTGATCTGGACTCCCTGCCTTGAAATTAATGCTGGAGTATATGAGGGACTGTAGGAGAAAATAGGGGATGTTGAGTTTCTGGGGTGTTGGAGTGTCCATGCCATATCTCAGCTCATGGAGGATTCTAAAATGGTATCCATAGACTATGATATACCTCCTTTCACAGGAAATATATTTGATGATTTGGTAGCTGACCTCATCCCAAGGGTAGGGTATGCTTGTCCTTCTAATGCCATTTTTATCTTCTACAGGATGTTCATTGTTATGGAAGAAATTTTTCTTGGCAGCCTGTCCAATTGGTTTTTCATCTTTGCTCCAAGGCAATCCAAGAGGAAGGGTAGTGAACCTACTGATAAATTCTGGGGTGATTTCCATGGAAATTCCTCTAAAAGTGATAGTGGCATGGGTCCTTGAGTCAGGGACTAAAGAAAGAGCAAACTCCTAGGCAATTTCCTCATCAAACCCTTAGAATTTCTCAAAAAATGTCATCCAATTTTCCCTGGTGAATATGGCTACTACTTGGGCATGTTCATGGAGCCTGGTTGAATTAGTAGGCTATTTCCTCATGAATCCTCTTGTCATTGTTCTTATACCCCTTTTGAACACCAAATGTAGAGATGGAGACAAGAATTTTGAAGAAAACAGGAAAATAGAGGAAAATTGTGTTTTAAAAAAAAACAGGCAGAATTTTTTTATGTAATTCCCCTTCTTCTATGGACTCAATTCCTCCTTAAAAATGATATCACTCCTTGCACATATTGATAATCAAGCTAGGTATGCATAGAACCTACCTCCTCAAGCCAGAAATCGAGCAAAAAACCCGTGTTTTCTCCTTAAAAACAACTCACCGCCCCTCCTGTAGAACTGCTTGTAGGTGCTCTTATAGAACATATAAGTGCTCCTGTAGAATGCTGATAGCAGGAGGATGGATGAGAGTGATGGAGAACGATGGTTTTGAGGATATGGGGTGACAAGGAGCTTTCTGCAGCTAAGTGGACGAGGATGGAATGAAAGAAAAGGTGATGAAGGAGTTTTGAGGAGGAGTACTTATTTCTTCTTTTAGATATTTCCGGTGATGGGGTGAGCTAGCAAAAATGTACGTTGCCATATTTGGACCGTTGGTCCCCACTTGCCTTGTCATCATGGTTTCTTCTCGCAATCACCTCTCATCATTGCATCATAGTTTGCAAACCCTCCACTACCTGTCCTTAGGATCTTTCTTTGAGTGGACTATGCACACGTGTGGTGGCATCTTTGGATGAGTGCAGTCAACTGGATGAAGGTGGCTCAATTAACTGGGCACCTCTTCTCTTTCAACCCTAGCCATCTCATTTGCTCATGCATATCTTTTAATTACACAAATGTAATAGAGGAGCAGGTTAGTCACTTACCTGTAAGTCGAATGTATGTGTTGTGAGGTATTTTGGCTCCTTTTGTTGTTGTATGCTTGTATTTTCTTCGCTACATGCCTGTATTTCCTTTGCTGCATGCTCTCTGTTGTCTGATGTGTGACTATTTGTCTTGTGCAAGTATCCTCTAGCTGGATCTAACTTCATATGTCTCCTTCAATCCCATGGTTGTACTTCTTTTGCTGCTATGGCTTGATTTTAATGGTGTCAGCTGCTACAAGAATTCCTATAGGAGCTCTTGTAGCTGCTTCTCCCTTTAAAATTCTAGCTGATTTTTTTATGCTAGGAGTTGTGAGGATGATGCCAGAGATGTTGATGGAGATGGAGAGGTACTAGGTAAGCTGCAAGTGAGATTTGAGGTGCTGCTTCCTTTTTTTTTTTCTAAAAACTGGTTTTCTGTGTTTTTTTGTGAAAAGAAGGAAAAAATGATGATGATGATGTGATGCAGGTGTGGAATGGATGGAAAGGAGGGTTTATGGATGTAAGAGGGTTTACATGCTCTTCATGAAGCTTCCCAGCCCCTCAAACTACTTTTTGGAACCATTTCTAGCTCTATGTGATTCCTATAGGAGCCTCCTGTAGAAAACACAGGGCCTCCTGTAGAACACACAGTTTTCGGAAAAAACACAGTGAGGTGGAAGAAAGGTTAGAAATGATGGAGAAGAGTGTGGAGGAGATGAAATAGGCTTTGTGGCATCTTCTCTTGCTCCTTGTGGTCCTCCTGCAACCTGCAATGTAAATTACAAGTCAACTTTTTTTTCTTCTTTTCTCTGTTTTTTTTTTTGAAAGACAACTAGGGTGCCTCAAGGAGGTTTTCACCCTGATTGCCTGCCCTGGGCACCTCCAAGGGAGGTTTTCACCCAAGGATCTTATTCTTTTTTCTTTTCTCTTTTTTCTTTTTGTTGTTTTTGGCATCACTGGGCTGCCTCAGAAGAGGTTTTCAACCCAATGATGGGACTCAAGCGCCTCATGGAGGTTTTCACTTGAGTCCTTATTATTTTTCCCTTTTTTTTTGTTTCTTCAATGTGTGGAGGCTGAGACATGCTCCACTACCATCACTGTCTTATTCAGATCTTCAATGAACTCTCGCTTGGAGAGGGGCTTCTTGTAAATTTTCAACCTATGTCCATTGACAAGCATGGGGATGGCTTCCTCATCAATGGTTTTGATCAAAACTGAACCATTGTCATTGCATTTTTCCATAGTGTAGGGTCCCAGCCATCTTCTCTTAGCTTTCCCTTGAAGTATTTATACCTTGAATCATAGATCAGTGCCCAATATCCCTCTTGGAATTGCTTCTCTTTGATATTTTTGTCATGCCATATCTTCCTTTGAAGCTAAACTACCTCTGTGTGGAGAAGGGCCTACAATCTTTGCTCATCCAATCCATTGAGCTGGAGTAGTCTTTCCTTCTATGCATGGTTGAGGTCTAGGTCTAGCTGAGCTACCATCATGAGTGTATTGAATTCAAATTCTTTTGACAACAAAGCCTCCTTCCCATAGACCAGTTCATAGGGTGTGAACCCTGTGGTGGTCTTCCAAGTTGTGTTGTAGGCCCAGGTGGCCTCAACTAATCTGTTCGCCCAATCTTTTCTACTACTGCTCACTACCTTGGTCAGAATTCCTTCCAAATCTCTATTAGTGATTTCCACCTGCCCATTGGCTTGTGGATGGTAAGGGGTGGAAGTTCTATGCTTGATTTTATGATATGTGCGCGGGTCTTCAATCAAATTGGAAGTGAACTGAATGCCTTGATCTGTGACCAATTCTCTTGGATACCCGAACTTGTAGAATACATTTTCTCTCAAAAAATTAGCTACTTTTTCTTTTGTTGCTGCTTTGATTGCTTTTGTTTCTACCGACTTTTTCAGGTAATCAATGCACATAATGATGTATCGCTTTTATTTTGAAGGAGGGTTGATGGGACCCACAAATTCCATGCCCCACTTCTCAAATGGCTCAAAGGTCACTTGAGGTTGCATGGGAATCTCATCCTTTGGAGTAGGTTTCCCCATCCTTTAACACCGATCACATTGGCTGGTGTATGTCCTCACATCTTGATGAAGAGTGGGCCAATAGTAGCCTACTTACAAGATTTTGAAGGCAGTTCTCTTTGCTACCAAATTACCTCCACACGGCCCATCGTGACAGGTCAGGAGGATGTCAAAAACTTCCTCCTCCCTGACACATCTTCTCAAGATCTGATCTGGGCCAAGTATGAAGAGGTTACCCCCAATCCAGGTGAAAGGGGCGCTTTTCCTCACTATCTTGCTCTTCTCCTTCGAGGACAGGTGTGGTGGGTACTGTGCTGAAACCAAGTAGTTTTCTATATCAGCAAACCATGGAGAGAGTACTGAGATAGCAAATAGGTGTTCATCTGCCATTTGATCATCCACCATTCCTTCTTCACCTGCAGGCAAATTTACTCTAGACAAAAAGTCAGCAACAACATTTTCTTTACCAGGCTTATCAATAATGGTCAAATCAAACTGCTGCAGTAAAAGCAACCATCTAATAATGAGAGCATTTACATTAGGTTTATTCATTAAATATCTAATTGCAGCATGATCAGTATGCACGAAGGTCTGATAACCTGTGATATAATGTATGAATTTGTTTAAAGAATGCACAACAGCTAGGAGTTCCTTCTCGGTCACTGTATAGTTTAACTCCGCCTTTGACAAATTTTTGCTTATAAAGTATATGGCATAAGGTAACTTTTCATCAATTTGTCCTAAGGCTGCTCCTATTGCTTTGTTTGAGGCATCTGTGTGGATGTGGAAAGGTAGGGCCCAGTTTGGGCCTCTCAAAATTGGGGCAGTCACAAGTTTACTCTTCAAGGTATCTAAGGCTTCTTGACAATGCTTCGACCATACAAATTCAACATCTTTACCTAGAAGACCAAACAACGGAGAGGCTAGCTCACTAAAATCTTTAATGAGTCTTCGGTAATAGCCAGCTAAGCCTAGGAAACTTTTGACATCTCTCACCTTTTGAGGACCGTTTGGATGATGGAAACTTTGTTGGGGTCCACCTGCAATCCTTGTTGAGATATTGCATGACCTAGCATGGTCACTTCAGTCATAAAAAATTCACATTTTTCCAGACTGAGGGACAAGTTCATTTAAATACACTTGTCCAAAACTTTTCCTAGGTTAGATAAAGCTTCCTGAAAGTTAGAACCATAAGGAGTAAAATCATCCATATATATTTCCACTGCATCATGAACCAGTTCAGAAAATATACTCAATACTGCTCTCTGGAAAGTGGCTAGAGCATTACACAAACCAAAAGGAAGGACCCGGTATGAAAAGGTACCCCAAGGACAAGTGAAAGTGGTCTTATCTTGGTCTTCCGGGCTTATTTGAATCTGATTGTACTTGCTAAACCCATCTAGGAAGGAGAAAAAAAAATTCCCCGCTAGACCATCTAACACTTGATCTATGAAAGGCAAAGGAAAATGGTCCTTTTTAGTGGCTTTGTTCAATTCCCAATAGTCGACACAGATTCTCCACTTACCATTTTTCTTTGGCACTAGCACCAAAGGAGAGACCCATTCACTGTCAGAGATGGGGTAGATGAATCCTACATCAAGTAATTTTTGCAACTCTTCCTTAACAATGTCTTTAAGTGCTAGATTCATCCTCCTTTGAGGCTGCCTGACTGGTTTGCAATCTTCCTTAATGTATATATGATGAGTACATACTGAAGGGTGCACTCCCTTCATCTCCTTATAACTCTAGGTGAAGGCATCTAAATGTTTTCTCAATAAGCTGCACAGCTCCTTCTCCTGGGAAGGGGATAGGGATGGATTGATTTTCAAGGTTCTTCCTGGGCCAAACTCTATATTCTTAACACGGAGAGAGGTCGGGTCAGTCACACAGATATCAATTAAGGGGTTGTCTTGGGTTTCTTTCACTAGGTCCTCCAATGGTAAGATATTGGGGGGTGGATTCTGAATTACATTTTCAATGATATCATCCTCATCTTGTGGTTCCCCCCCATGGTGGTTTCTAATTCACAAAGTGGTGCAAAATAGACTTCATCCTCCTCCTCCTCCTCCAACCAGAGAGGTAGATCATGTTCTAGCAAGGGTTGGGCAGGAGGGTATAGGATTAACTGTTTGACATATGCCTGTTCTTGATGGTCATGTTCCCAGCCTGACAAGTG
This sequence comes from Pinus tabuliformis, assembly GCA_031772625.1. Taxonomy (NCBI): domain Eukaryota; kingdom Viridiplantae; phylum Streptophyta; class Pinopsida; order Pinales; family Pinaceae; genus Pinus; species Pinus tabuliformis. Next base: position 355,211 of record CM062811.1, on the reverse strand, counting down.
ATGTAGGCATCGACAGTAGCCAACCAGGGTCTTCCCAGGATGAGAGGATACCTAGTGAGCTTTGCCTTCGGTTGGAGAACTAAGAAATCAATAGGGTACTCCCAGGAATCAACGGAGACCATCACATCTTCCACAATCCCTTCAGGGGTCACGGTAGAGCAGTCTGCTAGCTGCAGTACTGTCTTGGTCTTCCTCAAGGAGCCCTGGAGGTTAAGTTTGAGCATGGTGTCCTTTTTCATCACATTAATGGTAGCTCTCTTATCAATCAAGGTATGTGGGATCATGGTGCCATTGATGTGGACATCAACTACTGGGCTTCTAGGGTCCAGATATTTCGGACAGATTACCTGCCCCAACATCAGGTCGGACAGTTGTCCTATGACATTGATGGTTGGGGCATCTCTTTTGCGCCTTCCTGGATGCCTAAAGAACTTCTCTTTGATCAACCTATTGTAGATAGGCACATATTTTATGGCTTGGAGAAGTGGTATCTTCACACATAACTATTTCAATTCTCCGAGAAGTTCAATTTCTTCTAGGGTAGGTTGTGTTGTCCCGGATAGTCTCTCAGGAAAGGGTGGAATTGCTTTAGGTTCACTTTCCTCTTTATCTTCCTCAACCTCCTTATGTGGAGGTTGGCTATCTGGGAGAACCTTCCCAGATCGCAGGTTAATCTCCTGAATCTCCACAACATAAGTGGGGCATGATGGTTCCCCACTATATACTTGTTGAGCTTGTTTGTTGTTCGAGTTCGGGTTCAGCTGGGCAGGTATTTGGGGTTGCCTTGGTGGAGCAAGAGGCAATGGTTTCGGTTGAGCAGGTGGTGGATGCAAAAGAGCGGGAGGAGAGTTGTACTAGGGCCTCCACCCATGATGAGATGCATTCAAGTGAGGTTGCGGTTGAGCATAGGATTGAAATGAATGAGCGGCTGGTTGGGCATGATATTGAGATGGAAAGGACCAAGGAGGAGGCATGGACTAGGAAGGATGAGTAGGAGGGCCCCAAGAAGGTATGGAAGTGACTTGGTTGGGGTTGTAGTATGCCTGAGATGTCCTGGGTCCATACGGTCTCCTTTGGTTCATGAAATAGAGTGGTTCAGTGGTTCCTTCAGCCCCCTGGTATACAGCTTTAAGTCCGGGCAAGGAAAGGCACTGGTCTGTAGAATGATCTTCTTCACAGACTGAACAAACCTTTATAGAGTTCAACGGACACTCGTTCCTAGGATGCCTCCTGGTGCATCTAGGACAAAATATGGCCAAAGCCCTCTCTGCTTCCTCTTGTTTCCTTTTGATATGCAAGGTATCCATTTTCATGGCAAGAGTCTGCAACATCTCACTTTTGAAGTCTTCTAGCATGTTTCCGAGTTCATCTTTGATGGATGAATTGGAAGAGGAGGTACTGGCTATGTGTTGACTCCCTCTACCTCTCTTTCTGGCTGCTCTAGAATGGTTTCTAAAGAGAGTCTTTATGTCATCATAAGGTAGTTGGTAGATGTCTCCCTCGGCCAGTAGATGGAGGGTGTCTAAAAGGTCTTCTGGAATTCCCCTGAGCAGAACCAACTTCAAAGATTCAGGGTCAAGTGTGCACCTAGCCCTTTTGTAACTAAGTTGGAACCGCTCTTCATAATCTTCCAAGGATTCATCACTTCCCATGGTCATTCGGAAGATTTATTCCTTGGTATCTTTTGACCTACAGTAGACTCGATATTTTTTATTAAAGGCCTGCTGCATTTGAACCCAAGTTGTGATGCTGTTGCCAGGTAACCCCATGAACCAGCGCAATGCTGCATCCTTGAGAGTAGAAGGGAATAGTTTCAACTTTTGCTCATCTTCTACATAGTCATAGGTTCGACAGATGACAACAAACTCAAACAAGAAGGTGTCAAGATATTCTGTAGTCAAACCATGGAAGTGAGGTAGGGCTGAAGGACTTATATTCTTCATTTTGGTGTCCCCATTAGTCTCCTGGATGGGAAAGGTACCCTCTATTCTTTCTCCATTCTCCCTAGCTTTTCTACTTTCAGCCATTGGCTCAGGAGGGATGTTTTATTCTTCTTCTTCCCCTATAGATTCTTCAAATATCTCTGGTTGTTCACCTAAAGGTTCTTCTTGATCACTGCCACCGAAGAAGAGAGAAGGTTGGCTATGTGATGTAGTGGGGGTGTTGGGAAAGAATTTTCCTAAATTATCTCTGTTCCTACGAGGCATGAAAGGAAATCTTTTTGGTTGGTTTTTGTTTTTTTTCCACTTATTGTACCTGCAAAATTGAAATTGATTGAACAAACAAATTGCAACTAACTGAAATGAACTTGCTGAAATGAAATGCAGAACTAAAAAGGAAAGCAAATGAAATGCAGAACTGAAAGCAAGGAAATGACTAATCTACTTTTGCTGAAATGGAAATTGCAAAACTGAAGAGGAAAGCAAGGAAATGCAGAAGCTGAAAGAAACAACTACTCTACTTTTGCTGAAATGGAAATTGCAGAATTGAAAAGGAAAGCAAGGAAATGCAGAAACTGAAAGAAACAACTACTCTACGTTTGCTGAAATGAACTACTTAGCAGAATGTTGCAAGAGAAAATAGAAGAACGCAGTAATCACAGAATACTCTGACACTTCCCTGGCAACGGCGCCAAAAAGTGGTGAGCACCAGTATTGCAACAATAATGCTACAACTCTTGGGCTGCCTACTTTACTCTTATCAACCTGGTAGTTCATAACAAACTTGGAAGCGGCGATGCTATATGCACAAGTACTAGTTCTTACTATAGGCTGTCACTTGGTCAGCTGGTGCAAGATCACTAGGAGCTCAAGCCAACTTCTATGGATTCTATAAGGAGCTCTATATGTGATGAAAGAAAGGAAAGCTTACTATACAGAGGCTACTCTAATTGCAGGAAGGAAAAAGACTGAAATGTAAAGTAAACCTAGCAAACCCTACTTAACCAACTAATCCTACTTTTGTAGAAAGCACTATGAAAACCATGAAATGAATTCCATTGCCTACTCAAGGAAGTAAATAACATCTACTCAAGCTATTTCTAGAAGTAAATGAGCAAAAAACATCTTTTTGGATTTTTATGTATTTTTATGTGAAATTGTCATGCATGTAATTTATTTTTCTGTGAATGTGGCAACGATTAGGTGGTGATGGTAGGCAGTTTTGGGACTTGAGGAGATGGAGGATGGTGTGGATGGGTCCTAGGAGGTCTCAAGTGGCCTTTTGGAGGCTTTTCCCGCAATTGGACTTCAAAAGGAAGCCTACAGGAAAATTTACAGGAGGTTGCAGGGGATCTACAGGAGGTCTACATGAGGATGCCGAGAGTAGTTTTGAAGGTTTTGAATTTGTGAGAGTGGGTGGAAAGGGTAGCTGAAGGCTGGGATGATGTGTTAAGGCACCTAGGTTTCACCAAGGATCATTAGGAGAGGGAAGGATGGCCGGGAGAGAGGGAGAAATCCTATGGAAAAAAGCAAAAAACTAAGGCAGATTTGAGGTGAACTTTGGGTGAATTGTAGGGAATAGATCAAGGAGAGAATGGGATGGCTGATAGGTTGACCTGATGTGAGAGGAGATTTTCTGCAACAGAACTGAAAGTCAAACAATGAAATCAAACAAGCAAGGAAACTAAGTACATCAAAAATAGAATTTTCCATCAAGCTAATCTAAATTATGAGCTATGGAAAGAAATGATGAAAAGTACTATAATGAGAGAAAGCATGGAAAAAGACTTATTGTAAAGATAGAAATGAGCATGGTGAAAGAGATCTAAATCAAAGCATTAACCTTCTAACAGACTGTAACACTAGAAATCCTATGGAGAAGGAAAATCTATGTTTTTGTGTCAACAAGAGGGTCTTGGCCTCAGCTCATGGTCCCACAGGGAGGAAAGGAGGCCAAGGCACTATTGCTGGCCTTTTGTATCTTCTGTCTACCACTGTTCAACCTGCTATAGAAAACACAAATGGAAACAACCTTCTAAATGACCAAAAGCAACCTATTCTTAACCCAGAAAGAAATTCATCTAACAACAACTAATTCATAAACTAAAACAAAGCATATAAATACAAAAAAGAGGAGCTTGGCTGCTTGGATTGGGCCCTAACCCAAGAGCTTTAGCCCTCTGAGGTAACTCAGTGCTAGCCCAAAATGGATCTCATCTTTATTATCAAAATAATAATAGGATTACATGAAACTGTCAACAAAAGTAAGCTCAAAGTTGAGCAGAGCAAAGCTACAACAAAAATTCAACCAACTCTTAGTGAGGCCCTAGGCCTCTCTACTTATACAAATGAAGCTTCCAACATCTTCCTCAAAATTAGGGAGGCTTGGCTCCCAAAACTTCAGATAAACATAAGTTATCCTCCACTTTCTCGACTGCCTCCTAGTGCATTGATTTGGCTTTTTGTGCTCCAAGCTGCATGAAGGAGAATTCGAAGTGGGGAGTAATAAATGAGGGGGATTCCCTCATATAAATCCTCTCCTTTGTCCACTTCGAATTATTTCTACCAATTGTCCATTAAATCTTTTACTTTGTCTTCAAAATTCAACAAAAATCTGTATTAAACACATATTAGACTCCATGGCATCATAACCAACCCAACTCACTCCATAAACATAAATATAATCAAAAAACATGAAATAAGCTAAGAGAATGGTTGATTAAACTATGTTAGGAGGCAAAATGAACCCATATAATTACCCATTTATGGGGCTCATCACTAAGCACTCGATAGAAATATTCCAAGAGTGTAGCATGTAGGACAAAGAAAAACTAGATAAATTTTATATGCATAACCTTGTCCTCTTTGATATGCATGTTTTGGATGCCAACCCTCACTTGAGAGATGCATCATTGTTGGAATTATCTTGTTGCATGATGCACGAGGAGATTATAGTAGAAAAAGTGGAAAATTCTATGGAATAAGAGTTAAAGGAGCCCTTGTGTATCTGAACAGAACAACCATCTCCTTTAGTGTGTGCTCAAGCCCAAACCTTTCTTACACAAGACCTTGAGATAGAGATTATTTGGAAACAAAGGCAAGTAGAAGAAATCCTACACATTGAGAACACCTTCAATATATTGGAAGAAGAGAGGTCACAAGCCTACGATAAGAGATGATAATTCTTGTCTTATAGCATGAAGATGAGGGAGTATCACTCCCCTGATAGAATCCAACCAACATTAGAAAGAAATTCCCTTTATAAGAGGATCATCCAGAGGCTTGGGATTCAATGGGTTGGAATCAAATTTAAACCACCTTTGCTATTTGTATTAAAGTAGCATCAAAATAACTAAGAGTAATGCAAGTGTGTAAGGACATAGAGGAGGATGTAGAGTTTTATCTAGTAGGGGCATTCACAACTAGCTCAACTTGGGATATCAAGTAGATAACTAGAGAACTAAATGAATAGGAGAAAATAAGAGAGGAAGATTGAGTTTCTCTTGGATGAGTAACAATTCCAGTAGGGGGTATGATGGACCTCCAAAATATGTAAATCATAGGGAACATTAGCCCACTCCTAGGCACATAAGACAATGTTTGATGACACATTTTGCAGTTAATGATATATTTTCCTAAATTAATGATTTCCTAGAGGATTCTATGTGGTTTTCATCCTTTATGTGTCTTCATATGTTTGTTTTTCAGGGTTTATAAATATATTGAGTGTATTCTAAAAGCATATAGCATTTGAGAGATTCGAGGGACTTTCTCCCTGCAAAAGGAATACTTAAACTTAGCTAGCTCAGAGCATTTAATTCCTCCTATTCTTGTGCATTATATTTGATGGAAGATCCCTTATTTTTAGGATTTTTGGGGGGAAATACAACCCTTATTTCTAGGAGGTTTCTCCCCTACCTGATATATAAATAAGAGTTTTGATATAGCCATTGGGGTATTAGAAATATAATAGATTAGAAAGAGCTTAGGTTTTGAATATTTGTGAGCAAGTTTTGCAGCATTGTAATTCTTGATGTAAGACAAATTTTAAGTTAATTGAATCATTTCCTCATTTTATTTTCTAGGTTGGTTCCTCTTCAATGAATCCAAGCATCCTTAGGTTGGTCCCACCTTAGGATCTTTAGAGCCCTCTTGTATTTCTATTGTCATTTCATTATTTGCATTTGCTTTGTTTTCAACATTTCTAGAAATTACAATTTGATAGTTTTATGCTTGGTTAAGTAGGTAGTTTTATCAGATAAACTTATTTGTAGTTCAATCTATCAATATCTTAGATCACTTATATTTCTTATCATTTAATTTTCAAGTCATTTTCCATTTCATTTCATTTGTTGTTACAATATTTGCAATTTTCTATTTTACTTTTCATCCATGATTATGATTGCAAAGGGAAAACAAAGCTTGGTTTCATAGTGTTGAAGCTTATAATTAGCATTTCCATGCTTTTACTAGTTGAATAATATCATTTCCCATCATTCCTGCCCACTTTTCTCATTATGTATTCACATAACAACAAATTTTCTTGATTGTTGGGTTTTCCCGTAACAAAAAAGGGAATCTTGTAGCAACAAGAAAACAACCCATTTTCTTCATCTATTTTAGCAATAAAGTCTTGATCTAGTTTCCATAATGTATTAGAACATGTATGGGATGTTGAGGATGGAGTTTGGAAGAGTATATATCTCATTAAGTTTCCTTTAGATTCTCTTACTGTATGCTTTCTAAGTGTTCCTTTGAGCTTCTACAACATAGATTCTAGGTTTACTTTCAAAGTATTTTATTTTCAAGAAAAGTATTTTTTCCATTTCTTAAAACTAGCATAGGTGTGTTCCATTTAATTTATACAAATTTATTTTCTTGTACCTTAGTTAGCTTGAGAACTTGATTGGATCTATATTCATTTAACCTACAATACAATATTTCTCACCTACATGAGGACTATAAAAGAAAGAAATAATGTATGTTGCACATATAGTGTCAACCCCTCCTAAGTTTGTACAAATATTGGGTTAATAATTAAGGTTGGGACTCTTGGAGTTGCAACACTATTGTTGCAATATTGGGGGCCATTAGAATTATTAGCTTAAATCAAAAGAGCATGATGAGATATCCAAAGAACCTTGGAGAAACTTTAGCATTAAGGACTAGTGTAGATGAACTTGTGTGTACTGTGGAGACTTGGGCTAGACACCCTACAATATTCAAGGATAAATAAGGGAGGGAGCTTAAATTAGGTCAACTCAAGGGAACTTAAGGAAGGACCTTCTTCAAGGAGAATAAAGAGATAATGATACCAACAAAGCCATGGTAAATATTTAATAACCCTTATCCATTAATAATAAACAAGATTGGAAGACGATAAGTCACAATGGATATCCCATATTGTTGGGCCTCCAAAATAGGTAAATTATAAGTCCCATCAATCCAATATTAAGAACATTAATATATGTTCGAACCCACCTTTTACACCTAATGACACACTTTCCCAACTTAACGGATTCTTAGAATAGTTCAATGTGGTTTTCATAATTTATGTTCCTTAACATGTTTATTATGAAAGATTTGAAGAGATATTGAATAAATTCCAAGAGATATAGCATTGGAGATACTTTTGGGATTTGATTCCTATAGAAGAAAGGCCTAAACTCAGTTGGCTTAGGGTAGTTAATGCCCCATCCTGTTGTTGTGAGGTGGACTAGGAATAATATCCCATTTTCTAGGACTTTTTCGAGGGAAATACAACCCTCCTCTCAAGGCGGTTTCTCCCCACTTCATGTATAAATAAGAGGCTCGACTGAGCCTAGTAGGAGATAGAGAGAAAAGGAAAAAGTAGAAAGACATATTAGGATTTTTTTATTCTCAAGCAACTTTTGTAGTCTTGTGATGTAAGAATGTTGTTTCAATTAATGGAAGCCATTTTAGCATGGTTCTCCTTTAAGGTATTTCAACATCACTGGGTTTGTCCCAACCTAGGAGCTTCAAAGCCCTCCTATACTTATGTTAATCTTATTCTATGCATTTTTTAATTTCCTAGATTTTCATAAATTTATATTTTTCATGGTTCTTGTGCATGGTTAAGTAAAAATTTCTTTGAACAATTCTTTCTTATAGGTTATTATGGAATTGTTAGCAATTGTAGCACTTACGAATGAATTTTCAAGTCTTCCTTATGTTTTTAATTCTCTTGTTGTTATAGAGTTTTCTATTCACTATTTTGTTGTGTAACTAGTTTATAGCTACAGAAAACACATAGATTATTTCATAAGGATAAGCTTGAATTAGGTTGCCTGAGCTTTGAACAATTGAATGTTATTATTTACCAACATTTCCACAACTTTTCCTCATCTCAGACTTGCATTCTATTTGGTTTTCATGCTCATTGGACTATCTCCTACAACAAAACAAAGACTCTTGTAGTAGCCGGTAACCAACCCTTGTTTCTCACTCAACTTCACAATAAACACATAAGTTAATCTATTTTATGTATTACAACACCTCTGGGATGTTGATAATGAAACTTGGAAGTATGGAGACCTCATAGATGCCTTCTTAAATTCATTTTTGAATATTGTGTGTTTTTGCAAATTAGGGTTTGAACTCTTAGTCTGCAAGTGTGTTTTTCCATTTATTGTAGACAACATAGAAGTGTATTCCATTCAACAATTATATTTCCTTTCATTCCAAGTAGCATAAATGTGTGTTCCATTTCCTTTTCTGCAAATCTATTTGTCACTATAGCATAGCTTAGCTAGCTTTGTCTTTATACATCTAACCTTCATTTCAAATACTTCCCACTTGCATAAATATCAACAAGAGAAAAATATAGTTCTTATTGCACATAAAGTGTCAACCTCTGTTAATTTTTTATGAACCATGGGTTGATAATTAAAGCTGAGACTCTTGGGAGTTACAACATTGTTGTATGCAATATTGAGGGCCATCACTTTTTCACGTCATTATATGTGAGGTGTCAAAATACATACTTATTTTTTATTCAGTTGATTCACTCTTTCTTTCATTGAATTTTCTAAAAAAAATAAAAATAATAATAATAATAATAGCATCTTTCATAAAATACAAGGAAAAAATGATTATTTTTTAGATTTTTTTTTTATGCCTCAAATAGTTAGGGAAAATATAGGAAGCTTTCTACCAAAAACCCCCACTTCCACTCGCATCCATCCCTTTTTAGTTGACTATGAGCCTCCTACCCTATCCACAGGAACATTTGAGGCTCTTTTTGGTCAGAAACCAAGGATATTTGAGGAACTTGTAGAAGGAGAAAACCTTTCACACCCCACCAATACTATCGTTGAAGATAGACAACTTGAAGTGTTTAAATTTCCCATCAGGGAAACTAATGGAGAAGAAAGAATGAAAAATATTAACCCATTTGTGCTCCCAAACTTCTATCGTTTGATCACAAAATATACTAATAATCTCATGTTTGAGTTTTCTATTATATGCAGGACTTGTGATTACACCACCAATGAGCAGAAGCTCAAGTTGTTTCCTTCCACCCAGAAAGATGTAGCCCTATGATGGTTCATGAACCTTGAACGAAATAACATCGCCACCTAAGATCAAATGTAGAAAGATTTCAAGAACAAATATTAAGATTAATATAGAACAAGGGATACCAAATATGAAATATTCAGAATGATTGGAGGAGAAAATGAGTATCTCGAAGACTATGAGGAGAGATTCTAGTTAAGTTACAAAAGGGCACATAATTTCACTATGGACCCAAACTCTTTAAAACTAGTACTATTGAGGGGATTCAGAGAATATCTTATGGAAACCCTTAACTTGTTGGCGAATGGAAATATCTACCAAATCACTTATGATGACATTAGATAGGTACTCAAAATTCATTTGAGAGATACTAGAAAAATAGGTAGAGCAATCAAATGTTTGGAAATTCCTTCCTACTCCTTTCTTACTAAATATGAAATAGGAGGTATTTTAGAAGACGTGCAAACTAATATATTGCACACATTTTCTATGTAAATGGATACTTTACATATCAAAAAAAAACAAGAGGAAGTAGAAAATGCATTGGGAATACTTTTCCCCCAATGCACTAAAAGACACCCTAGGAATGAATGTCCTTTGAATGTCATAGAAGTTTAGTCAGTATGAGATGAAAACCATTCCATCGATAAGTGTCCATATTTTATAGGTTTGAAGGTTGTGTACAAAGGAGAAGAAGGGAGCATGGGGCAGTTGTGCTTTCTTAGACAAGAATAGACCACAAACTCCAAGGAAATTCGAACAAAGTATGAAATTCCCTTATTATTTCAATCCTAATTATAATACTCACTATCAGCCTTGGTGCTCTCCTAATCCTTCATCCTGGCCTATGCCCACTCCTTGGCCATATCCTCCTCAATATGTTTTACCTCCCTTCCAACCATATTCCAATCAACCTCTAACGAGGTAATGTATCATAATGATGGAGGCCTGATGTGTCCCAACCACCTAATATAATGCCCCCTTCTCAACAACAACAATTTCCCTAGAATTTTCCTCCAAACCAACCTAGATACCTACTCAACCAAATCCAAATCCAATTAATAAGAAGACTTATCCAGTCTACAATGGGTAGACTACTTACCAAACTCATTTTGTAGAAAATAATAAATAAACCTTAGGTCAAGGAAGGTTCTACCGAATGTTCATCCACCTTATCCAAATGAAGATCCTAAAAAAGAGAAGGAGGATCATATGCCTCATATCATTCACAAAAAAAACCCTATCCTAAAAGGTTGACAACCCAAAAAGCATACATGAAATAATAAGTTGAAATTCTAGGAGAAATGAAGAATCTATGTGTCAAACTTCCTCTCCTAAAATCCATAAAAGATGTTCCATATATAACAAGTTCATCAAGGAAGAATGTCTTATAAGGCCTATAAGTGTAACTTCCTCCTCCCACATTTACCCACTTTCACCAGTTTTCCTAGGGTAAATATGAGCCGAGGGTCACTATGATAAGACTCAACCTCCTATATGACCTTAAGGAAATCGAGTTGGCAACTTGAGACCTTATTGACTTCCCTCAGGTGCTATAGGACCCCTAGGAGCTAATCCACTTCTTCAGGTGCCCAACCCCTGAGTTAACCTAGAATTTCAATGAATTAAACCCCCAGTTTCTCCCATGACAAGTCATGCATGTGACTAGAACCCTCCAGTCGCTCCCACAATTCCTACAAGGGAGAGACTACAGTATTTTTTAGCCAATTATGTGCCAAAGACTGCGATATTTAAGCCACTTATTCAGGGCTAGTCTCCAAACCACTGCCCGGAACTCAACGAGACCTTCTGAGACAATAAATGACACCAAGACAAAGCCTCTAACATAAAACTTGATCAAGGACATAACCTAACCAAGCCTAACCATGACAATCATTCCATCAAACACATAATGAACATACAACCTACAGGTCATGAATGCAATTCTGAACATAAGGATCTAAAAAATTATCTGAGGTTTAACAAGAAAGGCCACTTCCACCAATTAGGTATTTTATTCATTATTCATTCAGTTACATGTAAAAACATGAAGAAAGCCATGACTAAGAATTTTCATATAACCATGCTTGTAACAAGCATATAAACATATAAATAACAATGAGAGAACAACCATTAAAGCCACAACATAAAAACTGCATTTACTCGTCAAAAGAAATATAAAATCAAACTCTTATTAAACATAGTAAAAATCCAACTAGGTTTAGGACTTCCATGCACAACCCGACCATAGATTAGCTGAACCAAATCTTTCTTTCAGCCAATCACCCCCGTGCCATATTGCAAGCATGAATGTGGGATCTCATGGGATAAACAAATCCAAAAACAATAAAAGTAATCAAGAGGTTAAACCACATCCACCCTCACCATATCATGATCTCACTGTTGGCTTTGTGGGCCTTGACCAAGGTTCAATGTTAGTCAGCCAAACAAATCCCTACATTATTGGCCCTTTCGGCATCAACTCGCGAAGCACGAATCGAAGTCTCACCCAATGCAGTATGGGGGGATGTTGGAACTAAATTTCCACACCCTGAGATGGTCGTGATGCCAGTTTATACCCTCTACCCCTACTTTCGCGTAGGTCTCTAGGCCTTAGGGCTCTATCAATGTACCCTTTATTCCACCCTTTAGTACCTTGCGAAGGTGCATGATTGACCTTCGTGCAGCCCTAACCTGTGGTTCAGGTACTTTTGCACAGCTATGACAATGTATTGTATAGGTTCCCAAGTTATCTCAAATCTTTTACTTATCTTACTAATCAATCACAGTTAGCGTCGCGTAAACTGATATCCTTACTTGCGTTCAATTAACCGATACAATCACATATATTCGCGCATAAAATAGAGTAATTGCATTATACTTCTTTTTATTGATATCTTCCAGTTTAATACAGACTCTGCACAGGGGTCTGTGCACTCAGCGGCGAACTTCCACCCTAGGCCTCTACACACTTAGCTGCAGAGCCTCTACCTATGCTAAGACCCAAAACACTTAGACTTCTCTACCAAAACTCCAATGCTTCTTTTCTTCTCCTTCCTTGCCTAGAGCTTACTTACTTAGCTCTTTTTTATACAATCCCATGGTCCGCGGACCATGGGTAGATCTTTACAACCAACTTGATACTTTACAAAATAAGGGCGAACAACCATTTATGACTCTTGACACCTTCATGCTCTGTGACCACAAAATGCGGAGACTTTACAATTTTATTACAAAATTGTCCCAAAATATGGGCTTTTAGCCCCAAAACTGCTCTTGGGGGAACCCGTTCCCAACAGGCCCCCAACACAAACATGGTGACTCACCCTTGAGTCACTCTGTGAGCACGGAGATCTTGGCGTGAAGACCTCCAAGCTCATCCTGTATGATGACAACCTCAGCTGTGCACTGCGTGGCCGCCTACTCCACTTCTTTAACCAATTGCTCTATCGCTGGTCCTGAATTGTCAGCCTGAAGCTTCTGCCGAGTCGCTTGCAAACTAGCAAGCTTGCCTTCAGTGGAGGTCGTGATCGAATAAGCTTCGTCCAACCAGGGCTTCAGGCGCACCTTTAGCACTTCCTCTTCGTGATGCGTTGCATCTACCTGTTCCTTCAATGTTTTGGCCTCCTGCAGCTTCACCAATCTTTGTGTGAGAGCAACCGTGCGCGTTGTACATTTTACTTCATCATAGCACCGCTGTAGTTCTCACGCCTCTGTCTCTAGCCATTGTACATTAGGATCCTCCTGCAGACTCGTCAGGACCTCAAATGACTATTCAAACAACCGTGTGTAGTCTGCTACTGCACTGTCTACTGCCGCTATCACCTCTGTGACAATGGTTGCGTGCTGGTCCTTTACTTCCAGTGTAGTTGAAGGCTGGGCCTTCAACTACAAATCTTCAATCTATAGGTTCAGCTCTAGTTGAACCTCAACCAACTCTGTGTGAGCGTCGTGTACCCTTGTAGCAAGCTTGTGAATGCGCAACTCAATCGGTTCTCCCTTGGGAATAGCCAACTCCAAGACCATTCAACATGCTTCCTCCACGACCTGAACTATTCACTTGTTTCGGTTAGTTACCTCAGTCACGGTGGTGATGGAAGAGTCTCGTTGTAGGGCCATATGCACATTATTGGTCTGTTGTTCACTGATCACCTGCACAACGTGCTGTTCACAGGACCTCAGCTCCGCGATCACCCCATCCTGCAGTAGGTGGAGCGCCTCGCAAGGAAGCGCTGCCAAGTTCAACCCCACTCCCTTGAGGGCGCTAACAATGAGCTTGTCAGATTCGGTTTATGTGGTCAAGGATCCATCTCGTAGCACTATTTCTCGGGAGTCTTTCGCATGTAGCATCTCGGCGGCTTCGAAAGTATCGATGGTGAGGCTGGTGGACACCGCGCCAGCCTATGATGCGCGGATCTAAAGTTCATGCAGACCCATCTAGATGGCCCCCAATAGTTGTTGTTGTTGCTTCTAGAATTGCTACAGTACCTCAGCGGTGACATCCCGCATCATGTCTCCAATGTCATTCAAATCTTCCTCTGTTAGGGTGATTGGTTCCAATGACATTTTATTGGCCTTGGATTTCTTCCATGACCCCACATTTTCTTGTTCTCTTGGATGTTTGATGCTATATGACCCTATTTGCGGGTTCGCTCCATGCTGCTCTATTTTCTCATATGTTTCTTCCTCTGTTTCGGGTGAACGTGACCTCGCACCTTTGTCAGAGTCGCATTCTATTCTGCCTATCTAATTTTCCACCTGCTGGGCGACATCACATTCTGCCTAGGCCTTATCAGTGGCCTCCTTCTTCCTCTTCTCGAACAGCTACGCCATCTTGAGCTTGGCCTCCTCCTTTTTACGTTGTGCGGTGGATTTGCTCGACCCCACCACCGAGTCTCAGGTAGTGCGCCACTCTTCCAGCCAATGATCAAGAACTACATCAATCGCATCATCCGTTGCCAAGTAAGGCAAGTCATGCCACTTATGCTGAGGGTCCTTCCGTGCCCTAATCACGACGCTCTGAAAGTCTGCCTTGAACTCCACGTACTCCTACATTATGGCAAACACAATAGGCAACAATCGTGGTTTGTGATTGATAGCCATGCGTATATTCATTTCCATAAAGATCTAGAAGATCTTGCTATCCTTGATGCACTGAGCATCCTTGGTCACCCACAGTGAAGCGTACTTTGATGCTTCTGGCAGGTTCGGTGCGATCGAGGGGAATTAACTATCTTCCGACAACTCTAAGGCTACCAACACAATGGACAGCGAGAGCCACACATAGTGGAAGGTCTTGCTGAGCTCTTGTACCTCATGGAAGTTCGCAAGGAACTCGCCGTAGAGGTAGTGCACCCAATTAAACTGGACTCCTTCGATGCATTGGGCTGCTAGATCAACGACAGGTGCCAACACTTCATCTACGTGACACTTCTGCATAACTTTTCCTGCCAAGATCTGCGTGGCCACCTTGACCGTAGGTTTGTAGATACTCAAGATGGCATAGCCTCATGGCTTCTTTATGAGCTTGAATTTCTCCTTCATGGCCTCCACGAGGGCCTTCTCACCACCTTTTTTGCCAAACATCATGGCCGGATATTCCTTTGTATAGGGAAGCCACGTGATCCTATGGATCAGCCTGTCGGTGATGGGTATCGGCTCCTCCAGCAACAGACACCCATCATGCACTAAGCATAACAGTTGCTTGATGACCAATACTGTAATGGGTGTGAAATTGTAGTGCGGCACCCATAGCCAGTTGAGCAGACTTGCCTTGTCTACACCCTCGAGCCACTTCCACAGTTCCAATGTAGTCATCCCAGTGGTTGTGTGAACAACACAATGCATTAGTTGTTCTATCGCCAAGTGCGGAACTTCTCAGTGTCAACTAAGTCCCAATCTTCCAGTTTCAGCAATGGAACCCGCCCCAAGTGTGATCCTTCAAAGACAATATCATCCGATAGCAGAGGTATTTGTAGGATGACCTTGTGATGAGTGTCGGTATTGCAGCAAGGATGTTGCAACTCCTGGGCTACCAGCTTTACTTTATCAACCTAGGGTTCATACAAACTTGGAGGTGACAGTGTTGTAAACACAAGTAAAAGTGATGGTTTTGCCTGTTGTCACTGTTCATCTGGCGAGAGACCACTGGGGTCTCAAGCCAGACTTCTATGGAGTCAAAAGAAGCTTGATTCTTTGATGGAAGAAAGGTAAATCTACTCTAAGAGAGAGCTACTCTACTGCAATAATGGAGAAGGTTGACATGTAATGCTAAATCACACCATTTCCTAATTAACCACTAAGAAACTATGCTTTGGAGAAATGCTAAATAAACATGAACCAAATACTACTATCTAAGTTATAGAAGAAAGAAGCATCAAACATCACTAATGTGCAAGTAAAGAGACTGAACTAAATCTATTTTTTTTTTTGTCTTTTTATGCAAAATCAAGTATGCAAACTAATTGCTTTTGTTGATGTGGTAGGTGAATTAAGGATGGTTGGAAGGGTTATGAGATGGTTGGATGGTGTGGAATACCCTTGGGAGGCTTTTGGTGACTTCCTAGAGGTTTTCCATCAATTCGGCCTCAAAACAGGCCATTTCAGGAAAACCTACAGGATGTAATAGAAACCTACAGGATCCCCTGCAAACCTACATGATACATCTGAGAGAAAATGCAAGGTGTTGGATGTGATGGAAGGCCTAGGAAAGGTGTGTGATGGGTGGAATGGAGTGGGAGAATGTTAGGATCACTCAGAGGTCAACATCAAAGATAGTAGATGGCTAGATTCGATCAATGTGCTTGGAAGAATTTCTATGAAAAATGATGAAAACTCGTGAAGGTGATGGTGAAAACAAGGGATGGTTAAGGTTGATGGAATGGAAGGTAGCTACTGGCTATGAAGTCTTAATCTCCCCCTGAAGCACTTGCTCTGCATAAAACATGTATATCTTCCAAAGAACCATGCAAACAAGAAACATTTTTATAAACTATAAAAGCAGAATTAATGAATTAAATGCCTACACTATGCATGAGGAAAGTTGCTAAAAGGAATGAAAGCATGGATGAGATCTACTACAGAAATGAAGATGAAAAATATGACAATGGAATCCTACCTTGCAAAACTAACCAAATACTAATTTAAAGACAACAAACTCCAAAGCTCATAAAAGAACTAGAAATCTGTGTTTTTGGGGCTGCTTAAGGGTCCCTTCCTCAAGTCATGATCCCAGAGGGAGGAAGTGAGGCCGAGACATTTGCTGAAAACCGTATGGTGATCCTTTTATCCCTACTAAAATACTACTGAAGTAAGGCACAAATGGAAGAAAACTAATAAACAACCAATCTAATCTACACTACATGTAATGGAAATGCATCTAAAAATCAAATTAAAAATGAAGCTATGAAACTACACTAAACATACATATACAAGAAAGAGGAGCCTTGGCTACTGGGGTTGGGCCCTAACCCATGAGCTTCGGCCCTCTGATTTAACTCAATGTTGGCTCAAAACAAAACTCATTCTTATTACCAAAACAACAAATTACATCAATAGAACTTTCACAAGTTTGCAATCGAAAATAGCTTAGAGTTTTTACAATAAAAATATAAATCCTAATGAGGCTCTATGCCTCTCTACTTATACAACCAAATTCCCCAACGAATTCCTTAAAATCAGGGAGGCTCAGCTCCCGAACTTGATATAAACTATCTCTTTTTCTCTCACTTGCTCGACTACCTTCTAATCCTCATGGCTTGGCTACTTGCACTCCGAGATGGTGTGATGGATGGAGGAATATTCGAATGGGGGATAAGTAAATGAGGAGGATTTGCCTCCTACAATTCCTCTCCCTTCTCCCATTTGATTTTTAACCTTAGTATTTGCAAAAATTCCTTGATTTTCTCCTTCAATCCTGCATTCAGTGCATATTAGTCCACTAGGCATAATATCCAACTCTAACTCATCTCATAAAAGAAATATAATAAAAAGCATGTAATAAGTTGTGAGAAAAGTTGGTTTGACTAAGCTAGGAGGTGAATTAATGCCCATATAATTACCCAATGATGAGGCTCATCATCACCCCCTACTGAAGATGTTACTCATCCTCTAAGAAACTCAATCAATATCCATATCCTTCATAGCTCTAGTGGCCTCCCTGACATCCCATGCCTCTGTTGTGGTCTCCTCTTCTTGTTCATAGAAGCCTTCTTTCCTATCTACCTCCTCCCACTGCCTCCTTTCTTCTTCTTCCTTCCTTCCTTATAACATTCCTAAGAGTAGTTGTGGACTGAGTTTCAGGCCAATCCAATTGACTTTCAGCCTTTGCATAGATTGCTTGTACATGGGTGTCACATTTAGTGCCTCTCTCAATCTTTGTGGGGAGTGGTACTCTCTTATATTTAAGTTGTATGGCAATGTGTTTCATCTCCTTAGGAAAGCAAGTATGCTATCATCCCCTAATAGCCTTAACATGTCCTCAAATGTGAAATTGCTTGCCCTTGACTCCTCATGGTTCATCCATGATGCCAAAGCCATCAATTGTAAATCTCCTAGCTTGGAATTAGGGTCCCATACATTCATGTCTATTAGGGCCATGTTGTGCAAATAAAAATCAGCCATCTTGGCCCTATCTTCTAGTGTGCTATGATAAAAAAGATCAATGAACTACCTGTAGCCCTGAAATGGAATGGTGCCTCTATGTGCTAGGTTATTGATCTGGAATTACAACCATTGTTCCTTGAGGTATAGGGCATATGATTTAGCTGGCATCCTACACTATATTGCTTCCAAAGAGAGACTGGCCATACATGCTAATTGATTCTCTCTTTCATGTAGCTATCCTCTCAACCATGCATTTTCTATCTCTAGTTGATTTTTCATTATGGCCTCTCTGTCTCTCAAGCCACTTAGCTCTTTACCCATCTCCTTGAGTTTCTCTTCCATGTGCCCAATGTCTTCCACCCCCTTTGATTTGGTGATCTGCATCCATCGGTGAGTTCTGGCCCTCTCCTTCTTAATCTCAAAGAACAATGGGATAGAAAATTTTTGAGGTGTGACTCTGCCTCCTTCAATAAACTTGTAGTAGGAGTCCAGGTTAAGTTGGGGGCTGGTTTCTTTCATCTCTGGGTCCTCTTCTTTAGTTTCTTACTGCTCCCCTACCTCCCTTTCCAATTTTTGTGCCTCCTATAAGTTCAACATAGTATCCTGTAGGACTTCTTTTCTTCCTGTAGATTCTGCTGTGTATCTTGTAGGATTGCCTTTCCCTTGCAGGAGGTTGATCTATTGATAGGCCTTCTCACATAGGTGATATGAGACTTAGGGGAAGGCATTTTCTACTTTTGTTTAGGGGAGTCTTCAATCACAATAGGAATTTCGGTTGGTGTTTGGGGTTTCCCCTGTCTTATTCTTGTGATTTTCCTTATCCTAAAATATATGGGGTCTGCCTCTGTCTTTTGCCTTTTTTCTTGATGGGGGTGCTAAGAGCAGTGAGGGAAGTTGTTGCCTCTCTCTCAATGGGTTTTGGAGACACCCTAGGTGACTCCTCCTTATTTTCTATCCTCTCTTTCCCATTTCCTTCTTCACCTATGTCCTTCCTTTCTTCTTCCTCTTGTAGATCTTCAACATCTTTATATGTTTCCTCCTTAACATCCCCTCTATTTTTTCATCATCCTCCTTCTCTTTGTCCTCTTCATCTTCATCTTCCTCATTTTCTTCTGTTTCATCTCCTTCTTCATCCATCTCATATTAATCTCCTTATGTTTCTTAGTCTTCTTGCTTTACTTCTTCTTCCTTTGCTTCAGTCTCTTCCTCTTCCTCTTCACTGACAGTAGGACTAACATCATATGTGAGAGCTTTGATGTCGTGCTCTGCTGGCATGTCTCTGAAAAATGACCATGTTATAGGAATTTTGAGGTTTTGGAGGGCATCTTCTATAAGGATCCTAATTAACCCATGGTGAGCTAACTGTTGGGAATTCCCCCCCTGCACTTTGATGCTTGAGTCTATTACTGATTGCAGCAGGAAGTATGGTATGTTGAGACTTTGGTGAGGGGGTGTTTCTGCTCCAAATCTCAATTCTTCAAGAAGCCTAAAATGATAGCCATATACCACGCTATACCTACGCTCACATGAAATGTATTTGATCAGTTGGTAGCTTACCCCATTCCAGGAACATGGCAGACTTTCCATCCTTACTCCATTTTTTTCCTCAGTGGGTTCCTCACCTTCTAAAAAGAATTTACTTTTGGCAACCTGGTTATCTCCTTTGTCTTCTTTCCTCCATGGTATTCCTAGGGGAAGTGTGGTGACTTTATTGATGAGATCAGGGGTGAGTTCTATGGAGAGGCCTCTTACCACAACAGTGGCATGGATTCTGGTCAATGGAATGAGGGAGAGAGCAAAATCTCGGGTCACCTCATCATCTACCCTCTGAATTTTTCAAAAAAACCCATCCAGTTATGTCTTGTGAAGATTTCAAGCACTTGGGGGTGTTGTTGGATTCTCACAGTGTTAATGGGATCCCTCCTATTAAACCCTCCTGTCATCTTGGTTGGTGAAGTTTGAGGAGATTAGAGGGTTGAAACAATTTTCAAATGTAGAACCAAAACAGAAATGAATGTGTGTAATTCCCTTACACAACTGCTAAATTCACTCAAACTTAGAGGATTTCTGGTTCAATAACTTGTAAAGAGGGATGTACTTATAGAGCCTACCTCCTCATAGTGTTTGTAGTGGAAAAATCCTGTGTTTTCCCCTCTAAAACTCCTCTTGGCCAATCCTGTAGACAGTCTCTGTGTATCCTGTAGGAAGTCCTGTGCATGATCCTGTAGAAATTCCTGTGCAATCCTGAAGAAATTCTTGTGTAGTAAAACAATGGGGCTTTGTTTTTGGTAGGTTGCCTAGGTATGAGAGAGAGCTTCGAGGAAGTGAATGCATGAATGCATGGGGACGATGATTATTTCCTCTTATGGTCATTCGAGGTGAGGTGGTGTGCTAGCTGCAAAGGTACGTTTCCATTTTTTGACCGTTGGTCCCCACTAACACCTCATCACTCCCCACTCCTCGTAATCAGCTCCCACCTTATGCATCCATAAATTTAACTTATTTTGTCCTTCTCCTTCTTTGTTTTTGAGTTGATTGCTGCCTCGTGTGAGAGAACATCCTATTTTGTCTTTGTTGACTAAGCGAAGGTGGCCAAGTTAACTGACCACCTTTTCGCTTATAAACCAACTTACTTGTAACTTTTACAAACTTTTTTTACTACATGATGCATATGAGAGAGCGAGTGGGATACTTACCTATGGTGCCAATACCTTGCTACAATTGTTGAAGACTGGAGGTGCTTGCTGTGCGTATGGATGCATTCTATTCTTCTTCCCTTCTTGTTGCTTTCTGATGATCCCTTTGTTTGTTCAGGTACCTATTGTTGAAGATGGTGGTGGTGGTGCTGCTTTGGAGCTCCTTTTGCTCTTGGATCATCATGCTAGAGGCTTGTTGCTATTATGATTTGTATTCTGTGGGATAGGCTGCTATAGGATTTCCTACAGGATGTCTTGTAGCTACTTCTCCCTCAGAACTCTTAATCATACACTTTTCTGAGATGGTGACATGGATGGAGAGAAAGACTAGGAGTGTGGAGAAAAAGGAATACTCAGGTGATGCTCTCTATTCCTCCCTATTTCCCTTCTTTTCGAAGACGGAAAAATAAATAAATTTTGAAACTGATTTTGTTTCTAAGGGTGAGTGCAGGGGTGATGATTGTGGAAAAGGTATGGTGATGGAATGATGAAGGGGGTGCATTTTATTGGCATAGAAAGTCATTTATTTGCCTTAGGAATACCTCCTGTAGGATTTCTGGGTCATTATAATTCCTATAGGATCATCCTGTAGGTTTCCAGGGGATCCTATAGAAAACACAATCCCTTTGTAAACTAAAGTAAAGGAGCGGAAAAAAATGACAAAAATGGTGGAGGAATGAATGGTAATGAGTGGTAAAATGAAAATGTGAGTGACAGGGGTCTCTTTGTGATCCTCCTCTGCTCTTTGACCGTCCTTCTTGTTGACCTGCAAATGGAAATTTCATGATTTTTTTTTAAACAACTAGGCTACCTCTAAGAGGTTTTCACCCTGGCTGTTTGCCCTGGGCGCATCAAGAGAGGTTTTCACATAGGGATCTTTCTTTATCTTATTTTTTTCTTTTGACACCACTGGGCCGCCCCAAGAGCTTTTCGACCCAATGGTGGGACTCAGGTGCCTCAAGGAGGTTTTCACCTAAGTCCTTATTTTTCTTTTTTATTTTCTTAGTGATTTGATTAGGGAGGAGCTAAAACTTGCTCCACTATCATCATTGTTTTATTGATATCATCAATGAACTCTTGTTTTGATAAAGGTCTCTTGTATATTTTCAATCAGTGTCCATTAACAAGTAAAGGGATGGTCTATTCATCTATGGTTCTGATCTGCACTGAACCATTATCATGGAATCTTTCTACAACATAAGGTTCTAGCCATCTTTTCCTTAACTTGCCCTTGAAGTCTTTATACCTGGAATCATATTACAATGCCCAATCGACTTCCTAAAATTGCTTCTCCTTGATGCTTTTATCATGCCATATCTTCCTCTGAAGTTGAACTACCTCTGTATGTAGGAGGGCCTGCATTTTGAATTCATGCAAACCATTCAACTAGAACAATCTCTCTTTTTGTGCACTGCTGAGATATAGATCTAGTGGGGCTACCATCCTTAATGTGTTATACTCAATTTCAATGGACAACAAGGCCCTTTTCCCATAGACCAGCTCATAGGGTGTGAATCTAGTGGTGGTATTCGATGTGGTATTATAGGCCTAGGTGGCCTCAACTAGTCTATCTACCCAATCCTCCCTGCTGTTGCTTACCACTTTGGTCAAGATGCCCTCCAACGCTCTGTTGGTCACCTCCACTTGCCCATTAGCTTATGGATGATAGGGAGTGGCGGTTCTATGTTTGATCTTGTGCTGGCTAAGCAAGTATTCAATCATGTTGGAGGTAAACTGGATGCCTTGGTCTGTGACCAGCTCTCTAGGGCACCCAAATTTGTAGAATACATTCTCCCTTAGGAACTCAGCCACCTTCTCCTCTGTTGTTGCCTTAATTTCCTTGGTTTTAGCCCACTTAGTCAAATAGTTAGTGCACACAATGATGTACTATTTTTTCTTGGAAGGAGGGTCAATAGGCCCAATGAAGTCCATGCCCCACCTGTCAAATGGCTCAAAATTCACTTGAGGCTAAAGAGGCATTTCATCTCTTGGAGTAGGCCTTCCCATCATTTGGCACCGATCACATTGACTAGTATATCTTTTCACATCCTGATGAAGAGTGGGCCAATAATAGCCTGCTTGTAACACTTTGAATGTTGTCCTCTTTTCACTTCCTCCTCCCTGACACACCTTCTAAGGATTTGATCTAGGCCAAGTTTGAAGAGATTGCAGCCAATCCAAGTGAAGGGGGTGCTCTTCCTTACTATCTTGCTCTTTTCTTTGGAGGACAAGCTTGGTGGGAACTGTGATGATACCAAATAGTTTTCTATATCAGCAAACCATGGAGAGAGAACTGAAATAGCAAATAAGTGCTCATTCAGTAATTGGTCATCAACCATTCCTTCTTCACCTATAGACAAATTTACTCTAGACAAAAATTTTGCAACAACATTTTCCTTACCAGGCTTATCAACAATGGTTAGATCAAACTGTTGTAACAAAAGTAACCATCTTATAATTCAAGCATTCACATCTAGTTTGTTCATTAAATATTTGATTGCAGCATGGTCATGTTGTGGCCACAACCACCACCCTATCAAAACTTGCCTTGGCAGAAATTTTGAATGGGTCCCCTAAAAGTTGATTTTCACCTCTCCAAATGATTTATTTTAGCCTAAAGACTTTAACTCGTTGCTGAGTCAAACCTTCAATTCCTAATGGTTGAGCCCCCCTCTTTAAAAATCTGCCATATGATTCATTTCTAGCCCTTCCAAACCCTCCATTCATTTCCTCCATCGTAACCCTTCCTAACCCTCCAAAACCCTCTATCACACCTCGTTCCCATTATAACTCTTTATAATGGAAATCCTTCATCAAAATACACAAATCACTCATTTTCTCTTACCACATTCAACATTAAAACGCAACACATACATGGCTTCCAGGCCTGATGACATTATTAACCTAAATGCATATATTTTGGGTCTGGATCCCCATCACACATCGCTATCGGTGGGGTCTCAGGCTTTTATATATAAGGCGCTCCACTATCTCCTGGACCCGACAACATTATCAACCATATCACATATATATATTGGGTTCGGAGCTAAATCGCTTATCGCTATCAGGAGGTCCAGGGCTTATATATATATATATATATGTGCCACTATCTACCGGACCCGATGGTTTTATTAACCACGATATATATGTTTTGGGTCTGGGGCCTATATATAATCACATCGCTATCAGCCAGGCCCGATGACAATTATTGACCAGGGCACATAATATTTCAAGTCCAACCTTACAACCGGACACAGGGTTTTCCCATATATTCTTGTGTTTTTTAAAAACATTGAATTCAAGGCTTTTCAAAGGGAAATCATACCTTTTGGACCCGCCAGGACTATTAAGTGCCATATATATATATATATATATATATCAGGTCCGCCTACCCTGATCCCTTATTGCAATTGGCTGAGCCCGGGGTTATGAAGTTAGCGGAGGGGTGATATCTGGACTTGGCAATGATTATATGCCCAAAAATATAATATTTGAAGTCCGGCCTTACAGTCAGCCATGGGTTTTTCCATGTTTTCCCTTGTATTTGCGATAATACACTAGAGTCTAGGTTTTACAAAGGGAAGCCTTATGCGGTGGACTCGAAGGAATTATGAACCACGACATATATGTATGTCAGGTCCGGCCAGCAAAAAGGCACAATCAGCATAGCTTTGAGCCCAAACACATGGCACGATGCGATGCAATATGGCAGACCCGATAGGGTATAGGTTCCCACCTATAGTATTTCAAGTCCAGGTTTTGGATTCGGCTCTGTGTTTTGCAAGGATTTTCAGTGTAAATCAGATTTTTGCCTGCAAGACCAAGTCAATGCATGGATTAAAGACCAGGGGTTGATTCTTTCACGATTGTTGCTCTTGATGTCATACAGCTTAATGAAGGCAAAGATCTGTTTGTTTTTTAACCACTTTTATCATATTTATATGAACATGATTGGTATTTATTATCTCTACAGGCAAGGAGTAAAGGATGCATAAGCGGATCTGGAGAGCTCAATTATGTGGGTGTGTTCTATTGAAAGAGCTGGCCTTTGGCATTCTCAGCCAGTTTCCACGTGTTTCCTATACATCCCAAAGGAGAGGTTGTCCCAGATTTTATCATGAAGGGATGACACAGAGTCATCTGCTTCTAATCAATAACTATTCATTTCCCTAGGAAATGAAGCACTCCAGTGACAGGAAATGCCCTCTATGTGTCAGCAGTGACACCGATTGTCTTCATCTGTGTATTCTGATCTTCATAGTGAAAGAGGTCATAGGGAAGGCGAAAGGGTGAAAAGGAAGATCGAGAGTCATTTCCAATGGCATAAATATTCCCTCCAGATAGGAAATGAGGGCTTTTTATTTGGCAAAAAATAGCTTTGATTTATTGTGAATAAAGGAGACTATTTTGGTTCAATGAGGAGCCTTTTGTTTCAGATTTAAGATCCTTTTCTCTCATGGGTTTTGAGACAGAGGTGTTGTTGCTGGCATAAATGAAAATGTGTTTTGTTTTTGTGAATATTGATAACGATACAACTTATAACTAGCCTTGTTGTCTGAATGTGATTCTGCATCATAGTTAATTCATAAGTTGTCCCTGATTTGAAACTATGTTGGACATCAGTTGCAAGCTTATCTCCCATAAAATGGAATGTGTATTCCTGTATGAATGATTAGATTGTAATTAAGAATTAATGTAGCCTTGTTCTTATGTGAACCATTAATTGATTCATTTAGACTTGGAATTCATATATGATGTTTAACCTCTCTTTGTCATGCTCCTACATGATAGACTAGGATAGTTAGGACATAGACTAGAGTAGTTAGAAGATGTGTAGATAGGATTCAATACATATTGGTTAGCTATTTTATTTTGTTGATGTAATTGAAGCCTTCTTCCCAGAAGAAATGTTTCAACTCATTTAATATTTTACGGGGTCCCTTAAAACCCATTGGAACTAGCCATTCCAAACAAAATCAGGTCTAATTGGGGCTTGCTATCGGGTTAGTTCCCTTTGTTGGTATAGAAAAATTTCGCCATGTCAAAAAATTGGCGCTAGAAGGAGGGCCTGAACTGCCGTCCAAAACTTTTTATGATTTCATTTATAAATGTCTGCATGGACTCAAAAAGGTTAATGCATGGATCGTGAAGGTCGAAAAGACCCTTCCTCTCATTTGGAAAAGCATCATTTTGAAGAAGAGACACTGTGGGAGTATCCTGTCACTCAGCAACAACCAGTCAGAATACTTACTCGGGCTTACGCTTGTTCCCTCTCTCAGCTCCCAATCTTTCACTCTTTACCTCCAACAACTAAAAGAAAGCCAAGGATCTGTTCCATAAATGAAGAGACATCTGCAGCCCCGTCTGTTGAAGATATTGTGCTTGAATCCTTGCAAAGTATCGACACTCCCTGGGAAGAAATTCCTAAAGATTCACTTTCTGAAGGAAATCCCTGGCCTGATTTGGAAAATCCTAATGAAGAAACCCTTCAACCAGAACATCCCTATCCTCGATATGGCTAATATTCCTCAACCGGGTGGAAACCAACTCCCACCTCCTCCAGGAGCACTTCCTCCTTGGGTTGCTCAGGACATCGTAGTGGTACCTGTGCAGCAACATCCCTTACCCAAGAATGCAGAAAGAGTACTACCTAAATTCGATCTTGGGAAGGGAGACACCGTTGATAACCATATTCACTCCTTCTTCCTGGCTATGTGCATGCTGGGGGTGGTTGATGAAGATATATTATGTCGCCTATTCCCTTTTACCATGATTGGTGCAACGTCCACATGGTACTTTAGCTTGAGAATCGGATCAGTCACCTCATGGGCTGCCTTTCAACAAGACTTTTTAGACAAGTATGGTGATGACAAAACCCCTATGGCCTTAGTTTTAGAACTGTCCCGATTGAAAATGGAAACTAAAGAAAAAAGGTTAAGGATTTTAACATCTGGTTCAACACCTTATTCAACAGAATCCTCGCTACCGCTAGACCTAGTGAGGAGGTGCTCATGGAATTCTACATCACTGCTCTCCCTGTCCCTACTGCGATGTGGGTCAAAAGGAGTAACACACAAACCTTACAGGGTGCTATCGATGAAGCAGTAAAATTCGAGAATGAAATGCTTAGTCTCACAGCATGCCATCATACAACCGGAGAAAAGAAAACCTCTCAAGCATCCAAGAAGAATAATGGGAGTGATAACAAAGGGTCTGAAACTAAAGAAAAGGATACCATAGATGTAGAAGGTTTGAATCGGATCATTAAGAAATTGACAAATATATTCATCAATATGAAAAGGATTTCTGGAGAGAGTACAAGCGGGAGTGGAGGAGAGTATAAAAATAGAAAACCTTTCAAACCTTTATTTCGCAAGAAGACAAAAGGTGGTCATCGTCAACTTGCATTGCCTATGCCACCCAATGAAGGGAACCTAAATATGGAAGAGCTGGTTCTTATTAGGTCGCTCCTTAACAATGAAGAACCTATAGTGGAGCTGGAACCTGAACAAGAAAATGAGGAAGAATACCAAGTGGAAGAGCCCATGGACGAGGAGTCTCAAATCAATGTACTGTGGGATTTTTATACAAATGAAAATGATGATGATGAAGGAGATAGTGTGGCAGAAATCCACACTAATGAAATCCACAAGTGAAGTAAGGGCCACTTGTAGGTGTGATGAAGCCTGTATACCAGACAAAGAAAGATGTTCACCCTTTGAAGGCACCCGCTCCCAAAGTTCTTGTTGAGAAGGGTAGACCAAGTAGTTAGTCCAAGAATGCCCCAGTGGCAAACTGTCCAGAGAAAGAGAACACAGCTCCCACTGCAACAAAGGCGACTCCAAATGGTAAAATTCCACCTAAGAACATCAAAACTGGTATGTTTACTCTGCCCTATCCTATTTATAACATTTATTACAATATTGTGGATGATCATAAGAAATCTAGGGCAAATATCACATACTTTGATTTGCTAAAATTAATGCAGCAAAGAGATATGCTCCTGAAAGCTATGAATGAGCGGAATTCCAAAACTCCAACCATCCCAAGAAGCCAAACCAAGAAGTCAGTGTCCAGACCTGTCAACACCTCCATTACAAGCCCAAATGCCATCAGCTATGGAAGCCACTCTGTTCAAAATGAATGAAAACCCCCAAGATGGCAATGTAGCCATGATAGGGAGAAAATAAAAATCCATGACCCCACCTTTCTTGATCACATTTGAAATGCTCAACATGAATGTACACAATTTCTTGGTAGATTTTGGTGCCTTGTCCACTATGATGCCTTATGCTATTGCTAAAAGGCTACATGCAATACCTGAGAAAACTGGGACTCGAATTATGCAATTGGACAAGACAAATGTGAAAGCAATTGTAGAATTGAAAGATGTGTTGATTTGGATGGCCGCTAAGCCATAATACACCCAAGTCATTGATATAGTGGTAGTCGATATACCCGAAGCTTATGGAATGCTGCTTAGCAGGGGCTGGTCAGCAAAACTAAATGGATAGTTCTCAACTAATTGGTCCCATCTCTTACCGCCTCAAAGGGGGAAGGGTGATATGTTGAGAGTTGATCGAGAAAGATACATGAAATATGTGGTGATGGAACTAAATGGCCCTAATGAACCTGTAATGTTTACCAACTTTATCTTTGGGAATTATAGTTTCAATGTTTATACCACGAAAACCTATTTTGAAGAATTCCATGCAGAAACAATTGAAGAAACCACAATAAACACACAGTTGGAAGCCCTCCCCCGTAATCCAACTGATGAACCACCTTGTAATATAGTAGATGATAGGACTAATTCCGTAGAGAGAAATTCAGTTAATGTAACATTAGACTCTATATTTTTTACACTCTATTATGATAGCTCTAACTGCCTAGAAGGTTCAGGTGCTGGGAGAATTCTCATTGACCCACATGGGAACCAACATTCGATGGCCAGTCGGTTGGAGTTTGCATGCACCAACAATACAACAGAATATGAAGGCTTCCTGCAGGGTCTGAAGAAAGCCATTGATATGAAAGTAAAAAATCTTAAAGTTTTTGGTGACTCACAAATAATCGTGGACCAGGTAAGGAAAAGGGTATGTTGCAATTCGCCACACCTGGTGAGATACCAACAAGAGGTACGGAGCTTAATTAACAGTCTTAATTCTTTTAATATCATACGCATACCTCGATGGCAAAACCAAGATGCACATCTGATGACTGGTATGGCTACAAAACGTTTGCCTAATCTTAGATTAAACAAGAATAAATATTATGTTGAATTGATTTTCAAGCCATCCGTACCTAATAACATTTCAAATTGGCAGGCATTCAAAGGTGATGAGCAGATCCTTGAGCTCCTGCATTGCGGGAAGACATTCAGAAATGAACTCGTTGAAAAAAGGGAGCATGATAGGCTTATGAATGAGAGTAAAAGTGAGGTAATATCTTTCATTGAGAAACCTATTATCAACAGGTTTGGCATCCCTAATGCTCTCATGTTTGATAACGCTTTGTATTTTTCAACACTAAAGATGATTGAATTCGCTATCAATAAATCAATTTGCATAAAATGTGCATCAAGCTATTACCCCTAGGGAAGTGGAGTCGCAGAATCCTCAAATCAAAACTTCATCTGCATAATCCTTGCATCTGTTATCGACAACCTGAGGAATTGGCACAATGCTCTAACAAATGTCCTCTGGTCTGATAAGGTCACCCCAAAGGGTGGGCAAGCGAAATTCCAACATTTATGGCTAGGCCCATTCCAAGTTGTGGAAAAAATTGGTCAAGGAATCTACAGATTGAAAAATTTACAGGGAGAAATTGGAAAACTCCCTGTTAATGGCCAACATCTCAAAAGATACTTCCAGTAGCCACCACATGGTGGTTACCTCCCGAGTAGGTTAGGATTTATTTTAGTTTGTTGTTATTTTAGTCACATTTTCCCCTTTTCCTTTCTCATTTTTCTGCAAAGTTGTTTTTCCTTTTGTTTTCAATTACAGTCCTTTTCATCCAACTGATTTCGGTCCTCCAATCTCACTTTTACCTTTTTAGATTGCACTCATATAGCACCATCAGCCTTTACTTTCCTCATTAACCTACTAGTGAGTCTGTTGATTCTAAATCCATCATTACCTTGCAAATCAAACAAATTTTCAATGAGCCCAGAGAACTCGTAAGTCAGCGATGGAATTCAAACCGAAACCACTCATTGGCATCTGTTGGGAACTAGGTGAGATCTATTTATAACTTGGATATCTGGAGCATGTGGGGGCATCTTTATAAAACAAAAATTCTATAACTACAGCTGGAATGACATGGAGGAACGCTGCATTTTAAATAAATCCCACTTAGACCTAGCCTATACTTGCATGTAAGGTTTACAATCATTCTCCATTGGTCCCATCCACCAAACTAAATTGTCCAATACCTATTATCTACAAGTAAACCTCCTTTCACGGGCTAAGCCCACTATCATATACCTTGTGGCAAATCTAATTGTGCTCTCATCCTTATGCTTGAAACTGGAAGGACTTATTTAAAAGAAAATGAAATGTCAAGTCCTTGTGCCAATCTGGAAGGAAAGGTTGTTTAGGAAGCTAGTTAGAGTAGGGACTGTTGCTGGACTCAGAGTACCAGTTGACACAGCAAGCCCAACCTTGCTTAAGTGGTTTAAAAATATGGCAAGATCCATGACTGCGCCCCATTCAATCATGTGAAAATATAGCACTGAAATTATTATATAAAGTGCAGATAAACATATCTACACCAAGTTTGATGAGAAATAAAGAGCGAAGGTACACACCTAAATAGGTATTGACAGACCAGTGATGGCTCCAAAAGGATTTTTGAAAGGAGGAAACATGTAAAGGAAGGTCAATAAATCCCACAACACTACCATTGGAGAAATCCTATCAAAACCCTATCAATAAGCAAATGTTATTTGTCTCTATCCCACCTGAAGCAATCAATGTTGAAGTGGAACCCATGCCTGTCCATCTATACAGTTTTCATTTCAAGTTTATCTCAACACCCTGCTATTCTATTGATCCAAGGTTAATTGGAAACATAGATCACTGGTTCGCCCAGCGGTTCGCCATTTGTTGTGGCCACAACCACCACCCTATCAAAACTTTCCTTGGAAGCAATTTTGAATGGGTCCCCTAAAAGTTGATTTTCACCTCTCTGAATGATCTGTTTTAGCCTAAAGACTTTAACTCATTGCTGAGTCAAACCTTCAATTCCTAATGGTTGAGCCCCCCTCTTTAAAAATCTGCCATATTATTGATTTCTAGCCCTTCCAAAACCTCCATTCATTTCCTCCATCGTAACCCTTCCTAACCCTCTAAAACCCTCCATCACACCTCGTTCCCATTATAACTCTTTATAATGAAAATCCTTCATCAATATGCACAAATCACCCCTTTTCGCTTACTGCAATCAACATTAAAATGCAACACATACATGGCTTCTGGACCTGACGGTTTTATTAACCCAAATGCATATATTTCGATTCTGGAGCCCCATCACACATCGCTATTGGTGGGGTCCCGGGCTTTTATATATAAGGTGCTTCACTGTCTCCCAGACCCGACAGCATTATCAACCATATTACATATATATATCGGGTCCAGAGCTAAATCGCTTATCGCTAGCGGGAGGTCTAGGGCTTATATATATATATATATATATATATATATATATATATATATATATATATATATATATTATATATCGGATCCGCCTACCCCGATTGCTTATCACAATCGGTGGAACTCGGGGTTATGTAGTTAGCGGAGGGGTGATAGTTGGACCTGGCGATGATTATATGCCCGAATACATAATATTTGAAGTCCAGCCTTACAGCCAGCCACGGGTTTTTTCGTGTTTTCCCTTGTATTTGCAATAATACGCTGGAGTCCGGGTTTTACAAAGGGAATCCTTATGCAGCGGACATGAAGGAATTATGAACCATGACATATATGTATGTTGGTTCTAGCACACTAAAAGGCACAATTGGCATAGCTTTGAGCCCAAAAACATGGCACGATGCGATGCAATATGGCAGACCTGATAGGGTATAGGTTCTCACCTATAGTATTTCAAGTCCGGGTTTTGGATTCGGCTCCGTGTTTTGCAAGGATTTTCAGTGTAAATCGGATTTTCGCCTGGAAGACCAAGTTAATGCGTGGATTAAAGACCAGGGGCCGATTCTTTCACGATTCTTTCTCTTTATGTCATAGAGCTTAATGAAGGCAAAGGTCTGTTTGTTTTTTAAGCATTTTTATCATATTTATATGAACATGACTGGTGTTTATTATGTATGTAGGCAAGGAGTAAAGGATGCATAAGCGGATACAGAGAGCTCATTTATGCGGGCGTGTTCTGTTGAAAGAGCCGGCCTTTGGCATTCTCAGGCGGTTTCCACGTGTTGCCTGTATATCTCGAAGGAGAGGTTGTCCCGGATTTCATCATGAAGGGATGACACATAATCATCCCCTTCTAATCAATAACTATTCATTTCCCTAGGAAATGACAAGAAATGACCTCTATGTGTCAGCAGTGAAGGCGAAAGGGTGAAGAGGAAGACTGAGAGTCATTTCCAATGGCATATATATTCCCTCCGGATAGGAAATGAGGGCTTTTTATTTGGCAGAAAACAACTTTGATTTATTGTGAATAAAGGATATTTTTTTGGTTCAATGAGGAGCCTTTTGTTTCAGATTTAAGATCCTTTTCTCTCATGGGTTTTGAGATAGAGGTGTTGTTGCTGGCATAAATGCAAATGTGTTTTGTTTTTGTGCATATTGATAACGATATAGCTTATAACTAGCCTTGTTGTCTGAATGTGATTTTGCATCATAGTTAATTCATAAGCTGTCCCTAATTTGAAACTATGTTGGACATCATTTGCAAGCTTATCTCCCATAAAATGGAATGTGTATTCCTGTATGAATGATTAGATTGCAATTAAGAATTAATGTAGCCTTGTTCTTATGTGAACCAGTAATTGATTCATTTAGACTTGGAATTTATATATGATGTTTAACCTCTCTTTGTCATGCTCCTGCAGAATAGATTAGGACAGTTAGGACATAGACTAGAGTAGTTAGAAGAAGTGTAGATAGGATTCAATACATAGTGGTTGGTTGTTTTATTTTGTTGATGTAATTGAAGCTTTCTTCCCAGAAGCAATATTTCAACTCATTTAACAGTTTGTGGGGTCCCTTAAAACCCATTGGAACTAGCCATTCCAAACGAAAGCAGGTCTAATAGGGGCTTGCGATCAGGTAGTTCCCTTTGTTGGTATAGCGAAATTTCTCCATGTCAACAGGTCAGTATGCACAAATGTTTTATAGCCTGTAATATAATGCCTAAATTTGTTCAATGAATGCACAATAGCCAGGAGTTCCTTTTTGGTCACTGTGTAATTTAGTTCAGCCTTTGATGGATTCTTATTGATAAAATAGATAACATAAGGCAATTTTTCATCTATCTGACCTAGGATTGCTCCTATGGCTTTGTGTGAGGCATCAACATGAATATGAAAGGGGAGGGCCCAATTTGGGCCTCTTAACAACTTTGACAACATATAAACTTAGAGTCCTTGGCCAACAAACCAAATAGAGGAGAGGCCAACTTGCTGAAGTCCTTTATGAACCTTCGATAGTATCCAGCTAACCCTAGGAAACTTCTGACATCTCTCTGCTTTTGAGGAGGTGGGACCCTTTGGATGATAGTTATTTTGTTTGGGTCCACCTACAGTCCTTGCTGAGATTTTGAATGACCTAGCATAGTCCCTGCAATCATCAAGAATTCACATTTTTTGGGACTGAGAGATAGGTTCATTTCAATGCATTTGTGTAATACTTTGCCTAGGTTAGACAGAGCTTCTTGAAAATCACAACCATAAGGTGTAAAATCATCCATATAAATTTCCACCGCATCATGGACTAATTCGGTGAAAATACTCAGGACTTCTCTCTGGAAAGTGGCAGAAGCATTGCATAGGCCAAAAGAAGGACCCCATAGGAAAAAGTACCCCAAGGACAAGTGAATGTGGTTTTATCATGTCTTCCAGGCTGATCTGGATTTGGTTGTACCCATTGAATCCATTTAGGAAAGAGAAAAACCTTTTCCCTGCCAGGCCATCTAGCACTTGGTCAATGAAGGGTAGAGGGAAATGGTCCTTCTTTGTGGCTTTGTTCAACTCCCTGTAATCGACAAAAATTCTCCACTTGCCATTTTTATTTGGAACTAACACCAAAGGAGAGACCCACTCATTGGCAGAGATAGGGTAAATGAATCCTACATCTAACAGTTTTTGCAGTTTTTATTTGACTATTTCTTTAAGAGTTGGATTCATCCTCCTTTGGGGTTGCCGGACCGGCTTGCAACCTTCTTTGATGTATATGTGGTGAGTACACACTAAGGGGTGTACTCCCTTCATTTCTTTGTAACTCCAAGCGAAGGCTTCTAGATTTTCCTTTAGCATGTTGCATAACTTCTCTTCTTGGAGAGCAGAAAGAGATGGATTGATTTTCAAGGTTCTCTCCGAGCCGAATTCTATGGTTTTGACATAGAGTAGGTTGGAATCAGCCAAGCATAAGTTAATTGGATGATTGTTCTAGATTTCCTTTATTGCATCTTCTAAGGGCAATGAATTGGGAGTTTGACTTTGGAGTAGGTGTTCAATCAAATCATCCTCATCCTGCTGCCCTCCTCCCATGGTTGTTTCTAAAGTATAAAGTTGGTCCAAATAGACTTCATATTCTTCCTCCTCCTCCAACCATAAAGGTAAATCATGCTCTAGAGAAGGCTGAGCATGAGGGTATAGGACTAATTGCTTGGACATATGCCCATTCTTGATGGTCATATTCCTAGCTCTGCAGCTAATGTAAGCATCGGCAGTGGCCAACCATGGTCTTCGAAGGATGAGAGGGTAACCAGTAAGCTTAGCCTTAGGCTGGAGAACTAGGAAATATGCAGGGTACTCCCAAGAGTCAATTGAGACCATCACATCCTCCATAATCCCCTCAGGGGTTACTCTGTAGTGGTCCCCAAGTTGCATAATTTTTGTGGTCTTCCTCAATGAACCTTGGAGGTTGAGCTTGAGCATGGTGTCCTTGGTCATCACATTAATGGAAGCCCCAAGATCGAGCAAAGTGTGTGGGAAAATGGTGCCATTGATGTGCACATCTACTACAAGGCTTCCAAGGTCCAAATATTTTGGACAAATTACCTACCCCAGCATTAAGTCGGACAGCTGTCCAATGACATTAATGGTAGGGGCATTCCTTATCCGCCTCCCTGGATGCTTGAAGCACTTCTCCTTAATCAACTTATTGTAAATAGGAATATCTTTTATCGCTTGGAGAAGTGGAATCTTTACATAGATTTTTCAATTCTCCCAAAAGTTCAATTTATTCCGAGGTAGGCTAGAGTGGTTGGGCTAATCTCTCAGGAAAGGGTGGATTCACTTTAATATTGCCTTCCTCTCTTTCTTTCTCAACCTCCCTAGGTGGAGTTGGAGCTTGGTTAATCTCTTGTATTTCCACAACATAAGCTGGATATGATGTCTCTCCACTTTATAATTACTAAGCCTGCCTGTTGTTCGGGTTCGGATTTCCCTGGGCAGACATCTGGGGTTGCTTGGGTGGAGCAGAGTGTAGCATTTGTGGTTGGGAAGGTGGTGGAGGCAAAAGAGCTAGAGCATTTTTGTATTTGGGCGTCCACCCCTGGGGCAGTGCATTCCACTGAGGTTGTGGCAGAGCATAAGGTTGAAATGATTGGTCGACTGACTGGGAGTGATACTAAGAAGAAAAGGACCAAGGAGGGGGTGTAGACTAGGAAGGATGAGCAGGGGTCCCTAATAAGGCATGGTTGTGGTTTGGTTGGGGTTGTAATATGCATGGGACGACCCTTGCATGCCCTACTGGTATGGTCTAGGCCCATGAGGTCTCCTTTGGTTTATGTAGCAAAGCTGCTCAGTGACCCCTTCAGCTCCTTGATATACAACTTTGAGTCCAGGAAAAGAAGGGCACTTGTCTATGGAGTGGTTTTCTTCACAAACTAAGCAAATTTCAATAGAATTCAATGGACATTCATTCCTAGGATGCCTCCTGGTGCATCTAGGACAAAAAATGGCCAAGGCTCTCTCTACTTCCTCCTACTTCCTCTTAATGTGCATGGTGTCCATTTTCAAGGCAAGGGTTTGCAGCATCTCACTTTTGAAATCTTCCAGCATGTTTCCAATTTCACCCTTGATGGATGAGTTGGAAGATGATGTACTGACCATAGGTTGACTACCCCTACCCTTTTTCCTAGCTGCCCTAGAATGGTTTCTAAAGACAGTCTTGATATCCTCATAGCGTAATTTGTAGATATCTCCTCCTGCTAAAAAATGTAGGGTATCCAGAAGATATTCCCTTACTCCCCTAAGTAGGACCAGCTTTAGTGACTCAGGGTCAAGTGTGCACCTGGCCCTTTTGTAACTAAGCTGGAATCTTTCTTCGTAATCCTGTTGGGATTCATCATTGCCTATGGTCATCCTAAAAATTTCCTCTTTGGTATCCTTTGACCGTCAGTAGTCTCAATATTTGTTTTTAAAGGCTTGTTGCATCTGAGCCCAAGTTGTGATTCCATCTCCAGGTAAACCCATGAACCAACGCAAGTCAGAAGTCAACATCAAAGATAGTATATGGTTGGATTCACTCAATGTGCTTGGAAGAGCTTCTATGAAAAATGATGAAAACTAGTGAATGTGATGGTGAAAACAAGGGGTGGTTAAGGTGGATGGAGTGGAAGGTGGCTGTTGGCTATGAAGTATTAGTCTCCTCCTAAAGCACCTACAGAAATGAAGATGAAAAAGATGACAATGGAATCCAACCTTGCAAAACTAACCAGATACTAGTTTGAAGACAACAAAATCCAAAGCTCATAAAAGAACTAGAAATTTGTGTTTTTGGGGTTGTTTAAGGGTCCCTTCCTCAAGTCATGATCCCAGAGGGAGGAAGTGAGGCCGAGACACCTACTAAAAACCTTATGGCAATGCTTTTATCCCTGCTAACCTGCTACTGATGTAAGGCACACATGGAAGCAAACTAATAAACAACCAATCTAATCTACACTACTTGTAATGGAAATACATCTAAAAAGAAAATTAACAATGAAGCTATGAAACTACACTAAACATACATATACAAGAAAGAGGAGCCTTGGTTACTGGGGTTGGGCCCTAACCCAAGAGCTTCAGCCCTCTGAGTTAACTCAATGCTGGCTCAAAACAAAACTCATTCTTATTACCAAAACAACAAATTACATCAACAAAACTTTCACAAGTTTGCAGCTCGAAAATAGCTTAGAGTTTTTACAATAAAAGTCTAAATCCTAATGGGGCTCTAGGCCTCTCTACTTATATAACTAAAGTACCCAACAACTTCCTTAAAATCAAGGAGGCTCAGCTCCCGAACTCGAGATAAACTAGCTCTTTGTCTCTCACTTGCTCGGCTAGCTTCTAATCCTCATGGCTTGGTTGCTTGCACTTCGAGCTGGTGTGATGGATGGAGGAATATTCAAATGGGGGATAAGTAAATGGGGAGGATTTTCCTCCTACAATCCCTCTCCCTTGTCCCATTTGCGTTTTAACCTTAGTATTTTGCAAAAATTCCTTGATTTTCTCCTTCAATCTTGCATTTAAGGCATATTAGTCAACTAGGAATAATATCCAACTCTAATTCATCTCATAAACAAAATATAATAAAAAACATGTAATAAGTTGTGAGAAAAGTTGGTTTGACTAAGCTAGGAGGTGAATGAAGGCCCATATAATTACCCAATGGTGAGGCTCATCACCTTGCTTTCATCAATGTCCTTCAGCACCTTGATCTTGCCTTTACGTAGAGGGATGTATTCGAGAAACTTAGTGATAGGGTCAGAACCCTTGACTTCAACGTTCTCCACTTCCACCCCCAAATCCTCATCATCCATCGGGATGTCCTCAATTTCTTCCTCCTCCATCTCTAAGTTAATGGTTTTTCCCTTTTTCTGTGCGATGGGGTTGTCCTTTTGTGGGTTTCTTTTAGGTGAGACATGCACCAGTATCACAGCCTGCTTGCCCTTCTTATCCTTCGCACTCTCTTTGATCGGGGTAGGCTTTGGTCTAGGAATCTGTGGTGACTTGGGGAATTTAGATAGCACCTCTACAACCTCTGGAGTAGCTCCTTCTACCTCCATAACAACCTCTGGCACAACCCCCTCGGCTGTCACTACTTCAGCATCCATAGCTTCGGATCCTGGGATAAAATCACGGATGAAATTGTGGTTGGACTCTGGAAATCGATCAAACACTAGGTAGTCAAGCAATTCTTCGAAGAATGTGCGGATCATGCACGTCTGAGAGCTCACCAACTCAATGTTCAAAATGCCAAGTGTTTTTCATTGGGCCTCCACCTGTAATTTATAAGCCATTTTGAATTCAAATCCGACCATTCCCCCCACATTTGGTTCATTAATGTCGGATTGGCAACAAATTTCCAAGGATCTTACCCATAAATTTTGTCTTAAATGTCAGCCGCTTGCTCCATTTGGCCGCATTCTCATCGTCAAATCATGAATAGTGACTTTAACGGTCACTTTCCGACTGACCTGCGTGGTTTTTCCTAGGTAGTGCAACTCCCTTTGCACTGTCGTGAACCCTGTGACATCGCCTTGTTTCACACAATCCTCCAATAGTGCAGTTCCCCAACTCGGGCAGTGTAGTTTATAGTCTCGCACCTCCTTTCAGTTGCTTGGAGCGCTAAGAATATGCTACCTTCATATAGTCACCTGGCTAAATCACCGGTGTATGGCTTCAATCGACTGCCATTCACCTTGCCTGGGAAGGGATCTTCGTTCAATTTAACCAATTGAACTGCTCCACCGTCAGTAATATCCTTAATGACATAGGGCCCTAGCCAGTTCATTCTGAATTTTCCTGGAAATTTATCAAACTTGCTAT
This sequence comes from Pinus tabuliformis, assembly GCA_031772625.1. Taxonomy (NCBI): domain Eukaryota; kingdom Viridiplantae; phylum Streptophyta; class Pinopsida; order Pinales; family Pinaceae; genus Pinus; species Pinus tabuliformis. The sequence continues at coordinate 316,434 of CM062811.1, read as the reverse complement.
CATATAACAAAACTAGATCATTTACCTTAAAGGTGTGCAGTTTAATGTGTTGATCATGCCATGCTTTTTCGCGTTTCTTTTGGACCTATTGGTGAAATCCAGCCAGAAATATTTTTTCCTCAAGCTCAGCAAGCTGCACGAGCCTCTCTTCCAGGGCTCCGTGATCCATCATACCTGTGATTGCTAGTATGCACAGACTAGGCACAATGTATTCCATGGGCATCACTCCTTCAACACCATATACAAGCCTAAAGGGTGTCTGCCCAGTCAGCATTTTGCATGTCGTTCGATAGGCCCATAGTACTATGGGTATGCGTAGGTCCCAATCACTTCACTGAGCATTGAAAACCTTGGTCAGCGCATTCTCGAGTACCTTATTGAATGCTTCCACCATCCCATTAGCCTATGGGTGATAAAGCGTGCGTTTTTGGTGATACACCTGAAATTCCTCCATCATTGTGTTGATAGTTTCATTTAGAAAATGCATACCACAATCACTCATCAAAACCTTTGGACACCCAAATAGCATGAGTACATACTCAAAGGGAAACTTCGCAGCAGTCGCGCTTGTACAGTCCTTCACAGGTTGTGCCTCTGCCCATCGAGTCAAATACTTAGTCGCAGTGATAATGTACCGCGCTCCCATCTTCTTTCCTTGGGGCTGAATGGGTCCCACAAAATCTATTACCCATTTCTCAAAAGGTTGTAACGCCATCTGTGGGTTCAGGGGCAACATCTTTCCGTGATGGCCTGCAGGTCCTTTGACACACGTCGCACACCTTGTAGTAAGATTTTGAATCCTGATGGAGGGTTGGCCACCACAATCCTGCGGGTAGAATCTTCTGTGCAGTCGCCCTTCCTACGTAATGCCCTCTCACGGTACCCCCATGAGCGTCCGCGAGGATACTGCTTCTCTCAAACTCTAGTACATATCATCGTAATACTTCATCAGACCCCATTTTGTACAGATGTCTGGCAATGACAGAAAAGTTTGTTATGCGCACCACTAACTCCTTTTTCTGTTGGATGGTGTAGCCTTCCAGGGCAATTCCTGTCGTTAGGAAGTGTATGATGTCTTCAAAGTGACCATCCGCGATGCGCACTATAAAGAGTTGTGCGTTAGGCAATCCATCCTCCAAATTAGTGGGTTCTTCCCCCATTTCGATGCACGACAGATGGTTTGGTCCCACGTTCAGTCGTCTAGGCTTCACAATAACTTCAAAATCATACTCCTGTAATAATAACAACCACCTATAGATTCTCCCCTCCAACACAAGCTTATTGACTAGGTATTTCAATGCAGAATGATTTGTATACATCTTAAAATGTCCACCCATCAAATAGTGTGTAAACTTCTGGAGCGCGTATACCATGGATAATCCTTTGTGCTTAGTGGTGGAATAGTTCTTCTCAACCTTAGATAACCTCCTACTTGCAAACGCTATAGGATGGTCCAATTCTCCTTTGCCGGCCTGTGTCAGTACTGCTCCTAGTGCTATACATGACGCATCTACATGTACATGAAACTCCTTCCAATCTGGGAAGACTAAAATTGGCGTGTGACCATTTTTCCTTTCGACAAATCCAATCTTTTCTTACAGTCCTCGTTCCAATAGAACGTGACATCCTTTTTCAATAGCTTTTCCATAGGTGCGGTGATCTAGGCATAGCCCTTGATAAACTTCCTGTAGTACCCAGTATATCCCAAGGTTGCTCGCAGCCATTTCACACTCCTCGGCGCATCCAAGTTAAGTATCACTACAATATTCACAGGATCTACCATCAGTCCCTGTCTACAAAACACATGACCTAGCAGAGTCCCAAAAGGAACAAAAAACAAACATTTCTTTAGATTGAGCGCAATCTAGTACCTTCGACAAGTATCTAGCATTAAGTGAAACCTGTTCACATGGCATTTTACCAACCCAAACACAGTCCAGTCATTAAAGTACACCTCTAGAAACTTATGAATGAAGTCTTTGAATTCAGTAATGACTACGTGCAAAAAAATTGTAGGCACATTCTTTAATCTAAAAGGCATTACAATGTATTGAAAACATCCCCATTCAGTCACAAAGGTCGTCTTGCTTCTATCTTCAGGCGTGATTTTGATTTGATGGTACCCAAAAAACCCATCAGTGAAGGAGTACGCTTCCTGACCACCTACATTATCCAATACCTCATTAGTAAATAGAGTAGGGAAAGGATCATGCATGCAAGTGTCATTCAACTTCTTGAGATCTACACATATCCTTATTTCATCCTTCTACTTCTTTTCCTGTAACACCATTGGGCTCACCCAATCAGATTCTTCTATGGGCTCAATGATGCCTACCATGAGCATCTTATCTAACTCTAAGCGGACCTTCTCCTTATACTTCGGATTGAGACGATAAGGTCTTTGCTTAACCGGCTTCACGTCGGGTTTTAACGTGATCTTCATAATGCCCAAGTCCCCTATTATCCCTTTTACCTCCATAAACTTGGTAGGGAACAAATCCTGGTATTCATGGAGTAATTCGGTGACCTTACCTGCCATCCTGCCATCCCAGTAATCTCCAATCTTCGCGAATTTGGGCTCTGCCTCCATACCAATATTCACTTGTTTCATTTTTAGTGGCGTGGTTATATCAGGATTCTCGATCTGCAGTCCCTCGACCTCACAGTGACCCTCGATTTTAGGGATATTAATATTTCGTGTGTCCTCATCTTCTTCTTTAGCAGCCATGTTATAGCATTCTAGTGCTTGGCTCAATTGAGTAGTGCAAGCGGGTTGAATCAAATCCAAAGGATCCTGCAGTATCCTAAAGATCGCTACTTTAACTTCTTGTAGCGCTTCGTCAATACAGTAAAACCCGTCTTTGAAGCTGAACATCATTATGAATTCTTCACGTAGAATATCCCATTCACCTATGACATGGCAAAACTCTGTCTCCAAGTACCAGTTCATCAGAATGACATCCAAGGTGTGACAAAATAAGTGCACCCATTCAGGTTGGGGCTTTGCTCCATAAGCCTTAGCCCATTTGGCCAAGTGTGCACATGGATCTTCCTTCCCATAATACTTGTTTGTCATTCATACCTTCAGATTCCCAAAGCGTGTTCTCATCATCATCCTACACTCGCGCCAATCATCAAAACTACCTCTATGCGTACCCCACCATCTCGAGGGTGTAGCGCGCATTTCCCAGTCCAAAGCCTAGAAGCACTGCTTGTCTGGTACTTCCCTCTCAAGTGCTTCCAAAAACACATCCACATCATTCAAGCCATCATAAGTGGGAATATTTCGTACCTCTGACGACACAAAGCGTAGTGACTGAGTCATCATGTTATAGCTCAGTGTGGTTACTTCATGTAGCTGATTCTGCTAGTGCTCTAATTCTTCGTCCGAGTCTGAGTTGCAAGAACTCTCGCGATCCCATGTAATTTGGCCATCCACTATCGGATTCACCCAATATTGGTCTCGGGATGTTATTTTATATATGCAGTTCAAATCGTCATCGCTTTCGTAATCGCGGACTGCTTCAGTATAGCGTGATCCTTCCGCGGGATCTAGGGGTACTATGATGCGAAACGATTTCTTTTCAAATATCATCTTTCACTTCTTTAGGTTGATTACCCCATTCATGTCAATAGCCCAATCAATGCCATGGAGCACAGGGTAGGGTTTGCTATCATCTATAATTTCTATTACTTCAAAATCAGCCAATGCACTTGCAACCTAAATATTTATAGTTACTCCCTACAACCGTCCCATGGGGATGATCTTCTGTTGATTTGCCATCCTTAACTAAATCGGTGACCACTGCAGCGCGGGTCTCCCCATCCGCTCCCAAGTCTGCTTCAGAAAAACGTTTGCATCTCACCCCAGATCCAGAATAACCTGATCCATTTCATATTCTCCTATCTGCACAGTGAGTCTCATCTCACACCCTATCCTTGCCTTATGCTTACCAATCTTTTATACCATGCACGGTTCACTCGAAGTGTTTCTGTTGCATCTATTTATAAGTTCCTGTAACCCCTTCACAACCTTGCTATGGCGCAGTAGCTTCATGCAGGTCTCTAGAAAGGTTTTAAGTATAGAAGGGTCCATTTCCTAAATAGGCTTATCCCAGCTCCCTGAGGTAGAGCCCTCACCGAAGCTATTCTTTGCTTCCATGAACATTTCGCATGTGCACTTCAAATCAAATTCAGCCTCCTTCACCGAAGCTTTGCGAACCCATGTGCTGTATTTGGGTTATTTCCCCTTATCGTAGCCCATTGCAATTCCACTTCGGAGCACTATATTCACATTCGGATCCTCTTCGTGAGGCTCAACCCTCATCATCTACAGGTTTTGAGTCGGCTACGGTGGTGGCACCCCTTTGTCACGTATCCTCACTATCAGTGTAGGACAGTCCTCCATCTCATGATCAAAATGAGTACAATATTTTCACGACAGATGCGTTGGGTTAGTGCATTCACGGGCATAGTGTCCTGGTCCTCCATAATTGTAACAGATCAACTGTCCCTGACCTTTGCCAAGTCCTCCTCCGCCTCGGCCTCATCCGCGCCCCTGAAAGCCTGTTTGCCCCATCCCATCTCTCTAGTCAGGAGGCCAAATTTCTGCCTAAACTCTATAGGCGGTTGTTCTATCCATCATCAATTCATAACTTTGGCAGTTGCACTCATCATGCCCTACCGACTGACAGAAGTTCCAGAACAGTTGTTGCAATGTTTTTACAAACTTCTGCAGCAAATGACAGTTATCAATTGTATGTTTCCTTGTTACTTGACATATAGCGCACCACAACACAGGCCCCGCGCTCAGTCCTACTTGGGCTTCCGGCCTCAAAGGCATCTGTCCTCCTCCTGCAATATGGTTCGCAAAGACCGGGTAGTGGTTTTTGTCATTCCCTTGACCTTTACATTTTAGGTACCATATCTCTTCACGCGCCTCCGGTCGAACTGTTATGTCCTACTTCAAAATTTGCATTTCGAGGCAAAGGTTTTGTAGTTGCACATGGATATGCTGAACGCTTAGATTCGGATCTTGTATTGGTGTTTCATGTAATTTTATTGCAATCTCCAAGGCCTCTGCCTAATTCATAATCTTCTATTGTGACAGTGCAACCCTTAGGTGAGGCAGGAGCGAAGCCATGAACCACTCATGATGTTGTCCATCTCTTAAGTTCATATTAGCTTCACGGATTTTATACTTCAATATTTGATCCAATTTCCAAGGTGTCTCACTTGGTTTCATCACAATTTCCTTGAACCCCACAATCGACTATGCCTCGAATTTAGGCTTACTGAACTCTTTATTCAGCACAGTCTGGATCTCTGCCAACCAGGCATTTGGGTTATCATTAGAGTACTTAATGTACCAATTTAGTGCGCAATCCTATAAAGCACTAACCAACGTTTCCTTCTTCATGTGATCATCTATGACGCCTTGAGCTTCCCATACAACTTTTACGACGAACCAAAACTGGTCCGGGTCCTCATTTCCCAAGCCCTTAAACAATGTCATCTTCACTGAATTCGCCATGTTGAACTGTGGTGGAGGTGGTGGTGGTGTGGGCGAAGTCGCAGGTAACGGTGGTGGAGGTGGATGTGGTAGTCGCGGGAACCCTTGTTTTATCAACTAAACTGTACTTCACGGAGAAGCCTGCACTACTCCCTCTTCGTCACTCAAAGGAGGTGAAATCAGTGGGCTATATTCAGAACCCTTTCTTCCTTCGTTCCTGTAATCCTTTCCACTTCGCATAGATCCGAACATCAAGGTAGTTGCATAACCCGTTTTTCACACAATAACATCTTAATATTAGTGTTTAAAGACTTCAAGTACTTACCTCGCAGACCTTTGAAAAAGCGCCACTGCACCTTGCTGTAGCTGAATGAGGTATCGACCGTGAATTCAATCACTAATCCACCTATGATATGATCGAGCCAATGATCGACAACGCCATTGATCTTATCCCCAAAGGCTTCCAGTCTCTATACTAACTCCGGGGTCCAGACAATAGGATCATCAAGCCTCCACCTTCCTTGGCTATCCGCTAGCTTCGTGATCCACTCGTATAACTCAACTGGAAAGGAACAAAAAAGGATCTCATGGATTTCTGTATACAGATACCTTTCTAGTCACTGTTCCTTTGTCAACCGTGGATTTCTATTCTCCTGCACCGTGAATTCGTGGATCTTTCGATCCAACCAGTCTTCGATCTCTTTCTTAGTTTGATTCCAGTGATACGACATCACACATCTCTCATGCAGATTCTAGTCCCAACAATGGAACCATTTGTTTGTTTTGTGGGCCATGACCTAGGTTCAGTGTTAGTCAGCCAAACAAATCACTACACTACTGGCCCTTTCGGCATTAGCTTGCAGAGTGCAAATCGAAGTATCACCCGAAGCAGTATGGGGGGATGCTGGAACCAAGTTTTCGCACCCTGAGATGGTCATGATGTCGGTTTATACCCTCTACCCCTACTTTCGCGTAGGTCGCTAAGGCTTAGGGCTCTGTCAGTGTACCCTTTATTTCGCCATTCAGTACCTCTGTGATGGTGCACGATTGACCTTCGCGCAGCCCTAACCCATGGTTTTACTTATCTTACTAATCAATCATAGTTAGCATCGTGTAAACTGATATTCTAACTTGTGTTCAATTAATCGATACAATCACATATATTTACGCATCAAATAAACATTGAAAATTAAACCCAAAACACAATATAATCAGATGCATTAATAGGGACTAAATACATAGTAATTGCAGAATACTTCTCTTTATTGATATCTTTCAATTTAATACAGACTCTATCCACCCTGTGCACACAGCTACAGGGGTCCGCGCACTTAGCTGCGGACTTCCACCCTAGGCCTCTGCGCACTCAGCTGCAGAGCCTCTACCTACGCTAAGACCCGAAACACTTAGACTTCTCTACCAAAACTCCAATGATTTTTTTCTTCTCCTTCCTTGCCTAGAGCTTACTTACTTAGCTCTTTTTTATGCAATCCCATGGTTTGCGGACCATGGGTAGATATTTACAATTGACCTGATACTTTACAAAATAAGGGCGGACAACCCTTTATGACTCTTGACATCTTTGCGCTCTGTGACCACAAAATGCGGAGACTTTACATGTTTATTACAAAATTGTCCCAAAATATGGGCTTTTAGCCAAAAAAATGCTCTTGGCGGAACCCGTTCCCAACACTTACCTAAACTAGTGTCGAGATCACAAAACTCGACCGATCTTGGATATCTCAGAATTTCTTCTCAAATACTTTCAGGAATTTTCTCATCTCCAACCTCAAGATTTACATGTATCTCGTCATTACCAGTCAAGGGATTCGTAGGCCTTTATAAATTTCCTTGAGACCACCTCACTCAGATCCAAAACCTTCCAGAAATCTAAATCTCAAGCCAAGAAAAATCCCATCACACCATGGCTATCCAAAAATGGAAAGGCAAGGCTAAATCCACTCTCCAACCCAACAAAACCCATGCAAATGACAAAAAAATAATCAGATACCAACATGCACATACCATGCATGTCAAAACCAGCGAGGAAACCATATTGAAACTTGTTACCTGCAAGTATTCATGCTAAAGTTGCTTGATCCAACTTTTCCTTTCTTGATCCTTGCTTTCCTTTTCCTTCCTTTTCTTTTCTTGTCCTTCCTTGGCTTTCCTTTTCCTTCCTTTTCTTGCTTTTATTCCTTCTCCTTTTGGTGCTATCTCCTCTCTCAAACTAATTCCAAAACTAAACTAAAGAAAGGCTACCAACTGATGCTCTGAGGTCTTTTTATCATTCATACCACTAATTTATTCATTTTCATTAATTTTACTTCAATTTCCTCCTCACATGCAACCTGTGACCTTTCACCTCCATTTTCTCCTATTTTCCTTTATTTTCATAAATAAAATACCAATATGCATTTTTTCCTTTTCAAAGTTTTTTCCATTTCCTTTGCCAATTTCCCCTTACCCATAAACAAAACAAGTGATTCCCACTAGGATATTTTTCCCAACATTTAGCTTGGAATAAGTGTCCCTAGACCTTGGTCTTATTTTTCCTTTATTAACTTTTATCACATGATATTTTAACATGGGGTTGTTACAAATGTTGGCATTGATGTTGTGATGAGTTGTTTGGTTGGCATTGATGTCAACCTAGTACCATGGTGTTGGAGGATGCATTGGTTATGGTTGGCATTGTCAACCTGGTTATATGTTATTATGCACATACTAGTCAGATGGTACTTGGATTGTGCATTGGTTGCAAACCTTAGCTTGATGGTTGCATTTTTTAGTGTAGGTTTTTGGCTTGTGTGTGTATGCCTTGGCAGGATATGGAGTTTCTATAACTAGTTCACAGTATTCGAGACTGTCAAGTCATATCTATGGCACTAGGTATCTATATGGATGGTTTTCATCTTGTATGATCATGTTCAAGGTCTATCACTAATGGTTGCATATGTTGGAGTAGTTGTGGTGAATTTTGATGGCTTGAGAGTTCATGCAACTTATGAATGGCATCCAAGTCAACCTAGTTTGAATTTTGATGATGATGGAGTTGCTACAATGGATTGATGGAATTTTGCAGAGGCTACAATGGTTTCTTGGGGTCTGTTTGATGTTGATCAAGCTCTAGAACAATTTTGATCAAGTTCTGAGCTAAGTTGACTGATGTTTGACCTTCCTTAGCCATAGTCACATGCATGATAGATTAAGGGAGCGGTTTTAAGATTTAGTCACTAGAAGGATAGGATCAAGGGAGCGGTTATGGCTTCCAGTAAAAATTACTCAATGTTGTGAGTGTGACTGAGGCTTTTTAACTATAATTCCTCCACATTCCTCCTCCCCGTCAAGTGTTTAATTATTTTTCCGACATGTCTTGTTTGGGACTCCTCATGTAAGGGTCAGAAAAAGGTAATTGTGCTTCTAGATGATGGTTAAAAGAGAATATTCATTACTAAATGAAGTTAGTGGCTTGATTGAGTCAAGAATCAATGAAGCGAAGAAATTTCAACATATAAATAGATCTCCACTACAGGATTAGAATTAATTGATTTAATCATCTTCAGAATCTACAAATATGTGGAGAAAGGTTGCTCATTTAGTTGTTTATCTTGAGTGATAAATGTGTTATAGTATTTTTGAGATCCATTGGTGAGGAGTGTGATTTGGTTGAAGTAGAATGTGCATGGAGGTATAGTTTTAGCGAAGACATCAGTATGCAGGGTTGAAGACTATGTTTATGTGACAAAACTACAATGGTTTTGCTAATGCATTTGTGATTGTAGGGGTGTAATTATTGTTTGAGTTCATATGATTGTGATAGGTTGGTTGCATTAATGTCACATGTTTTTCATTTGGTTTTTATGTATTGCATTGTTGAATTTTTTCATCTAGTTTGTTTGCGAAAAATGTATTGAGGCTATGTGAATTGAGAATGGTGTATGAATGTGAGAGAGGATTATGGTTTGAGATTGATTCAGTGATTGACATTTTGAGCTATGATGATATTTCTACTATGATGTTCATGTTGAGCAGCTCTAGTGTTCCAATTTTAAAATGTATGAAAGGTGAACCGCATAGAGAATTGGGGTGGGAGCTCTGGCAATACAAGGATTAAGAGCACATTTCTTCATAAATCCAATGGAGGTTGGGAAATGCTTCTAAATCGAATAGATTTTGTAGAGTCGTGACTCCAATAGTGGTTGGGCAAGGCTTGTTAATCACAGAGGTAACTAAGTTGAAAGCGATAAACCACAGAGGTCTTAAATCCAGAATCATTTCCCTATACGGAAGGGATACCTGGAGTGAAATCACTTTACTCGAAAAAACTAAAGCCAAGATAGCAAGAAGAACTGCTGACCTTCCCTCAGCTAAGCTCTTCTTCTATCAAGCATTCAAGTTGTCCTGATGATGGATCCTAGTTGGGATTCGAAACGTTGGCATAAAAAGTTTCTTACTGTGGATTCTCTGGTAACTAAGTCGAAAGCGATAAACCACAGAGGTCTTAAATCCAGAATCATTTCCCTATACGGAAGGGATACCTGGAGTGAAATCACTTTACTCGAAAAAACTAAAGCCAAGATAGCAAGAAGAGTTGCTGACCTTCCCTCAGCTAAGCTCTTCTTCTATCAAGCATTCAAGTTGTCCTGATGATGGATCCCAGTTGGGATTCAAAACGTTGGCATAAAAAGTTTCTTACTGTGGATTCTCCGGTAACTAAGTCGTAAGCGATAAACCACAGAGGTTTTAAATCCAGAATCATTTCCCTATACAGAAGGGATACTTGGAGTGAAATCACTTTACTCGAAAAAACTAAAGCCAAGATAGCAAGAAGAGCTGCTGACCTTCCCTCAGCTAAGCTCTTCTTCTATCAAGCATTCAAGTTGTCCTGATGATGGATCCCAGTTGGGATTCGAAACGTTGGCATAAAAAGTTTCTTACTGTGGATTCTCCGGTAACTAAGTCGAAAGCGATAAACCATAGAGGTCTTAAATCTAGAATCATTTCCCTATACGGAAGGGATACCTGGAGTGAAATCACTTTACTCGAAAAAACTAAAGCCAAGATAGCAAGAAGAGTTGCTGACCTTCCCTCAGCTAAGCTCTTCTTCTATCAAGCATTCAAGTTGTCCCGATGATGGATCCCAGTTGGGATTCGAAACGTTGGCATAAAAAGTTTCTTACTATGGATTCTCCGATAACTAAGTCGAAAGTGATAAACCACAGAGGTCTTAAATCCATATAATCATTTCCCTATACGGAAGGGATACCTGGAGTGAAATCACTTTACTCGAAAAAACTAAAGCCAAGATAGCAAGAAGAGCTGCTGACCTTCCCTTAGCTAAGCTCTTCTTCTATCAAGCATTCAAGTTGTCCTGATGATGGATCCCAGTTGGGATTCGAAACATTGGCATAAAAAGTTTCTTACTGTGGATTCTCCGGTAACTAAGTCGAAAGCGATAAACCACAGAGGTCTTAAATCCAGAATCATTTCCCTATACGGAAGGGATACCTGGAGTGAAATCACTTTACTCGAAAAAACTAAAGCCAAGATAGCAAGAAGAGTTGCTGACCTTCCCTCAGCTAAGCTCTTCTTCTATCAAGCATTCAAGTTGTCCTGATGATGGATCCCAGTTGGGATTCGAAATGTTGGCATAAAAAGTTTCTTATTGTGGATTCTTCGGTAACTAAATCGAAAGCGATAAACCATAGAGGTCTTAAATCCATAATCATTTCCCTATACGGAAGGGATACCTGGAGTGAAATCACTTTACTCGAAAAAACTAAAGCCAAGATAGCAAGAAGAGCTGTTGACCTTCCCTCAGCTAAGCTCTTCTTCTATCAAGCATTCAAGTTGTCCTGATGATGGATCCCAGTTGGGATTCGAAACGTTGGCATAAAAAGTTTCTTACTGTGGATTCTTCGGTAACTAAGTCGAAAGCGATAAACCACAGAGGTCTTAAATCCAGTGTCACATTTTTTTCATATGGCTGTTATGTATTGCATTGTTGAGTTTCTGCATCTAGTTTGTTTGCAGAAATGTACTGAGGCTATGTGAATTGAGAATGGTGTATGAATGTGAGAGAGGAGTATGGTTTAAGATAGATCCATTGATTGATATTTTGAGATATGATGATATTACTATTGTGATTTTCATGTTAAGAAGCTCTAGTTTTCTCGTTTGAAAAGGTATGAAAGGTGAACCAAATAGAGAATTGGGGTGGGCACTCTGACAATACAAGGGTTAAGAACAAATTTCTTTATAAGTCCAATGGAGGTTCGACAAGGCTTGTAAATTAGGTCGAGTCTATAGAGTTGTGAGTCCAATGATGGCTGGACAAGGCTTGTTGATCAAATAGAATCTGTAGATTCATGAGTTCAATGGTGTTGGGCAAGGATTTTTTATTAGATAGGAGTATGTAGAGTCATGAGAAAAAGATCAAAATTCCTTTTAGATATTTGCTATATTGTACTCTCTATGTAATGATTTTCTTGACAGATAATAATATATATTGAGGAGTGCAGACGCAACAAGGGTGTTTTTTTCCTCGACGGGGTGGTTTTCCACCAGAGATCTTATGTCCCTATGTGATGTGATGATTGTGTTTAATTGTGAATGTTTATTTCTTATGATTTTGGCTCTCATGTGTTGATCCAGTTGAAGATGTATGTTTCATATCTAATGCTTACGTGTTAATAAAATGAACGAATTAATATATTGGAGAAAGAATGGTAAAATCATGTAATCATTATCACTACTGATTCACCCCCACCCCACCCCCCGCAGTAGTGACCTTGGTTCCAACAATTGGTATCAAAACATGGTTCCTTCTAGTGTAACTTCACCACTAAAAGGTAGATCATGGGTAACCAGGAAGGATTTGCAGCTAATGGAGTTCCTTTGCTACATGGTTACGATTACATGATTTGGAAGGTAAAATTTGAAGCATATCTTTTAACCTTAGATGTGAATATTTTTCTCTCAATTGAATATGGTACACATGATGAGTTTAATGAGGAATCCAAGAAGATTATTTGAAGGGATTGTCAAATCATGATATAGAAAAATTGAGACATTGCATGACTTCAAAAGAGATTATGGAAAAGCTCCATATTTTTTATGGAAGAGAAAGCTTTCAAGATTCTGAAATTATTGAAAACTCCCATTTCATTCTTGAAGAGAAAGAGAATGATGAAAAGGATTCCACATTCATAGCAATAGAAAATCCAATTTTATCTCAAGAAGATAGTGAAAGTAGCCATGAGAGAAATAACATGAAAATCATTGATTTGAAAATACAATAGAAGGAAGTCATCTAGAAAAATGAGAATTTGTCAAATTAGCTGCAAGACCGGGAAGTCTATTGTGCAAGTCTAGAAAAGGAAATAGTTTCTTTGAGATGTGAGCATGAAAATGAAAATAATCAACTATCTTAGTATCAAAAGTTGGAGAAAAGCACCAAAAATTTGGATGAAATCCTCATGAGTTAAATATCTCCACTTATTAAAACTGATTTGGGCTTTGAAGAAGACTCATCCCTTATGAAAGAAAAGGAGAAAGTGGAGGAAAACCATGTAGAAGAAAATAATAAGCACACCATCCCATGTTATCGATCCCAAGTCAATCAATGGTTTAGGAAGAAACATCATCAAAATAAGCCAAAGAAGAAAATATTTTATCATCAAAAGTAAAGGAAAGAAGATCATAATCACAACATGCAACAGTTCATGAAGACAAGAAATCAACCATGCATTCATCGTCCAACAAATCAAAGCTCAAGGTATCAAAATTGATTAATTCATGGGTATTTTTTTTCCTGCAATCATTATTGTCACCGTGCTAGAGTATGTAAATTTTTTGCATGAAAAAAAAAATTGTTCGATAACTATTGTTTCAAGTGTGGAAAATTATGGCCACATAGTTGTAGCTTGCAGATATCACAATACCAGGTAAAAAAAAATAGCAAGCCCACCATTGAAAACAAAGAAGCTATGGAGGAGAAAAGATGAGTTGCAAATAAAAAGCTCTTCAAAGGACATCAAGGAAGAATGTTTTGGTTTGAAGAAGGACACTCTACTCAGGGGGAGTAGATCTTTATTTGATGCACAATACGAGATGGCTTCAAGAGAAGCCAAAATTGATAGGTGGATGTGATTAGAAGGATGAAATTTCAGCCTCATGCATTTATTCATTTCAATTCCACAAGATCGTTTTGAGGCATAGAAGGAGAGTGCATGAGTTCAATGGGAGTTCTACAAGGTTGATGCTTATATATCATTTTATTATTTTGACTCATGATTGTTGATAGTTGTAGCCATTTTTTGAGGAGATTATTTTTCTATATTATGCACACTAAAATAATTTCATGTAGCAAGAAACAGTTGTTGAGGGAAAGATGACATATGCTTAGGGGGAGTTTGATATGGCTTTATGATTTGCATGTATAACACTTATGCCATGAAGGATGCTATGTCTTCTTCTTAGAAAGTTGGTGATATTTTGCGATAATGATGTTCTCTCATTGAAACCATCACTCTTGCACTTCATTGGAGAGTCATTTTTCACATGAGGAAGGGTCATTGATTCATTATATGTGATTTAGGAAATTGTTGGTCGATTTTTGGTAGTTGATTGAAGAAAGTTGTTACATCATTAAGTATAATTGTAGCATGGTTGAGAGTCCATTGCATGTGTATTCACATGACTCATATGTATGACATTGCATTATCATGAGGTCATGCATCCTATTTTCATATCATATTTTCATGAGGATATCTCTTTGAAGACTATCACATATATTTGTTGATGATGACAAGGATTGTGCTTTTTGGTGCACAAATGATATCAAGAGAACATGGATGAAATTTATCTTGAATATTTCTTGTTTTGTTGATGGCCATCTTAACCCTAGAGGTTGTGCTACAAAAGCATGGTTGCATGGCTACTGTTGTTGATTGTGTTTGAGGGTTACTTTCATATTTTTCTGCTACATTATTGTCTTCATATCAAATTATTGCTCATGATGTATGTGTGTTGTTGGTTCCAGTTAAAGAAAGGTTGTGTTGATGGCATATACATGTTATGTTACATTGATAGTTAGCTTGAGTTTATAGTCTTGATTGATTCATATGGATGGCTATAGTGTTTTTCTACTTATTGCAACATATTAATCGATCATTTCTGCTATAGTTCATGCATGGAGGCTTGTGTTGTTCGAGCTGCTAACTGTTAGTGTTACATATTACTAGTTTAGGCCATACTCTAGAAATTATTTAGAAATAGTTGTGCACACTCTTTTTTGCATGTAGTTATTCATTTTGATCATGGATCAAAGCCTTGTATTGTCATTTATTATCCTCATTTTATTGATTGAGTATCAAATGGATTGTATGTATCGTCATGAGTCAAGATTATCTTGAGAGAAAGAATCATGAGATTTATTTCATCCTTATATCAGCTGGTATATGCTATGTTTTGTAGTCATGTGTGGGCTTTCAAAATTATTTTGTAGTCATGTAACAACATATATCATTGATAGAGTCATATGAGTGATGTTCATGTACATGTGAGGAGTCATATTTCAGTTTTGATGAAAAATTGTCAGAGTCTATCATTTTTGTAGCCATGTAGTAGGATTATGAATCCATGTACTTTCATTGCAATATTTCTGAGTAATAGTCCTTGGTTCTTTTGGATTAGCATCCTACTTGTCACATAGAGGAAATTATGTGTTACTGCTCACACTGTATTGTTGATGATGGTCATCAATGCCTTGTTGCTATTGTTGTTGGTTATGATATGATGCTGCATGGGAGGATGTTATTGCCATTATCTACACTATGTTATGGATGTAGTGTGGTATTGTTTTATGATGGTGATCAGTTGTTTTTTTGTTACTGCTGGTGATGTTGATGTAGAGATGATGCTCATGTTGTCATTGGTTTGGATGAGAGTGAGGTTGATGTATTTGGTGCTACTGAGATGAGTGATGTTGTTGTTATTGCTGCTTATGATGTGTTTTTTCTCACATTAGATGTTGTTGATGGTTATGTTATGTTGTTGCTACTCAGGTATTTGTTTTTGTTGTTACTAGTTAAGAGTGGTGATCATGGAGTTGTTAATTATTTTTGTTGTTGCTACTTAATATATGTTGTTGTTGCTGAGAGCCATAATTTATTGTTGTTATTTGGGCCTTGAGATTGTTGTTGTTGTTTCAAGAGAGAGAGAGATCCATTACTGCTATTGTGTGATGTCATGCTTCCATGAGGAGTGTTATTGTTTGTTGATGCATTATGATTAGATTTTGTTGATATATATGATGTGATGCTATGTTTGTTGGCCATGATCTATTGCTACCCACACTATGTGGATGAATATGGTTTTTTCTACTTGTTAAAGACACAACTAGTGTCTAGGGGGAGTAGTGTCTATTTCAGCTATTCTTTCTTGGATGAACTCAAACCTTTTCCACTGATTTCAAAGGGGGAGTGAATGAGGTTGCTTTGGCTGACCCAATTAGGGTTGACGTCAATGCCAAAGTAGGATATTGTTGGAATTGATGTTGTGATGAGTGTTTTGTTTGGCATTGATGTCAACCTAGTAGCATGGTGTTGGAGGATGCATTGGTGATGGTTGGCATTGATGTCAACCTGGTTGTATGTGATTATGCACATGCTAGTGAGATGGTACTTGGATTGTGCATTGGTTGCAAATCTTAGCTTGATGGTTGCAGTTGTTAGTGCAATTTTTTGGCTTGTGTGTGGATGCCTTGGCAGGATATGCAGTTGCTACAACTAATTGATAGTAGTGGAGACTATCAAGTCATTTGTATGGTACTAGGTGTGTATATGGATGATTTTCATCTTGTATGATTAGTTGCAGGGTCTATCATTGATGGTTGTAGATGTTGGAGTAGTTGTGGTGAAGTTTGATGTCTTGAGAATCAGTGGAGTTGATGAATGGCATCCAAGACAACCTGGTTTGACTTGTGATGATGATGGAGTTGCTACAATGGATTGATGGAATTTTGCAGAGGCTACAGTGGTTTCCTAATGTTTATCTGATGTTGATCAAGCTCTATAAGAAGTTTGGTCAAGTTATGAGTTGAGTTGATTGATGTTTTACCTTCCTTAGCCATAGTCACGTGCATGATGGGTCAAGGGAGTGGTTTTAGGCTCCAATTGTTGATAGGACAAACTCAAGGTAGTAGTTATAGCTTCTAGTTAAAATTACTCATTGTTGTGGGTATGACGAAGGCGTTTTCACTAGAATTCCTCTACATTCCTCACACTCATCAAGTGTTTAATTGTTTTTCTGACATGTCTTGTTTGGGACTCTTTTTGTAAATGTCAAAAAAACGTAATTGTGATTCTAGATAATGGTTAAAAGAGAATATTAATTAGTAAATTAAGTTAGTTGATTTATTGAGTTAAGAAGCAATGAACCGAAGCACGTTTAGCATATGAACAAAGGTCCACTACAAGATTGGAATTAATTGATTTAATCATCTTCAGAATCTACAAATATGTGGAGAAAGGTTGCTCATTTGGTTGGTTCTCTTGAGTGAGAAAGGTTTTATAGTGTTTTGAAGAGCCATTTGTAAGGAGTGTGATTTCGTTGAAGCAAAATGTGCATGGAGGTATAGTCGTAGCAGAGACAAAAGTATGTAGGGCTGGAGACTATATTTATGTGACAGAGCTACAATGGTTTTGCTAATGCCTTTGTGATAGGAGGGAAAACATTATTGTTTGAGTTCATAAGATTGTGATAGATTGGTTGCAGTAGTGTCACACATTTTTTGTATGGATGTTATGTATTTCATTATTGAGTTTTTGCATCTAGTTTATTTGTAGAAAAGGTATTGAGGATATGTGAATTGGGAATGGTGTATGAATGTGAAAGAGAAGTATGGATTGAGATTGATTCAAAGATTTATATTTTGACCTATGATGATATTTCTATTGTGATATTCATGTTGAGTAGCTCTATTGTTCTAGTTTGAAAATGTATGAAAGTGAATTGCATAGAGAATTGGGGTGGGAGCTCCGACAATACAAAGATTGAGAAAAAATTTCTTCATTAGTCCAATGGAGGTTGGGCAAGGCTTGTAAATCAAATAGAGTCCATAGATACATGAGTCCAATGGTGGTTGGATAAGGCTTGTTGATTAGATAGAGTCTGTAGAGTCGTGAGCCTAATGTTAGTTGGGCAAGGCTTGTTGATAAAATAGGAGTCTGTAGAGTCATGAGATGGAGATCATAGTTCCTTTCATATATTTTCCTTATTATACTCTCTATGTAATTATTTTCTTGATAGATAACAATATATATTGAGCAACACAGCAACAACAAGGGTGGTTTTTCCCCGGCAGGGGTTTTTCCACCAAAGATCCTATGTCTTTGTGTGATGTGATGATTGTGTTTCCTTGTGCATGTTTATTTCTATGATTATGTCTCTCATGTGTTGATCAAGTTGAAGTTGTATGTTTCATATCTAATGCTTATGTGTTAAGAAATGAATGAATTAATATATTAGAGAAAGAATGGTAAAATTGTGTAATATTTATTACTATTGATTCACCCCTCCCCACAGTAGTGATCTTGGTTCCAACAATTGGTATCAGAGCGCAGTTCCTTCAAGTGTAGCTTCACTGCTAGAAGGTACATCATGGGTAACCAGGAAGGAGTTTTAGCTGATGAAGTTCCTTTTTTACATGGATCTGTTTACATTCTTTGGAAGATAAAATTTGAAGCATATCTTTTAACCTTAGATGTAAATATTTTTCTGTCAATTGAATATGGTACATAGGATGAGTTTAATGAGGAAACCAAGAAGATTACTTTGAAGGGATTTCCAAATCATGATGTACCAAAATTGAGACACTACAAGACTGTAAAATAGATTATGGACAAGCTCCACAGTTTATATGGAAGAGAAAGGTTTCAAGATTATGAAATTATTGAAAAATCCCATTGCATTCTTGAAGAGAAAGAGAATGATGAAAAGTATTCCACATTCATAGCAGTAGAAAAATGAATTTT
The DNA here is from genome assembly GCA_031772625.1 of Pinus tabuliformis. NCBI lineage: Eukaryota > Viridiplantae > Streptophyta > Pinopsida > Pinales > Pinaceae > Pinus > Pinus tabuliformis. The sequence continues at coordinate 297,882 of CM062811.1, read as the reverse complement.
ATCTCAAGAAGGTAGTGAGAGTGGTCATGAGACAAATAACATGCAAATCATTGATCTGAAAATACAACATGATGAAGTCATCAAGATGAATGAGAATTTTTCAAATAAGCTGCAAGACCGAGAAGCCTATTGTGTAAGTCTATAAAAGGAAATAGCCTCTTTGAGATGTAAGATTGAAAAGGAAAATAATCAACTATCTCAATATTGAAAGCTGGAGAAAAGCACCAAAATTTTGGATGAAATCCTCATAAGTCAAAGATATCCACTTATTAAAATTGGTTTAGGATTTGAAGAAGAATCATGCCTTGTGAAAGAAAAGGAGAAAGTGGACGAAAATTATGTAGAAGAAAATACTAAGCACACCATCACATGTTCTCCATCCCACGTCAACCAAGGGTTTAGGAAGCAATGTCATCAAAAGAAGCCAAATAAGAAAAGTGTTTATCAGAAGAAGCAAAGGAAAGAAGATCATAATCACAACATGCAACAATTCATGAAGGTGAGGAAGTAGCCAAGTGTTCATCGTCCAAAAAATCAAAGCTCAAGCTATCAAAATTTATTTCATGGGTATTGTTTTTCTTACTATCATTATGGTCACTATGCTAGAGAATGTAATTTTTTTGCAAGAAAACAAAATTTGTTTGATAACTATTGTTTCAAGTGTGGAAAATATGTCCACATAGTTGTAGCTTACAGATTTGAAAAGACCAAGTCAACAAAAAGAGCAAGCCCACCACTGAATACAAAGGAGATATGGAGGAAAAAGGATGAGTTTCAAATAACTAGCTCTTCAATGGACATCAAGGAAGAATGTTCTGATTTGAAGAAGGATATTCTACTCAGGGGGAGTAGAAGATTAGAAGGAGGAAATTTTAACCTCACGCATCTATTCATTTCAGGTCCACAAGATCATTATGAGGCATAGAAGGAGAATGCATGAGTTTAGGGGGATTTCTACAAGGTTGATGCATTATATATCATTTTATTCTTTTGACTCATGATTGTTGATAGTTGTAGCCATGTTTTGAGGAGATTATTTTTCTATATTATGCACACTAACAGAATTTCATGCAGCAAACAATAATTTTTGATGGAAATATGGCATATGCTTAGGGGGAGTATGATATTTCTTTATGATTTCCATGTATAACACTTATGACATGAAGGATGCTATGTCTTTTTCTTGGAAAGTTGGTGATAGTTTGTGAGAATTATGTTCTCTCATTGAAACCCTGACTCTTGTACTTCAGTAGAGAGTCATTTTTCACATGAGGAAGCGTCATTGATTCATGCATGTGAACTAGGAAATTGTTGGTCGATTTTTGTGAGTTGATTGAAGAAAGTTGTTACATCATTGAATACAATTGTAGCATGGTTGAGAGTCCATTGCATGTGTTTTCATATGAGTCATATGTCTTACATTGCATGATCATGAGGTCATGCAACCTATTTGCATATCATATTGTCATGAGGGTCTCCCCTGGAATACTATCACATATATTTGTTGATGATGACGAGGATTGTGCATGTTGGTGCACATATGATATCAAGAGAGCATATATGAAGTTTGTATTGCACATTTCTTGTTTTTTTTTTATGGCCATATTATCCCTAGAGGTTTTGCTACAAAAGCATAGTTGCATGGCTACTATTGTTGATTATGTTTGAGGATTACTTGCATATGTTGTTGCTACATTATTGTCTTCAGCTCAAATTATTGCTCATGATGTATGTGTTTTGTTGGTGTTGGATAAAGAAAGGTTGTGTTGATGGCATATACATGTTGTGTTATATGATAGTTGCTTGATTGATATTCAACTAGAGGTTATAGTATTGATTGATTCATATGGATAACTATAGTATTTTTCTACTTATTTATACATATTGATGGATCATTGTTGCTATAGTTAATTCATGGAGGCTTGTGTTATTGGAGCTGCTAACTATTGGTGATGTAGATTACTAATTCAAAACATGCTCTTGCAAATATTTGGAAAGAGTTGTGCATGCTCTTTTTTGGCACGAAATTTTTCATTTTGATCATGGATCAAAGCTGTGTATTGCCATTTCTTATCTTCATTTTATTGATTGAATGATCCATGAAATGGATTGTATGTATCGTCATGAGTAAAGATTATCTTGACAGAGAGCATCATGAGATTTATTTTAGCCTTATATCAACTGGTATATGTTATGTTTTGCAGTCATGTGTGGGATTTCAGAATTACTTTGTAGTCATGTAACAACATGTATCATCAATAGATCCATATGAGTGATGTTCATGTACATGTGAGGAGTCATATTTTAGTTTTGATGAATAATTGTCATAATCTATCATTTTTGTAGCCATGTAGTAGGATTATGAAGTTATGTAATTTCATTGCAATATTTGTGAGTCATAGTCCTTGGTTCTTTTGGATTAGCCTCCTACTTGTCACATGGAGGGAATTATGTGTTTATTACCACACTTTATTGTTGATGATGGTCATCATATGCCTTGCTACTATTATTTCCAGTTATGTTATGCTGCTACATGGGAGGATGTTGTTTCCATTATCTACACTATGTTATGGATGAGTGTAGTCTTGTTTTATGATGGTGATTAGTTTTTTTGTTGTTGGTGGTGGTGATTTTGATGTAGAGATGATGCTCATGTTTTCATTGGTTTAGATGAGAGTGAGGTTAATGTAGTTGGTGTTGTTGAGATGAGTGATGTTGCTACTTATGATATTTTTTTGCTCACATTAGATGTTTTTGATGGTTATGTTATGCTACTGTTACTCAGGTATTTTTTGTTGTCGCTCATTGTTGTTGAGTTGTATGCTACTAATGCTGGTTGAGAGTGGTCATCATGGCTTTGTTGATTATTTTTGCTGTTGTTGCTTATGAAATGTTGTTGCTGCTAAGAGACATGGTTTATTGCTGCTATTTGGGCCTTAAGATTGTTGTTGTTGTTTCAGAAGAGAGAGAGAGAGTCATTACTACTATTGTGGGATGTCATGTTGCCATGACGAGTGTTGTTGGTTGTTGATGCATTGTGATTAGCTTTTGTTGATATATATGATGTGATGCTATGTTTACTGGTCATTTTCTACTACTACCCACACTATGTGGATGATTATTTGTTGTTGTCACTTGTTAAAGACACAATTAGTGTCAAGGGGCTATAGTGTCTATTTCAACTATGCTTTCTTGGATGAGCTCAACCCTTTTCCATTTAGTTCAAAGGGGGAGTGAATGAGGTTTCTTTGGTTGACCCAACTAGGGTCAACATCAATGCTAAAGATGGATATTGTTGGCATTTATGTTGTTATTATTTGTTTGGTTAGAATTGATGTCAACCTAGTAGCATGGTGTTGGAGGATACATTGGTGATGGTTGGCATTGATATCAACCTAGTTGTATGTGATTATGCACATGCTAGTGAGATGGTACTTGGATCATGCAATAGTTGCAGACCTTATCTTGATAGTTTCAGTTGTTAGTGCAAGTTGTTGGCTTATGTGTGCATGCGTTGGCAAGATATCAAGTTATTACACCTAGTTGATAGTATTAGAGACTGCCAAGTCATGTCTATGGTATTAGGTGTGTATATGGATGGTATGGAGTTTCTACACCTAGTAGACAGTATTGGAGATTGTAAACTCATGTATATTGTACTAGGTGTGTATATGGATGGTTTTCAGCTTGTATGATTAGTTGTAGGGTCTATCATTGATGGTTGCAGATGTTGGATTTGTTGTGGTGAAGTTTAATGGCTTGAGAGTTAGTGCAGTTGATGGATGGCATCCAAGTGAACCTAGTTTGACTTGTTATGATGATGGAGTTTCTGCTGTGGATTGATGGAATGTTGCAGAGACTACAGTGGTTTCTAGAGGTCTATCTGATGTTGATTAAGCTCTGGAAGAATTTTGGTCAAGTTCTAAGATGAGTTGACTGATGTTTGACCTTCCTTAGCCATAGTCAAATGCATGATGGGTCAAGGGAGCGGTTTTAGGATCCAGTCATTGGAAAGACATGCTGAAGGGAGTGGTTATGGATTCTAGTCAAAATTACTCAGTGCTATGAGTGCAACTGAGGAATCTTCACTATATTTCCTCTGCATTCTTCGCACTCATCATGTGTTGAATTTCTTTTCCGATATGTCTTGTTCGAGACTCTTCATGTAAAGGTAAAAAAAAGTTACTTGTGCTTCTATATGATGTTTACAAGATAATATTCATTAGTAAATGAAGGTAGTGGCTTGATTGAGTCAATAATCAATGAACCAAAGCACTTTCATCATATGAATAGAGCTCCACTACAGGATTGGAATTAATTCATTTAATCATCTTAAGAATCTACAAATATGTGGAGAAAGGTTGCTCATTTGGTTGGTTCTCTTGAGTGAGAAATGTGTTATAGTGTTTTGGAGGGCCATTGGTGAGGAGTGTGATTTGGTTGAAGAAGAATGTACATGGAGGTATAGTTGTAGCGAAGACAAAATTTTGCAAGGCTGAATACTATGTTTATGTGATAGAGCTACAATTGTTTTCCTAATTAGTTTGTGAATGCAGGGGCATAATTGTTGTTTCAGTTCATATGATTGTGATAGATTGGTTGCACTAGTGTGACATGTTTTTCATATCATTGCTATGTATTGTATTATTGAGTTTCTGAATCTATTTGTTTGCAGAAAATGTATTGAGGCTATGTGAATTGAGAATGGTGTATGAATGTGAGAGAGGAGTATGGTTTGAGATTGATTCAGTGATTGATATTTTGAGCTATGATGATATTGTTATCATGATGTTCATGTTGAGTGGCTCTAGTGTTTGAGTTTGAAAATGTATGAAAGGTGAATCACATTGAGAATTGGGGTGGGAGATCTAGCAATACAAGGATTGAGAACAAATATAATCATAAGTCCAATGGAGGTTCGGAAGGCTTGTAAATAAGATAGATTATGTAGAGGCGTGAGTCCAATGGTGGTTGGGAAAGGCTTATTGATCAGATAGAGTCTATAGAGTCGTGAGTCTGATGGTGGTTAGGTAAGGCTTGTTGATCAGATAATAGTCTGTAGAGTCATGAGATGGAAATCATAGGTCCTTTCAAATATTTTCCATATTGTAGTCTTTATGTAATGATTTTCTTGATAGATAATAATATATATTGGGAAGCACAACAACAACAAGGGTGGTTTTTTCCTTAGTAGGGGGTTTTCCACAAGAGATCTTATGTCCCTATGTCATTTGATGATTGTGTTTCATTTTTCATACTTATTTCATATTATTATGGCTCTCATGTGATGATTCAATTGAAGTTGTATGTTTCAGATCTAATGCTTACGTATTAAGAAATGAATGAATTAATATGTTGGACAAATAATGGTAAATTTGTGTAATCGTTATCACTACTAGTTCACCCCCCCTCTCTCTCAATAGTAATCCTAGTTCCAACAACAAACCCCTCCCCCTTAGGGGAACAACGTCCTCAATGTTCAATGACACCTACAACAAGAAAGACCGATGAAAAGTAAAACGTACTGTCCATGGAGCTTTATAACTTAGGTCATTGCAATATTTACAATGAATAACTTGCTCAAAATCAAACCAACGTACCGCTTACTAGAGCTTTATAACACAACTCATTATGGTATTTACAATAACAACCACATATACACTGATGCACATTTTCTTCAACTAGCAAATAACCATATTATCTATGGAGCTTTATAAATCCATCTCGATACATTATTTACAATAATATACACATATACACATATGCACATTTTCTCAACTGGAAAATAAAAGGATACAATGCATGCATCCACAATAAGGGAGTCTAGAGGCTCACACCTCCACCCTTAAAGTAATACCAGGATTCACCTCCTTCCCAAGGAGTACAGAATCCACTGCCAAATTCAAACCCACATCTGATGTCCAACACTACAATCCTGCACCACTTGTCTTCTCAGTGAACAGTTATTGGATCATTTTTCCAGCACACACTCCCAATGTGCATCTGATTACATCTAGAAATGACAATGACTAAAACAAATCCATCCCCGACCTTCCCTTCTCTGCTACACAGTCCCTCAGGAAATTTGGCCACTGCATTCCATTCATTCATTCATCTTCCAAGTTCCCCATCATCCCCTATCCTGGGTGATCCATACCTTGGTAAGGTTTCCTTGCATCAGAAGATCCAAAAACCAAGGCATATACTTGCCTCAAAGACATCATACTGGTCATAACATGCTCATGGAAATCGGTGGAAATTCTTGGGTACCAGTGTCCCACAATGGCCTTGCTCCTGAAGTGCTTTACCAACATATTACTTCCTGTTCCAATTACTTTTTATGTCGCCACTAATTCTCGTAGCCATTTCCAAAACCCCCAACTGGGCATTTCCATGCTTCTTGTATCAAGCACATAATTTCCATTAGATTAAAAGGAATTGAAATTAATTCAAATGATACCTCATTGGTTTATCGTCAATAAGGTACACTTGTAATTATGTTTACTTCCTATCACAACAAGTCAAACTAGTTCTTTGATCAAATCTTCATGTATAAACATATCATATCCGGTTAGCTCAAAACAAAACCATCATAAATCAAAATCATAGATCACGTGTAACTATTGTCTAGGAAAATCCTCTCTATAGACAGAGACAATCCCTTTATCCCATTGAGTGGGACTAGCAACCTACGTGACAATCTACAAGACACTTTCCTAAATTACAATCGAAATGAGAGAAGAGGAAGATGGCCTACCTCGTTCTGATGCTATAATGTCCTCCTTTGTTGAAGACCTCAAATCACTTGTGCCTTGGGCTTAGTCCTACTGCTCATAGCATTTGAATTCCTGCATAAGAGATCAAAGACACAACAAATCATACGAATAAAAATAGCATAATCGAAAGTAATCCACTTAACAGATCAAGGAGAATTAAGATAAATGATGCATTAACGCACACATTTATGGAAAGTGAACCAGTAGTTGTATATATTAATAGAATAAAGGAGGAAGCATACAACCAAGTCTTGATGTCAATAAGCTCTCCTTGAGTGAATGTCCAAGTCTAAGCTCAAGCTCTCCAAGCACTCATTCTCCAAGCCAAATGAGTAGCATGTAGGCACTATCTCAGCATAAGGGTGCAAATAGTCAAAGATTAACCATTTTTCAATGGGAAAAGATGAATATATAGGCAGGGAAAGAGAGTTAGGAGCTCTCCAAACATAGGAGAAGGTCATCATCTCAAGGAGGTAGCTCATAGGGATAATACCAAAGGGCCAAGTTGAGAGAACTTGGTCTCATCCTTGTCGAACAACCTACAGCTCATCGTTCTAGCAGCCTCTAGAACATGAAGCTCCTTGTCCTCTTTGGGAAAAATTGCCTTTGAGGGATCATCACAGGTATCCAAGCCAAAAGTGCACTGGCATTGCGAGGCTAGTATATTGCAACTAGTGACTAGCACGGGTTGCCAATGTTAGGGGAGAGATGATCCTCAAATTAGGGTTTTAGAGCTCTTTTCTTTAGAGGAAGCTCAAGGCATTTTTCCATCATTGTTTTAGGGAGGATCTAAGCTACATATCAGGATGAGTACACTACATTATTGCCAGGTTTTGGGCACTTCGAAGTATGTCACAGGGAAGTGTAGGAGGTGTGACAAAATACTGTGTAACAGTAACCATCATAAATCAAACTCATAGATCAAAAGAAAATATAAAACTAAAATAAAATATTGATACTTATCTTTCAATGACTCTTTTTCTTCTGTCTTTATTCTTTATCCCTTTCGTACACACACTAAATTAGTTTCCAAACCCCGCAAGCACACAGTGCCTTCTCTTTAAGAAACAAGGGAATCTGGAGACCAAATTGCCTTCTACCTTAATATCAGCAACAAGGGTATCGTGAGACTAACGACCTCAACCCTCAATAGCAACAATAAGGGCACCCAGAGACTAAATCGCCTGAAACCTCAATAGCAACAACAAGGGCTAGACAATACCATACATGTATGTCCCATCACATTGTACAACATATACACATACACAGTATACAACGCAGCACATACACCTACACTCGGTGTACAACACCACACATACACCTACACCCAGTGTACAACATGACACATACACCTACACCCGATGTACAAAACGACACATACACCTACACCTAGTGTACATCAAGGCACATACACCTACACCTAGTGTACATCAAGGCACATACACCTAGATATGGTGTACAACACAATACATATATGTACCCATCGTACAATACCATGAATACACATGTCGGGATATAATGACTACATAATACCCATAACACCATACCAAATATACATAACACAACATGTACGTTGTGTACACAATACCACATGTACGCAGCGCCACCTGCACAATGTGTACACAACACCCAATGCACACAACACCACTTACACAATGTGTACACATCACCACATGCACATAATTCCACATGTACAACATGTGCACAACACCACAAGTACAACATGCACACAACACCATATGTACATAGCATTGCATATCCATATGCCTACATCACCATATGTACACAACACCGCATATCCAACATGCCTGCAGGACCATATGTACCTAGCACTACATATACAACACGTACACAACACCATGTGTACATGGCACCACATATAAAACACATACACAACACCATATGTACATATTACCATATATGAAACATGCACAAAACACTATATGTGCACAGTACCCCATATGCAACAGGAACACAACACTAAATATGCAATATTGCCATAACACCATAGGTACATCATGTACAACAGATACACAAAAATGGTATTGTACATCCAGAAAGAACATTATCTCTACCAAGAAACCTTACTTCTAGTGTCTTTCCACTATCCATGCTTGCCCCAACATGTCACATATCACACTGCTTTCATTCTACTAATGTATCCCTCAACATTACCTGTTATAACATAAACATATGCATAGTATAAACATGTAATATCAATTCATATCCACATGATACTAACCTCATAGATTTGTTTGAGCTACTATGTTGACTTGATTCCAGGAACTTCTTCATGTTATTCACCTGCATAAACTATCATTCCTCCACACGAATGATCCTTGACGACCCTATCATACAACGACATACATACATATATATACACATATAAACATCAATGTAAAACAATCATGATCTCTAATGACCCAATCAGAAAAATGGCATACATGCATACATATATATAACCATTAGCATAAATAAATCATGATCCCTGATGACCCTGTCAGACAACGAAATACATACATATATATACATATATACACATTAGCATAATCATGATCACCACATAATTACTATATATCATAAGGTCTAGGTTAAGAGAAATCCATTTATTCATGCAACACATGCACAACATTGAGAACAATAGTTCCCAACATAGCCAAGGCATTTGACACCTCAAATCCATTTACCTTACCTCTCCTATTACCTTTCTCATGATTGTCCTGCCACTGTCCATTTACCCTAATGAACCCCACCAATCCAACTGGTTGTCATACACCGAACTTCATTTGGGTCTTACATTACCCAATGGACTTCATCCAGCTCTCCCCCAACTCCACTAACTTTCCTCTTTCCTAACCAATTCCCAAGAACCTCAAAACATAAAAGGAAAGAACAAGAATCAATCAAGAAGAAAAACCATGAGAAGACAATAATAATACAACACCACAAACAAAGTGGAATGGCCATTAAGAAGACATAAACAAAGAGCAATCAAGCACAAAAAATCACAAAAGGCCAAAAACACAAGGTTAGAAACAAACACCATGACTCAATCCCCATGGCTTCCCAATACTTCCAAAGGAAAGCTCAACCTGAGCCTTCTCTAAGATTTCATGGTAGTCTCTTTGCCATGCAATTCCATGTATCATACTGCCATAAACACATAATTGTTAGTGCATAAATAAATATAACAATATACCAGTTATCTTACCTTGTTGTGCCAAGCACGTTGCCTTGTAACTGAACACACATGTCAGCCACATGTTCCAAAGATCAATACACCATATATATTAATTTGAAATCAACCTTTACCAAGTATAACAACCATGTCATAATCCACAATCAACTGATATTCATAAATTATAATACATAATGCTACAATTATCACCTACTTACACTCAAGTACATATCAGTTGTTCGCAACACATACATGTTATTGCAAACATCTCAAACAAGATCATTCCTTCATGCAATCTTATAGATACAAACTCATATCACACAACTAGTTAAACATTCAATGAACATGTAGATGACATAATAGACACCAAACACTCAAACACCAAATAGATGACATAATCAAGCACTCAAGCACCAAGTAGATGAGATAAGCGAACTCATACCAAATAGGTGACATAATCAAACTCTCAAACACCAAATAGGTGACATAATCAAACTCATACCTCAATGTATCTTAGGGGAGGGTGTCGTGTCTGCACAATCAATCTAGATTAGCACAATATAAATTCACAACATATCAACCCAAACATAATTAAGGTCATGATATCCATAACAGTAACTAGCTAACATGTTCACATCATAAACTCATAAACAATTGTAATTCATGCATAACAATCACATATGCACAGTCAGTCTAGTTTATTATGACACAATATCAAAAGCATATCGGCTCATTCCTTAATTTCATAACCCTAACCATATACATAGGCAAATCCAAATTATCATGATACATATAACATTAAGATCCTAAGTACAATGACCATAACCATCATGCATACGACCACAATGCATATAACAACAAGTTATTATCCTTCATGACTAACCGACACAGGTACATATGATCACACTGATTAACTAACATATGTGATACATGTAACCACAAGAACCATAGGCTCACAAACATGTACACAACCTTAATTCTTATAACAATCATTAACCAACATACCCGCATGCCAAACATACAATACCTGTATGACGATCTGCTCTTACCCCAAATTCTAGTGCTACAACCTTTCTCTGATGATCTGCATCTCCTTCTCTATCTCAGAAAAATTTCAGCCTCATAACATACCAATGGCATCATTGTGACATAAAATAAATGAAATGACCTCATGCATGATAACCTTAACCATGAAAATGCACGCATAACAACATGCATCTAGCCCATCCAGTTCAAGTGTTGAACCATGCTCTAATACCACCTTGTAACTGCCTCCTCCCAAATTTACCCACTTTTTTTAGTTTACCTGAGGTAAATATGAGCTAAGGGTCACTATGGTAAGACTCAACCTCCTATCTAACCTTAAGGAAATTGATTTGGCAACTTGAGACCTTACTGACTTCCCTTAGGTGCTACAGGACCTGAGGAGCTAATCCACCACTCAAGATGCCCAACCCCTGAATTAACCTAGAATTTCAATGAATTAAACCCCCAGTTTCTCCCATGAAAAGGCATGCATGCGACTAGAACCCTCCAGTAGGTCCCACAATTCCTACAAGGGAAAGACTAGTCTTTTTCAGCCTGTTCTATACCAGACATTACGAGATTTAAGCCACTTTTCCAAGGCTAGTCTCCAAAACACTTCCCAAAACTTGATGATACCTTCCGAGACAATAAATGACACTAAGAAAACTTCTCTAACAAAAAACTTAATCAAGGAATTGACCTAACCAAGCCCAACCATGACATTCATTCCGTCAAACACATGATGAACATGAAATCTATAGGTCATGAATGCAAGTCTAAACATAAGGATCTGAAAATTTATCTGACGTTTAACAAGAAGGGTCACTGCCTTCTCACATTAGTTGTCATAACACCAATTAGGTCTTGTATTCATTATTCATTTAGTTACAAGTAAAAACATGAAAAGAGCCATGACTAAGAATTGTCATATAACCATGCTTATATCCAACATATAACAAAATAAATAGCAATAAGAGAACAACCATTAAATCCACACCATAACAAGTACATTTACTCATAAAAAGCAAGAGAAATTTAGCTCTTATTAAACATAAGAAAAATCCAACCAGGTTCGAGACTTCGACGTACCACCCGACCATAGATTGGCTGGACCAAATCTTTCTTTCAGTCAATCACCCTCGTTCCATATTACAAGCATGAATGTGGGATCTCATGGGATAAACTAATACAAAAATAAAAAAGGGAATCCATAGGTTAAACTACCTCCACCCTCACCATACTGTGATATCACGTAAACTGGTGTTGAGATCACAAAACCCAATCGAGCTTAGATGTCTCAGAATTTCTTCTCCAATACCTTGAGGAATTTTCCCATCTCCACCCTCAAGATTTGTCATGTATCCCGCCATTACCGGTCAATGGATTCCTAGGTCTTTGGGAATTTTCTTGAGACCATATTACCCAGATCCAAAACCTTTCGACAACCAAAGCTCAAACCGAGAAAAATCCCATCACACCATAGCTATCCATAAATGTCAAGGAAAGGCTAAAATCCATTATCCAACTCATCCAAACCCATTCCAATGATAGCAAAAGAATCAAATACCAACATTCACATACCATTCATGTCAAAACTATCTAGGAAACCATACATTCAACCCATTACCAGCAACTGTTACTGTTGAGGCTGCTTGATCCAACTTTTCTTGCTTGATCCTTGCTTTCCTTGTCCTTCCTTTACTTTCTTTGTCCTTCCTTCACTTTCCTTGTCCTTCCTTTTCTTGCTTTCTTTCCTTCTCCTTTTGGTGCTCTTCTCCTCTCTCAGACTAATTCCAAAATTGAACTGGCAAAAGGATACCAACTGATGCTCTGAGGTCTTCTTATCATTCATGCCTCTAATTTCTTCATTTTCCTTCATTTTCCTTCAATTTCCTCCTCGCATGAAACTTGTGACCTTTCACCTCCCTTTTCTCTTATTTTCCTTTGTTATTGTTTCCAAGAAAAATGGAAATTGTATAATCTATAGTGATTACATGGAACTCAATAAATCCACAAGGAAAGGTTATTTTACCTTTCCCTTCATTGATCAAGTCCTTTATGTGCATGTTGAGAAAATGTTATTTTCCTTCTTGGATGGGTTTAGTAGATACAATCAGATCCAACTCCGTACAAAATACTAGGATAATACCACCTTCACCTATCATTTTGGAAATTTTCTTACAAATTCTTCCCATTTGGATTATGTAATTCCCTTGTCATTTTTCATAGGGTTGTGCTTAGCATTTTCTATGATTTTATACATGATTAGGGAGAAATATACATGAATGGATTCACACCCTATGGCATCGATTTCTAATAATACCTCTCCAACCTAAGAAATTTCTTGCAAGGTTGTTGGGAGATGAACCTCTCCTTGATCCATGAAAAATGCTTGTTCCTAATGAATGAGGGAATTGTTCTAGGAAATTTCCTCTCCTTGAAAGGAATTCAAGTAGACCCTAGTAAGATAGTCATCATTAAACACCTTCCTATTCCTCAAAATAAAATAGATGTTATAATTTTCTTAGGCCTTGCAAGATATTGTTAGAGATTTATAAAATATTTCATTAAAAATTCTCTCCTTTATTTTCCTTGCTAACCAAGGATGTTGAGTTTTGTTGGAAAAATCCATGCTAAGAATCATTTGAGAGTACAAAAGAAAAAGTAATGACATCATTTTTCCTCGGAGGTCCTAATTGGACCTTTCCCTTTCACCTTCACACAGATGCATCAAACAGGGATATTAGAGTAGCTCTAGGTAAACTTGAAGGTAAACTCCCTTCTGTGGTATATTTCATTAGAAAAAATATGTCAAATGTTGAAATAAATTATATTGTAATTGAAAAGAGTTCCTCATTGTTATACATTCTTTAAATACTTTTAGGAATCACTAGTTACTAGGTATTCGTGCATATTCACAATGCGATAATTAAGTATTTAATGAAGAAACTAGAGGTAAATGCTCACATAGTTATGTGTTTATTTCTTTTGCAATAGTTTGACTTGAGTATTGTTCATAAACCAGGGAAAGAGTATGTTGTTGCAAATTTCTTGTCAAGACTAACATTTTATACAAATGAAGAGATCATATATTATCATCCCCCATATAAGAATATTTTTTCCATATCATTTGTTTCTCCATGGTTTTCTAACATTGCTAGCTATCTAGCATGGGGGCTTCACTGGGGGAGCAATATCATACCACGTGGGTTCATATTGGGGGATATTTATTGAGGAAAAAATCACATAATATATTTGGTGATATATAGGGGTTAGAGGGTTTTTATATTGGCAAGTGTAAAAAATGGAGCCCAAAGTTAATGAAAAAGTATAAATGGGTATAAAAAATGTTAATGAAAAAATGGATACCTCAAATATCTAGTGAAAGTAGCAGTTTTTAAATTAGGAATGTGTATTGGGTTCATATTGGTAGGGGGTTAAATAATGTGTTTTTTAGAGGTATTTTCCAATATGTAGTCAAATTAAGGATATTGTTTAATATGCCATGAACGCACGTGATATGTATAAGGTTCATTGAGTGAAGGTCGTGCTTTCTAGCCACTAGACAATTCCCTCCTCAATTGTCTTCAAAGAAAAAAAAAATGAGAAAAAGTGCCTCCTATACTTGGATTGGAGGAAACATCTTCAAGTCAAAATTTGATCATAGTTGAAGAATATGTGTGAGGGAGTGTGAATTTTTTTATATCCTCTCATCTTATCATGATGGACCCTATAGGGGTCATTTTGCTGGAAAAAGGACAACCTACAAAATCTTGCAACTAGGATACTTTTGGAAAACTCTTCATAAGGATGTCCAAAGGTACATTTCATAATGCGATGTGTTCCAAAGAATGGGGAAGCCTACTCAGAAGGATGAAATTCCCTTCAACCTTAAGTTTCTTTTGAGCCATTTGATAAATGGTGCATGGACTTCATTGGTTGATTTGGATTTAAACAGGAAGACAACAAATTAGAGAGATAGCCATAAACACAGAGATGCAGCAGAAATAATACTTCATTTCATTAATGTAAAATACTGAAATATGCTTACAAACAACAATGGAAATAAACCAGCTAGGACTATGGTAGCATATCTCTAAGAAGAGATGTGGTGGCTACATGCCTCTGAACTGTGTTACAATGAGGCTCGAAGGCCTATTTATTGTTGAGAAACAATTTAAAACCCTAAACATCCAAAAACCTAACCTTAGAAGATGAAACGCCAAACTGTGGGCCCCATTTGGGTAAATTGGTACATCAACTTCCTGGGGTCGTAAGTTTGGCATATGATCTCTGTTTGACGCGCATAATATCTCGTTAGAAAGATCTATCTAAGAAATACAACTTTGGGAAGAGCAACATCAATCCATGGACACATGTTGCTCCCAGTTTTCCCAAAAAACGTCGTTTAGGGCCTCAAAACGGCTCTGGAAGTTCAAGACCCAAAAATATGCTAAAAATAGTAAGTTGTGCTACAATTAAGGAAACTGAAAAGCTGAAAGAAACAATGGTGGGGGTCCAAGTGGACTTGGCAGGTGGCCACCAATATCCACCTGGATCATTCCTCCCCCCTTAGGAAGCAATGGTCCCCATTGCGTTGAGTTCCTCCATGAGATGAGGAAACTTCTGCTGAACTTGGTCCCTGGTGAGCCACTTGCCCTAGTGAAGGAGTTGGCCTGCTTTGGCAACTCGATACAGTTGTATATTCTATTGGTGAGTGTGCTTGATTTGTGTGTCCATGATCCAATCAGTTGCAGCTTGTTCCATGCAATCTGGATTTAACTATGTGGGTGTGAGTTATTTTGGAATGTCGGATGTGTCTAGTAATGGTGGAAAGTATGGCCGAAGGCAGTCCACATTGAACACTGGGTGCAGGCCAAGGAATGGGGGAATACTGAGCTCAAATGCATTGTCTCCCATAGCCTTGGTAATGGTGTAAGGACCATGTCGACGTGGTCGAAGCTTCTAATGGGCTCTTGTAAGGCATTCTTTCTACTGATGCAACTAGACTTTGTTGCCCACCTGAAGCTTGTGTGGTACCCCTGTGGGTGAGGAGAAGTTGTTCCTGTGTTCTGTCATGACCGTATCCCTTTTCTGCTGCTACTGCGTGGAGGAACCCTTCATGGGGGTTATGGAAATGGTGACGATCTTCCCCTTACTTTGGGAGCGAACTAGACAGAAAATGAATTTCCTAGTCTGGGAGATGAGATTGCTGCCTTTCTTGGCAGTGATCAAAGATGTGGTGGTAGGTGGGGCTACCTCTGGTATCCTATATAATGAATTACACAAAGAAATAATGACAGCACGAGGCCTTGAATCATACGCAGCATGTCGCCTACACAAGTATGGTTGGACTAATAGTACATCACAAACATCCAGAGGTGTAACATCACACAATACCTCATCTGTGAAGGGATTGATGCTGTAGGGAAGGCGCCATTGCTGGCGAACTTTGAGATCTTGTCCTTCATGAAGCCACCCGATACTGTACGGCTACGGGTGTGGTGTAGGCCCAACCACTTCATGACTTCTGCTAGAATGAGGTTCTTTTGGCTTCCACTCTCAACAATGAATTGCAACGGCAAACCCTTCACCCACATTTGTGAGTGGAAAAGACACTCCCCCTCCTTTGGATCTTCGGGCTCATTCTCCTTAATCTTAGCGGTGGTGATAGTGACACTGGGCTCCGCATCAATGATCTACTTCCCTTTGTCATTCCCCTTGTCAGGTTCTAACTCAGGGTCGGAACATGCATCTGATTCTGAAGCCTTCAACTCAGC
The DNA here is from genome assembly GCA_031772625.1 of Pinus tabuliformis. Taxonomy (NCBI): domain Eukaryota; kingdom Viridiplantae; phylum Streptophyta; class Pinopsida; order Pinales; family Pinaceae; genus Pinus; species Pinus tabuliformis. Next base: position 281,122 of record CM062811.1, on the reverse strand, counting down.
CACCAGCGATTGCTTGGTCTGACACTCACTTGTGTTATGAGTGGGACTCTTATGGAACTCACACCACTTTCTTGTGTCCTTCTTCGAATTCGTGGTGTTTTTCTTTTCTTGTGACTTCAATGGATTGTCTAGGGTCACCCCACCTTGGTTTTGTCCTTTGGTCTTTGGATTTGCAAATCCAAAGTCTCGCTTCTTCTGTTTGAACTTTTGCTCAATTTTGATAGCATATCGATACGTCGTACCAAGCGAGGATATGTTAAGGAACTCCATCTCTTCCTAGATGTATCTATGTAGGCAGCCGCGGTATTTGAGTACCAAATGTAGCTCAAAGTCCTGGATACCCAACTGTGTGCGAAGGGTATGAAAAATGTTTGTGAACTCCAGCACATCTTGGTCCCTTCCTTGCCACAGTGTGGTCCATTTGATTTATTTGTCCTTATAGCTTTTGACAAGGTAGTACTGCTCCTTGATGGTATCCCGGAATGAATCCCAAGTGGGTGTGGCTGAAAATAGTGAGCCCGTACTTTCATTCTTCTACTCGCAGTAGGTTTCCAACTAGTCCTTGACGTGGGGGGTTGCTTTGAGAAGAGCGAAAACAATCTTTTCCCAACTCGAAAACTCATGAACAGAAGAATACCGATCTAGCAGATTTAACCATTTATCTACGGCATCTATGTCTATTTGACCCTCGAAGATGGGGATTCAAAATTAACTTGTACCTTAAATGGTGTGGCATTTCCAGAGTAGTTGTTAGAAGCCGAGGCATCACCTCTGGGTAGCCACTGAAGGATCTGCACAAAGCTATCCATCATCGCGTTCCTTTGCTGCTCGAGGGCTTCTTCGAGCAATATTTTGATAGGATCTCCTAACCCCTCGTCTTTCTTTTCATCCACCATGGGAGTTCATCGGGATTTGCGAGGCTGGTCTTTCAAAGGTTTGACCAGTTCAAGCCCTAACTCCTTATATCCCGACCTCGTTGGGGACATGCAAAGAAAAACAGAGAAAAATCAGGCCACTCTGATACCACTGATCTGGATTTAAACAAGAACGCAACAAATTACAGAGATAGCCATAAACACAGAGATGCAGCAGAAATAATACTTCATTTCATTAATGTAAAATACTGAAATATGCTTACAAACAACAATGGAAATAAACCAGCTAAGGCTATGGTAGCTTATCTCTGAGAAGAGATGTGGTGGCTACATGCCTCTGAACTATGTTACAATGAGGCTCGAAGGCCTATTTATTATTGAGAAATAATGGAAAACCCTAAACATCCAAAAGCCTAACCCTAGAAGATGAAACGCCAAACTGTGGGCCCCATTCGGGTAAATTGGTACATCAACTTCTTGGGGTCGTAACTTTGGCATATGATCTCCATTTGATGTGCATAATATCTCGTTATAAAGATCTATCTGAGAACTACAAATTTGGGAAGATAAACATTGGTCCATGGACTCTTGTTGCTCCCAGTTTTCCCAAAAAAGTCGCTTAGGGCCTCAAAACAGCTCCAGAAGTTTAGGACCTGAAAAACTGCTAAAAATAGTAAATTGTGCTACAATTAAGGAAACTAAAAAGCTGAAAGAAACAATGGTGGGGGTCCAAGTGGACTTGGAAGGTGGCCACCAATATCCATCTGGATCATTGGTCATATTGATCCCACATCCAAACATAAAAATTGCATCATTGTATGCACTAATTACCTGACCAAATGGGTTGAAGTGAAGATAGAAAAGAAAACAACAAAAAATAAAATGGTTTAATTCTTAAGATAAAATATCTTCTACAAGTTTCATTTTCCAAGAGAGTTAGTGATAGATCATGGCCCCCAAATCACCTCCAATTTGATTGAAGGAATAATGTAGCACCACATTCACCATCATATGTCCACTCCATACTACCCCCCAAGAAAATGGGCAGGAAGATGTAACTGAGAAGGAATTGGAGAACACTCTTACCAATGTGATCAGTGGGAGAAAGAAATATTGGGAAGAAAAACTTGTTGAGGCCACTTGGGCTTACAACACTACTTGGAAAACCTCCATTAGTTTCACCCCCTATGAGTTAGTCTATGGAAAGAAGGATTTTTTTCAATTGAATTTGATAAAAATACTTGGAGTATGGTAGCCCCACTAGACATTTATTTGACCCAAGCACAGACTAATAGGATACAACAGTTAAATTCATTGGATGAGTGTAGAATTCAAGCCTTATTATGCATAGAGGTAGTGAAGCTGCAAAGGTGATTTTGGCATGATAGATATATCAAGACCAAGGCCTTATGAGAGGGTGATTGGGCTCTCTTGTATGAGTCTAGGTTCAAGGACTTTAAGGGAAAACTCATGACCAAATGGCTATGACCTTACCTAGTGGATAAATGTTATGATAATGGCTCTCTCAAGATCAGAGTTATAGATGAGGAACAAATACCACTTATAGTAAATGGATACCAACTAAATATTTATAGGAATCCCCTCTATAGGGATGAATTTATATATCTAATAAGAAATAAAATAAATGTGATTGAGAGCATTAGATATTCCAATCCATTCAACCCCTAATCAGCAAGCAAGAAAAAAGGGGAAAAAAAGAAGAAGAAAAATAAAATATCTCAAGAGAAAACCTCCTTTGAGGAACTTGAGGCATACTCACTAGTTGAAAACCTCTATGATGTAGTTAGGAAGTTTGAAAAAAAAATAATAAAAGAATAAAACCTCTTGGTGAAAACCTCTTCCAAGGCACCTAAAGAAGTTTTACTAGCTGAAAACCTCCATGAGGCTACCAATAAGCCAAAAAAAAGCGAAAAAAGAAAAAGGAAAAAAAGAGAAAAAGAAAAAAAAAACAAGACCATTTTGGTCTCTCACATGGTTTCTATGCAGGCACAACAAGGATACAACAAATTAGGTCAACTTAGAAGGACCAACCTACACCATAGTCCAAGTCATCAACAAGGTCACTCCAAGAAGAACCCAAATGATATCCCTACAACATATGCCATATCTTTTCATCACCCACAACATCATCCATAATATATCATGTCATTTTCATGTGGTTTTTGCAGTGTTCCTAAACTACTACAGGAAAGTCCAAAACTACTATGAAAATAATAGTTTATAGAAAAAGCTACAAATCCATAAAAATTTGAGCATATAGTCCAATCAAAAACACCCGGGGAACCCTAAAAATTGGTATTTATATTATCAAGCATCACAATTTGGTTTCTCCCGGACTATTCACCTCATTTCACCATATATCAGCCCACATATTTCAATTTTTCCATAATAATCGAACTAAAAATTCTCTCCATTGCCATTGCCTCCATTTTCATGAATTATCAAGCCATCATGCCACTTTAGACAGTATCTTTCATTGAGAATGAGGGGCTTATGTGTTTGCTACAGGAGACTACATAGTGCTATAAAAGACTGTAAAAACCCTACAGGCCCCATTTGCAGATCAACAAAAAAAACTCTGAAAACTTCATCATCCAGCAACTCAATAGCTCCAATAACTCACTCTAAATCAAGTGAAAGAATCTTAAGCAGCTACAAAATCCCATGTAGGATACTATAGGATCGGTAATCCACTGCACTCAACATTTGAAGATATCTGCAACCATGACAGGAAGTAGCTTCAAGCACCCATAAAGGTAACTATAAGGTATGAGATACACAAACTATTTATTTAAATTCATTTTAGCATCGAAGAAAATGTCTTTCATGTAAAATATTGGTTAAATCAAGTTGGCCTAACTAACAGCAACCTTGCCTAAACTAGTAGTCAACACTCTCCTTTATCCAAAGTCTACTCTCACGTGTGGGGAACGAATAAGACAAACAAGCGATGCTTTTAAAAGGTGGTCATTGTATTTCATGATATATTGTTAAGGTTGAGTGTATAGGCAAGTACAATGCAAGGAATTGAGTAATTTGGTGGGCTAGCTCAATGTTACACATTGATTCCCCATCTCCACGACTCAATGTTCAATCATACCTTCAATTAGGTCATGAAAGACTCAAGAAAACCACAAGTTTTCCCCTCAAATATTTGCATGCAAGAAGTCATAAGAGCCATCATAAGTGTGTCAATTTCTACAGGAAGTAGAAACTATAGGTTGGAGAAGCTACAGGAAGCTACAAGTTACAAAATCTACAAGAAGTTATAGGGTGCGAAAAAATATAGGAAGCTATGGGGTTTGCTCCAGGGATATAGTTTCACTACCAAAATCACTCACAATCTCCCTTGCATGTGCTACATAGGTTGGTGCTCTAAAAATTCCCCTTAATATTCCTACAATAATGTTTTTTGAGCTAGCATAGTTCTATTATGTGTTTAATTAGGACACCGGTATAGTTTTAACAGTCTTCTCATGTCTAAGCTGTGAAGTAGAAGAAAGGAAGGGTTCACTAGTTTTTTTCATTATTTGATGCTTGGTCTGATAGCAATAATAAGATAAAATTATGCTACTTTTCCCATTCAAAAAAAAAGCAAAGCACCCTACTACAATAGGAAACCATGTCTCCTTTAGCAACATAGACACAACATTTTTCTCTTCTACCCACAAAAAGAATTGATACACTAACCAATTTTTGAAGATAGGACCTCTAAAATTGAACTCCAAAACATGTTTGGAAGATTTTTTAAAGATAAAATGTGGGGAAGATACTAGGGAACATACTAATATTATTAGAATACACCAATGCCCTGAGGTTGTCACCATACTAGAGAATTTTCAATAATTGGGATCCTTTAAGAAACTTAGAGGATTTCATGATGAGGTAACTCTGGAGTTTGTAATGAACATAAAAAATATGAAATGAAAAAAAAAGTCACTACAATCAAATGGTTGCTGATTTATATCAATGAATATTCCATAAGTAGAATTAAAAATTTCCCTAAGGGGACGCATTGGAATGAGGAAAGGTAGGAAGCCATTACTACTAAGAAGGAATTTTTATTACCAAATTAACATCCTAATGAAGACAAGAATCAGATAAGGAGAGAATGTTTGCATATCCCTTGGGATGAAGTGGCTTACCACATTCTTAAGTATATTTCCTATGAATGCAGACTAAGTATATCTTATTCCTACCAGTTCAAATTGTTGTACCATCTAAGGTTTCAAGCCCACCTTCTAGTCAATGAGCTACTGAGTATTCCATTTTCCTCCTACAATCCTTGAAAGATATGAGTTTCAAGTTAAAAGAGGGAAAACACAACTTCATATCCCATCATACCTCGATCAAGTTAATTTTCACAAATTCACTAGAGAACCTATAGCATCATATTCCTTAGGTCGACTTTGTGCACATGGATATACAAAAATTTTAGAGGACCAATTAGAGCTTAGTAAACCAATGGAGATCACATCTAAGAAGACAAAATGGAAGTAAATATCCATACCTTCATAGAAGAAGAGGAAAAACACCCTAGAGGAAAAAGAAAAAGAAATTGAAGCTACCTCGACAAGCCTAAGCACCCCTACCAAACCCAAAGGAGTACGCCTACCCAACATATTGTTTATACAAGAAGAAAGTGTACCAAAATCAAGTTCATTGGGTAGCCTAAACCACCCTCTATTACTCCCATCACAATTGAAAAAAAAACTAGTATTGAAGGAAAGGAGCTACGAGAATAAGAAACACAACAATTACCAAAGATACAGGCACAAGAAATAGATGTACAATAGGGCATAATGTTAGTGTTTCCTAAGGTAATAGGGTAGCCAGTACAACTATAGGAATAGATGGTCTATCTACATGAGCATATTGTATAGCTATAAGAACATCTTGTAGAGCTATAGGAGATAGAGAATGCTACAAAACATTTTACCCCAAGGAAGCCACCTTCCTTCTTCTCCTAGCCACTAAGGGTTCACTCCCCTACGTCAAGGACATCAAGGGGGATGCTCCCAACAGATTTGGTGCCCCATTTGATGATCAAAGTAGATAAGTCCAAGGCGGAAACACATAAATGGAAAAGGATATCACAGGATAAAGGGATGCATGACATTCTCAAAATGAAAGATGAAGTAAACAAGATGAGGGAGGAAATGTCCCTCTTAATAATAGATGAGGAAAACAAAAGAGAAAAATTTGAAAGAGAAAACCAATAGTGAAGGAACCAATTACATCAAACACAATAATTTTTGAAGGAAATGGATGCCCAAATTCCAACAATGGAGACATCCTTGGGGACTATGGCACACCTCTCTTTGGAAGTTATCAATAGTAGGAAACCTTCATGGGCTTATTCATTTTTCCTAAAGGAACAATGGTGCAGGTTCCAAATAAACTAGATAGAACAAAATAGAACAATCCAACTTCATGAAACTAAATATTTCATAGATTTTTTCCTAGGAGGTGGCATGGAAGATAAAGCTAAGATTGTTTAATTCTATATCCACAACCTTGTACTTATTGACGTGTCCATATGAGGTACCAAACCATACCTAGGGGATGCACAACTACTAACACTAACATTCTGGCTGAGACATGAATAAATCAAGGCATAGTAAGTGAATAGAATGTTGGATGGGGAACTAAAAGAACAACTATGGATCATACTTTAGCATCCATACCCCTCCATACACACAAAAACCCATGCTATCCTTGCAAAGGAACCTAAAATAGAATATATTTGGAAGAAGATACGAGTAGAATTTATCCTCCATTTTGTGGACAATTTCAAATTATTGGGGGAAGAAATCTCATAGGCTTTTCAATAAAAATATGGAAAGGGTTGTCCCATAGCATGAATATGAGGGATTATCACTCTCCTAATCGATTGCAATCAACACTAGTAATGACTCCTCTGTATAAGAGAATCATCTAAATACTTGGAGTTCAGTGGATAAGGCTCAGGTTCAATCCACCTTTACTGTTAAGGCTCCATAAACACCAAAAATAGTAAGAAGAGTCTTGATAATGGAATTATATGGAAGAGAATACGAGATTTTACCCAAAAAGGGTAACCACAACTACCTCAACTTGGGGCATCAAGCAAGTAATCAGGGAAATGAATGAAAAAGAGAAAAGAAGATAAGAATAATGAGTTTCTCAAGGGTGAGTGACCATTATAGTAGAGGGGTATGATGGGCCTCCAAAATACATAAATTATAAGACCCATCAATCCACTCCTAAGCACATATACCTATGTTTGAACCCACCTTTTGCACCTAATGATACACTTTCTTGACTTAATGGGTTCTTAGAAGAGTTCAATGTGGTTTTCATTTTTTATGTGCTTTAACATGTTTATTGTGCAGGATTTGAAGAGATATTGAGAAAAGTCCAAGATATCCAACACTGAAGATTTTTTTGGAACTTGTTTCTTGGTTTAGGAATGCCTAAACTTGGATGTCTCAAGGAATGTAATTCCCCCTCCCATTGTTGTGAGGTGGACTAGGAACAAGATCCCCTTTTCTATTATTTTTTTAAAGGGAATGTATCTCTCTTCTCAAGGATGTTGCTTCCCACTTCATGTATACATAACAAGCTCGCATTAGCCCAATAGGAGATGGGGAGAAAATGGAAATGTAGATATAAATATAACCCTTTTTTATTCTCAAGAAAAGTTTGTATTCTTGTGATGTAAGAATAGTTTTTCAATTGATGGAAGAAATGTTTTATTCCATATCTTAGCTTGATTATACTTTAAGGACTCTAAGCATCCTTGGGATGGGCCCACCCTAGGAGATTCAAATCCATCCTATACTTTTGTTAGTGTTATGCTTTGCAATTGTTCATTTTCTAGCTTTTCTGAAAGTTATATTTTTCATGCTTCTTGTGCATGGTTCAATAGAAGATTCTATGAACAATTCCTTCTTAGAGGTTATTTACAAAGTTGTTAGAAATTGTAACAATTACTAATTCAATTTCAAGTCTTCATTCATTTCACTTCACTTACTTTTATAGAGTTGGTTGTTCACTAGTTTGTTGTCTACCTAGTTTTAAAACTATAGGAAACACACAAATATTGATTTCATAAGGATAAGCTTGAATCAAGTTTCCTTTAGATTTGATCAATTGAATGTTGTCATTTCCTAATGTTTCCATATATTTTCATCATCTTAGACTCACATTCTATCTGGTTTTCATGCTTGTTGGAATGTCTCTTGTAGCAAAACAAGGACTCATGTAACCAACCCTTTTTTCTCTCTCATATTCACAATAAATAAATGGTTTGACCTATTTAATGTATTACAACGCCTCTAGGACGTTGATAATGAAAAATGGAAGTATATACCTCATAGATGCCTATGTCAATTTGTTTCTGAATAGTGTGTTTTTCTCCAATTAGGGTTTTGACTCTCAGTCTTTTATTTTAGCAAGTGTGTTTTTCCATTTACTGCAAACAACATAGGAGTGTGTGCCATTCATCAAGTGTTCTTTATTTCATTACAATTATCATATATGTGTGTGTCATTTAATTTTATGCAAATCTATTTTCCGTGTAGCATAGCTTAGTTATCTTGGTCTATGTGCATCTAACATTCATTTCAAATACTTCCCAGCTACATAAATATAAACAAGAGAATAAGATAGAGATTTTTGCACATAAAGTTCCAACCCATCTTAATTTTGTATGAACCCTCTTGTAGTTAAGACCCTTGTGAGTTGCAATACTGGGGGGCATCACATATCATCAAAATTTTCCAATAATCATCAATGAAAAAATATCTATCCACATAAATAAAGCCTTCTCATGAAATTCTACCAACATCAAAAAAAGAGAACCATCCACATCAAAAAAATTATCTAATAGTGCAATATACTTAGTCCTCCATAGCAAAAATCAAGAATCAAGAGAAAATTTCAAAATTTTAAGACCTATTAAGTGATTTCTCCCCTGGTCCAACCATGTGAAAATGAGAGGAATTGCACCTCTATTTATAAAAGAGGTGCTTATTTTCCTTTAAAATAAAATGTTATTTTTCTAGTCTTAAAACCCTTATATCCTATGTATGGGGGAAAATCCCTCTTCACTTATAAATTATTCTAAATTACAAAAATAAGGGGCATTCATGTCATGTTCTAACATCCAATTGACTCTTGGCATATACTTGACCAAAAATATTTTGAACCAAGGACTCCACCAATTGACAACACTATCTATATTTATAGCAAAAAATATGACTCTGACAGACCCATGTATCCTGGCTTTCTGATGAATGGTAAAGTAATCATGCCATGTCCAGTCAGTGTTCTGGATGAATGCAAGATATGAAGGCTCTGCTTCTCTAGACAAGGTATAATAAACTCTCCAAGGTCTCTCTCTATATGGTAACTCTCTAGCATATGACCACATGCTATCCTCAGAATCAAACCATTTTTGCAGAACTAGTTCCCTAAGACTTAACGGTAAAGACTCAAACTTTTTTACAAAACAATCCCAACAAAAATGGTAATGACACTGACTACAAACTATTACTTGACTGACTCTTCTAGACTGGACTGAACTTGAAGCTTCATCTTGTCGTAATGGCCTGAACATTTTGATTTCTTTGATTTCCTGTGAACCTTCTCTTGTGAGCATATCAGCAAGATAATTTTCAGCACCGGATTTATAGACTATATCAAAATCAAAACCATCAAGCCATAATGCCCATCTCAATAGCCTGGTACTTCCTTGCTCAAGCAGTCTTTTGTTTGCCAGAATGCTCTTCATATGTTTTCAATATATTCTGCCTAAGAATCTGACACATTTTAGGAACAAATGAAACCGTTTTATTCCTCTTTTAACAGCTAGTATCTCTTTATGTGAAGAAGGATACTTTCTTTCAGTGTCATCAAATGTACCTGAGGAATAGGCACATAACAGTTCTTTTCTTCCATGCTTCTGCAACAATACTGTAGCCCAAGTATGATTCGAAGCATCTGTCTCAAGAATAAATGGAAGATTAGTATCTAGTAGCTTAAGTTTTGGAAAATCTGTGATTTTGCTTTTAATGCTTCTGACTGCATTGGTCATCTCTTCTGTCCATCCTACTACTTGCTTCTTTAATCTTTTCTGAAGGATTTTTGTATCATCTGCTTGTTTCTCATAAAATTGTCTTATATAATTCAAGCAACCAAGAAATCTTTGCAATGTTTTAATATCTGGAATAACGTCAAGAAATTTCAACAAATTGGTTAGAACATGAGGTTGCAGATTTACATGTCCTTGTTCTATATGCAGTCCCAAATAATCTATTCTTATTTTACCAATCTAAAATTTTTCTTCTGAATCTGAAAGAACGAGACCATGCTTATAAACCAGCTCATAAAACTTCTCTAAATGCATCTTGTGACTATTTACATCTCTGCTAAAAACAAGCAAATCATCTATGTAGACTATTATGTACTCCTCCCCACCAAAAATGTCTTCCATCCTTTTCTGAAATTCTGATGGAGCATTTTTCAAACCAAAAGGCATTACAGTCCATTGATATTGGCCATGGGGGACTGTAAAAGCAGTCTTGTATCTGTCGTCAGGAAGAATGCCTATCTACCAAAAACCACTTTTTAAGTCAAATTTGCTGAAAACATTGGCATTATCAATTTTGGCAAGTAATAGTTCTTTGTTGGGCAAAGGATACCGAATTGGCAACAGGGCATCATTCAAAGATTTGTAGTTGATGACTAGCCGCTTACTACCTCTTTTCTGCTCACTGTGTTTATTCACATAAAATGCAGGACAAGCCCAAGGGCTTTTACAAGGCTCTATCAGTTTCTGTTCTAATAATTGTGCTATCTCTTGTCGACATAAATCTTGCTCTGAGGGGCTCATATGATTAGCACTGGCTTTTTGTGGCTTTGGAACGTAATTTTCTTTATAAGGAAGGGCCACAAAATACTTTTCGCGGGTCCAGAATGCATCAGGCCTAGAGGCAGTGCAATCTTTCCGAAGCTTGTCTGATATTTTCTCCAAAGTTTTGGGACCATGAAGTTCTGCATTCTTGACAATCCTGTTAATCTTGGTTAGATCTTGGAGGTTGTGGTAGACTAGATCTTGGTCTGTCGGCTGTACTTTTATTTGATAATCACTAGACGAGGGCAAGCTAACTGGACCTTCAGAGGTGCTGAAGGTGACTGTGCCTTTACCAAAAGTGACAGGCAATAGATCATTCAAAAAATCTTGTCCTAAAAGAAAGTCAGAACCTGTATCAAAACTGTACAATGTAACTTTCACCTGGACATCATTCAAATAAATTGGAAAACCAGGAGCTATGTGATTGATTTCCATTACATCTTTTGTAATAGCTCTAAACTACAATTTAGTCAGCTACCAATAATAGGAAGGAATTGCACCATACTTGCAGCAACTACTCATGGCTCCAGAATCAATTTGAGCATATAGAGTGCAATCTTTTATTTTTGGCAATTTGATTTTTATATGGATTACCACTCTATCCCCAATTCCCATTACTTTGAATACTTCTATAATGGTATCTTTCTGAGGGAATCCTTCTGAAACATTCTTAAGCAACAAACTGGATAATTTGGAATTACAATCATCATAATCTGAGATAAGCATTTGGAGTTTGGATTATAACTGAATCATCTCTGATCTAGTATGATGAATTGAGGATTCTAATTGTTCTATCTTGTTCTTTAAAGAACTGATTTTATCCATACCTGAATCTGATGATGAACTTTCTTTTATCTGGAGATGCTTGAATAGGGAATCAAATTCTTTTTCTATGAACTCTTCATCTGTGATTTTTTCTTTATTCCTCTTTCCAGAAGGTAGCTGTTTTTCTAGACTTTCAAGTTTTTCTGCCAATCTTCTTCTTGCAGTGAACTGGACTGGATCAAGCTGAGCCAATTCAGATTTGACTGTTGCAATCTTCATCTGTAAATTGTCAGAATAACTGTAAAACATTTTTACGTCAGGAATAAAATTTTCTTCTAAATCAGAGGAACTTTCATCCAGAGCTATTCTTCTTATATCAGGAATATCTTCTTCAGTATCAGATGAAGAGGGACTAGAAACCTCAAAATATTCACCTTTAGAATGAGATATAAGATCCCATTCTTTCGGATCATGAATTGTAGAGAAAATATCCATAATTTTCATTTGTTTCTTATCTTTCTTCTCTCTACAATTATTTGCATAGTGACCTTCTTTCCCACAAATAAAGCAAGTAACTTTCTTTGAAGGTCTTGATCTTTTCCTAAATACTACTCTTCTTTTGCTGAAAGTTTTTCTGGAAGGATAATGTTTCTTTTTCTTAGGAAAATACTTCTCAGGCTTACATGAACAAGTAGCCTTAGATTTCTTCAATGCTTTGTTCTTGGATTTTGAATGGCAACCAAAATTATATGTTTCAGGAAAAGTATTGCATAACTTGGTGCTGAAATGCATCTGCTTCTTGAAATTCTTTTTAGCCTTTTCCGTAGCACACTCTCTTTGAAGTATAGAGACTATCATCTGATGGATGGCTGCAAAAGATGAATTTTCAATATTGACCTTATTAGTCTCTATGTACTGATTTATCAGATCTGGGATTTTTCCTGGAATAGAGGCTATATAATATCTCAGATATGAAACATTATGAGAGTCATGAGCTTGATAAAGCAATTTTTGCATAGTGCAAAAATATTCTTGTAGATAATCAATATCACATAATTTCTGAGACATGAATTACTGGGCATGATGAGCTAAGTCTTCTGGTACCCATCCCACAAACTCATGTTTTAAAGCATCAAACAAGGCTTTCAAGGGATCATTTTCATTTTCAACAATCTGTGTCATATCTCTATCAGACAATTTATCCCACCACATTTTTGCAATACTAGTAAAAGACCAAACAATCTGGGTAACAATATCAGACCAGCTTGCCTTAGTTTCTACTTTCCTTTGTAATTCCCAAGCATGAATATTATGTAGGACATTAATCACTTCTTCATTACTTAAGCAATCAATATCCGCTAGCTAAGTATTACCATATCCCTTTCCTGAGGGATTTGAGACTTTAATGCACATAATTATCATTCACTCCATCCAACAAAAGGCGTCTTTTATGTTGGAAAATGTAACTAGTAGCAGTCTTTATAATTTTCAATTGACTCATGTAATGATGTAATTTTATGTACTTATCAAAACAAGAAAGAAAAATGATGTAAAGATCAAAAGAAATTATTTTTTGAAAAGCATGGGTTTCATGCTCAAGTCATTTGTCATTAGGTCAAGCATCCATTTAATGCTCCTAGGGTTTACATGAGTCAAAGTGGCCTTGTCATATTGTATAAGACCATGTTGGGAACTTGTATAAAAAAGAGGAATGTTATTTTTTATTTTCGAAATTTCTAGAAGCTCCCAAGACCAAGTCGGCCAACCTAGGTGAAGTTGGCCTAGAGAGGGTTAATAGAGCCTCTTGGAAGGCTATAAAAGGATGGAACTTCGACCTATGAGGACAAACATCAAGAACATTACATCTTATATTTTTTCTGTGGTTAGGAAAGAAGAGTGAAGGTCATAAAGGGATCAAGCATAGAGAAGAAGGAGAAATACCTCAAATCAATTCGATAGTTTGAAAGTTTCCTTCTATTGTTCACAGGTGCGAGAACCCTAGGGTTACCTTGGTTCTGAAAAACAAAAGATGTTGCAGGCTATTTTAGTAAGTATGAAAGGCTATAAGAGCCATCATCTTGAAATGATTTTTCTTCGCAACCCTTGGAGACTTTGTCTTGCAGAGAGAAGGAAGATTGATTGGATAGCTTGGTTCTTGGTAGTAGACATGGTCTTGGTTTTTTTCTTGAAAGTCCCCTTTGAATTAATTCAATAAGAATAGAAGTTACTTTTGGGTTTTTCTTTTGGGTTTTTCCTTGGCTTGGAGCCTATCTTTAGTTTTCATCTCTTTGTCATTGTGATCTTCATTATTTGGTAATTGTCTTGATGATAAGAACATAATAATAAGAAGAGGTAATAAGAACATCACAAGGAATTGTCTAGTAATTAAAATTCAAATCAAAAGTTATACTCATGTTTCCCCAATCGATTTTCCAACATGGTATTAGAGCTAAGGTCAAAGTCTATGGTAGCATGAAGATTACTTATATTGGTTCAAGGTTGATACATCTCTGAAGTTTTCACATTGAAGAAAAAAGTATTGTTTACATTTGTCTTGAAGGCCCAATCAGTTAGATCAAAAGTCAAGAAAGAGAGGAATATTTTTGGGCTATCATTGTACAATATTTCAGTAATTCAAAACCTTTGAAATAATATCGTAGTCCCAGGCTAAGGGATTGAGGATTTTAAGGTGTTTACAAGAGCTTAATGTCACACTTTATACAGTCAAATTATCTTTAAGGTAGGTCTAAGAGGTATAAAAAGAATCCTATACTAGGTCAAGGGTCCTATACCCCTCTATAAAGAAGACCGAGATATGTAACCTCATCCTAAATAGTCTAAATAAGGATTGTCAGTGGGTTAATAGCCCATCAAAGCTAAGAACCCTAAAGAAGGATTAATATAATAGTCAAAGAAGTATCTTAGTCCTGTGCGTTAGGTATTTTCAGTGGTTTTCAAATCCCCAATCAAAGAGTCGAAGTTACCATATAATCTTTATAAATTTTGTTACCATATAATCTTCATAAATTTTGATACCTATAAAAATCGATTTTAATCCAAGGCTATAAGTAGCCCTACAGTATATAAAAGTGTGGCAACTTGAAGATAAATCAACTTTGCATATTTTGAAGAAGTGTTAGACCTATTTCAAAGGATCATTTTTATGCTTACTGGAAGCCCTAGTTTGAGGGTCAAGGTTGTAGAATGATAACACTCTAGAGCTATCATCAAAGGCATCAAAGTAAATGAGGATAGTGGTATCCTGTTAAAAGTTTGTTTGAAGCAAGAAATAAGTAACACAAATCCATTTTTAGGACATCTATATCATACCCTAACCAGAAGACATCAGGAACAATAATGAGTCACCTTGAGAAAAGCATCTTGACTTGGAATTTTTTTGGAAGCTTCTCTTGAAGGCAGTTTTGAAGGAAGTATCAAACAAATTATGGAAGAATACTTGAAGGCATCATCAAAATTCAAGTATTGTTTTTCTCTTAATGTATCAATCATATTTATTCTACAAGGAGAGAAATAAACTAGATGACACATCTAACTTCCAAGCATGGAAGAAGAATATAGATCATGGGAAAAGTTGCAGAAACAGATAAGAGAAATACCCAAGATTGATAAAAAAAACTTAAAGGATGAATCAAGAGAACAAAGGATCTTTATTGAATCAATTAAGGATCACCTCATTCCATGTGTGGAAAATTTGGAAAAATCTAAAGATATCTATGACGAATTGACAAAGTTGTGTGCAGTGACTACCTCAGGAAAAAAGATATCCTTGAGAAGTCATTTGGACAAAATAAGGGTATCAATTGATGAAGTCAATTCTTCATACTTGGTGAATTAGTTTCATGATCTTGGTGAATTAGTTTCAAATACATAACTAACAACTTGCATTCTTAATATACTACCTCCATAATTGAATTCATTTGTGACCAGCATGTACTCGATAAAAGGAACTCCCAACTTTGATGAATTGTGGTCTCAATGTGTTTTGAAAGAGACCAGGTTAAAAAAAAAAAGGATGACATTGATCCTAATGAAATGTCACAAGCCATTACTGCTAAACAAATGAATTCAAAGAAGTTAAGTTTGGGAAGTTTGAGCCTCGTCAAAATAAGGTAGACATCTCTAAGAAATTTTTTTTGGAATGCAACTAATATGGACACTTCAAGAGGGATTTTCCTAACAAATCTCAATGTAAGAGAGGTAACAATAGAAAAGAAAGGGATGGATCTCACATAACTAAAGATTGTAAAGAACCTGAAATGAACCCAAAGGAAGAAGATTCTAGGGATCTCTTCTAATGAGTAACCCCATCATGATGAAGTATTTGCAGATAAAATGGGCCATGTAGATGCTTTGGTAGAAGTATTTACAATCTTAGGTAGTAGCATGAAAAATTGGAAGAATTCATTGTACATAAGTTAGTTGCATTGAAAAATAGTCATCTAGCAAGAGAGAAGGATTCATGCAATAACTTGTTGAAATTATGTCATGGCTAGAAAGGATCACTTCTATCCTCTTTGAATGAAATAATGGGAAGATTTCTTAATATAGTAGAATAAGGACCATGATGACATTGTAGATATTCTACAGTTTCATATTATAGAACAATATTCCTAAGAGTTTGCAAATATAGTTGTACCATGAAGGAAGTCTCATCTTCAAAATGAGAAGTCAACTAGATGACTGGATGAAGAATGAAGTATGCATGTTTTGAATTCTTATTTAGTCAATTCTTGTTTTCTAATTATTATTGGAAGAGAAGATTGTAGGAATATTCTTGATTGCATGAGCATGATATGTTTTGGGTAAAAGTTTGGAATATTCTGGTTGAAGACATGATGAACATCGTATATGTTCTCTTGAAGCATGAAAGTCTGTTCATTCCATAAAGGAGTCATAGAAACTCTTCTAGATTGACTCTGTTTGACTGATGATTGAATGACTAGAAGTTTGGATAAATACTCTAGCATGAAGGTGGACCATGATGAAGGATATTTGTTATGAAACCAGCTCAAGAAAAGATAGAAAAGATAGATCAAAACCTTAGAATTTAGCCTCTTCGAGGGGGCAACGTCCTTTACATTACATAAATGAACAATTCTTGGATGATTCAAATGACAAAACCTCCTTTCTATATATATGAGTCAAAGGAGTCACAATATAATCCAGCCGACCTAACAATAATAATATAAAGCCACAAAAATAACAATAGAGGGATTCTATGGGGCACAGTAATAACAATATGGGGGCAATAGGGGCACAACAATATTAATAAGGGGTATAACTACAATAGTAATGGGGTAATCACTAGTATTATAGGGACCCAACATGCCCCTCTCCTTCAAAAAAGTGTTGTCCTCAACGCTTGAGTAGTTCTGGATACTTCTGCATAAAATTATCATCCTCCCATGTGGAATCTTCAGCGGATAAGTTCTTCCACTTGATAAGATACTCTGAAATTGAACTATTTCGTAGCTGTCGAGTTCTTGTTTCTATGACTGCTTCCAGTTCCAATATAATTTTTCCTTCCTCGTCAAGTTCTGGCAATATTGTTTGCAATGGGAGCTTGTCGCCTATAAACTTCTTTAAACATGAAACATGGAAAATTGGGTGCAATCGAGAAGTTGCAGGAAGCTCCAATTTGTATGCCATAGTACCAATCTTTTGCAACACCTTGTACGAACCATAATACTTTGGTGATAATTTATTATCCTTCTTAGCTTGCTTGAGGGACATTTGCTTATATGGTTGTAGCCGTAGGAATACCCAATCACCTACATCAAAACTTCTTTCACTGCAATGTTTATCTGCCTGTTGTTTCATTCTATTCTGTGCCAACACGAGGTTATCCTTTAAGAGTTGGAGGACTTGTTGTTGATGTTCGATGTGATGTTCCACTGCCTGAACCTTAGAATTTTCTCTTAAATATGATGTGATGGATGGTGGTTGATACCCATAAAGTGCCATAAATGGGGTCATTTTTGTTACTGTATGGAAGGAAGTGTTATACCACCATTCAACCAGAGGCGACCATTTAACCCATTGTGTCTGTTTATCAAATACAAAGCAACGAAGATATCCTTCCAAACATTTGTTTACTATCTCAGTTTGCCCATCAAATTGAGGATGATAAGATGAGCTATGAGCTAACTGAGTACCAAGACAAGAAAATAATTCTGTCCAAAAATTTCCAGTGAAAATGGGATCTCTATCACTTACAATAATCTTTGGGTTTCCATGTAGCTTTTGAATTGTTTCCATAAATGCAGTAGAAACTGTACTGGCTTTAAATGGATGTGATAATGCACAAAAGTGTGCATACTTGGTAAGTCTTGTCATGTGGAAAGAGTCGTTAGTGCGGACACAACCGACCTTCCTAGAAAGCCTAAGACTCTCTAATGACAAACAAGACAAATAAGAGCAATCCTTCCCTAAATATGCTTTTACAATATGAGAAATCAAGTGTTTAGATCCTACCTGTAATCCAACGCTGTTGTAGTAGTCCAGCTCCATTGATCCGGATGAGCTCCTCCTTCACTTCGAAACCTGCATTCACCAACAACCAAACGATTAAATAGCACCTGAATATCACATAAAATAAAACATATTTAACATGTAGACCAAGGAGTACATGAAACAACTCATTAATAACAAATTGTTGAGAAGAATGGACTAATTTGTATTAAAAGGTAACAAAAGGAACCATTACAACCTGAGCCTTGGTGTTGTGCAAGCTCCTCCCAGGGTCCACAAGAGTTCTCCCTTACTCTGATCAGCTCACCCACCTCCCAATGGAAACAAGTAAAGATGGTAATCTCTCCTCACAAGCTTCTACAAGGAAGTCCTAATTCCAGCAGCATCTACCCTTAGGAATGTTCAGCTTTCAACCTCTTCCCCCTTTGGCCCAATGCCTGTATTTATAGTGCTCTAGAGGAAGTTATTCAGGTCCACCATCAATGGGATAAGTCCCTCTTTGGATGGGATAGCTCCCTTATTGATGGGATAAGTTCCTCTTTGGTAGGGATACATGAACCATCTGGAGGCGCTTCATACACGTCAAACATACTTCTAGAAGCCTCTAGAAATGACCACAAGTAACTTTTTTGGAGTGAAACTTGTGCCTTTTGACCTTTACAGGAGTACGCACCCATCCCTTTACATACAGAGCGTACAAGTACGCAGGTATTGTGAACTTGGGTTGCGTACCCGCAGGTAAGGCTGAGAGAAACTGCATACCAGAGATAACTTGACTTTAAATGACTTTTCCCTCTTTCTTTGAGTTTGACATGGAAGGCAGAGGCATGAGACTTGCCAAGGAGGATAGTATGACAATGGATGGAGCCATACTAACTGCAAATAGTCATGGTGACATTTTTTAGTGTAACAGATTGCCCCCTAAAGTGCGAAGCCTATAGTAGATTAGGGTTTTTATGATCTAGGAAGGGTGAAGTACTTTATCATTTCAAGGAGTATCTTGCGGAGGACCTGGTCAGAACCTACAAATATTCAACACAAAATACATATATAAGATGATATCATCGCTGAGATAGGAATTCCCATACTCAGATTGAAAACTTTAACTAACAATCTAACTACTGCTCTGATACAAGAATGATTTTGCAGTACATCACAATCATAGACTTTTGTAGACACAGTATGGACGCAGCCATCTGTTTATGATTAGTCTACTATATAATGAATACAAAACTCCTCGCAGCCTGGATGGTGGAAACTAGATCCAGGGTCTTCATTTTTACTTCCCGAATTGGTACGATTCTATCCATGTGAATAAATGAGTTGATGTCGAGCATGGTAGAAACCACTTGATTACCAGTCAATGATGTAAACTGTTAACAAGTGTGGGAGAAACCACCAGTGATGTTAATGGTTCTCAAAGTACCCAGTACAATCCATGAAATGTGAATGAATGAGTTGATGTCAAACACGTCACGGAATCCTTCGATCGAAAGTCAATGATGTAAATTGTCATCAAAGGTGAGAAACCTACCATTGATGCATGCAGACTTCAAGGTACTGTCGATTTCTAAGTCATCTTTCTAGATAATGTGCTGATGTCGATAGAAAGCGACTCATTGCAGGCAAGCCCACAACACGAAATCATTGTTCAAGTTGAAGAAATGTTGCTGTAAGGACTGACTCAGGGATGGTCAAATGGATGACAAGTATTTTGCATATGAATGGTTTATTTGCAGAGACCTCTTGAACACATAACGACACGACAGATGGTTTGGTGACGATTGACCCAAAGTTAATACCCGGAAACGGTTGAAGACTTTCAAAGTGGTTTGATCAACTTTTAAGGCAAAGGATTTCCCAACCCAGGTGAATGAAAAGTGTCGTGTTCAAGAGCGGTGATAAGGTTCTTCTGTAACAAAGGATGACAAATCGGTTCATTCTTCTCTCTTTTCCCCCACCATTTCTGGCAAGTACCTCTTTATTTTTTACAAGCTTGAGGAGGATAACATGTGCTTGATTGTAAGCTCATCCTTCGGATGAGTCCAACTTAGTTTAGATTCGGACCCTAAGAAGGAGTGGTCCGTTCCTGTTTGTAATCGAACAGGTCCTTTACTGTGAAATTTTAACGAGTCCAGTATAGGGGAAACTCGGCGTTTTTCATTTTTAGAGAGTCTGAAAAAGCTAAAGAAGACTCCACGGTGAACTTTTTCGTAAATTTGTGTCTCCCAAGCCCGAAAAAGTATAAAATAATACTTGAGAGAACCGCTTGATCTCGCGACCAAGGAGTACTTTCATGATTAGTGTCTCTGACCTGAAAAGTAAAAAGCGATCAAGGACACGTCGTTTTATTTCCGTATCGAGTTTGAAACGACAAAAACCCGACAATCTTTTCCTGTTTTTACGGTCAGAAAAGAGCTATAAGGGGACCGTCTTTTAATTCCGTTTTAACGAGTGTAAAAGAAACGCTCGGCAATCTTTTCATGTTTTAGGAGTCAGAAAAGGGCTTAAAAGATGACTCTGACGTGAAAAATGATAATTTACCCTAAAGTCCCTTTGTCCTGCACAAAAACAACACATTACTCATACCTGTTTAAGATGGGCAAAAATACATTGAAAAATATCCTTTCATGGTGAAAAATAAACAAACTTAGCATTCATTCATCCAAAAAACCTATAAAAAGACCTTTTACCATGTCATTTTTACCATTTTACTGTTGAGGTTGAGAAAAAGGCTTTTGACAAGAAACTTCCTGTGGATATTGCGGAGAATCCGACCGTCAGAACCGAACGCCGTCTCATCAGGTATTCTACAACATCCTTCTCTTGCTTTCCATCCGTTTAAAATTCATTTTTAGGTTTTTATTTGATTTTTTGGAGGTCTTGGGGTTTCAAGATGCGCCCTTCGGGGTACGCAAGTCATGCACTGCTGACCTGCGTACCCCGATATTTTCTCAATGGGGAAAATACCAGGTGTACGCACCCGGCCTTAAGGGAAGCTGCGTCCAGACGCTCTGTTCCTAAAAGCCGGGGTGCGTACCCCGCAAAACGCATTTTGAAACCCTCATTTCTCCAAAATTTTAAAATTTTATGGACTCTAACAGATGTTTTATGATGTGCAGGGTGCACACCATGCTTGATTGGCGTGAAAGAGAACACGAGGACGTTGATTTGGCCGTAATAGGTCATCAACCTTCTATTGATGCGTTAAAGGCATGCGGACTTTATAAGTACTGGGCCATACCTGGCATGAGGGTCCAGGTGCCATTCCTTGAGTGGCTGGTTGAAAGGTGGAACATTCAGGAGCAATGTTTCTACATCGGAGAGCACCAGCTCGAGATAGAGCCCTCCAACATATATTTTCTCACTGTCTTGCCTAACAGGGGCGAGCAACTCTCTCTATTCGGGACTAGGCCGGGTGGCCAATCCCTTGCTAGTCTCTGGCTAGAGTGGTGCAACAATCAAAACCAGGAGAAGGGGATAGAAATCAAGTACATATCCCGACCTGAACTTATGGTGATAGCCTTTACTATTACCAGACTTTGCGGCGCGGCCGCTTTGCACCATGCCACCGGGTCCCAAATGCGGATGGCTATAGATTGCTTCCAAGGCACCATTTTCAACTGGTGCGATGCTGTGTTGGCCAATATGAAGGGCCAACTAACCAGGGCAAAGAGAGGACAACTGAAGACCTTTGGATATGGGCCTTTAGTCGTGAGCTTTGCCCTAGAGAGAGTTCCAATGCTGATCCCCCAGCATCTTACAGTTCCAGTTGGGGCTCCTCGGGAGCCTAAGTTGACGAGATGGGTTGCGGTAATGGCCCGGCATCCTGATGAGGGAGCAGCAATTGTTCGATTTCCTGATGGTTACTTTCACTGGCTGGAGGGCCAGGTCTTTGCGATTCAGGATTTTCCGTATGCCGGAATGAATTTTCGCAATGATCCGGACATGGTTCTTCCACAGGGAGAACAATGGGATGACAGAGGTATTTCATTTTTCACAAGTTTTTAAATTATGTATTTTTTTGTTTTTTATATATCGCCTCAAAACTGACAGCACAAATTTTCAAAATGCAGATGTAGGTCCACGGCGTCCGGCCAACCTCCGGGCTTTTGAGAGGAGAGTACCAGCTGTACCAGCACCAGCCCCACAGGATGCGGCCGCAGAGACCTTAGCCGAGCTGGAACAAGATCTAGAGCATCTGACGGCAGATATACCAGAGACCACTATAGATGACATTCCTATCCAACTTCAGCGTTATGTGGTCGCAGTCCCAGGACCTTTTAGGAGGTTCCTGTGTAGGGTAGCGCGGGCAGTGGTCTCGTATAGAGAGCACCACCAGTGATTGGCTAGTCACTTTTGTAGACACATATGACATTTTTGGTTTTTTGTACTTATCATTTTTGCCGATCATAAGGTGTTTTTCAACCTATGATCGAAGACGATGTATATTTTTGACACACTTCTATCTATATATATCATTATTACCAGCTTATTTTGTTAAACATATGTGATGAGATGTTTATAAATTTACATTTATGATTGTTACAAATGTCTATTTAACATTCGAGACGCCATTGCATCTGCTAATGTATTTAAAGACCTTTGAATATGCTGATATTCAATGTAATCAAATTCACGTTCCAAGAGACGCACCCTCAAAAACAATCTTAATAACACTGGATTTCTAATGGCATAGACTCTATTAAGCTGTAATACAACGAGTTCAGAATCTAACCTCACTATCAAACTCCGAATCCCAAATGAAATAGATTCAGATAATAATTCAATCACTGCACTGTATTCTGCAATGTTGTTTGTTGTTTGACCGAGGCTCACCCCATGCATAGAAACTAACTCGTCAGAGGGCGAATAGATAACCCAAGCTGCGTAAGAGATATTCCATGTACTACGACAAGCACCATCAGCAAATCCAATGTACGTTTGGAGAGGCGTCGACATCTGCAATATCAAGAGTAAAACCAAGATAAGCCAGAATAACGACAAAAACACACTCTTTAAACTAAGCACACAGCCTAAACTAAGCAAACATACCAGTTAAAAACAAAATTAACCTAACTAGGACTAACTAAATCTCCATACCCACCATTTAAGCATAATACCTCTTTAGGTAAAGTCCATTTCTGGGCTTACCCAAAGAGTCCCCATCAAAATCTACCAGCTCATAGGCCCCTTTTTCCAGCTTTCGCTTGACAATGTAGGGCCCATGCCACATGGGAACGAATTTTCCAGCACCTAATTTATCGTTAGCTTGATCATATAATAGCACTAGGTCTCCTTCCGAAAAATTACGAGGGGTCACGTTACGGTCGTACTGAGCTTTCATCCTTTTTGCGTGAGTCTCGATTGCCAAAGCAGCGTCACGTCGAGTCTCATCTAATTTAGCTAAGTATAACAGACGCTTCTCCTCTTCAGAAGTAGCTGGGAGTAATTCGATAGCCATTTGAAGTGATGGGATTTCGCATTCAATGGGCAACACTGCTTCCAAACCATAAACTAGTTGGAAAGGAGTGAACCCTGTTGATGTTTTTACTGAGGTTCGATACGCCCAAAGCGCTGAGAATAACATGTTATGCCAATTCGACCGATGAATACCAATGATTCGTCGGATCATGATAACGAGAACTTTGTTGATGGATTCAACCAAACCGTTTGCTTGAGGATAATAAGGAGTAGAACTATCATGGCGTAAACCAAGCTGGCTTGTAAGTTCTGTCATCATAATGTTTCGAAAATGGCGCCCATGGTCAGTGATGATCGCTTGTGGGACACCAAACCTAGCAATAATATGATTGAATACGAAAATCGCTGCTGTTTTGCCGCTTGCCTCGAATGTAGGCATCGCCTCGGCCCATTTAGTGAAATAATCAACCGCAAGGATGATATACGCATGCCCCCCGGCCGAGTGAGGGTTACAAGTAATAAAATCGATACCCCATTTAGCAAAAGGACCAACGGCAATTATAGGGTGGAGAGGAGCAGGAGGTGCGCGCATCTTGCGATCAAATACTTGACAGTTGTGGCATTTTCAGACCGCAATGATGCAATCTTTAAACATGGACGGCCAGAAATAGCCAGCATGCAACACCTTCTGAGCTGTGGCATACCTAGACATATGACTGCCACATGCTCCAGAATGACAGTCATTCAAAACCCTTTCTGCCTCTTCATGAGTTAAGCAACGACGAAAAACCAAGTCCGCCCCACGACGATAAAGAGTATCTCCAATAATTCTGTATTGTTGGGACTGGAATCGAATTTTCTGGCGTTCCGACTTTGAAGCTTCAGGCCGAAAGGATTGGGTTTGGAGATAGACGATTATATCCCCATACCACGGGTCTAAAGTGCTGATAAGAAACAGAGATTCATCCGCAATGGGTTCCTCTGCCACAGTCTCTGTGTCAGCACGCGGGAAGTCACACATCAATTCCGCAAAAACTAAGGATTTCTTAGACTTGGACTTCTCAAACTCCAAATCGAACTCCTGCAGGATAACAATCCATTTGGAGTACTTGCCCCCTAGCAATTGTTTTGTCAAAATATAGATCATAGGGTTGCAATCCGAAATCACTGTAGTTTTACGGAGGAGAATGTAATGACGAAAACGCTGGACAGCCTGAACAGCTGCCAGGGCCAATTTCTCCACATACGAATATTTTAGCTCCGGGATTTAACGTCCTACTAAGATAGTATATCACATGTTCCGTTCCGAATTCATCTTCCTGAACTAAGACCATTCCAATGGTGGAGTGGGAGGCGGCGAGATACAAAAAGTAGTCCCAGTTGTAGTTGGGAGGATGTAGCAACGGTGCATGGGTCAACGCGTGCTTAAGTGCATCAAAAGATTTCTGAGCTATCTCATCCCAAGAAAATTGATCGTTTTGTTTCAACAATTGGGTGAAACCCTTTGTAACCTCGGCGTAGTTAGGAATGAATCGACGTAAAAAGTTCACTTTCCCTTGCAAACTTTGGAGTTGGCGCAAACTCGAAGGAGGAGGCAATTTGATGATGGCTTCGACCTTCGAGGGATCGACGCGGATACTGGCTTTTGAAACGACAAATCCTAGCAACCGTCCCACTTCTATGCAGAAGACACATTTGTGTGGGTTCAACCGAATTCGATAATGCCGACACCTCATAAAAATAGCGCGTAAGTGAACAAGGTGATCAGCTCGATGTAAAGAATGAGCAGGCAAATCATCGAGATAGGGTTGCACAATGTGCTTGATGTCGTGAAATGCGTAAGACATTGCCCGTTGGAAAGTGGCTCCGGCATTCTTAAGTCTGAAAGGTAATTTGCAGTAAGCATATGTCCCCCAAGGACAAATGAAAGCCGTTTTCGGTTGATCGACAGGTAGAATATTGATTTGATTGTAACCGGAAAATCCGTCCATAAAGGAAAATATTTCACTGTCGGCACAATCATCAATTATTTGATCGATATAGGGTGTAGGATAGTTGTCTTTTGGACAAGCACGATTTATATCCCTATAGTCGATACATATTCTTATTGTTCCTTGTTTCTTGTTAACCGGAACAATATTCGATACCCAATCCGTTAACGAGATCGGATAAATGAAACCTGCTTTCAACAGCTTCTCGACTTCTGCTTTAATCGCAGCCGCTTTCCTAGGGTGTATCTGGCGCAGACGTTGCCGAACGGGTTTAGCGTCCGGGTAGGTCTTGATTTCATGAACAACAATGGAGGGATCAATTCCTAGCATTTCCTCATAGGACCAGGCAAACACGTCGCGGAATTCTTGAAATAGGACCTTGTATGTTTGAATTTCGTTATATGTACACGAGGCACCTATATGAATGTTTTCAATAACTCCCGTTTTGACTGAAATGTCGATGGCAATAGTTTGGGAGATGTTTCCCAAATTCAACTCTGAATCAGGATGTTTCATGGGATTCTGAGCGTCCTTGACATATTCAGCTGTAAAAATTGATGAAAAATCATTTTCAAAATCATCACCCTCAGGTAAAAACGAAGATCTATGATGAATATCTTCCCATGGTAGATCGTCTACACTTAGGATTTCGCGAAGTTGTTCGTCAGATAACACGACTTCAGGAAATGTTATCCGTTCTGAGGTTGATGTGAAAAGTGATTCCTCACGGACCACATTCATTTGGTCGAATTGGGTTGAACTGGAGTCGGAAAAAGACTGCACGGCCTCATAGGCAATTTCATATGGACTCAAAGGCGTTGCATTACCGAAGGAGTCTATTTCAGATTCAGATGGGACAATCCAAGGATCATCGTAAATAATAGTGTCTGAAGTAATCATATGAATGGATGCGAATGAAGGGTCTGCATTGATGGAAGGAAAGGGAAAAGTTCCCAGTAAACCGGAATCTTTAACCAATCCTACACCAACATCCCTGTAAGGGATAGTCGTTTTACCGACATGCTGGATACTCTCTGAAGAGGCTGGGTCGGATGAAAAATAAGCCAGCTGGTCTATCGTCATGATCTTACCATTATGTGGAAACTTTATAACTTTGAAGACCGATGACACGACTGCTGTCATAGCATAAGACCAACTGCGACCCAAAAGAAGGTTGTAGTCTAGAGGGGCATCAACCACTTCCACATCCAGACTAACGGTTTTTCCTTCAACCCCTATAGGCAAATCCTGTAGAATGCCAAACGGATGGAACCCACGGCCATCAAAGGCCTTAAGAATCGTCGGGGATTGGTTCAGTGAAGGAGAACCAAGCGATCTCCAACACTGAATCGACATAATACACGTAGAAGCTCCTTCATCAATTACAGTCTGATGAATAGGCTTGTTTTTTACTATCACTGGAATCTGGAAAGCCATTTGATGAGGGAGACGTGGTGTACTATTTTCTAGATCAAAGATTATCAGGTTCGGGTCCTGAATATCAACAGCTCCTATAGCCGACAAGAGTAATTTTCGTTGTGCTGGGCATGATTGCAGCACTTCCAAATCCGACATTGCTGAGGGTGAAACAGCTAAATCCTCAACAATGTTATAATTCTGAGCTGCTCTCGCATGTGGATTGAAAGCAGACTTTCGAAGTATACCCTTGGCGGGCGGTTTAATTATCAAGTCTGGGTTAGGTTTCTCGATCTGTAGTGGATCGGAACCGGGAGCTGAGGTTGATGGATTAGAATGAGAAGATTCTGCTTCTTTACCATCAACAGGATTCTTACTACCATAATCTTGCGATCGAGTCGCAATCCGTACATGAGACATCATCAATATGGGTTCTTCACTGGCACTCGAGGAAGAACCTATCATTTTACTCTCCTGCTTCGGAAATGGATCTTTCAAAACAGCAGGAGTTGGGGAACCCTTAACGATTTTCACAACCTCTGCCCGATGAGGGAAATCTCTTGTGAAATGATTTTCTTCACAAATTAAACAAGGATAGCGAGGTTTGCGCTTTTCGTCGTTAGATTCTGACTTCTCTTTTTTCTCCTTTGGAGCCTTGTCTGCTTTATCTTTCTTCTTGCCTTTCTTCTTACCACCGTTTTTTGATTTAGCCGTAGATGACTCTACAGCATGAATATCGGCAGTAATTTCAGGAGAAGATTCTCCTGTCGGGGAGTCCGGTAGGGTTATTATTGGAGAAGAATTCTTTGAGGATTTCTTCTTACTTTTAGTATTTACCGTACCAATCATGCCATCAGCAGCATGAGACCCCGAAG
Source organism: Pinus tabuliformis (assembly GCA_031772625.1). NCBI lineage: Eukaryota > Viridiplantae > Streptophyta > Pinopsida > Pinales > Pinaceae > Pinus > Pinus tabuliformis. The sequence goes on along the minus strand of CM062811.1, from coordinate 253,365 downwards.
GAGCAGCAGCAATTTGATTCGACTTAGGAAGATCTGGGATCTTCTCGTGCAACGTACCCGACTGAGTGTAAACTAAGTCAAGGTACTGGGCTTGAGCAATGACTTGCTCCTCAGTAACTACTCCGGCCTTAGCTACATCTTCAGTAATCTTCGGTAATAATGATTTTACAAACCATTCAGCTAAGATTTGGTCCGGGATAAAAACTTTCACTAAACGTCTTCGACGTCTCCATTCATGAATATGATTGGAAATGTAAGTGGAGGTCGACTGTTTTAATGAAGTTAATAGTTCCGTGCCGTTATCGTATCTGACCGGCAACTGAAAATGAGTTAGGAACGAGGTAGCTAACTGGCTAAAATTGTAAAAAGAGGCCCGTGGTAACTCAATGTACCACTTGGCCGCGAGACCAATGAGCGTACGCTGGAAAAGACGTAAGCGGATCGAATCATCCGAGATAGAATTTGAAGCACACCAGAGGTGGTAAGTCATCACGTGATTGGACGGATCCTCTCCAGACTTACCTTCGAACTTGGGTATATCACTGGGCAACTTATTTGGCATTGGCGGCCAGAACGGAAGATATTGAATTGGATCGTTCGTTAGGCGCGTCAAGTCTGGTAAATCCAAAGTTGCGATAAACGGTAACTGCCGGTTAGGATCTCTAAAACTCTGGGTCACAAGACCAGTCCCAGGAGGAGGATATCCAGGATAACTAGGAACAGGAATCGCATTAGGGATATTATATCCTCCTGGAAAACCAGGATTAACCGGACCATACTGGGGTTGTTGAGGTTGTTGATAAGTGTACCCAGGATACGGTTGATACTGGTAAACCGGTTGTTGGACAGCAGGACCGAATTGGTACTGTCCTTGGTACTGTTGTTGAGTAAATTGAGGTTGAGTTGTTACAACAGTACTTGAACCAGGCTGCCCTATAGGCATCTGGACCGTGGTTTGAATCGTAGATCCAGACAACGGTAAAGATGTCTGAGGAGTGGTTGCAGAGACAGTAGAAACTAGAGTTGTCGATACTCCAGAAGTAAGTGCGGTAGATGTTGCGGTAGTTGCAGCAGCCGTTTGAGATGGAGTACTAGGTGCAATTGGCGGCTGAGTAACTACCGAAGTTACAGAAGTTTGAACATTTGACTGGACAGGTTGCGGTTGCTGGGGTGGACCAGAAACTACGGGTTGTCTAGCTTGAGGTACCAACTGTATACTTGGCTGCAACACCTGTTGACCTTATGATGGATCCCACACTATCATTCCGGGGTATTGACCCGTAACAGGTTGAGGATACTGAGATCCATAATCGGATTGAGGATAGGATTGATAACTGAAAGGCATAGTTCCCATACCTTGAACATATGACTGACCTTGAGGTGGTTGATAACCTTGACTCGGGTATTGACCTTGAGGTTGATAACCTTGGGGTAAATACTGATACTGGGGCTGACCTTGACCTTGAGGTTGATACCCTTGAGGTTGATACCCTTGGGTTTGATACCCTTGAGGTAAATATTGATACTGAGGTTGACCTTGGGGTACATATTGAGGCTGGGGTTGACCCTGAGGCATGTATTGTACCATGGGTACATACTGACCTTGAAGCTGCCCCCCAGACACAATTTGTGTACCTTGAGGTTGCCCCCCAGGCGTTAATTGAGGCTGCCCCCCAGGCAGTAATTGACCACCTTGAGGTTGAGAAACGGGAACTGAACCTGACATCATGTAAATGTCCCCTACACCCAACGGTTTATTACCATTGTTTCCAGCTAATAACCCATGATCAATGGGTTGAGGAGATGCTCCTGCAAAGGTACCAGAAAGTGATTGATACCCGGTGGGAACAGAAGGACCGCCGTGTAAGAAAGATTCAGGAGATTGAGTAAACACGGACGACTGACCTGACATATTTACAGGAGTATAAATACCTCTAGGTGGAAAAGGAGTACGAGGTGGAGAAAAACCTACCCCTGAGTTGTCTAAATAATTGGTTAACGAAAGGTACCAAGTAGTACTTCTAGGAGGACTGTAAAAAATAGATTCACGCTCCCTGAGATCAATAGTAGGTTGATCTTCAAGGGTAGATACGCCTAATTCTTCCTCTGGAGCAAGTTCTTCAATAGCTATCAAACTAGTAGGAAGATTTTCGGTGATGACTCTTCTACCCTAGGTGAATCTGGTACACTAGAAGTTGGAGTAACAGGTTCAGATATTTCAGGTTCTTTGCCTATATCACTAGTAGATGAAAAACTACCAGCAAGCTCAGAAACTTCAACTGCTTCAGGGTTATAACCTGTCTCTAAACTTTGGTAATCTTGATGGACTACCAACGAAGACTCTCCTTCTTCTGGTGAACCTACTCTACTGCCCCTAGGAGGAGTTACAAGGACCTTTAAACCTTCGTAATGACCCGGGACGTCTTCAGGAGGTCCACCCCATGATCTACGGAGTTTCCTCAACAAATCGGTTCCGGTGACAATCTCAGGTGACTTGCCCCGAAGTCTACGGGACTGTCTCGGTAATTCCGCCACAGTTAAAAACTTTTAACTACTGCACACGCAAACAAAGTAAAATCTCAAAACAAGTCACCTAAAGTCTCTAAAGAACCAAACAAATTTGAATCATATGCCTAAAGAATCTAGGGCGTCAAACCAAGCACAAACAATAGCCTTCCAGACCGAAAACGCTAGTTGGAGATGAAACCCAACATCGCCGGATTCAATACAGAAGTGGCAGGTGGAACAGTTACCCCGGCAACCTGCTTAATGAATAGACCGGCACAAGTTCCTCCACTTTAACCGTCTCGAGTGAAGTGAACCCCCCGGAAAATCCAAGTGAGTCTAGCCGACGTCTGCTCCAGGTACAGTGGGATCTTCCCTCCACCGTCACCTCGGTAGAATCCTAAAGATAATGGTCACTAAGGTTACCAACCGCAACAAATGCACCTGGGGGAACAGTCTACACTCCGACAGCACGCAAGGGCAGAGTATCAAGCTCAATCCCCTTGCCGATTCCTTGACAATAATCCAAGGTTTACCGACAAGTGACCCCTGGCTCCTCGACAATGGTTAATCTGAGGTTTACCGTTTGTAATACGTGCGTGTCTGACGTCGTTCCCAACGAGGGAGGATTGATCCCCTCACTGGTTCGGACACAAGCTCGTGCTTCTCCTTTAAGAGGAGCTTTCCCAGAGTACAAATGAGACAATTGGATTTATTCTATCACAAGATAAGCTACTTGTTTGGTTTTTTTGTCTTGGAGAGTTAATTACTCTCCTACTCCAAGACACTAGCCTGATCTAAATTGGTGTTTCAGAGCCCTAGTAAATAAAAGTTACTAAGTTGATTTTACTTTAAGCGTTAATTTTATGGTTTTTCTTAAAGACAAAAGGTAGCGGAAATGAAACCAATGGTTTGTAGACTCGACTCGCAACCACTACAAAGATGCACCTAAGATGATTTACGCTACTTTTCTTTTTCGATGAAATTCTTAGCTAAGAAAGTTTAGAGAATGCAAATTTATATAAAAACAACTCTCTTGGCAACGAAAATCAAGGAAATAAAACTCTTTATCTTTCCAAGCATACAAACATGACCACTCATTACGTGCACGAAAAATCCTTTCTCTTTCAAAACAAAACTTTTCAAAGGAGATGTTTTTGTATTTTTTTTTTTATTTAATAAAGCATATAAATCTATTTTAACGAATCGAATTTAACAAATCTAATACAATCAAATCAAATTCATTCAAAAGCAAATCAAAAGCAAATTTACCTAAGAGTAAAAATAATGAGGACAAAAGCCTACAAGGATGATTCCCGGATGTTTTACTTAGTCAGAATGCAACTAAGGATCAGTTCATGCAGAATCATAAACTAACCAAAAACAAAATCGAAATCTTTTTGTTCTTTTTCTCAAGAATGGAATTCAAAGCTTTAACAAACAAACTTTTCGAGATTCACAAAGAGAAGACACAAAGGTAGGTCTCTCACTTGGGTGACTTCTATGACAGGTCCGACTCCTAAGAGGACTGATCAAAACCAGGGAGATCCAAAGTTTGACAACCCCTAACATCAAAGTTACTACAGGACCAGTTAAAAATCAAACCCTAAGGAAAAATCCCTATGAATTCCACCAAAACCCTCAACACTAACGAGACAAGTTCAGGTGAAGATCTTTGACAGTAAACTGATGGATCTGGGCAGTGAAAACAAAGTAAAAGCAAAATCTAAAAGAGCAAAAAATAAAAATTGAAATTTTCTCAAAATTGACAGGGGTACACAGGTCATCTGTTTACACAGGCGCGGGTACGCACTGTGCACAAAGACGCAGTGCGTACAAGTACGCACTCTGTTAAACCCAGAGACTGCATACTGCTGGCAAGACTAAGAAAAATAAAAAACTAAATTGACTCTAAGCTAACCCACCCAAATACACAGCTAGACAACCAAAAATCAGAAAACAAGCAATTTTTCTCAGACCAAAATATCAAATCACAAAGAACTCAAACACATTAATGGAGTCCCCAGCGGAGTCGCCATTTTGTCACGCGGAAAGAGTCGTTAGTGCGGACACAACCGACCTTCCTAGAAAGCCTAAGACTCTCTAATGACAAACAAGACAAATAAGAGCAATCCTTCCCTAAATATGCTTTTACAATATGAGAAATCAAGTGTTTAGATCCTACCTGTAATCCAACGCTGTTGTAGTAGTCCAGCTCCGTTGATCCGGATGAGCTCCTCCTTCACTTCGAAACCTGCATTCACCAACAATCAAACGATTAAATAGCACCTGAATATCACATAAAATAAAACATATTTAACATGTAGACCAAGGAGTACATGAAACAACTCATTAATAACAAATTGTTGAGAAGAATGGACTAATTTGTATTAAAAGGTAACAAAAGGAACCATTACAACCTGAGCCTTGGTGTTGTGCAAGCTCCTCCCAGGGTCCACAAGAGTTCTCCCTTACTCTGATCAGCTCACCCACCTCCCAATGGAAACAAGTAAAGATGGTAATCTCTCCTCACAAGCTTCTACAAGGAAGTCCTAATTCCAGCAGCATCTACCCTTAGGAATGTTCAGCTTTCAACCTCTTCCCCCTTTGGCCCAATGCCTGTATTTATAGTGCTCTAGAGGAAGTTATTCAGGTCCACCATCAATGGGATAAGTCCCTCTTTGGATGGGATAGCTCCCTTATTGATGGGATAAGTTCCTCTTTGGTAGGGATACATGAACCATCTAGAGGCGCTTCATACACGTCAAACATACTTCTAGAAGCCTCTAGAAATGACCACAAGTAACTTTTTTGGAGTGAAACTTGCGCCTTTTGACCTTTACAGGAGTACGCACCCATCCCTTTACATACAGAGCGTACAAGTACGCAGGTATTGTGAACTTGGGTTGCGTACCCGCAGGTAAGGCTGAGAGAAACTGCGTACCAGAGATAACTTGACTTTAAATGACTTTTCCCTCTTTCTTTGAGTTTGACATGGAAGGCAGAGGCATGAGACTTGCCAAGGAGGATAGTATGACAATGGATGGAGCCATACTAACTGCAAATAGTCATGGTGACATTTTTTAGTGTAACAAGTCTGTCAACTACCACCATGATGACACTCTTTCCCTCAGACTTGGGTAAACCTGTGATAAAATCCATTGAAACTTCCTCCCAACATTGGCTTGGAATGGATAAAGGTTGTAATAGACCCGGTGTCTTAATTGTTTCAACTTTATTTTGTTGGCAAACCAAACATTCCGCCAGAAACTTTTGAATATCTGATTTAAGGCCATCCCAAAAAAATTCCTTCTTAACCTTGTGGTAAGTTTTTAAAAATCCTGAGTGCCCTCCTAAGGGAGAAGTGTGAAATTCCATAAGAATATTTTGTTTTAGCTGGGAATTCTTACAGAGGTATAAGCGATCTTTTTACCATAATGAATCATTTTTCCAGCTAAATGTATCAGACGTACTGGAATCTTGTTTGTTGGAAATAATACTGAGAGGGGGGGGTGAATCAGTATTATCAAGTTCTTTTAATAAATCTTCCTTATTTATACTTTGAATTATTTTTGCATGTCAGTACCATAAAATAATGAGCATGAACAAGAAAAACAGATAGTCACACCAAAGAACACCAGATATAAGGTGGAAACCCAATGTGGGTGAAAACCACCTGCTGCAATATGTCTCTATCTTCTTTCAAATTAGAAACTCCTTTTACAATGGTTTTGTACTGGTGCAGTCCTTTACCAGTACGCAGGCTGCAACCTGCAGAGAGCTACAACTCTCTCTCGTTTTCCAGTCTCTCCTGGAAAGGAGCTACAACCCCCTTTTTCTTTCAAGGACCACTTTTCATAAATTTTCAAACTGGATCCATAAACATCAAGAGATCATCAAGTACAAGTAAATCACCCAGTCAACTGTAGTAACCAGATCAATAATAACAGTAAACTAAACCTAGAACACCTTATCAACAGAAAAATTCAGCCAACAAAAGTCTTAAGACAGATCCGCAGTTTTTCTTTATCTGGCCTGCGTGGCTCCGCACTTCACCTTCTGCTCCCCTGCGTATACCCGCAGAGAGCCTTCTGCTGCACTGCGTATCTACGCACCTGCACCTTCTGTCGCGCCGCGTACATATACTGTAGCTCCGCACCTGCGGCTTCTATCGCGCCGCGTACCTCTACTGTAGCTCCGCACCTGCGGCTTCTGTCGCGCCGCGTATCTTTACTGTGCCTCCGCACCTGAACCTTCTATCGCGCTGCGTACCCACGCACTGCGCCTTCTTCTGCTCTGCGTACCCACGCACTGCGCCTTCTTCTGCTCTGCGTACCCACGCACTGCGCCTTCTTCTGCTGTGCGTACCCTCGCACTTGCACCGTTAATTACCTGCGTACCTCTGATTAGGGCCAAATTGGCAGTCCACCAGTGTGCCACAGATAGTCAGATGCCCAGATCTGATCATGCGCCCGAGAGATCACACTTCATAGATTCACTTTCAACTTCACTTTTATATAGATCAAGCTTTTAAACCAATAACCCAATATTTCAGATCTTAAGATATTCAATTTGCAAAAGATACTTTGGCCAAGTGATCTCCTTCCCTATTTATAGTCAAGCCCTTATTCACACCATGGGACAAAACCATCAATAATCAATACAAGGGATCCCAACCGGGGCTAAATTAGATCCTATACCACGGGCCAAAACCATAGAAACAAGAACGGCGGGCTAAATACCACGGGCCAAACATAAGAAACCCCACGTGAGCGCGCTTCTCTGCCTTGAAGTGAGTGAATTGGGGTCCGCACCTTTTACATGGTGTACCTGCGGGTATGTACGCACTTCCTGGCCGGCATACCTGCGGGTCCGCACCTTTTAAACCATTCACCTGCGTACCTCTTAATTTCCAACATTTTGAGAGCCTGAACAGAGCATTGCTACTTAGGAGAGTTGCCATCAAGTACAACACTTGTAACATAGAGCCATACCAGAATCATAATGCCAACAATCTCCCCCTTTGGACTTGATGGCAACCTCAAGATCTTCATTCTCCCCCTTTGACATCAAGGGAAAAGGGTTATGCTCCCCCTAAGAACATGCTCCCCCTGACTATAAACCAGATCTGCAAAGAAGAACCATAATCCACCAAACACCATAAATGACCATGAAAGAGATAGAGACATATTGCAGCAATATTCAGACCAGCATCCATGATCTCCTTCTGTACTTCCTCCATAATGCCAACAATGCATTATATGCTCCCCCTGAACCTGTGCCATTCGGTCTTCGATCAATCCGCAACCCAGCACCTGTACGCATATACCCCAGATGAGCCTTACATACAACCAACCATAAGAAGAGATTCAACAACAAGATGATGCATCAACAACCCCCAGATTTTGCCTGAGGTATTCAAAGGTCTCCCTGGGCAATGGTTTGGTGAGTATATCAGCAACTTGTTCCTTAGAAGGAACATACTCCAACTTGACCTTTTGTTCAAGTACTCGTTCCCGGAGAAAATGATACTTGATCGGTATGTGCTTGGTCTTTGAATGCATGACTAGGTTCTTTGAAATGCTGATTGCACTTGTATTATCACATAAGATGGAGATGGGTGGTATACAAGTGATTTGAAAATCCTGCAAGGTCTGCATCATCCAAAGGAGTTGAGTGCAGCAAGATGCAGCAACAACATATTCCGCTTCAGCTGTAGACAAGGCAATCGAACTCTGTTTCTTGTTGAACCAAGATACTAATCTGGAACCCATAAAGAATGCACCACCACTTGTGCTCTTCCTGTCATCCACGCTTCCGGCCTAATCTGCGTCTGTATAAGCATGAAGTGTGAGATCTATATCTCTAGGATACCATAAGCCATAGTTTTGAGTTCCTTGAAGATATTTGAAGATTCTCTTTACTGCCTGAAGATGAGTTTCCTTTGCATTTGCCTGAAATCTTCCAACTATTCCTACTGCATGCATTATGTCTGGTCGGGTACCTGTCAAATAAAGTAGACTTCCAATCATGGATCTGTAGGTTGGTTGATGCACTGCTGTTGATTCATCATTTTCACTGAGGCTACATCCTGTGACCATGGGTGTACATACTGGTTTTGCATCTTCCATGCCATATTTCTTCAAAATCTGCTTGAGATACTTGGTTTGAGACAAAAAGATCCCTCCTTCTTTTTGTTGGATTTTCAAACCAAGAAAATATGTCAGTTCTCCCAGCAAGGACATTTCGAATTCTTTTTGCATTACCAAGGCAAAGCTTTGACTCATAGCTTCTTCATTCCTGCCAAAGATAATGTCATCTACATACACAACAAGTATTAACAATTTGTCGTTTTCAACTTTTATATAAAGATTGCTATCTGCTGATCCTTTTGAAAAACCTTGTTGATGAAGATCTTTGTCCAAACGATAGTACCAAGCCCTTGGAGCTTGTTTGAGACCATAAAGAGCCTTTTTCAATCTGCATACAAGATTTGGATCATTTCCAAGAATGAAACCATCTGGCTGCTCAATGTATACTTCTTCTTCCAAGTCTCCATTCAGAAGGGCTGATTTCACGTCCATTTGAAATACTTTGAAGTTTTGAAAGCTTGAGAGAGCAAGGAACATTCGGATGGCCTCAAGTCTTGCAACAGGAGCAAAAGTTTCTTCAAAAACTATTCCTTCTTGCTGCGCATATCCTTTACAAACAAGTCTGGCCTTGTTTCTAATTACTTCTCCATTTTCATTCAATTTATTTTTGAAGACCCATTTTGTCCCTATAACATTCTTATCCTTTGGTCTAGGAACCAGCTCCCAAGTGTTGTTCTTTTCAATCTGCTCAAGTTCTTCATCCATTGCTTTGACCCAACATTCATCTTTGCATGCCTCTTTCACATTTTGTGGTTCAGTGGAAGAGAGTAATGCCAAATAGCTTGAATCTTCTGCAATTGTTCTTCTTGTTTGTACACCTGCTTCTTTCTGCCCCAAAATCTGAGATTCTGGATGATTCTTCTGAACATATCTGGATGGAGTCTTCTCTTCTATCCTTATCTGCTCCTCTGGTTCTTCTTGAGGTTCTTCTTCTTCATCATTCTGTCTTTGAGGGTAGTCTTCATCTTCTTCGATATCTTCATGATTTACTTGCCTAGGAATGTATCCCTTCTCATCAACCACTACATCAATGCTGTCAACAATTCTTCCAAGTCTTTTATTGTAGCACTTGTATGCTTTTCTATGTGGAGAATAACCAAGAAGAATGCCTTCATCTGCTCTAGGTTCAAGTTTTCCAAGTTGCTCATCAGTATTCTTAATATAGCATTTGCTCCCAAAGATTTTGAAGTGCTTTACCGAAGGAGTCTCACCATACCAGAGCTCATGAGGAGTTTGAGTGCTGTTCACCCGGACATTTGTTTTGTTGAGAATAACAACCGCAGCATATGCAGCTTCACCCCAGAAAGTTGCGGGAGTTCCAGACTCATCAAGCATAGCACGAGCCATTTGTTGGACTGTTTTGTTCATTCTTTCCACCACTCCATTTTGCTGAGGAGTTCTAGCTGTAGAGAATTCTCTTCTTATCCCATGTTCTTCACAGAAATCGAAAAATTCATTTGAGGTAAACTCCCCACCTCTGTCGGATCTGAGGCACTTAATTTTGTATCCTGATTCATTTTCAACCAAGGCTTTAAAGGATTTGAATTTTTCGAATGCTTCATCTTTGTGCTTCATAAGTCCTAACCAGACAAACCTGGAGAAATCGTCAATGAATAATATCAAGTATTCTTCTCCTCAAGGTGTCCTTTTCCTGAATGGACCACATACATCTGTATGTACTAGCTCAAGAGGCATGCTAGCTGATCCTTCCTTCTCCAGAAAGTTAGTTCTGGTTTGCTTTCCAAATTGACATGATTTGCATATGGTGTTGTCTGGAATTTTGATATCTGGAAGACCGTGAACTGCCTGATATTTGCATGCTTTCCTTATTTGTGAAAAGCTTAGATGCCCCAGCCTCCAGTGCCATAACCAGTGTTCATCATCCTTGCTTAGATAGCATTGTTGTTGTCCTTCTTCAAATATGTATAGATTATTTGGAGTTCTTTCACCTTTGATCACTGTTTTACCTATATCAAGATCACGAAAAAGACATCCATTTCATCTAAATATCACCTCGGTTCCTTGATCACACATCTGGCTGACACTCAGAAGATTATGCTTCAATCCATCAACATACAAAACATTTCCAGCTTTGACTTTTTCTTTTAACTGAGCAGTGCCTTTTCCTTTTATAGCTGCAGGAGTATCATTTCCAAAAGAAACTTTCTTTCCCTTTTCTAAAGCAGAGTATGATTCAAGTTTTTCTTTATCACCTGTCATATGCTTCGAACATCCACTGTCAATGTACCATAGATTTTCCTGTCCCTCTGCATAAAATGCTATCCCACATCTTTCTGTTTGTGGTTCCTTTATTCTCCATGTTTTGGTGCTTGAGGCTTGTTCCTTTGTCTGCTGAAACCTGCTCCTGCATTCATAATCTTCATGACCAAATTTATTGCAAATAGAACATTCAACTTCATTTTCAAGAGCTGAAAATTTGTTATAGGTCCTTTTTGTAATCCCGGTCATACTTCTTTGTTTTTGAGCTTCTCTAGTCATGATTGTTTATATGCAACACATTGAGCTGCTTTGTGACCAAGGTTATGGCAAGAGAAGCATTGTCCATTGAAGAAACTTCTACGGTTATCAAATCTTCCGGCCAAATGATTGTAATTTCTATTGTCATTCATTCTTGAAGCAAATTGAGAGGATTTTACTTGTGGCTGGTTGTAGCTTTTGTTCATCCTTAAGACGGATTGCCCCTAGTTTACCTGATAGTCTTTGTTTGTTCTTGATGTAATTTGTTCCTGCTTACCTGGTGATCTCCATTGTGCTTTTGCTCATTCCTTCTTGCTGCATCAAGATAACTCTTTGAGGTGGATGCTTGAGAAGTTTCTCCATTATACCCCAGACCTGTCTTGTTTAGTGGAGAACGTTGTACATTGATGATCTCATCCAGAGTTTTAGATCCTTTGACAAACTTAAGATTAATAGCCTTTGTTTTCTCAATCTCTTTTCTAAGACCAACAATTTCACCTTCTAACTTTTCAAGATATTTTTCTTTTTCATCAATTTGAAATTGTAGAGTATCAATGATCATATTCTTTTCTTCTATACATGTCTTGAGTCTAGAAATTTCTTCATGAAAGCTATCCACATCTATAGCATCCATGTAATCATCATCTTCAAATGCCATTAAAATTTTATAGTCATTACCTCGTTCATCTTCATCACTATTTGATAGACCATCACTATCTTCATGAGTGTAGTAGCTTTTCTTATTTGCATTTTGTTTCTTGTTCCATCTAGCAAGTTCCTTTCCTTTGTCAATCTTATCCTTATGAGGACATTTCGCAGCATAATGACCTACTCTTCCACAAGCAAAGCATTTAAAAGGTAACTTACCTCTGAACCTTCCAGTACCCTATTGAAGATTTCTGACAAAATTTGATTCTTCTTCTTCTTCTTCTGGCACGTGACTTGCTTCATAGTAGTCTCCTTTGCCTGAAGCCTTGAAAGCAGCTTCTCTTCTGTCTGATGGACCTTCCTTTCTCATTTCATAAGCAATTAGGATTCCGTGTAGCTGAGACATAGTAAGAGTTCGTAGATTTTCTTTTTCTTCTATTGCAGACACTTTAGATTCAAACTTGGGGGACAATGATCTTAGAACTTTCTCAACCACAATAGCCTCTTTTATTTCTTCACCCAAGTTTTTCATGCAATTAACAATCTCATCTACATGAAGGAAATAGTTAGCCACACTTTCATCATTATACATTCTGAGATTCTCATACTGAATCCTGAGGGTTTGAAGTTTAGCACGCTTTATCTGTTCATCTCCTTCGTAGCTCAAGACAATCTTGTCCCATATTTCTTTTGCGGATTTATATTGCATAACCTTCACGAATTCTGTTTGGAATAAGCATCCTAGCAGAGTATTGACTGCTTTAGCATTTGTTTCATATTTCTTCTTTTCGGCCGAATCTGTAGGAGTAGCTGAAGGAAAAGTGTAGCCTGTATCTATGATATCCCAAACTTCTGTACCAAGAGATTGAAGATAGGCAGTAACTCTTACCTTCCAATAATTGAAGTTTGTCCCATCAAAAATTGGTGGCCTGATTGATGCTTCCCTCTCGTAGTTGCTCATGATGAGTGATCTTCCTTCAAGCGATCAAGCTTCTCTGAAGGAACTGCTCTGATACCAATTGTTGGAAATAATACCGAGAGGGGGGGTGAATCAGTATTATCAAGTTCTTTTAATAAATCTTCCTTATTTATACGTTGAATTATTTTTGCATGTCAGTACCATAAAATAATGAGCATGAACAAGAAAAATAGATAGTCACACCAAAGAACACCAGATATAAGGTGGAAACCCAATGTGGGTGAAAACCACCTGCTGCAATATGTCTCTATCTTCTTTCAAATTAGAAACTCCTTTTACAATGGTTTTGTACTGGTGCAGTCCTTTACCAGTACGCAGGCTGCAACCTGCAGAGAGCTACAACTCTCTCTCGTTTTCCAGTCTCTCCTGGAAAGGAGCTACAACCCCCTTTTTCTTTCAAGGACCACTTTTCATAAACTTTCAAACTGGATCCATAAACATCAAGAGATCATCAAGTACAAGTAAATCACCCAGTCAACTGTAGTAACCAGATCAATAATAACAGTAAACTAAACCCAGAACACCTTATCAACAGAAAAATTCAGCCAACAAAAGTCTTAAGACAGATCCGCAGTTTTTCTTTATCTGGCCTGCGTGGCTCCGCACTTCACCTTCTGCTCCCCTGCGTATACCCGCAGAGAGCCTTCTGCTGCATTGCGTATCTACACACCTGCACCTTCTGTCGCGCCGCGTACATATACTGTAGCTCTGCACCTGTGGCTTTTATCACGCCGCGTACCTCTACTGTAGCTCCACACCTGCGGCTTCTGTCGCGCCGCGTATCTTTACTGTGCCTCCGCACCTGAACCTTCTATCGCGCTGCATACCCACGCACTGCGCCTTCTGCTACTCTGTGTACCCACGCACTGCGCCTTCTTCTGCTCTGTGTACCCACGCACTGCACCTTCTTCTGCTGTGCGTACCCTCGCACTTGCACCGATAATTACCTGCGTACCTCTGATTAGGGCCAAATTGGCAGTCCACCAGTGTGCCACAGATAGTCATATGCCCAGATCTGATCATGCGCCCAAGAGATCACACTTCATAGATTCACTTTCAACTTCACTTTTATATAGATCAAGATTTTAAACCAATAACCCAATATTTCAGATCTTAAGATATTCAATTTGCAAAAGATACTTTGGCCAAGTGATCTCCTTCCCTATTTATAGTCAAGCCCTTATTCACACCATGGGACAAAACCATCAATAATCAATACAAGGGATCCCAACTGGGGCTAAATTAGATCCTATACCATGGGCCAAAACCATAGAAACAAGAACGGCGGGCTAAATACCACGGGCCAAACATAAGAAACCCCACATGAGCGCGCTTCTCTGCCTTGAAGTGAGTGAACTGGGGTCGCACCTTTTACATGGTGTACCTGCGGGTATGTACGCACTTCCTGGCCGGTGTACCTTCGGGTCCGCACCTTTTGAACCATTCACCTGCGTACCTCTTAATTTCCAACATTTTGAGAGACTGAACAGAGCATTGCTACTTAGGAGAGTTGCCATCAAGTACAACACCTGTAACATAGAGCCATACCAGAATCATAATGCCAACATTGTTGTAGCTTTCGAATAAGTGCCCACACTTCTTCATCATTCTTCCATTCCTCCCTTGCTTCATTTATCCAATTCGGTTGGATAATAGAAATGGCGCACAACAATGCTTCCACATCCTCATCCTTTCTTGGAGTGCATCTGCCACCACATTTTGCTTCCCTTTTTTGTAGATGATTTCAAAGTCATAACCCAACATCTTTGTGACCCACTTTTGTTGCTCTTCAGAGGATAATCTTTGTTTTAAAAAGTATTTAAGGCTATCATGATCCATTTTTACCTTGAAGTGTCTTCCCATTAGGTAGGGTCGCCATTTCTTAAGTGCATGGAGTATTGCCAACATTTCCTTCTCATAAATAGCTTTGCTTAAAAACTTTCCCTTGATTGGACGACTCTCAAAAGCAATGGGTCTTTCATCTTGCATTAGAATAGCACCAATTCCATTTCCTGAAGCATCACATTCCACAATAAAGGTTTTTGTGAAGTCCGGTGTAGCTAAGACTGGTGCTTGGCACATTGCCTCTTTAAGATGTTCAAAGGCCTTTGTTGCTTCCGAAGTCCATGAAAATGCATCTTTCTTCAATAATGTTGTTAGAGGTGTTGCTATTCTCCCATAATTCTTAACAAACTTGTGATAATACCCTGTCAACCCAAGAAATCCTCGCAGATGCTTTATGGATGTGGGGATTTTCCATTCCTTAATGGCTTTAATTTTGCTAGGGTCTACCTTAACTCCTTCATGAGATACAATATGACCCAAATATTCCACCTCCTGGACTCCAAAGAAACATTTGGATCTTTTTGCATATAATTGTTTCTCCTCCAATAGTTGTAGCACCCTATCAACATGTTCAACATGATCCTTCCAAGACTTGCTGTAGATTAGTATATCATCAAAAAATACTAACACAAATTTTCTAAGGAATGGTTTGAAAATTGAATTCATCAAACCTTGAAATGTTGAAGGTGCATTAGTAAGGCCAAAAGGCATGACCAAAAATTCATAATGACCCTCATGAGTTCTAAATGTCGTTTTCGGAATGTCTTCAATCTTCATTCTGATTTGATGATATCCCGGACGAAGATCCAACTTGGTGAAGTAAATTGATCCATGCAATTCATCCAGTAATTCATCAATGACAGGAATGGGGAACTTATCTTTAATAGTGAGCTTGTTGAGCTCCCTATAGTCCAGAAACATGCGCCATGATCCATCCTTCTTGTGCACCAATACTACTGGAGCAGAGAAAGAACTTTGACTTGGTTGAATTATACCAGCCTCTAGCATTTCTGCAACCATACGTTTAATTTCACTTTTTTGGGCATAGGGATATCTGTACGGCCTGATGTTTGGAGGAACACTTCCTGGAATCAAATGAATAGCATGATCATGATCACGCATAGGTGGGAGACCTTTGGGAGTCTCAAATACCTTGGAATGATTGTCCAGGACTTTTTGGAGATCTGGAGAAATAGATGATTCCGATGTGGAAACATCTAGCGAACATAATTGTGCAATTACACCTCTTTGCTCCTTTTTTAGAAGCTTTGTCATACCATTAGAGCTGATTATCTTTCCTGGTTTCCCTACAATACCCCTTAATTCAACTTCCTTTCCTTCCGTAGAAAATTTGATGAAAAGTTCTTGAAAATTAAAAGCTATTGTACCCAAGGATTGTAGCCATTGGACTCCTAGTACAACACCAGCACCTCCCATTGGAATGGAAAGCATTGGGCTAGTCAATACATATTCTCCCATGGATAGCTTGATATTATGGCACCTTCCAGAGCAATTTATTGTTCCTCCATTTGCAATCATCACTTGACACTTTGGTGCTGGATATAGGAAGCGATTCAATTCTTTTGCTACCCTACAATGAATAAAATTGTGGGTGCTTCTTGAATCAATCAACACTATTACCTTTTTCTTCTTGATTTGTCCTTCTATCTTGATGGTTTGAGGAGTGGTAATTCCTGCCAATGCATTACAAGATATGGTCGGATTTATTTGTTCTTCATCTAGGCTTTGTTCCTGGAGTATATCTTCTTCTTTTGACCTTTCTTACTCATTTTCTTCTTCCTCTTCACAATCTATATAGAATAATTTCTTCTCAACACACTTATGACCTTTAGTGTATTTTCTATCACAACTATAACAAAGCCCTTTTGCTCTTTTTTCTTCCAATTGTTGTGGTGTCAACCTTATAGGTTCTGGAAGACTAGGGGAATCAACACTTCCGTCTTTACAGTTGTGAGTGGTATGCTTCCTAGTTGCCATAATTTTGCTTTCCATTTTTCTTGCTAACCTGAATGCCTTCTCTAATGAATCAGGTTCCCAAAGGCGAACATCATGTTGGATATTATCCTTTAAAGACCCTATGAACACATCAATCCTATGCTCCTATAGAATATCTTTTACCCTTATGTTCAATTTTTGGAACTCCTCAATGTGCTCCATTACTGAACCCTTTTGTTTGAGACTTATCAATTGGCTAAAAAAAGTGTTGCTTTTTGTATCTTCATAATGTGCTATCAATTCTTCCGTAAAAATTGCCCAAGTGATAAATTTTTTATGAGATCAAAGCCATTGATGCCATACAAACTGATTTGGTTCCAAATATACAGTTGCCATACGTACCTTTTGTGTGTTTTGCACATTATTGAGATCGAAGAACTGCTCCATCTGTAATATCCATGTGGCGGGATCCTTGCCATCAAACTTCCTCATATCGATTTTTGGAATATGGTGGGTCTTAGATCCAACATTAGAGTCCATGGAATCATGATTAACATTACTTTTGTTCACATCATGAGTTTCCTTTACAACCTTTTCACCATTAGTAAGTATTTCTTGTAGAAAATTTGTCAAATCTGTCTTCAAATCTGCCATGTTTGTCTTCAAATTTGCCATGTCTCTCTTCAAATCTGTCTTCTAATCATCCATCTTAGCTTCCATGCCCTTTATCTTAGATTCCACGCCATTTATCTTAGATTCCACGCCATTTATCTTAGCTTCTGTTAGCTTTTGTGAGCGTGACATTTGTTGCACTTGTTCTTGTAATTTTGATATATCATGTAGCATTTCTTCCTCTTCTTCATGAGTCATGCTAGAGCTTTCAGGTTCCTTACTAGGTGTTTGCATTTTCTTTCCTCGGGGCATCAGTTACCGATAATAATGCTTTACTATACCCTTTGAATTCCGTTAAACCAAGCTTACACAAAAATTTAAAAAAACTACACACCTTTTTTCACTTTATAGAAGCCTGATATTGAATCTGATGTATCTCTGTAATTTCGGATCATCCAGTTCTGAAATTGTGACCTGTAGCCTTCTGCATCCTCTTTCCAATGCCACAAGTCTGACCCAAATTGGATTCTCCAAGGAAGAGTTATGTGAAATCTCCCACAGTGACTTGCTTTTAGACTAGTTCAGTAGAGAGAACTTGTACGACGTGCCACAAGTCACTGTTTCAACCTTTGGATCTGAAACATGCATACAAGAAACTACTGTCCGTCCTCTTTTTGTACCTTCTTACGAAATTTCAATCCAATCCCCAGAGAGAAAGTTATGACGATTTTCCTCAGGTCACCTGTTTTGAATGTAATTCAGGAGTTTGCAAAAAGACCAACTTCCTCAAATCATATCTCCGCAAATATCATGTGAACAGCTCTGAAATTCGGACCCAAGGTTCAGCGCGATTTCTTTTCAAATGGGTTTTTTTTTCGACTTCTGAAACGTCACAGAAACGAAGTTATAGCGATAATTTCACGATGACCTGTTTGGAGCAGCGAAACCCTAGAATCCAAAGCTCTAATACCAAATGTTATGAAACCAGCTCAAGAAAAGATAGAAAATATAGATGAACGCCTTAGAATTCAGCCTCTTCGAGGGGGCAACCTCCTTTACATTACATAAATGAAAAATTCTTGGATGATTCAAATGACAAAACCTCCTTTCTATATATGAGTCAAAGGAGTCACAATATAATCCAGCCGACCTAACAATAATAATATAAAGCCACAAAAATAACAATAGAGGGATTCTATGGGGCACAGTAATAACAATATGGGGGCAATAGGGGCACAACAATATTAATAAGGGGTATAACTACAATAGTAATGGGGTAATCACTAGTATTATAGGGACCCAACAATATTGATGAAAGAAAGACATGGAATCTTATGAAGAATTTATAATGACTAGATAACTATGATATTGATTTGGAATTAATGATTTGATATGACTCTACTACCCAGAACAATATGTTTAAGGAATTCATGAGACAATTAAGAAATATCAGGTTGCTACTCAATTCTATGCTTTCATAAATTAAGTGGATAACTTTGGCATATGGCCCAAAGGATTGTATAAATCACACTAGCAGAAGAGGTAGCATGACACACGATAGCTCAATGGTCAAGTTTTGGAAGATCATTTTCCTGATGTTTAGAGGGAGTTATGTATAAGATATAAATTGATTGCTTTGAAAAGATACAACTAATAATAATTGATGATATGGAAATTGATGGTATGCATCCTATCTTATAGAAAATGTATGAAAGAAAATGGCTCCATGACGTTCAAAAAGGGTCAAAGTTCACTCAGGATCTGATGATGCAAAAGGAGAAGCCCTGGTAATTATTTCTATTATAATCTCCACAGAAGAATAGGTAGTTGATGGTAGAAACATATCCCCAGTTGAGAGGGAGCTTGGATATATTCCCTTTATGTGGGGGGAGGGATGAGTTTGTCCTCCTTGGTTGAGAGTAAGTGACGATCTACATAGTTCTCTACTTCATGTTTCATGCACTAGCCAGGACTAACATGCATACATCTAATGAAGGCCATGGAGAGAGAATGAGGTCTGGAGGATTGGGTAATCATAAAAGACTGGTACTCCATGAGGAACTAGAATCCAAGATAAGGAAGTGGTTTCATGGATTGACACTCTTTAAGGATTGGACAGGGTATCCAATACAATATTGGTATAAGAGGATCGATATTCTTTGAGGATTAGGAATCCAATACAATAATAGTCCTAGAAGGACATCCCTTGTGAACATCTAAATGGAGTATGTTCCTTGAGAGGTAGTATGGTGTCCCATGTAAAGCCTCTCGGCATTGTGCTCTGATCTTATACATAAATTATGTTAGTCAATTCATTGCTATGTTGAAAATTTTGGTTATGACGATATGATGTTGATGCTTAGAAGATGGCTTACCAATCTAACTCTTCATATGAGAAATTTTGAAAGTGAGTATTGTCCTTGTACCAGTTGGAAAATTATGAATATCTCCCTAGTTAAGAGTGAGTGTTGGAAAATGTAACTAGTATTGGTCTTCATAATTTTCATTTGAATCATGTAATGATTTAATTTTATGTACTTACCAAAAGAAGAAAGAAAAATGATGTAAAGGTCAAAAGAAAATTATTTTTGAAAAGCATGGCTTTCATGCTCAAGTCATTTATCATTCTGTCAAGCATCCATTGAATGCTCTGAAGGTTTACATGAGACAAAGTGTCCTTGTCATATTGTAAAATACCCTTTTTGGCACTTGTATAAAAAAGAGAAAAATTATTTTGTATTTTCGAAATGTCTAGAAGGCTCCCAAGACTAGGTTGGCCAGCTTATGTGAACTCGGCCTAGAGAAGACTAATGATTGGAAGGCTATAAATGGGTGGAACCTCAAACTATGAGGAAACACATCAAGAACATTACATCTTATCATTGGTCTATGGTTTGGAAAGAAGAGTGAAGGTCATAGAGGGATAAATCAAGCCTAGCGAAAAAGGAGAAATACCTCAAATCAATTCGGAAGTATAAAATTTTCCTTCTATTATTCACATGTGCGAGAACCCTAGAGTTTCTAGGGTTACCTCATGTTTGAAATTTCAAAAGATGTTGTGAACTATTTTAGTAAGGATGAAAGGCTAGAAGAGCCATCACCTTGAAAGGATTTTTCTTGACTACCCTTAGAGACTGTTGAGAAATCTATAGGGTAATGATTAGAGTGATTTCTCTTTTCTTGATAACTGCTTGTGATGTCTTTTTACTTTTTCTTACTTATTAGCTTCTTTACTTATTATAAGGTTTGTATATCATCAAATGGCTACCAAAAACAAGAATAACAGAAACACATAATATAGGCTGCAAGCCAGGGCCAAAACCTCTCCACTTCAGAGGAAAACTTGCAAATCTCTTCTCTTCCTTGTATATTCTTCCATTGATGAATTCCAAGAAATCTAGACCAAGACCAATACCATCCATGACCAAGTCCAACCCTTCCAGATGATGTGCTTTCCTTTTCCAAGTCAAACTAGTCAAATCTCTTCCAGTAGTACAACTTCAACCCCTAGCTACAAAATTTCGGCCTTCACTGCAAACTTGAAATTTTCATCCCTCCTATAGTTTCTCCTGCTACATGTGTGAGGTTCTTTTAGCATCCCAAGGTTCATTAGACCTTCTATTAGATTTCTACTCCTTCTAGAGCTTGAGGATGGCTTCTTGTGACCTTTGCTTGACCTTCTTTCCTTTCCTTCTTCAATATCGAACCTATAGAATAAAACCCTAGATCAGTTATAGAAACCCTAACCTTCCTTCGCACATTTGAGAGATAAATATCCCAAAGAAAAGTCTCCTTCATCATCTTGCTTCTTTTATGCCTTCTTCTTCTTTCTCCTTCGCTTGAATGAGTGAGTGATGTATGTGATCCAAGGAGGTCGAGTTTCCTCCTTTATATAGGCTTCTCAATGTGGACGTTGCTCCTCAAATTAGGCTGACTTGCCAGTTTCCAAGCTAACTTCGCCTTGAAGGGTATTTTGACACTTTTAAGGAAAAAAAATTTCTTTACAATTTACAATGTTCCCAAAGGGGTATTCAAATTATGACAATGACTCTTTTGACTTCTTGACCAAGGACCAAACCTAGAAGCACTCAATGGGTGCTTGACATATAAAATAAAATACCTTGAGCATGAAACCCATGCTCCAAAATTAACAATAATAATTTTATTTCATTTTACAATTTACAGTAATCAAAAGTACATTTCATATTTATGAAGATCTAACCTAGTTACACATTTTTCAACACTCCCTCTTAACTAGGGAGGTATTCATAAATGGTACATGGACATTCTCAATCTAAACATATCTCATAAGAAGAGTTAGATTGGTAACCCATTTGTTTAGCATCATAACAACCAACATTTCCATATATCAGGGCCTTGACTAGAAACTTTATATCTCCAAAAGATAAAAGCACAATGTTTGCAAGACTAATGGTTTATAGACATCATCATCATTGTCTGTCAAGGTACATACCCCACCTGGGTGTTCACAGAGTATGACCTTATTTGCACTATTCTTATATTTGATAGCTAGTATTCAAAGAATATCGGTCCATGACTACTCTTATCTTGGATTCCCTACCACATCCTCAAAGAGTATCAGATGTCAGATGTTTACCCAATCATCCATTTTGTCTTCCCAAGTGAAGACAAGAATGATGTGCTTATCTCTCCTTCTCAATCAGGGAGGATCCATCAACCAAACCAAGATTGTCTCTCAGATATACAATATTCTTATTAGGAAGAGATTTTCTCAATATGTCAGTTACACACTCATCAGTGGAGACATATTGCAGCTACAATACACCATCTTGTACTAGCTTTTGAATGTAGTGATACTTGTTGTTGACATGCTTTGTCTTTCCTCGAAATATTGGGTCTTCAGACAATCATATACAATTGGTGTTATCACAATGTGTCATTGTAGGGTCCATTTCTCCTTCAAGTAGGTCTAATAGTAGCTTCGTTAACCAAACAACTTCTTTACGTACTTCACAAGCTACAATGTAATCGGCCTCAACGCTACTCAAAGCAACCATATCTTGGTTTCTACTCATCCATGAGATCATGGAGGATCCCAAACTAAAACATCCTCTTGTGGTTCTTCTTTCATCCTTCTCATTGCCTCCCCAATCGGAATATGTATATCAAATCAAGTGGACATCATTCCTCCTATCATATTTTAGGAAGTAGTGGATTGTTCCTTGTAGATATCTCAGTATATGTTTTACTGATATCCAATGATCATGCTTCAACTCCACTTGGAATTGACTGAGAATATTTACTGCAAAACATATGTCTCGTCGAGTATTCACCAAGTACATGAGTGATCCAATCAATTTCCTATACCTAGAAGGATCCAAAGGCTTGATTCAGAACTCCTTAGTCTTTCCAAGTTTTTGATAATCGAGGTTGTCATTGGTTTCCAATCCATCATGTCAAAGATCTTCAACATCTTGATCACATACTTTCCTTGACCTAGATAGATCTCATCATGTCCTTTCTAGACTTCCATTCCCAAATAGTAGTGCATCAGCCCTAGATCCTTCATGTCAAACTATACTGATAGTTTCTTCTTACATTCTTCAATTCAACCTTCCACACCTGTCAAGAGAATATCATCAACATGCAGAAGAATGATTACCGACCCTCCCTTCACAACCTTAATACAAAGGTTTGGATAAGTAGAACTATTTGAGAATCCTAATATTTGTAGGTATGCATCCATCCTAGTATATCATTCCCTTTGTGCTTGCTTGAGGTCATATAATGCCTTCTTCAATCTATGAACATATTCCTTTCTTTATTTAACTTCAAATTGTGGCATTTAGGAATGCAGACTTGACATCCATTCCATGGATGTTCCATCCCATCGATGCTACCAAAGAGACCAACAAATGAATAGCTGTATACCTTGTTGTTGGAGAAAAATTCTCTTCATAATCGATGCCTTCTTGTTGATAGAATCCCCTAGCCACAAATCTTTCCTTATATTTCTCAATATAGACTTCTCTATATAGACTTCCTCATCAACTGTGGAATTTAGGAATGTAGACTTGACATCCATTTGGTGGATGGTCCATCCCATCAATGCTACCAAAGAGACCAACAAATGAATAGTTGTATACCTTGTTGTTGGAGCAAATGTCTCTTCAGAATTGATGCCTTCTTGTTGAGAGAATCCCCTAGCCACAAATCTTGCCTTATATTTATCAATACTTCCATCTGCTGCATGTGTGATCTTGTAGATCCACTTGGAAGTTACCACAAATTTTTCTTTAGGCCTAGGTACGATCTCCCAAAATCCATTCTTCATTATAGATTGATATTCTTCATTCATGGAATCCTTCCATTCTTGATGATTGATAGATTCTTCAAAATTGGATGGCTTTGCTTTAATTATCTTTTTCATGTAGGTTGCATACCCATAATATTGTTTGGGCTTCTTTCTTTCCTTGAATGTACCTTGAGCTGCTCCATGACCTTTTGCATCTAGAAGTGAAGACTTCAACCAGTTAAGTATTTTTCTAGTTTTGATAATTACCATAGATTGTATTGGGTCACAAGGAGCTTCATCTTTACGGTTTTATTCATCTTCTTCCCTATTAACTTCTTCTTTGAATATCAGAATTTATTTATCATAAAATTCCATAGGGAGATCCTTTAATTTCTTGAATACAATAATTTTTTCAAATACCACATCTTGACTGACTTCTATTTGGTTTCCTTACTTTAAGTAGATCCCATAGGCCTTAGAAGAGTTATTGTAGCCCAAAAATGTTCCCTTCATGCCAGATGGATCCATCTTCTTTCTTTTGTCCTTAGGTTATGTATATAGACAAGACAACCAAAACTTCAGAGATGATCTACGGTTGGTTTCTTCCTAGTGAACACCTCTTCAGGAGTCTTGTTATCTAGAGATCTGTGGGGATTTTGAATTTGCATGTACACAATTGTCTTTATAGATTCACCCAACAAAAATTTCGGTAAATCTTGATCATGTAACATTTCTTTTACACTTTCTTCAATGGATCAATTCTTTCGTTTTGAAACTCCATTTTGTTCAGGATTATATGGGACTATCATCTCCCTCTTAATCTCATACTCCTTACAAAATGCTATGATTTCCTTGGATGTATATTCTCCTCCATTATCAGATCTTAATACCTTGATGTTAGAAAATTGTATATTACAAAGCAATGGAACACTTAAAATATATTGCAGAAATATAAACACATAAAACAAGAGAGACATAGATATACGTGATTCACCCAATTTGGGCTATGTCCACAAAGAAACATCCAATCCTTCCTTTTATATTATCTAGAAAAATGAAGAGATACAACCTACAGCAGATCAGCTGTAATTCCCTCTTCGCTCTCACACAATCTCCTCTCTCTTTCTCACTCATAATACAGATCTACATAGATGTAATACAATTCCTTGATATACAGTGAGGGGTTTCCTTCTAGGGAAAAAAACCCTAAATTAAACATAACTTCTACCGTCAAATCTCCGCCTAATGAACGGCCCAGATTGACTACGAAATTACAACATTTTACAAGACAATTTTACATTTTTTTTAGCTTCGGGGGTGCTTCTCCCGATCCCTTGCTAGGGGGGCCTCCTAAAGATCACAGTCGCCCCACCTGGACCCCCCTTGCAGTGAAAATATTACAGGAGGTGTTGCCACCACATTACGAACTGGGGTCCAATGCGGCGATACCTCTAAATAAAGAAGATAATCAGGCTCCACACCCAACAATCTCCCACTTGGAGACTGATTATAGAAACTCCACCGCTTCTTCATTTGCTGGATAATGGCTCCACTTTGGACCTGGTTGTTTCTCATATTCATCATCATACTTGAAGACCAATTGAAACAGAGCAATTTCTCAATTTCTCCCTAGTTACAACTTTTGTTAACATATCTGCAGGATTCTGGTTAGTGTGTATCTTTTCCAGCTTCAACTGTCCATCTTCCAACACTGACCGTATGAAATGATACTTGAGTTGTATATGTTTTGTCTTGGAATGAAATTCAGAGTTCTTTGCAAGATGTATGGCACTCTGGTTGTCACTGTATAACCTGCCCAACTCTTGCTTCTTACCTAATTCATCCTGAAACCTTTGTAACCAAATAATTTCTTTACTAGCCTCTGTAGTAGCAACATACTCTACTTCCATTGTTGAGAGTGCAACAACACTTTGTAGTTTTGAAACCCAACTGATAGTTGTTCCACCTACAGCAAACACATACCTTGTGGTGCTCCTTCTGCTATCTCTATCACCCACCATATCTGCATCAACATATCCCTGTAGAGAAATGTTTGAACCACCAAAGCATAATGCTTGATTTGTGGTACCTCTCAAATACCTGAGAATCCACTTCACCGCCATCCAATGTTCTTTTCCTGGATTGTTCATGTACCTTCTTACAACTCCCGTTGCATGTGCAATATCAGGCCTTGTGCAGAGCATTGCATACATTAAGCTTCCAACTGTTGATGCATATGGAACTTTAGACATCTAATCCATTTCTTCCTGAGACTTGGGACACGCCTCCTTACTTAGTTTGAAATGGCTAGCCAAAGGTATACTAATTGGTTTTTAATTTTGCATATTAAATATTTTCAAAACCTTTTCTATGTAATCACTCTAAGAAAATGTTAATTTTCGATTCTTCCTGTCTCTAGTTATTCTCATACCAAGGATTTATTTTGCAGCACCCAAATCCTTCATTGCAAATGAGTTTTCCAATTTTCTTTTGAGCACATTTATTTCCTGCATGTTAGAACCTCCAACAAGCATGTCATCTACATACAATAACAATATAATATAGCTACCATCATTTTGCCTCTTGAGATAAGTACAATGATCAGAGTGACATCTAGTATAACCTTGTTCAGACATAAACCTGTCAAATTTTAGATACCACTACCTTGGAGCCTGTTTTAAGCAATGCAAGCTCTTCTTCAACCTGAACACTAGTTTCTCCTTCCATTTTACCTCATATCCTTGTGGTTGCTGCATATATATCTCTTCCTCCAAATCCCCATGGAGAAAGGTTGTATTTACATCTAACTACTCAAGATGCAAATCTTCAACTGCTACTAGACTTAAAATAGTTCTAATTGAAGTCACTTTAACAACAGGAGAAAATATCTCATCAAAGTCTATACCCTTTTTTTGTGCAAACCCCTTCACCACAAGTCTAGCTTTATACCTTTTTCTACCTCCATATTCTTCCTTCAACTTGTAAACCCATTTATTCTGCAATGTTGTTTTACCTGCAGGCAACCTGACTAAGTCCCAAGTCTGGTTATGTGCTAAGGATTCCATCTCTTCTTTCATGGCCTTCTTCCACTTCTTTCTAGTTTCTACCTGCACTGCTTCTTCATAACATTTTGGTTCACCAGAATCAGTCAACAATACATAATATAATGAAGGAGAGTATCGTTCAGGGGGTCTACTTATCCTGGTAGATCTTCTAACACCACTTTCAGGTGTTTGAGGTGCTTGTTGTTGTTGTGGTTGTTGTTGTTGTTCTGGTTGTTGATCATTATGATTTTCAGGCACCATCACTTTTTCTGTGATCTCATCAAGCACTGTGTATTCTCTGTTTTCTTTTTCCTGTTTCTTTTCCTGCAACTGATCCTTATACAAAACCTTTTCATTGAATATGACATCTCTGCTTCTAATGATTTTGTTTTTTTCATAATCATAAAATCGATAACCAAAATCATTAACACCATATCCAATAAAGGTACATTTATTTGATTTTTCCTCAAGATTTGTTATATTTTTTTTATTAATGTGGACAAAGGCTTCACAACCAAAAGTCCTTAAAAATGAGTAGTTTACCTTTTTACCTATCCACGCCTCCTCTGGAGTACTACCATCCAAGTAAATTGAAGGCCCTCTATTTATTAGATAAACAACAGTATCTACAGCATCTGCCCAAAATGGTAAAGGCAATCCTGCATGCAATCTCATGCACCTTGCACGCTCTATGATTGTCTTGTTCATCCTTTCTGACACACCATTTTCTTGTGGTGTTCCTGGAACTGTCTTCTCTCTGTGAATTCCATTCTCTGAACAATACCTATCAAACTCTTTGCTACAATATTCACCTCCATTTTCTGATCTGAGACACTTCAACCTTTTTCATGTCTCATTTTCAACCAAAGCTTTCCATTTCTTGAAAGTATCAAATAAATCAGATTTATTTTGAATACAATAAATCCAGGTTTTTCTGGTTGCATCATCAATAAAAGTAACATAACAATGAGAGCCACCGAGAGATGATACCTGAGCAGGTCCCCATACATTTGTATGCACAAGCTCTAATTTTTCACTCTTCTTTTCTTTCCCAACTCTGAGGAATTTGACTCACTTATGTTTTCCATAAACACAATTCTCACATAATTTTAAATCAACACGCTTCAAACCTGGCAAAAAATTTCTTGAGTGAAGAATTTGCATCCCCTTCTCACTCATGTGCCCAAGCCTATGATGCCATAATGCCATATCTGCTCCTGTAGAGGTTAAAGCATTAACAGAATTAGAAATACCATTGCATAAATACAATGTGCCAACCTTTTCTCCTTTCGCTATTACCAAGGATCCTTTAGTGACCTTCTAAGTTTTATTTGTAAAAGTAGTTACACAACCTTCACCTCCCAACTGCCCTATTGAAATTATATTTTTCTTCAGATCTAGAACATGCCTTACCTCCTTCAATAGCCATTGATTTCCATTCTGTTGTTTTATGAAAACTGTACCCATTCCAATGATTTTACAGGGTTTATCATCACCCAATCGAACCTGTCCAAAATCTCCTTTAACATAATCATGAAAATGTTTCTTATCAAGTGTGGCATGGAATGAGGCCCCTGAATCTACTACCCAGGCATAAATAAGATTTTCTAATGAAAGAAACAAATCATATTACAACACATCACCTGTCACATTCGCTTCATGATAGTTTTCTTGTTGCATGTCTCCTTCTTTTCCCTTCTGAGACTTGCATTCTTTCTTCAGGTGTGCTTTCTTCCCACATTTCCAGCACACTATCCCCAATCGAGACTTGGATCTGCCTTTCCTTGACTTACTGTGATATCCTGGGCTCTTTCCTCTTTCCATTTTTCTTCCCCTAGTCTCTGCAGTCAAAGCATTACCTGATGTCTCACCGGAGCTTTTCTATCACATTTCCTCGCTAAGGATTGCATCAACAACATCATCAAAATTTAAAGTAATAGATCCAGAGATAGAGTTACTAATGGCCATAACTAAACCATTCCAAATTTCTGAAAATGAGCACAAAAATAACTGAGCCCTAACTTCAACATCATAATTTACCCCTACAGAACTTAACTAACTTGTAACTGTATTAAATTCATTTAAATGATTAGCAACAGATCCACCTTTTGACATCTTCATATTAAATAAATGCTTCATAAGAAATACCTTATTTGAGGCTGAGGGTTTTTCATATAATTTGGCCAATACTGACGTTAAACCCTATGTTGTCATTTCCTTTGAAATATTAAAGGCTACCGACGCCGTTAGGCATAGCCGTATTGTTCCAAGTGCCTTTCTGTTGAGAATATCCCATTCTGTGTCTATCATACTCATTGGCTTCTTTGTCTTCCACTTAATGGTAGGTACAGATCTTTCTGATATAGATAATCTTCCATCTGCATCTTCCATAGCTATTAGTTTTGGCCGTTAAAATTTTCGACCCTAAACCTACCATCTTCCACCATTGCTCCCACTTGAACCAGGAACCCTTCTCTCCTACGAGTTTATCATCCAAATAGACCTTTGGCTCGGATACCAGTTGTTAGAAAATTATATATTACAGAGCAATGGAACACATAAAATATATTGCAAAAATATAAACACAGAAAACACATAAAACAAGAGAGACACAGATATACATGGTTCACCCAATTTGGGCTACTTCCATGGAGAAACAGTCAATCCTTCCTTTTATATTATCTAGCAAAATGAAAAGATACAACCTACACCAAATCCGTTTTAATTCCCTCTTCGCTCTCACACAATCTCCTCTCTCTTTCTCACTCAGAATACAGATCTACATAGATGCAGTACAATTCCCTCATATATAGCGAAGGGTTGCCTTCTAGGAAAAAAAACCCTAAATTAAACATAACTTCTACCATCAGATCTTCACCTAATAGACAACCCAGATTGACTATGAAATTACAACATTTTACAAGGCAATTTTAGATCTTTTTTTAGCTTTGGGAGCGTTTCCCCTAATCCCCTGCCCAGGGGGGGGCTCCCAAAGATCGTAGCTACCCCCCCAGACCCCCCTTGCAGTGTAAATATTACGGGCGGCATTGCCGCCACATTATGAACTGGGGTCCAATGTGGTGATACCTCTAAATAAAGAAGATAATAAGGCTCCACACCCAACACTTGATTCTTCTTTCTGTAACATTCTCTTCTTTGACTTTGAATTCTTGAAATTTAGTAAATATTTCATCCTTGGATTTCATTAAATAAACCAAAGTCTTCCTTGAATGATCATCTATAAATGTGACATAATATATATGAAATCCAATTGATTTAGGAGTCATAGGACCACAAACATCAGAATGAATAAGATCCAAGATTTCTTTTGACCAAAGTAGTCAACGCTGAAGACTATGTTTATGTGACAGAGCTACAATGGTTTTGCTAAAGAATTTATGATTGCAAGGGAAAGAATATTGTTTGATTTCATATGATTGTGATAGATTGGTTGCAGTAGTGTCACATGTTTTCCATATGGCTGTTATGTATTGCATTGTTAAGTTTCTACATCTAGTTTGTTCGCAGAAAATGTATTGAGGTTATGTGAATTGAGAATGGTATATGAATGTGAGAGAGGAGTATGGTTTAAGATTGATCTAGTGATTGATATTTTGAGCTATGATGATATTACTTTTGTTATGTTCATGTTGAGCAGTTCTAGTGTTCTCGTTTGAAAAGGTATGAAAGGTGAACCACATAGAGAATTGGGGTGGGAGCTCTGACATACAAGGATTGAGGAAAAATTTCTTCATAAGTCCAATGGAGGTTCGACAAGGCTTGTAAATCAGAGCGAGTCTATAAATTTGTGAGTCAAATGGTGGTTGGACAAGGCTTGTTGATTATATAGAGTTTGTAGAGTCATGGGTTCAATGCTAGTTGGGAAAGGCTTGTTGATCAGATAGGAGACTACAGAGTCATGAGATGGAGATCAAAGTTCCTTTCAGATATTTTCCATATTGTACTCTCTATGTAATTATTTACTTGGCATATAATAATATATATTGAGGAGAGCAGTAGCAACAAGGGTTTTTTTTCCCCGGCAGGGGGTTTTCCACTAGAGATCACATATCCCTATGTGATGTGATGATTGTGTTTAATTGTAAATGTTTATTTCTTATATTATGGCCCTCATGTGTTGATCCAGTTGAAGTTGTATGTTTCAAATATAATGTTTACGTGTTAAGAAATGAAGGAATTAATATATTGGAGAAAGGAAGATAAAATTTTGTAATTGTTATCACTATTGATCCACGCCCCTCCCCCCCACTTAGTAGTGATGTTGATTCCAACAATTAATATTAGTGCATGGTTCCTTCTAGTGCATATTCACCACTGGAAGGTAGATCATGGGTAACCAGGAAGGAGTTGCAGTTGATGGAGTTCCCTTGCTACATGGATTTGATTACATGCTTTGGAAGGTAAAATTTGAAGCATATCTTTTAACCATAGATGTGAATATTTTTCCCTCAATTGAATATGGTACACATGATGAGTTTAATGAGAAAGCCAAGAAGATAATTTTTAAGGGATTGTAAAATCATAATGTATCAAAATTGAGACATTGCAAGACCGCAAAAGAGAATACGGACAACCTCCAAAGTTTGTATGGAAGGGAAAGGTTTCAAGATTCTAAAATTATTGAAAAATCCCATTTCATTCCTTAAGAGAAAGAGAATGATGAAAAATATTCCACATTCATAACAGCAGCAAATCCAGATTTATCTCAGGAAGGTAGTGAGAGTATCCATGAGAGCAATAACATGCAAATCATTGCTCTGAAAATACAACATGAGGAAGTCATAAAAAAGAATGAAAATTTGTCAAATTAGCTGCAAGACTAGGAAGCCTATTGTGCAAGTCTAGAAAAGAAAATAGCCTCTTTTAGATGTGAGATTGAAAAGGAAAATAATCAGTTATTTCAGTATCAAAGGTTGGAGAAAACGACCAAAATTTTGGATGAAACCCTCATCAGTCAAAGATATACACTTATTAAAATTGATTTGTGATTTGAAGAAGAATCATGCCTTCTAGAATAAAATGAGAAAGTAGAGGAAAACCATGTAGAAGAAAATCATAAGCACACCATCACATGTGCTGCATCCCAAGTCAATCAAGTGTTTAGGAAGCAATATCATCAAAAGAAGCCAAATAAGAAAAGATTTTACCATCAAAAGTAAAGGAAAGAAGATCATAATCTCAACATGCAACAATTCATGAAGACAAGAAAGCAACCAAGTTTTCATCGTCCAGCAAATCAAAGCTCAAGGTATCAAAATTTATATCATGGGTATTTTTTTCTTGCAATCATTATGGTCACCATGCTAGAGTATGTAAATGTTTTGCAGAAAACAAAATTTGTTCAATAATCGATGTTTCAAGCATGGAAAATTATGGCCACAAAGTTGTAGCTTGTAGATATGACAAGATCAAGTCAACAAAAAGAGAAAGGCCAACATTGAAAACAAAGAAGGTATGGAGTAGAAAAGATGAAGTGCAATTAACAATCTCTTCAAAGGACATCAAGGAAGAATGTTCTGGTTTGAAGAAGGATATTCTACTCGGGGGGAGTAGATCTTTATCTTGTGCACAATAGGAGATGGCTTCAAGAGAAGCCAAACTTGATAGGTGCATGTGATTAGGAGGAAATTTCAGCCTCATGCATCTATTCATTTCAGGTCCACAAGATCATTTTGAGGCATAGAAGGAAAGTGCATCAGTTTAGGGGGAGTTCTACAAGGTTGATGCATTATATATCATTTTATTCTTTTGACTCATGATTATTAATAGTTGAAACCATGTTTTGAGGAGATTATTTTTCTATATTATGCACACTAAAAGAATTTCATGTAGCAAGCAAAAGTTTTGAGGGAAAGATGGCATATGCTTAGGGGGAGTTTGCTATGGCTTTATGATTTGCATGTATAACACTTATGCCATGAAGGATGCCATGTCTTTTTCTTAGAAAGTTGGTGATAGTTTGCGAGAATGATGTTATCTCATTGAAACCCTCACTCTTGTACTTCATTAAAGAGTCAATTTTCACATGAGGAAGGGTCATTGATTCATGCATCTGAATTAGGAAATTGTTTGTCGATTTTTGTTAGTTGATTGAAGAAAGTTGTTACATCATTTAGTATAATTGTAGCATGGTTGAGAGTCCATTGCATGTGTATTCACATGACTCATATGTATGGCATTACATTATCATGAGGTCATGAATCCTATTAGCATATCATATTGTCATGAGGATCTCCCCTTGAAGACTATCACATATATTTGTTAATGATGACAAGGATTGTGCATGTTGGTGAACAAATGATATCAAGAGAGCGTGGATGAAATTTATCTTGAATATTTCTTATTTTGTTGATGGCCATATTAACCCTAGAGGTTGTGCTACAAAAGCATGGTTGCATGGCTACTGTTGTTAATTGTGTTTGAGGATTACTTGAATACATTGCTGCTACATTATTGTCTTCAGATCAGATTATTACTTGTGATGTATGTGTGTTGTTCGCGCTGGATAAAGCAAGGTTGTGTTGATGGAATATACACGTTGTGTTATATGATAGTTTCTTGATTGATATTCAGCTAGAGGTTATAGTGTTGATTGATTCATATGGATGGATATAGTGTTTTTCTACTTATTTATACATATTAATGGATCATTTATGTTATAGTTCATTGATGGAGACTTGTGTTGTTGGGGCTGCTAACTATTGATGTTACATATTACTAGTCCAGGACATGCTTTGGAAAATATTTGGAAAGAGTTGTGCACACTCTTTTTTGGCATGCAATTATTCATTTTGATCATGAATCAGAGCCTTATATTGTCATTTCTTATCTTCATTGTGTTGATTGATTATGAAATGGATTGTATGTATTATCATGAGTCAATATTATCTTGAGAGAGAGAATCATGGGATTTATTTCATCTTTATATTAGCTGGTATATGCTATGTTTTGCAGTCATGTGTGGGCTTTCAAAATTATTTTTTAGTCATGTAACAACATGTATCATTGATAGATTCATATGAGTGATGTTCATGTACATGTGAGGAGTCATATTTCAGTTTTGATGAAAAATTGTCATAGTCTATCATTTTTGTAACCATGTAGTAGGATTATGAATCCATGTACTTTCATTGAAATATTTATGAGTCATAGTCCTTGGTTCTTTTGGAGTAGCCTTCTACTTGTCACATGGATGAAATTATGCGTTGTTGATCACACTGTATTGTTGATTATGGTCATCATATGCATTGCTGCTATTGTTGTTGGTTATGATATGATGCTACATGGGAGGATGTTGTTGCCATTATCTACACTATGTTATTCATGTGGTGTAGTATTATTTTATGATGGTGATCAATTGTTTTGTTGTTGTTGCTTGTGATGTTGATGTAGAGATGATGCTCATGTTGATGCTCATGTTATCATTGGTTTGGATGAGAGTGAGGTTGATGTAGTTGATGCTGATGAGATGAGTGATGTTATTATTATTGATGCTTATGATGTGTTGCTTCTCACATTAGATGTTTTTGATGGTTATGTTTTGTTGTTGCTACTCAGGTATTTCTTTTTTTGTTTTTAATGTTGTTGTTGAGTTGTATGTTATTGTTGTTGGTTAAGAGTAGTGATCATGGAGTTGTTGATTATTTTTTTTGTTGTTGCTTACTATATATTGCTATTGTTGAGAGCCACAATTTATTTTTGCTATTTGGGGGTTGAGATTGTTGTTGTTGTTTCAGGAGAGGGAGAGATCCATTATTGTTATGGTGTGATGACATGTTTCCATGAGGGTTTTTTGGTCTTTTGATGCATTATGATTAGATTTTTTTGATATATATGATGTGATGCTATGTTTGTTGGCCATGGTATGTTGCTACCCACACTATGTTGATGATTATGGTTGTTTCTACTTGTTAAAGACACAACTAGTGTCCAGGGGGAGTAGTGTCTATTTCATCTATGCTTTCTTGGATGAGCTCAACACTTTTCCATTGATGTTAAAGGTGGAGTGAATGAGGTTCCTTTGGTTGACCTAGTTGGGGTTGATGTCAATGCCAAAGCAGGAGATTGTTGACATTGATGTTGTGATGAGTTTCTTGGTTGGCATTGATGTCAACCTAGTAGCATGGTGTTAGAGGATGCATTGGTGATGGTTGGCATTGATGTCAACATGGTTGTATGCGATTATGAACATGCTAGTGAGATGGTACTTGGATTATGTACTGGTTGCAGACGTAAGCTTGATGGTTGCAATTGTTAGTGCAATTAGTTGTTGTCTTGTGTGTGGATCGCTTAGCAGGGTATGGAGTTTCTACACCTAGTTGACAGTATTGGAAATTGTAAACTCATGTTTATTGTACTAGGTGTGTATATGGATGGTTTTCATCTTGTATGATTAGTTGAAGGGTCTATCATTGATGGTTGCAGATGTTGGAGTAGTTGTGATGAATTTTGATGGCTTGAGAGTTAGTGCAGTTGACGGATGGCATCTAAGACAACCTAGTTTGTCTTATGATGATGATGGAGTTGCTACAGTGGATTGATGGAATGTTGCAGATGCTACAATTGTTTCTTGAGGTTCATCTGATGTTGATCAAGCTATATAAGAAGTTTGGTCAAGTTCTGCGTTGAGTTGATTGATGTTTTACCTTTCTTAGCCATAGTCACATGCATGATGGGTCAAGGGAGCAGTTTTAGGCTCCAGTCGCTAGTAGGACAGGCTCAAGGGAGTGGTTATGAATTCTAGTCGAAATTACTCAGTGTTGTGAGGGCAACTGAGGATTTTTCACTATAATTCCTCTGCATTCCTCGTGCTCATCAGGTGTTTAATTATTTTTCTGACATGTCTTGTTTGGTACTCTTCATGTAAATGTCGAAAAAATGTAATTGTGCTTCTAGATGATGGTTAAAAGAGAATGTTCATTAGTAAATGAAGTTAGCAGATTGATTGAGTCAAGAAGAAATGAACCAAAGCACTTTCAACATATGAACAGACGTCCACTATAGGATTGGAATTAATTGATATAATCATCTTCAGAATCTACAAATATGTGGAGAAAGGTTTCTCATTTGGTGGGTTCTCTTGAGTGAGAAATGTGTTATAGTGTTTTTATGAGACATTGGTTAGGAGTGTGATTTCGTTGAAGCAAAATGTGCATGGAGGAATAGTTGTAGCAGAGATAAAAGTATGCAAGGCTAGAGACTATGTTTATGTGACAAAGCTACAATGGTTTTGCTAATACATTTGTGATTGCAGGGGAAAAATTATTGTTTGAGTTCATATGATTGTGATAGATTGGTTGCAATAATGTCACATGTTTTTCATATGGATGTTATGTATTGCATTGTTGAGTTTTTGCATCTAGTTTGTTTGCAGAAAAGGTATTGAGGCTATGCGAATTGAGAATGATGTATAAATGTGAGAGAGGAGTATGGATTGGGACTGATTAAGTGATTTATATTTTGAGCTACGATGATATTTCTATTGTA
The DNA here is from genome assembly GCA_031772625.1 of Pinus tabuliformis. Taxonomy (NCBI): domain Eukaryota; kingdom Viridiplantae; phylum Streptophyta; class Pinopsida; order Pinales; family Pinaceae; genus Pinus; species Pinus tabuliformis. The sequence continues at coordinate 217,362 of CM062811.1, read as the reverse complement.
ATCTTCATGTTGAGTATCTCTAGTGTTCCAGTTTGAAAATGTATGAAATGTGAAACACATAGAGAATTGGGGTGGGATCTCCGATAATACAAGGATTGAGAACAAATTTCTTCATAAGTCCAATGGAGCTTGGGAAATGCTTGTAAATCAAATAGATTATATAGAGTCATGAGTCCAATCATGGTTAGACAAGGCTTGTCGATTAGATAGAGTCTGTAGAGTCATGAGACCAATGGTAGTTGGGCAAGGCTTGTTGATCAGATAGGATTCTGTAGAGTCCTAAGATGGAGATCATAGTTCCTTTCATATATTTTCCATGTTGTACTCTCTATGTAATTATTTTCTAGATAGATAATAATATATATTGAGTAACACAATAGAAACAAGTGCGGTCTTTGACCCAATAGGGGCTTTTCAACCAAAGATCCTATGTCCTTGTGTGATATGATGATTGCATTTCCTTGAGGGTGTTTATTTCTTATGATTATGGCTCTCATGTGTTGATTCAGTTGAAGTTGTATGTTTCATATATAATGCTTACATGTTAACAAATGAATGAATTAATATATTGGAGAAAGAATGGTAAAATTTTGTTATAGTTATCACTATTGATTCCCCCACCACCAAAAATAGTGATCCCAGTTCCAACAATTGGTATAATAGCACGATTCTCTCTAGTGAAGCTTCACTGTTGGAAGGTAGATCATGGGTAACCAGGAAGGATATGTAGTTGATGGAGTTCCTTTACTACATGGATCTGATTACATTCTTTTGAAGGTAAAATTTGAAGCATATATTCTAACCTTAGATGTGCATATTTTTATCTCAATTGAATACGGTACACAAGATGAGTTTAATGAGGAAGCCAAGAAGATTATTTTGAAGGGATTGCCAAATCATGATGTAGCAAATTTGAGATACTGCAAGTCTGCAAAATAGATTATGGATAAGCTCCACAGTTTGTATGGAAGAGAAAGGTTTCAAGATTCTGAAATTATTGAATAATCCCATTACATTCTTGAAGAGAAAGAGAATGATGAAAAGGATTCCACATTCATAGCAATAGAAAATCGAATTTTATCTCAAGAAGGTAGTGAGAGTAGCCATGAGAGAAATCAACATGAATGAGAATTTGTCAAATCAGCTGCAAGACTAGAAAACGAAATAACCTCTTTAAGATGTGATATTGAAATAGAAAATAATCAGTAATCTCACTATCAAAACTTGGAGAAAAGCTCCAAAATTTTGGATGAAATCCTCATCAATCAAAGATCTCCACTTATTAAAACCAGTTTGGGCTTTGAAGAAAAATCACGCATTGTGAAAGAAAAGGAGAAAGTGGAAGAAAATTATGTAGCAAAAAATCATAAGCACACCTTCAGATGTTCTCCATCCCAAGTCAATCAAGGGTTTAGGAAGCAGCATCATGAAAAGAAACCAAAGAATAAAAGTGTTTATCAGCATAAGCAAAGGAAAGAAGATTATAATCAATACATTCACCAATTCATGAAGACAAGGAATTAGCCAAGTGTTCATTGTCCAACAAATCAAAGCTCAAGGTATCAAAATTTATTTCATGGCATTACTTTTCTTTCAATCATTATGGTCACCATGATAGAGTATGTAAATTTTTTGCAAGAAAACAAAATTTGTTCAATAACCATTGTTTCAAGTGTGGAAAATATAGCCACAAAGTTGTAGGTTGCATATATGACAAGATCGAGTCAACAAAAAGAGCAAGCCCATCATTGAAAACAAAGAAGGTATGGAGGAGAAAAGATGAGCTGCAGATAACAAGCTCTTCAAAGGACATCAAGGAAGAATGTTCTTGTTTGAAGAAGGATATTCTACTCAGGAGGAGTAGATCTGTATCTTGTGCACAATAGGAGATGGCTTCAAGAGAAGCCAAACTTGATAGGTACATGTGATTAGAAGGAGGAAATTTTAGCCTCATGCATCTATTCATTCGAGGTCCCAAAGATCATTTTGAGGCATAGAAGGAGAGTGCATGAGTTCAGGGGGAGTTCTACAAGGTTGATGCATTATATATCATTTTATTCTTTTGAATCATGATTGTTGATAGTTGCAGCCATGTTTTGAGGAGATTATTTTTCTATATTATGCACACTAAAATAATTTCATGTAGCAAGCAACAATTTTGAGGGAAAGATGGCCTACACTTAGGGGGAGTTTGATATGGCTTTATGATTTGCATCTATAACACTTATGCAATGAAGGATGCTATGTATTTTTCTTAGAAAGTTGGTGATGGTTTTCGAGAATGATGTTCTCTCATTGAAACCCTCACTCTTGCACTTCATTAGAGAGTCATTTTTCACATGAGGAAGGGTCATTTGTTCATGCATGTGAATTACAAAATTGTTGGTCAATTTTTGTTAGTTGATTGAAGAAAGTTGTTACATCATTCAATATAAATGTAGCATGGTTGAGATTCCATTGCATGTGTATTCACATGACTCATATGTATGACATTGCATTATCATGAGGTCATGCATCCTATTTTCATATCATATTGTCATGAGGATATCTCCTTGAATACTATCACATATATTTGTTGATGTTGACGAGGATTGTGTTTGTTGGTGCACAAATGATATCAAGAGAGCATGGATGAAGTTTTGTCTTGCATATTTCTTGTTTTGTTGATGGCCATCTTAACCCTAGAGGTTGTGCTACAAAAGCATGGTTTCATGGCTACTGTTGTTGATTGTGTTTGAGAATTACTTGCATATGTTGCTACTACATTATTGTCTTCAGATCAGATTATTTCTCATGATGTATGTGTGTTGTTGGTGCCAGATAAAGAAAGTTTGTGTTGATGGCATATAAATTTTGTGTTATATGATAATTTCTTGATTGATATTTAGCTAGAGGTTATAGTGTTTATTGATTCATATGGATGGCTATAGTGTTTTTCTACTTATTGAAAAATATTAATGTATCATTTCTACTATAGTTCATTCATGGAGGATTGTGTTCTTGCAGTTGCTAACTGTTGGTGTTACATATTACTATTTTAGGACAAGCTATGGAAAATCTTTGGAAAGAGTTGTGCACACTCATTTTTGGCATGCAGTTATTCATTTTGATCATGGATCAAAGCCTTGTATTGTCATTGCTTATCTTCATTATGTTGATTGAGTATGAAATGGATTTTATGTATCGTATGAGTCAAGATTATTTTAAGAGAGAGCATCATGAGATTTATTTTGTCCTTATATCAACTGGTATATGCTATGTTTTGCAATCATGTGTGGGATTTCGGAATTATTTTGTATTCATGTAACAACATGTATCATTGATAGAGTCATATGAGTGGCGTTCACGTACATGTGAGGAGCCATATTTCAGTTATGATGATTAAATTTTTGTCATAGTCGATCATTTTTGTAGCCATGTAGTAGGATTATGAAGTCATGTACTTTCATTCCAATAATTTTGAGTCATAGTCCTTGGTTCTTTTGGAGTAGCCTCCCACATGTCACATGGAGGAAATTATGTGGTGCCACTCACACTGTATTTTTTATGATGGTCATCATATGCCTTGTTGTTATTATTGTTGGTTATGGTATGATGTTGCATGGGAGGATGTTGTTGCCATTATCTACACTATGTTATGGATGTAATGTAGTATGTTTTATGATGGTGATCAGTTGTTTTGTTGCTTCTACTAGTGATGTTGATGTAGAGATGATGCTCATGTTGTCATTGGTTTGGATGAGAGTGAGGTTGATGTAGTTGGTTCTGTTTAGATGAATGATGCTTTTGCTATTGCTTCTTATGATGTGTTGATGTTCACAATAGATGTTGTTGATAGTTATGTTATGTTGTTGGTACTCAGGTATTTGTTTTTGTTCCTAATGTTGTTGTTGAGTTGTATGTTGTTGCTGCTAGTTAAGAGTGGTGATCATGGAGTTGTTGAATATTTTTGTTGTTCTTGCTTACGATATGTTATTGTTGCTAAGAGCCACAGTTTATTGTTGTTATTTTTTCCTTGAGAATATTGTTGTTGTTTCAAGAGAGAAAGAGATCCGTTACTGCTATAATGTGATGTCATGCTTCCATGAGTATTTTTGTATGTTAACGCATTATGATTATATTTGTTGATATATATGATGTGATTCTATGTTTGTTGGCCATGGTTTGTTTCTACCCACACTATGTGGATGATTATGGTTGTTTATACTTGTTAAAGACACAACTAATGTCCAGGGTGAGTAGTGTCTATTTCAACTATGTTTTCTTGGATGAGCTCAACCCTTTGCCATTGATGTCAAAGGGAGAGTGAATGAGGTTGTTTTGCTAACCCAACTAGGGTTGATGTCAATGCCAAAGTGGGAGATTGTTGGCATTGATGTTGTGATGAGTTGTTTGGTTGGCATTGATGTCAACCTAGTAGCATGGTGTTCGAGGATGCATTGGTGATGGTTGACATTGACGTCAACTTGCATATATGTGAGTATGCACATGCTAGTGAGGTGATACTTGGATTGTGCATTAGTTGTAGACCTTAACTTGATGGTTGCAGTTGTTAGTGAAAGTTGTTGGCTTGTGTGTGGATGCCTTGTTAGGATATGGAGTTGCTACACCTAGTTGACAATAATTGATATTGTCAAGTCATGTCTATGGTACTAGATGTGTATATGGATGGTTTACATCTTGTATGATCAGTTACAGGGTCTATTATTGATGGTTGCAGATGTTCTAGTAATTGTGATGAAGTTTGATGGCTTGAGAGTTAGTACAGTTAATGGATGACATCCAAGACAACCTAGTTTGACTTGTGATGATGATGGAGTTGCTACAGTTGATTGATGGAATGTTGCAGAGGCTACAATGGTTTACTGAGGTTTATCTGATGTTGATCAAGCTCTATAAGAAGTTTTAGGCTCTAGTTGCTGGCAAGACATGATCAAGGGAGTGGTTATGGCTTCTAGTCAAAATTACTCAGTGTTGTAAGTGCGAATGAGGCTTTTTCACTATAATTCCTCTGCATTCCTCACGCTCATCTGGTGTTTAATTATTTTCTGACATGTCTAGTTTGGGACTCTCCCTGTAAATGTAAAAAAAATGTAAGTTTTCTTCTTGATGACGCTTAAAAGAGAATATTCGATAGTAAATGAAGTTAATGGATTGATTGAGTCAACAAGCAATGAAACGAAGCAATTTCGTCATGTGAACAAACGTCCACCAGAGGATTGGAATTAATTGATTTAATCATCTCCAGAATCTAGAAATATTTGGAGAAAGGTTGCTCATTTGGTTGGTTCTCTTGAGTGAGAAATGTGTTATAGTGTTTTGAAGAGCCATTGGTAAGGAGTGTGATTTCCCTGAAGAAGAATGTGCATGTAGGTATAGTTGTAGCAAAGACAAAAGTATGCAAGGTTGGAGACTATGTTTATGTGACAGAGCTACAATGGTTTTTCTAATGCATTTGTGATTGCAGGGGAGAAATTATTGTTTGAGTTCATATGATTGTGATAGGTTGGTTGCAGTAGTATCACATGTTTTTCATATGGATGTTACGCATTGCATTGTTGAGTTTCTACATCTAGTTTGTTTGCAGAAAAGGTTTTGAGGCTATGTGAATTGAGAATGGTGTATGAATGTCAGAGAGGAGTATGGATTGAGATTGATTCAATGATTTTATATTTTGAGCTATGATGATATTGTTATTGTGATCTTCATGTTGAGTAGCTCTAGTGTTCCAGTTTGAAAATGTATGAAAGGTGAACCACATAGGGAATTGGGGTGGGAGTTTCGACAATACAAGGATTGAGAACAAATTTCTTCATAAGTCCAATGGAGGTTGGGCAAGGCTTGTAAATCAGGTAATTTGTAGAGTCGTGAGTCCAATGGTGGTTGGAAAAGGCTTGCTGATCAGATTGAGTCTATAGAGTCGAGAGCCAAATGGTAGTTAGGCAAGGCTTGTTGATCAAATAGGAGTTTGTAGAGTCATGGGATGTAGATCATAGTTCCTTTCAGATATTTTCCATATTGTACTCCATATGTAGTTATTTTCTTGATAGATAATAATATATATTGAGCAGTGCAGCAGTAGCAAGGGTGGCCTTTTCCCCGGCAAGGGGTTTTCCACAAGAGATCATATGTCCCTATGTGATGTGATGATTGTGTTTCCTTGTGCATGTTTATTTCTTATGATTATGGCTCTCATGTGTTGATCCGGTTGAATTTGTATCTTTCAGATCTAATGCCTACATTTTAAGAAATGAATGAATTAATATATTGGAGAAAGAATGGTAAAATTGTGTAATAGTTATCACTATTGATTCACCCCCACCCAAGTAGTGATCATGGTTCCAAAATTTGGTAGCAGAGCACAGTTCCTTCTAGTGCAACTTCACTGTTGGAATGTAGATCGTGGGTAACCAGGAAGGATTTGTAGCTAACATAGTTCCTTTGCTACATGGATCTGATTACATTATTTAGAAGGTAAAATTTTAAGCATATCTTTTAACCTTAGATGTGAATATTTTTCTCTCAATTGAATATGGTACACAAGACGAGTTTAATGAGGAAGCCAAGAATATTATTTTGAAGGGATTGCCAAATCATGATGTAGAAAAATTGAGACACTGCAAGACTGCAAAATAGATTATGGACAAGCTCCATAGTTTGTATGGAAGAGAAAGGTTTCAAGTTTCTGGAATTATTGAAAAATCCCATTGCATTCTTAAAGAGAAAGAGAATGATGAAAATGATTCCACATTCATAATAGTAGAAAAATAAATTTTATCTCAAAAAGGTAGTGAGAGTAGCCATGAGAGCAATAACATGCAAATCATTGATCTGAAAATACAACATGAGGAAGTGATCAAGATGAATGAGAATTTGTTAAATTAGCTGCAAGACTGAGAAGCCTATTGTGCAAGTCTAGAAAATGAAATATCCTCTTTGATATGTGAGATTGAAAAGGCTAATAATCGGCTATCTCAGTATCAAAAGTTGGAGAAAAGCACCAAAATTTTGGATGAAAATCTCATCAGTCAAAGATCTCCACTTATTAAAACTGGTTTGGTATTTGAATAAGAATCATGCCTTGTGAAAGAAAAGGAGAAAGTGGAGGAAAATTATGTAGCATAAAATCATAAGCACACCATCACATGTTCTCCATCCCAAGTCAATCAAGGGTTTAGGAATCAACATCATGAAAAGAAGCCAAAGAAGAAAAGAGTTTATTACCAGAAGCAAAGGAAAGAAGATCATAATCACAACATGCAGAAATTCATGAAGACAAGGAAGTACCAAGTCTTCATCGTCCAAAAAATCAAAGCTCAAGGTATATATATTTATTTAATGGGTATTGTTTTTCTTACTACCATTATGGTCACTGTGCTAGAGAATCTAAATTTTTTGCAAGAAAACATTATTTGTTTGATAACTATTGTTTCAAGAGTGGAAAATGTGGCCACATAGTTGTAGCTTACAGATATGAAAAGATCAAGTCAAAAAAAAGAGCAAGCCCAACATTGAAGACAAAGAAGCTATGGAGGAGAAAGGATGAGTTGTAAATAACTAGCTCTTCAAAGGACATGAAGGAAGATTGTTTTGGTCCAAGAGAAGCTTCAAGAGAAGCCAAACTTGATAGGTGTGTGTTATTATGAGGAAATTTCAGCCTCATGGATCTATTATTTTCTGGTCCACAAGATCGTTTTGAGGCATAGAAGGAGAACACATGAGTTTAGGGGGAGCTATACAAGGTTGATGCATTATATATAAATTTATTCTTTTGACTCATGATTGTTGATAGTTGCAACCATGTTTTGAGGAGATTATTTTTCTATATTATGAACAATAACATAATTTCATGCAACAAGCAACAATTTTTATGGAAATGTGACATATGCTTAGGAGGAGTTTGATATGGCTTTATGATTTGAAAGTATAACACTTATGCCATGAAGGATGCTATGTATTTTTCTTGGAAAGTTGGTGATAGTTTGTGAGAATGATGTTCTCTCATTGAAACCCTCACTCTTGTACTTCATTAGAGAGTCGTTTTTCACATGAGGAAGCATCATTGATTCATGCATGTGAATTAGGAAATTGTTGGTCGATTTTTGTGATTTGATTGAAGAAAGTTGTTACATCATTCAGAGCATGGTTGAGAGTCCGTTGCATGTGTATTCACATGAGTTATATGTCTTACATTGCATTATCATGAGGTCATGCATCCTATTTGCATATCATACTGTAATGAGGATCTCTCCTTGAATACTATCACATATATTTTTTGATGATGACGAGGATTGTGCTTGTTGGTGCACAAATGATATCAAGAGAGCGTGGATGAAGTTTATATTGAATATTTCTTATTTTTTTGATGGTCATCTTAACCCTAGAGGTTGTTCTACGAAAGCATGGTTGCATGGCTACTATTGTTGAGTGTGTTTGAGGATGACTTGCATATGTTGTTGCTACATCATTGTCTTCATATTAGATTATTGCTCATGATGTATGTGTGTTGTTGGTGCCAAATAAAGCAAGGTTGTGTTGATGGCATATACATGTTGTATTATATGATAGTTTTTTTATTGATATTCAACTAGAGGTTATAGTGTTTATTGAATCATATGGATGACTATAGTGTTTTTCTACTTATTCCTACATATTAATGGATCATTTATGCTATAGTTCATTCATGGAGGATTGTGTTGTTGGAGCTGCTAAATGTTGGTGTTACATATTACTATTTCAGGACATGCTCTCGAAAATCTTTGGAAAGAGTTGTCCACACTCTTTTTTGGCATGTAGTTATTCATTTTGATCATGGATCAAAGCCTTGTATTGTCATTGTTTATCTTCATTATATTGATTCAATGATCCATGAAATGGATTGTATGTATCATCACGAGTCAAGGTTATCTTGATAGAGAGCATCATGAGATTTATTTCAGCCTTATATCAGCTAGTATATGCTATGTTTGCAGTCATGTGTGGGCTTTCAGAATTACTTTGTAGTCATGTAAAAACATGTATCATCGATAGAGTGATATGAGTGATGTTCATGTACATGTGAGGAGTCATATTTCAGTTTTGATGAAGAATTGTCATAGTATATCATTTTTGTAGCCATGTAATAGGATTATGAAGCCATGTAATTTCATTGCAATATTTCTAAGTCATAGACCTTCGTTCTTTTGGAGTAACCTTCTACTTGTCACATGGAGGAAATTATGTGTTGCTTCTCATACTGTATTGTTGATGATGGTCATAATATGCCTTATTGTTATTATTTCTGGTTATGATATGCTGCTACATGGGAGGGTGTCATTTCCATTATCTACACTATGTTATGGATGTAGTGTAGGCTTGTTTTATGATGGTGATTAGTTTTTTTGCTAGTGGTGGTGGTGATTTTGATGTAGAGATAATGCTCATGTTGTCATTGGTTTGGATGAGAGTGAGGTTGATTTAGTTGATGTTGTTGAGATGCGTGATGTTGCTACTTATGATGTGTTGTTGTTCACATTAGATGTTGTTGATGGATATGTTATGCTGCTGCTACTCAGGTATTTTTTTGTTGTTGCTCATGTTGCTGTTGAGTTGTATACTGTTGTTGCTAGTTGAGAGTGGTGATCATGGAGTTGTTGATTATTTTTGGTGATGTTGCTTATGATATGTTGTTGCTACTAAGAGACACAGTTTATTTCTGCTATTTGGGCCTTGAGATTGTTGTTGCTACTTCAGGAGAGAGAGAGAGAGAGAGAGAGAGAGAGAGAGCCATTACTGCTATTGTGTGATGTGATGTTTCCATGAGGAGTGTTATTGTCTGTTGATGCATTATGATTAGATTTTGTTGATATATATGATGTGATGATATGTTTATTGTTCATGGTCTACTTCTACCCACACTATGTGGATGATTATTGTTGTTATTTCTTGTTAAAGACACAATTATTGTCAAGGGGGAGTAGTATATATTTCATCTATGCTTTCTTGGATGAGCTCAACCCTTTGCCATTAATGTCAAAGGGGTGGTGAATAAGGTTGCTTTGGTTGACCGAGATGTGGTTGACATCAATGCTAAAGGGGAGTATTGTTGCCATTGATGTTGTGATGAGTTTTTTGGTTGGCATTGATGTCAACCTAGTAGCATGGTGTCGGAGGATGCATTGGTGATTGTTTTCATTGATATCAACCTAGTTGTATGTGATTTTGCACATTCTAGGTAGATAGTACGTGGATTGTGCATTGGTTGTAGACCTTAGCTTGATGGTTGTAGTTGTTAGTGCAGGTTGTTGGCTTGTGTGTGGATGCCTTGGAAAAATATGGAGTTGTTACACCTAGTTGACAGTATTAGAGACTGCCAAGTCATGTCTATGGTATTAGGTGTGTATATGGATGGTTTTCAGCTTGTGTGATCGGTTTCAGGGTCTATCATTGATGGCTGTAGATGTTGGAGTTGTTGTGGTGAATTTTAATGGCTTGAGAGTTAGTGCACCTGATGGATGGAATCAAGTCAACCTAGCTTGACTTGTTATGATGATGGAGTTTCTATAATGGATTGAAGGAATGTTGCAGAGACTATAATGGTTTCCTGAGGTCTATCTAATGTTGATTAAGATTTGGAAAAAGTTTGGTCAAGTTCTGAGCTGAGTTTACTGATGTTTAACCTTCCTTAGCCATAGTTGAATGCATGATGGGTCGACGGAGTGGTTTTAGTCTCCTCTTGCTGGCAAGACAGGCTCAAGGGAGTGGTTATGGCCTCCAATAAAAATTACTTAGTTCTATGAGTGAAATTAAAGATTTTTCACTATAATTCCTTTGCATTCCTCGTGCTCATCAGGTGTTTAATTATTTTTCTGGCATGTATTGTTTGGGACTCTTCATGTAAAGGTCAAAAAAATTTAAGTGTGCTTCAAGATGATGGTTAAAAGAGAATATTCATTATTAAATGAAGGTAGTGGCTTGATTGAGTCAATAATCAATGAACCAAAGCACTTTCATCACATGAATAGAGCTCCACTATAGGATTGGAATTAATTGATTTAATCATCTTCAGAATCTACAAATATGTGGATATAGGTTGCTCATTTGGTTGGTTCTCTTGAGTGTGAAATGTGTTATAATGTTTTGGAGGGCCATTGGTGAGGACTATGATTTGGTTGAAACAGAATGTGCATGGAGGTATATTTGTAGTGGAGATAGAAGTATGCAGGGTTGAAGACTATGCTGATGTGACAAAGAAACAATTGGTTTGCTAATGCATTTGTGATTGTAGGGGCATAATTATTGTTTGAGTTCATATGATTATGATATGGTTGTAGTAGTGTCACATGTTTTTCATATTGGTCTTATGTATTGTGTTGTTGAGTTTTTGCATGTAATTTGTTTGCAGAAAATGTATTGAGGCTATGTGAATTGAGAATGGTGTATGAATGTGAGAGAGGAGTATGGTTTTAGATTGATTCAGTGATTGATATTTTGAGCTATGATGATATTGTTGTTGTGATGTTCATGTTGAGTGGATCTAGTGTTCTAGTTTGAAAATGTATGAAAGGTGAACCGCATAGAGAATTGGGGTGGGAGCTCTAGCAATACAAGGATTGAGAACAAATGTATTCATAAATCTAATGGAGGTTGGGCAACGCTTGCAAATCCAAAAGATTATGTAGATTTGTGAGTCCAATGGTGGTTGGGAAAGGCTTGTTGATCAGATAGAGTCTATAGAGTCATGAGTCATATGGTAGTTGGGCAAGGCTTGTTGATCATATAATAGTTTGTAGAGTCATGAGGTGGAGATCATAGTTCGTTTTAGATATTTTCCATATTTTACTCTTTATGTAATGATTTTCTTGACAGATAATAATATATATTGAGCATCGCAACAACAACAAGGGTGGTTTTTGACCTGGTGGGGGTTTTCCACCAGAGATCCTATGTCCCTATGTGATGAGATGATTTTGTTTCATTGTGCATATTTATTTCATATTATTATGGCTCTCATGTGATGATCTAGTTGAAGTTGTATGTTTTAGATCTAACGCTTACGTGTTAAGAAATGACTGAATTAATATATTGGAGAACGAATGGTAAAGTTGTGTAATCGTTATCATTACTTATTCACCCCCCCTCTCAGTAGTGATCATGGTTCCAACAACAGACCCCTCTCCCATAGGGGAACAACATCCTCATCCTCAATGTTCAGTGACGCCTACAACTAGCAAGACCACTGAAAATAAAAACATATTTCCTATGGAGCTTTATAACTTAGCTCGTTGCAAAATTTACATTAAATAACCTACTCACAATCAAACCAACATACCACTTACTAGAGCTTTATAACACAACTAATTACGGTATTTACAATAACAACCACATATACACTTATGCACATTTTCTTCAACTAGAAAATAACCATACTGTCTATGGAGCTTTATAAATCCAACTCGATACAGTATTTACAATAATATACACATATGCACATTTTATCAGCTGGAAAATAAAAGGATATGATGCCTGCATCCACAAGAAGGGATTCTAGAGGCTCACACCTCCACCCTCAAATTAATACTAGGATTCACCTCCTTCACAGGTAGTACAGAATCCACTGCCAAATTCAAACTTGCATCTGATGTCCAATGCTACAATCCTGCACCACTTGTCCTCTCAGTGAATAGTTACCAGATCATTGTTCCAAGGCACACTCCCAATGTGCATCTGATTCCATCTGGCAATGCTAATGACTAAAACAAATCCATCCCTGAGCTTCCCTTCTCTGCTACACAGCCCCTCAGGAAATTCGGCCACCCCCTTCCATGCATTCATTCACCTTCCAAGTTCCCCATCATCCACTATCCCAGGAAATCCATCCCTTGGCAAGGTTTCCTGACATCAGAAGGTCCAAAAACCAAGGCATATCCCTACCTCAAATCCATCATATTGGTCATAACATGCTCATGGAAATCGGTGGACACTATTAGGTACCAGTGTCCCACAATGGCCCTACTCTTGAAGTACTTTACCAACATATTGTTGCATTTTCCAATTCCTTTTGATGTTGATACTAATTCTCGCAACCATTTCCAACCTCCCCAATCAGGCATTTCCATGCTTCATGTACCAAGCACATAATTTCCATTAGACTAAAAGGAATTGAAACTAATTCAAATCATACCTCATTGGTTGCTCATCAATAAGGTACACTTGTAATTATATTTACTTCCTATCACAACAAGTCAAACTAGCTCTTTGATCAAATCATCATGTATAAACATATCATATCTGATTAGCTCAAAACACAACCATCATAAATAAAAATCATAGATCACATGTAACCATCATAAATCAAAGTCATAGATCACATGCAAATATAAAATTGAAATAAAATATTGATACTTATCTTTCAAATGATTCTTTTTCTTATGTATTTGTTCTTTATCCTTTTCGTACACACACTAAATCAGTTTCCAAACCCGGCAAGCACCCAGTGCATTCTTTTTAAGCAACAAGGGAATCTGGAGACTAAACTACCTCCTCCCTCAATATCAACAACAAGGGTTTCCTGAGACTAACCACTTCAACCCTTAATAGCAACAAGGGCATCCCAAGACTAAACCACCTCAACCCTTAATAGCAAAAACAAGGGAATCCAGAGACTAAATCGCCTCAACCCTCAATATAAAAAAAAGGGATAGACAATACCATACATACTTGTCCCATCACATTATACAACATATACACATACACAATATACAATGCAATGCATATACCTACACTCTGTGTACAACACCACACATACACCTACACCCGGTGTACAACACCACACATACACCTACACCCAGTGTACAAAACGACACATACACCTACACCAAGTGTACACAACGACACATACACCTACATCCTGTGTACAACACAATACTTATCTGTACCCACCGTACAATACCAAGAATACACATGTCGCAACACAACGATTGTACAGTACCCATAGCACCATACCAAATATACACAACACAACATTTACGACGTGTACACAATACCACATGTACACAATGCCACCTACACAACGTGTACACAACACCCAATGTAGATAACACCACCTGCACAACATGTACACAACACCACATGCACACAATGCCACATGTACAATATGTACACAACACCACATGTACAACATGCACACAACACCATATGTACATAGCACTACATATCCACATGCCCACGACACCATATGTACACAACACTGCATATCCAACATTCCCATAGCACCATATGTACATAGCACTGCATATACAACACGTACACAACACCATATGTACATAACACCACATATAAAACACATACAAAACACCATATTTACATAGTACCATATATGCAACATGCACGCAACACTATATGTACACAGTACCGCATATGCAATAGGAACACAACACTATATATGCAATATGCACTCAAAACCATATATGAAATATGTACACAACACCATAGGTACATCATGTACAACAGATACACAACAGTAGTATTACACATCCAGAAACCACACTATCTCTACCAGGAAACCTTACTTCTAGTGTCTTTCCACTATCCATGCTTTTCCCAACATGTCGCATATCACACTGCTTTCATTCCGCTAATGTATCCCTCAACATTACCTACTATAACATAAACATATGCATAGTATAAACACGTAATATCAATTCATATCCACATGATACTAACCTCATAGATTTGTTTGGGCTACTATGTCCACTTGATTCTAGGAACTTCTTCATGTCATTCACCTGCATAAACAATCATTCCTCCACAAGAATGATCCTTGACAACCCTACCACACAACGACATACATACATATATATATGCATATAAACATCAACATAAAACAATCATGATATCTAATGTCCCTGTCAAACAAATGGCATACATGCATAAATATATATAACCATTAGCATAAATAAATCATGATCCCTGATGACCCTATCAGACAACGACATACATACATCATATATATACATATATACACATTAGCATAATCATTATCACCACATAATTACTAGATATCATAAGGTCTGGGTTAAGATAACTCCCTTTATTCATGCAACGTATCCTCAACATTGAGAACAATAGTTCACAACATATCCAAGGTGTTTGACACCTCAAATCCATTTACCTTACCTTTCCTATTACCATTCTCATGATTGTCTTGCCACTATCCATTTATACCAATGGACCCCACCAATCTAACTAGTTGTCATACTCTTGCCTTCAAATTCCCTTATACATGCACCAAGCTTCATTTGGGTCTTACATTACTTGTTGGACTTCATTCAGCTCTCCCCCAACTCCACTAACTTTCCTCTTTCCCAACCAATTCCCTAGAACCTAAAAACATAAAATGAAAGAACAAGAATCAATCAAGAAGAAAAACCATGAGAAGACAATAACAATACTACACCACAAACAAAGTGGCATGGCCATGCACCAGACATAAACAAATCTGCAATCAAGCACAACAAATCAAAAAATACCAAAAGCACAAGACTAGCAATAAACACCATGACTCAATCCCCATGGCTTCCTAATACTTCCAAAGGAAAGCTCAAACCTGAGCCTTCTCCAAGATTTCATGGCAGTCTCTTTACCACGCAATTCCATTTATTCTACTACCATAAACACACAATTGTTAGTGTATAAATAAATATAACAATATACCAGTTATCTTACCTTGTTGTGCCAAGCACGCTGCCTTGTAACTGAACGCACATGTCAACCACATGTTCCAAAGATCAAGACACCAATCTATTAATTTGAAATCAACTTATACCAAGTATAACAATCATGTCGTAATCCACAATCAACTCACATTCATCAATCATAATACATAATGCTACAGCTATCACCTCCTGACACTCAAGTACATATCAATTGTTCTCAGCACATACATGTTAGTGCAAACATCTCAAACAAGACCATTCCTTCATGCAATCTTATAGATACAACCTCATATCATGCAATTAGACAAACATTAAATGAATAGATAGATGACATAATAGACATCAAAAACCCAAACACCAAATATATGACATAATCAAGTACTCAAGCACCAAGTAGACGACATAAGCAAACTCATACCAAATAGGTGACAAATTAAGCACTCAAACACCAAAAAGACGACATAATCAAACTCATACTTCAATGTATCTTAGGGAAGGTTGTCTTGTCTACACAATCAATCTAGATTAGCACAATATAACTTCACAACATATCAACCCAAACATAATTAAGGTCATGATATCCATAGCAATAACTAGCTAACATGTTCACATCATAGTCATAAACAATTGTAATTCATGCATAACAATCACATATGCACAATTAGTCTAGTTTCTTATGACACAATATCACAAGCATATCGTCTCATACCTTAATGTCATAACCCTAACCATCCACATAGGCCAATCCAAATTAGCATGATACTTATAACATCAAGATCCTAAGTACAATGACCATAGCCATCATGCATACGGCCACAATGCATATAATAACAAGTTACTATCCTTCATGACCAACCGACATAGGTACATATGATCACAATGATTAACTAACATCTATCATACATGTAAACACAACAACCATATACTCATAGACATGTACACAACCCTAATTCTTATAACAATCATTGACCAACATACCTGCATGCCAAACATATAATACATGTATGACGTTTTTCTCTTACCCCAAAGTCTAGTGCTCCAACCTTACTCTAATGATCTACATCTCCTACTCTATCTCAAAAAAATGTCAGCCTCATAACATACCAATGGCATCATTGTGACATAAAATACATGCAATGACCTTGTGCATGATAACATTAACCATGACAATGCATGCATAACAACATGCATCTAGCCCAACTAGTTCAAGTGTTGAACCATGCTCTGATACCACCCTATAACTACCTCCTCCAACATTTACCCACTTTCGTCGATTTACCCAAGGTAAATATGAGCTTAGGGTCACTATGATAAGACTTAACCTCCTATATGACCTTAAGGAAATGGAGTTGGAAACTTGAAACCTTACTAACTTCCCTGAGGTGCTACAGGACCCCCAAGAGCTAATCCACCACTCCATATGCCCAACCCCTGAGTTAACCTAGCCTTTCAATTAATTAAACCCCCAGTTGCTCCCATGACAAGGCTTGCATGTGACTGGAACCCTCTAGGAGCTCTCACAATTCCTGCAAGGGAGAGACTCCATTCTTTTTCAGCCAGTTCTGTACCAGATACTGCGAGATTTAAGCCACTTTTTTCAAGGCTAGTCTCCAAACCACTACCTGAGACTTGATGAGACCTTCTGAGACAATAAATGACACTAATAAAACATCTCTAACACAAAACTTGATCAAGGAATTGACCTAACCAATCCCAACCATGACATTCATTCAGTCAAACACATGATGAACATTCAACCTAAAGGTCATGAATGTAAGTTTGAACATAAGGATCTGAAAACTTATCTGACGTTTAACAAGAAGGGTCATTTCCTTCTCACATTATCTATCATAACACCAATTAGGTCTTTCATTCATTATTCATTTAGTTACAAGTAAAAACATGAAAAGATCCATGACTAAGAAATGTCATTAAACTATTCTTATGACCAGCATCTAACCAAATAAATAATAATGACAGAACAACCATTAAAGCCACACCATAACAAGTACATTTACTCATCAAAAGCAAGATAAACTTAGCTCTTATTAAACATAGGAAAAATCCAACCAAGTTTGGGACTTCCATGTACCACCCGACCATAGATTGGTTGAACCAAATATTTCTTTCAGCCAATCACCCCCGTGCCATATTCCAAGCATGAATGTGGGATCTCATGGGATAAACCAATCCAAAAACAATAAAGTGAATCCATAGGTTAAACTACCTCCACCCTCACCATATTGTGATCTCACCTAAACCGGTGCCGAGATCACAAAACCCAACCGAGCTTGGGTTCCTCAAAATTTCTTCTCCAATACCTTGAGGAATTTTCCCGTCTCCACTCTCAGGCTTTACTGTGTATCTCACGATTAACGTTCAAGGGATTCCTAGGCCTTTGGGAATTTTCTTGAGACCATCTCACCCGGATCCAAAACCTTCTAGTAACCAAATCTCAAACCGAGAAAAATCCCATCACACCATGGCTATACATAAATGGCAAGGCAAGGCTAAAATCCATTATCCAACTCATCAACACCCATGCCAATGACAGCAAAAGAATAAAATACAAACATGCACATACCATGCATTTCAAAACCATCTAGGAAACCATACATGCAACTTGTTACCTATAAGTATTATCGTTGAGGCTGCTTGATCCAACTTTTCCTTGCTTGATCCTTGCTTTCCTTGTCCTTCCTTTTCTTTCCTTGTCCTTCCTTCACTTTCCTTGTCCTTCCTTTGCTTTCTTTCTTTCCTTATCCTCTTGGTGCTCTTCTCCTCTCTCAAACTAATTCCAAAACTGAACTGACAAAAGGCTACCAACTAATGCTCTGAGGTATTTTTATCGTTCATGCCTCTAATTTCTTCATTTTCCTTAATTTTCCTTCAATTTCCTCCTCACATGCAACCCGTGAACTTTCACCTATATTTTCTCCTATTTTCCTTTATTTTCATAAATAAAATACCAATAATTCCTTTTTTCCTTTTCAAATCCTTTGCCATTTCTTTTTCCAATTTCCCCTTAGCCATAAACAAAAGTGATGCCCACTACGATATTTTTCCCAACATTCAAGTTGGAATAACTGCACCTTGACCTTGGTATTATTTTTCCTTTATTAACTTTTATTACATGAACTTTTATCCCAAGGTTGTTACAATAAGGAATAAAAGAGAATGCCCCTACTATCAATGTTATTAAGAAGCTATTAAATCTAATTCTTGGGAGAGTAATCATCCCCAAGTATCTAGATACTATAATCCCAATAGTAGATGTGTATATAAATGAAATTGTAGTTGCAAACACTCTCATTGACCTGGGAGTTGCAATCATGTCATGTCTAGGGAAACCATGTTTAAACTTAACCTCCAAGGGACCCTAAGAAAGGCCACTACTATGATGCATCTTGCTGACTGATCCATAGTAGCACTAGAAGCCATAGTCAAATATGTACTAGGTATTTATAGACTCTTTGGAGTATCCAATATAATTCCTTTCCCTCCAAACCAAAATTAAGTTCATTGGTTATCAACTCACCTTACAGAGACCATGGTTAGCTATTATTGATGCATATATCAGTTATAGTGCTAGAAACATGACAATCACAAATGGTAATTCCCCAAAATAGCTTGTATTATATCCCCCAGCTTAAACTCTTTTTGAGAATGACTTTACTACATGTGTTGAAGAAGAAGAAGAAGAAGAAGAAGAATATCCCTGCATCTCATCATCCTACCCCATGTGTACAATAGAAAGCATCTTTAGCAACAAGCAGGCTAACGAAGATGATTTAATTGATAATTTTCTAGCAAAACCAATATCTTGTTGCTATGAATATTGATGGGTTGAAAGAAGTCTAGTTCTTCCAAGATAGTTTACTAGAAGAACTATTGACTATTAGTTTTGATCAAAACAACATGAAGATGGTAGACATCAACCCCTCCAAAATGTATAAAATTAGCTCCTCACTTTCAGCTAATCAGGAGGATCAACTCCTAATTTTATTAGGGAAGCACATTGATGCATTTGAGTGGGATTACAAGGGGATGAAAGGATTACATCCTTCTCTATGCACTCAAGACATATACATAAAATAATATCGCAAACTTATTCTTCGACATAAAAGGTGAATGAATACTTCCTTAAAATATATTGTGAATAAAAAATTGTAGAAATTACTAGATCAAGGGTTCAACTATCCAATCCCAAATAGTAAATGGGTATCTCCTTTGGTTATTATTTCCAAGAAAAATGGAAAGTGGATAATCTATAGTGAATACATGGAACTTAGTAAATCCACAAGGAAAGGTTATTTTACCTTTCCCTTAATTGATCAAGTCCTTTATTTGCTTGCTAAGAAAAAGTTATTTTCCTTCCTGGATGGGTTTAGTGGATACAATCAGATCCAACTTAGTACTAAATACTAGGATAATACCTACTTCACCTATCCTTTGTGGAATTTTTCTTACAAAGTCTTCCCATATGGATTATGTAATTCTCTTGTCATTTTTCATAGGGTTCTGGTTAACATTTTCTATGATTTTATACATGATTAGGGAGAAATATACATGAATGACTTCACACCCTATGGCATCGATTTCTAATAATATCTATCCAACCTAAGAAATTTCTTGCAAAGGTGTGAGGAGATGAACCTCTCCTTGATCCATGAAAAATGCTTGTTCCTAATAAATGAGGGAATTGTTCTAGGGAATTTCCTCTCCTTGAAAGGAATTCAAGTAGACCATAGTAAGATATCCATCATTAAACACCTTCCTATTCCTCAAAATAAAATAGATGTTATAATTTTCTTAGGCCTTGTAGGATATTGTTAGAGATTTATAAAAGATTTCATTAAAAAAATTTCTCCTTTATTTTCCTTGCTAACCAAGGATGTTGACTTTTGTTGGAAAAATCCATGCTAAGAAGCCTTTAAGAGTATAAAAGAAAAATTAATGACATCATTTTTCCTCAGAGGTCATAATTGGACCTTTCCCTTTCACATTCACACAAATGCATCAAACAGGGAAATTAGGTTACCTCTAGGTAAACTCCCTTTTGTGATATATTTCATTAGCAAAAATATATCGAACGTTGAACTAAATTATATTGTAATTGAAAAGAGCTTCTCATTGTTATACATTCTTTAAATAATTGTAGGCATTATATCACTAGTTACTAGGTATTCGTGCATATTCACAATCCAATAATTAGGTATTTAATGAACAAACTAGAGGTAAATGTTCACATAGTTAGGTGTTTATTCTTTTGCAATAGTTTGACTTGGGTATTGTTCATAAACCAAGGAAAGAGAATGTTGTTGAAAATTTCTTGTCAAGACTAACATTTTCTACAAATGAAGAGATCATAGATGATGATCCCCCATATGAGCATCTTTTTCCCACGTCATTTCTTTCTCCGTGGTTTTCTAACATTGCTAACTATCTAGCCACTAGAAAATTCCCTCCTCAATTGTCTTCAAAGAAAAAAATATATTGTCAGAAAAAGTACCTCCTATACTTGGATTGGGGGAAACATCTTCAAGTCAAAATTTGATCATATTTTAAGAAGATGTGTGAGGGAGTATGAATTTATTGATATCCTCTCAACTTATCATGATGGACCCTATGGAGTCCATTTTTCTGGACAAAGGACAACCTACAAAATCCTGCAACTAAGATACTTTTGGGAAACTCTTCATAAGTATGTCCAAAGATACATTGCACAATGTGATGATTTCCAAAGAATGGGTAATCCTACTTGAAAGGATTAAATTTCCCTTCAACCTTAAGTTTCTTTTGAGCCATTTGAGAAATGAAGCATGGACTTCATTGGTCCTATTGATCCCCCATCCAAGCAGAAAAAGTACATCATTGTATGCACTAATTACCTGACCAAATGGGTTGAAGTGAAGGTAGTAAATAAAACAACAAAAGATAAATTGGTTTAATTCGTAAGATAAAATAACTTCTACAAGTTTCATTTTACAAAATAGTTAGTGATAGATCAAGGCTTGGAGCTCACCTCCAATCTGATTGAAGGAATAATGTAGCATCACATTCAACATCATATGTCCACTCCATACTACCCCTCAAGAAAATGGGTAGGAATATGTCACTGACAAGGAATTGGAGAACACTCTTACCAAAGGATTCAGTGGCAGCAAGAAATATTGGGAATAAAATCTTGTTGAGGCCAATTGGGCTTACAACACTACTTGGAAAACCTCCACTGGTTTCACCCCCTATCAGTTATTTTATGGAAAGAAGGCTTTGTTTTCAACTGAATTTGAGAACAACAAATAGAGTATGGTATCCCAACTAGACATTAATTTGACCCAAGCATTGGCTAATATGATACAATAGTTAAATGTATTGGATAAGTTTAGAATCCAAGCCTTATTATGCATAAAGGTAGTGAAGCTCCAAACGTAATTTTGGCATGATAGATGCTTCAAGACCAAGGCCTTCCAAGAAGGTGATTGGGTTATCTTGTATGAGTCTAGGTTCAAGGACTTTAAGGTAAAACTCATGACCAAATGGCTAGGACCTTACCTAGTGGATAAATATTATGATAATGGCTTTGTCAAGATCAGAGTTATAGACGAGGAACAAATACCACTTATAGTAAATGGATACCGACTAAATATTTATTGGAATCCCCTCTATAGGGATGAATTTATATATGACTAAATATTTATTGGAATCCCCTCTATAGGGATGAATTTATATATTTAATAAGAAAGGCAATAAATTTGATTGAGAGCATCAGAGCTTCCAATCCATTCCACCCCTAATCAAGAAGCATGAAAAAAGGGGAAAAAAGGAATAAGACAAATAAAATATCTCAAGAGAAAACCTCCTTTGAGGAACTTGAGGCATACTCACTAGTTGAAACCTCTATGATGTAGTTAGTAAGTTTGAAAAAAAAGAATAAAAGAATAAAACCTCTTGGTGAAAACCTCTTCCAAGGCACCTAAAGCATTTTCACTAGCTGAAAACCTCCATGAGGCTACCAATAATCCCAAAAAAAATGGAAAAACAGAGAAAAAGAGAAAATACCATTTTGGTCTCTCATATTGGTTTTTATGTAAGTACAACAAGGATACAACAAATTAGGTCAAATTAGAAGGACCGGCCTGCACCATAGTCCAAGTCATCAACAAGGTCACTCCAAGAACAACAAAAATGACATCCCTACGCCATCTTCCATATATTTTCATCACCCGCAACATAATCCATAATATATCATCTCATTTTATGTGTTTTTTGCAGTGTTCCTAAACTACTACAAGAAAGTCCAAAACTACTACGAAATGACAAGTTTATAGAAAAAGCTACAAATCCATAAAAAAAATTGAGCATATAGTCCAATTAAAAACACACGGGGAACCCTAAAAATTGGTATTTATATCATAAATCATCACAAGTAGGTTAATCCTCTACTATTCACCTCATTTCACCCTGTAGCAACCCACATATTTCAATTTTTCCATCATAGTCGAACTAAAAATTCTCTCCATTGGCATTGCCTCCATTTCATGAATTATCAAGCCCTCATGCCACCTTAGAAAGTATCTTTCATTGAGAATGAGGGGCTTATGTTCTTGTTATAGGAGATGACATAGTGCTATAAAATACTGTAAAAACCCTACAGGCTCCATTTGCAGATCAACAAAAAAAACCTCTAAAAACTTCATCATCCAGCAACTCAACAGCTCTGATAACTCACTCTGAATCATGTGAAGGAATCTTAAGCAACTACAAGATCCCATGTATGATTCTATAGGATCCGTAATCCACTACACTCAACATTTGAAGATATCTGCAACCATGAGAGGAAGTAGCTTCAAGCACCCAGAAAGGTAACTATAAGGTATGAGATGCATAAAATATTTCTTTAAATTCATTTGAGCATAGAATAAAATGTCTTTTGTTTAAAATATTGGTTAAAATAAGTTGGCCAAACTAATAGCAACTTCGACCAAACTATCAGTTAGCATTCAACTTTATCCAAAGTCTGTTCCCATGTGTTGGGAACAAATAATACAAACAAGCGATTTTTTTAAAAGATGGCCATTGTCTTTCATGATGGATGGTTAAGGTGGAGTGTATAGGAAAGTGTTGTGCAAGGAATTGAGTAAGTAGGTGGGCTAGATCAATGTTAAACATTGAGTCCCCATCTCCACCACTCGAATGTTCAATCATACCTTCAATTAGGTCATGAAATACTCAAGAAAACCACAAGTTTTCCCCTCTAATATGTCCATGCAAGAAGTCATAAGAGCCATCATGAGTGTGCCAAGTGCTACAAGAAGTAGAAACTATAGGTTGCAGAAGCTACAGGAAGCTACAAGTTATAGAATCTACAAGAAGCTAAAGGGCGCAAAAATATAGGAAGCTACCCAGGGATATAGTTTCACTACCAAAATCACTCACAAGATCCCTTGCATGTGATACATAGGTTGGTGCTCTAAAAATTCCCCTTAATATTCCTGAAGTAATGTTGTTTAAGGTGGCATAGTTTTTTTATGTGTTTAATTAGGACACCAGTACAAATTTGATAATCTTCACATGTCTAAGATGTGAAGTAGAAGAAAGGAAGGGTTCACTAGCTTTTTTCATAATTTGATTCTTGGTCTGATAGCAATAATAAGTATATTATTCTAATTTTCCCATTCAAAAGAAAAAAACGAAGAACCCTACTACAATAGGAAACCATGTCTCCTTTAGCAACATAGACATGACATTTTTCTTGTCAGAATTGATAACCTAATCAATTTTTTAAGAGAGGACCTCTGAAATTGAACTCCAAAACATGTTTGGAAGAGGTTTTAGAGATAAATGGAGGGAATATAGTAAGGAACCTACCGATATTATTAGAATACACCAATACAAGAGAATTTTCAATGGTTGGGATTATTTAAAAAAGTTGGAGGATTTTATGATGAGGTAACTATGGAGTTTGTAATGAAAATACAAAATATGAAATGAAAAAAAAAATTCACTACAATCAAATAGTTGTTGATTTATATCAATGAGGATTCCATAATTAGAATTAAAACTCTCCCTAAGGAGCTGCATTAGAATGAGGAAAGGTAGGAAGCCATCATTGCTAAGGACTTCTTTTAACGAAATGAACATCCTGATGAAGATACGAATCAGATAAGGAGAGAAATTTTACATAGGCCTTGGGATGAAATGGCTTACCACATTCTTAAGTATATTTCCTATAAGGGCAGATGAAGTATATCTTATGCCTACCAATTCAAATTTTTGTACCATCTAAGGTTTCAAACCCACCTTCCAGTCAATGAGCTACTGAGTATTCCCTTTTTCATGCTACAGTCCTTAAAAGATATGAGTTTCAAGTTAAAAGAGGGAAAACACAACTTCCTATCCCATCCTACCCTGATCAATTTAATTTTCACAAATGCACTAGAGGACTTGTAGCATCATATTCCTTACATCAACTTTGTGGACATGGACATATAAAAATTTTAGAGGCCCAATTAGAGCTTAGTAAACCAATGGAGATAACATCCAAGAAGAGAAAATGGAAGGAAATATCCATACCTTCAAATAAGAAGAGGAAAAACACCCTAGAGGAAGAAAAAAATGAAATTAAAGCTGCTTTGGCAAGCCTAAGCACCCCTACCAATCCCAAAGGAGTAGGCCTACCCAACATATTGTTTATACAAGAAGAAAGTGTACCAAAATTAGGTTCATTGGGTAACCTAAACCACTCTCTATTACTTCCATCACAATTGAAAAAAAACCTAGTATTGAAGGAAAGGAGCTACGAGAGGAAAATATACAACAATTAGCAAAGCTACAGGCACAAGATATAGATGTACAACAGGGCATAATTTTAGTGTTTCCTAAGGTAATAGGGTAGCCAATACAACTAGAGGAATAGATGGTCTATCTACATGAGCATCTTGTATAGCTATAAGAACATCTTGTAGAGCTACAGGATATAGAGAATGCTACAAAACGTTCTACTCCAAGGAAGCCACCTTCCTTCTTCTCCTAGACACTAAGGATTCACCCCCTACTGCAAGGACATCAAGGAGGATGCTCCCAACACATTCAGTGCCCCATTTGATGATCAAAGTAGATAATGAAAAGGTGGAAACACATAAATGGAAAAGGATATCACGGGATAAAGGGATGCATGACATTCTCAAAATTAAATATGAAGTAAACAACATGAGGGAGGAAATGGCCCTCTTAATAATAGATTAGGCAAACAAAAGAGACCAAATTGAAAGAGAAAACCAATAGTTAAGGAACCAATTACATCAAACAAAATAATTTTTGAAGGAAATGGATGCCCAAAATCCAGAAATGGAGACATCCTTAGGGACTATGGCACACCTCTCTTTGGAAGTTGTCAATATTAGGAAACCTTCATGGGCTTATTCTTTGTTCCTAAAGGAACAGTTGTGTAGGTTCCAAATAATCCAGATAACACAAAATAGAAAAATCCAACTTCAAGAAACTAAATATTTCATAGATTTTTTCCTAGGAAGTAGCATGGAAGATACAACTAATATTATTGAATTTTATATCCACAACCTTGTACTTATTGATGTGTCCATTTGAGATACCAAGCCATACCCAGGGGATGCATAACTACTAGCACTAACATTCTAGTTGAAACATGAATAAATCAAGGCAGAGTAATTGAATAGAACATTGGATGGGGAACTAAAAGAGCAACTACGAATCATACTTGAGCATCCATTCCCCTCCATACTCACAAAAACCCATGTTATCCTTGCAAAGTGACCTAAAATAGAAGATATTTGGAAGAAGAGGGGGGTAGAAGTTATCCTCCATTTTGAGGACAATTTCAAATTATTGGGGGAATAAAGCTCATAGTCTTTTCAAAGAATATGGAAAGGGTTGTCCCATAACATGAAGATGAGGGAGTATCAATCTCCTAATCAATTGCAATCAACACTAGAAATGACTCCTTTGTATAAGAGAATCATCAAAATACTTGGAGTTTAGTGGATAAGTCTTAGTTTCAATCCATCTTTACTGTTAGGGCTCCATAAAAATAGGAATAAGAGTCTTGAGAATGGAATTATATAGAAGAGAACATGAGATTTTACCCAAAAAGGGTAACCACAACTACCTCAACTTGGGACATCAAGCAAGTCATCAGGGAAATGAATGAAAAAGATCAAAGAAGAGAAGAATATCGAGTTTCTCAAGGGTGAGCAACCATTATAGTAGAGGGGTATGATGGGCCTCCAAAATACATAAATTATAAGACCCATCAATCCACTTCTAAGCACATATACCTATGTTTGAACCCACCTTTTGCACCTAATGATACACTTTCCTGACTTAATGGGTTCTAAGAAAAGTTCAATGTGGTTTTCATATTTTATGTGCTTTAACATGTTTATTGTGAATGATTTCAAGAGATATTGAGAAAATTCCAAGAGATCCAACACTGAAGATGTTTTTGGAACTTGTTTCTTGCTTTAGGAAGGCCTAAATTTGGATGTCTCGGGGAATGTAATTCGCCCTCCTATTGTTCCGAGGTGGACTAGGAACAAGATCCCATTTTCTAATATCTTTTTAAAGGGAATGTATCTCTCTTCTCAAGGATGTTGCTTCCCACTTCATGTATACATAAGAAGCTCGAATTATCCCAATAGGAGATAGGGATAAAATGGAAATGTAGATATAAATATTAGCCCTTTTTTATTCTCAAGAAAAATTTGTATTCTTGTGATGTAAGAATAGTTTTTCAATTAATGGAAACAGTGTTTTATTCCATATATTAGCTTGATTATACTTTAATGACTCTAAGCATCCTTGGGATGGGTCCACCCCAGGAGATTCAAAGCCATCCTATACTTTTGTTAGTGTTATGCTTTGCAATTGTTCATTTTCTGGCTTTTCTGAAAGTTACATTTTTCAGGGTTCTTGTGCATGGTTCAGTAGAAGATTATTTGAACAATTACTTCTATAGGTTATTTACACAGTTGTTAGAGATTCTAACAATTACTAATGCAATTTCAAGTCTTCATTCATTTCACTTCGCTTACTTTTATAGAGTTTGTTGTTCACTAGTTTGTTGTCTACCTAGTTTTAAAACTATAGGAAACACACAAGGATTGATTTCATAAGGATAAGCTTGAATCAAGTTTCCTTTAGCTCTAATCAGTTGAATGTTATCATTTCCTAATGTTTCCATATATTTTCATCATCTTAGGCTCACATTCTATCTAGTTTTCTTGCTTGTTGGAATGTCTCTTAGCAAAACAAGGACTCAGGTAACAACATGTAACCAACCCTTTTTTCTCTCTCATACTCGCAATAAACACATGGTTTGACCTCTTTGATGTATTACAACACCTCTAGGATGTTGATAATGAAACATGTAAGTATAGACCTCATATATGCCTTTGTCAATTTATTTCTGAATATTGTGTTTTTCTCAAATCAGGGTTTTGAGTCTCAATCTTTTAGTTTAGCAAGTGTGTTTTTCCATTTATTGAAAAAAACATAGGAGTATGTGTCATTCATCAAGTGTTATTTCTTTCATTGCAATTATCATAGATGTGGGTGTCATTTACTTTTCTGCAAATCTATTTTCCCTATAGAATAGCTTAGTTATCTTGGTCTATGTTCATCTAACATTCATTTCAAATACTTCCCAACTACATAAATATAAACAAGAGAAGAAGATATATATTGTTGCACATAAAGTGCCAACCCATCTTAATTTTGTATGAACCCTCTTATAGTTGAGTCCCTTGGGAGTTTCAAAATTGTTGTTGCAATACTATGGGGCATCACATATCATCAAAATTTTCCAATAATCATCAATGAAAAAATGTCTATCCACATAAATAATGCCTTCTCATGAAGTTCTACCAACACCAAGAAAATAGAACCATCCACATCTACAAAATTATCTAATAGCACAATATACTTAATGCTCCATAGCCAAAATCAGGAATCAAGAGAAAATTTCAAAATTTTAAGACCTATTAAGGGATTTCTCCCCTGATCCAACCATGTGAAAATGAGAGGAATTACACCTCTATTTATAGAAGAGGTGCTCAATTTCCTTTAAATTAAAATGTTATTTTTCTAGTCTTAAAACCCTTATATCCTATGTATGGGGAAAATTCCCTCTTCACTTATAAATTATTTGAAATTACACAAAGAAAGGGAATTCATGTCACGTGTACAAAGATCAAGGGCATGACCCTAAAAAGTTTCTCATATCCAATAAATGATGGGGAAAAGGATTTTTTGATGTAGCATCCAGTCTTCAACGGCCCTTCAACATGTAAATAATTGCCATTCAATCCTCAGACCTGCCATGGAACCTTCCAAAGTGGGAACAAAATCCCCTTAGGCTACGACCTATCCTCTAAATATGACTTTGAAACACCACAATGGCCTCCAAAGGCCCTCCACATGTGAAAACATGTGTTCCAATGGTGATACACCTCCATTGATAAGGGGTTATCCCACCATATCTTTTATCCATATGTAAATTTTTTCTTCAAAGACTTCCCAAAAAATTTATGCAAGTATAGATCCATGGGGATTTGAGCTTTTAGTGCACATAATTATCATTCACTCCATCCAAAAGAATGGGTCTTTGATGTTGGAAAATGTAACTAGTATGAGTCTTCATAATTGTCATTTAACTCATGTAATGATGTAATTTTATGTACTTTTCAAAAGAAGAAATAAAAATGATGTAAATTTCAAAAGAAAAATATTTTTGAAAAGCCTGGGCTTCATCCTCAAGTCATTTTTCATTAGGTCAAACATCCATTTAATTCTCCTAGGGTTTACATGAGTCAAATTGTCCTTGTAATATTGTAAAAGACCATGTTCGTAACTTGTATAAAAGAGAGAAATATTATTTTTTATTCTCGAAATGTCTAGAAGGCTCCCAAGACCAAGTCATCCAACCTATGTGAATTCAACCTAGAGAGGGCTAATGGAGCCTCTTGGAAGGCTATAAAAGGATGGAACTTCAACCTATGAGGAAAAACGTCAAGCACATTACCTCTTATGTTTTGTTTTTTGTTATCAAATAAGAGTGGAGATTAGTGAAGTGCTAGATCAAGCCTAGAGAAGAAGGAGAAATACCTCAAATCAATTCGATAGTCTGAGAGTTTCCTTCTACTATTCACACGTATGAGAAACCTAGGGTTTCTAGGGTTACCTCGGGTCTAAAAATGCAGAAGGTGTTGCAGGTTGTTTTAGTAAGGATGAAAGGCTAGAAGAGCCATCATCTTGAAAGGATTTTGCTTCACAACACTTGGAGAATTTGTCTTGCAGAGAGAAGGAATATTGGTTGGATGGCTTGGTTTTTGGTGGTAGATGTGGTCTTGGTTTTCAGCTTGGAATTCTCCTTTGAATTGATTCTATAAGAATAGAAGTAATTTTTTGGGTTTTTACCCTTGGAATGGTTTTTCCTCGGCTAGGAGCCTATCTTTGGTGTTCATATCCTTGTGATTGTGATATTAATTATTTGGTAATTGTCTTGATGATAAGAACATAATAATAAGAAGAAGTAATAAGAACATCATAAGGAATTTTCTAGTAATTAAAATTCAAATTAAATGTTATACTCATGTTGCTCCAATCTATTTTCCAATATGGTATCAAAGCTAAGGTCAAAGTCTATGGTAGCATGAAGATCACTTGTATTTATCCAAGGTTGATACATCTTTGAAGTGTTCACATTGAGGCAAAAGGGACTATTTACATTTTTGTTGAAGGCTCAGTCAGTTAGATGAAGAGTCAAGCAAGAGAGGGATATTTTTGGGTTATCAGTGTACAATATTTCAGTAATTCAAAACCTCTGAAATAATAACGCAGTCCTAGGCTAAGGGATCGAGGGTTTTAAGGTGTTTAGAAGAGATTTATTTCACACTTCAAAAAATCAACTCATCTTTAAGGTAGGTCTAAGAGGTATAACAAGAATCCTATACTAGGTCAAGGGTCCTATAACCCTCTATAAAGAAGACTGAGACCTGTAACCTCATCCTAAATAGTCTAAATAAATATTATCAGTGGGTTAATAGTCCATCGAAGGTAAGAACCCTAAAGAAGTATTAAGATCACAGTCAAAGAAGTATCTTAGGCCTATCTGTGAGGTATTTTCAATAGTTGTCAAAGCATTAATCAAAGAGTCGAAGTTACCATATAATCTTTATAAATTTTGATACCCATAAAAATCGATTTTAATCCAGGGCTAGAAGTAGCCCTAAAGTCTTGAAAATTGTGGCATATTGAAGAGAACTCAAGTCTGCATCTTTTGAATAAGTTTTAGACCTATTTTAAAGGATCATTTTATACTTACTGGAAGCCCTAGTTTGAGGGTCAAGGTTGTAGAATGATAGCACTCCAGATCTATCATCAAAGGAATCAAAGTAAATGAGGATAATGGTATCCCGTTAAAATTTTGTTTGAAGCAAGAAAGAAGTAACAAAAATCCATTTTGAGGACATCTATAGCATACCCTAATTAGAAGATATCAGGAGCAGCAACGAGTCACCTTGAGAAAAGCATCTTGACTTGGAATTTTTTTGGAAGCTTCTCTTGAAGGTAGTTTTGAAGGAAGTATCAAACATCTTGTGGAAGAATCCTTGAAGGCATCATAGAAATTCAAGTATTTTTTTTTCTCTTTATGTCTCAGTCATATTTGTTCTGCAAGGAGAGAAATAATCTCGATGGCACATCTAACTTCCAAGCATGGAAGAAGAAGATAGACCTCATTCTCATAGAGAATGATGTCATGGGAAAATTTGTAAAACCAGACAAGAGAAATACCCAAGCTTGATCAAATACTTCAAGGATGAATCAAGAGCACAAAGGATATTTATTGAATCAACTAAGGATCACCTCATTCCATGTGTGGAAAAATTGGATAAAAATAAATATATCTATGAAAGATTGACAAAGTTGTGTGTAGTGACTACCTCAGGATAGAATATATCCTTGAGAAGTCATTTGGACAAAACAAGGGTATCATTTGATGAATTCAATTCTTCATACTTGGTGAATCAGTTGCATGCTCTTGGTGAATTAGTTTTAAATACATAACTAACAACTTGCATTATTAATGCACTGCCTCCAGAATTGAATTCATTTGTGACCAACATGTACTTGATAAAAGGAACTAGATGATTGGATGAAGAATGAGGTATGCATGTTTTGTATTCTTCTTTAGTCGATTCTTGTTTTCTAATTATTGTTGGAAGATAAAATTGGAGGAATATGCTTGATTGCATGAGCATTATATTTTTTGGGTAAAGGTTTGGACTCTTCTTGTTGAAGACATGATGAACATCCTATATGGTTTCTTAAAGCATGAAAGTCTTATAATCCCATAAAGGAGTTTTAGAAACTCTTATAGATTTACTATGTTTGACTGATGATTTAATGACTAGAAATATGGATAAATACTCTAGCATGAAGGTGGATCATGATGAAGGATGTTGATGAAAGAAAGACATGGCATCTTATGAAGAATTTATCATGACTCAGTAACTCTGATATTGATTTGGCATTAATGATTCGATATGACTCTACTACCCAGAACAATATGTTTCAGGAATTCATGAGACAATTAAGAACTGTCAGGTTGCTACTCAATTCTATGCTTTCATAGATTAAGTGGATGACTTTGGCATATGGTCCAAAGGATTGTATACATCACACTAGCAGAAAAGGAAGCAAGACACACGATAGCTCAATGGTCATGTTTTGGAAGATCACTTTCTCCATGTTTAGAGGGAGCTATGTCTAAGCTCTAAATTGACTGGTTTGAAAAGATACAGGTAATAATAATTGATGATATGCAAAGTGATGGTATGCATCCTATCTTATAGAAAAATTGTGAAAGAAGATGGCCCTATGATGTTCAAAAAGGGTCAAAGTTCACTCAGGATCTGATGATGCAAAAGGAGGAGCCCTGGTATCTATTTCTATTATAATCTCCATGAAATAACAGGTAGTTGATGGTAGACACATCTCCCTGGTTGAGAGGGAGCTTGGATATATTCCATTTGTGTGGGAGAAAATGAGTTTGTCCTCCCTGGTTGAGAGCAAGTGATGATGAACCTAGTTCTCTACTTCATGTGTCATGCACTAGGCCAGGACTAACATGCATATGTCTAGTGAAGGCCATGGAGAGAGAATGGGGTCTGGAGGATTAGGTAAGCATCAAATACTGGTACTCCTTGAGGATCTAGAATCCAAGATAAGAGGTGGTCTCATGGATCTACACCTTTTGAGGATTGGACAACGTATCCAAGACAAGAGTGGTCGAAGAGGATTGATATTCTTTGAGGATTAGGAATCCAAGACAATAATAGTCCTAGACGGACATACCTTATGAACATCTACATGGGGTATGTTCCTTGAGAGGTAGTGTGGTGTCCCATGTAAAGCCTCTCGGCATTGTGCTATGATTTTATACATAAAGTATGTTAGTCAAGTCCTTGCTATGTTGACAATTTTGGTTATGATGATATGTTATTGATGCTTAGAATATGTCTTACCAATCTAACTCTTCATATGAGAACTTTTGAAAGTGAGTATTGTCCTTGTACTAGTTGGAAAATTATGAATATCTCCCTATTTAATATGGAGTGTTGGAAAATGTAACTAGCATCAGTCTTCATAATTGTCATTTGACTCATGTAATGATGTAATTTTATGTACTTACAAAAATAATAAATAAAAATGATGTAAAGGTCAAAAGAAAATTATTTTTGAAAAGCATGGGTTTCATACTCAAGTCATTTTTCATTTGGTCAAGCATCCATTGAATGTTCCTAGGGTTTACATGAGTCAAAGTGTCCTTGTCATATTGTAAAAGACCCTTTTGGGCACTGGTATAAAAAAGCGAAAATTTATTTTGTATTTTCAAAATGTATAGAAGGCTCCCAAGACCAAACTAGCTAGCCTATGTGAACTCGGCCTAGAGAGGACTAATGGAGCCTACTAGAAGGATATAAAAGGATGGAACATCAAACTATGAGGGCACACATCAATCACATTACATCTTATCATTTCTCTATGGTTGGGAAAGAAGAGTGAAGGTCATAGAGGGATAAATCAAGCCTAGCAAAGAAGGAGAAATACCTCAAATCAATTTGGAAGTCTAAACTTTTCCCTCTATTGTTCACATGTGCAAGAACTATAGAGTTTTTTGGGTTACCTCATGTTTGAAATTGCATAAGATATTGCGGACTATTTTAGTAAGGATGAAAGGCTCGAAGAGTCATCATCTTGAAAGGATTTTGCTTCACTACCTTTAAATACTATTGAGAAATCTATAGGGTCATTATTAGAGTGATTTCTCTTTTGTTGATAACTTCTTGTAATTTAATTTTACTTTTTCCTAATTATTAGCTTCTTTACTTATTATCATGTTTGTATATCATCAAACAACTACTAAAAACAAGAAGAACAAAACCACAGAATATAACCTGCAAGTCGGGGCCAAAACCTCTCCACTTGATAGGAAAACTTGCAAATCTCTTATCTTCCTTGTAGTTTCTTAAATTGATGAATTCCAAGACCCCTAGACCAAGACCAATACCATCGAGGACCAATTCCAACCCTTCCGAATGATGTGCTTTCCTTTTCCAATTCAAACCCAATCAAATCTCTTCCAGTAGCACAACTTCAATCCCTAGCTGCAAAATTTCAGCCTTCACTGCAAACCTGAAATTTTCAGCCCTCCTACAGTTCCTCCTGCCACATGTGTGAGCTTATTTTAACCTCCCAAGGCTTCCTCAAACCTTTGCTTGGCTTTCTCTTCCTTCTAGAGCTTGAGGATGGATTCTTGTGACCTTTGCTTGACCTTCTTTCCTTTCCTTCTTCAATATCGAACCTATAGAATAAAACCGTAGATCATCTATAGAAACCCTAGCCTTCCTTCGCACGTGTGAGAAAAAAATATCCCAAAGAAAAGTCTCCTTCATCATCTTCCTTATTTTTTTTCCTTCTTCTTCTTTCTCCTTCGCTTGAATGAGTGAGTGATATATGTGATCCAAGGAGGTCGAGTTTCCTCCTTTATATAGGCTTCTCAAGGTGGACATTACTCCTCAAATTAGGTTGACTCACCAATTGCCAGGGCGACTTCACATTGAAGTGTATTTTGACACTTTTAAGGACAAAAATAAAATCTTTACAATTTACAATGTGCCCGATGGGGTCTTCAAATTATGACAATGACTCTTTTGACTTATTGACCTAGGACCAACCCTAGAAGAACTCAATGGGTGCTTGACCTAAAAATAAAATACCTTGAGCATGAAATCCACGCTCCAAAAATAATAATAATAATTTTATTTCATTTTACAATTTACAAGAATCAAAAGTACATTTCATATTTATGAAGATCGAACCTAGTTACACATTTTTCAATGGTATATGGACATTCTCAATCTGAAGAGATCTCATAAGAAGGGTTGGATTGGTAACCCATTTGTTTAGCATCATAACAACCAACATTTTCATATATCAAGGCCTTGACTAACAACTTTATCTCTCCACAAGATCAGAGCACAATGCTGACAAAGCCAATGATTTATAGACACCATCATCATCGTATCTCAAGGTACATACCCCACCCGGGTGTTCACGAAGTATGACCTTCTTTGGACTATTCTTATCTTTGATAGCTAGTACTCAAAGAATATTGGTCCATGAATACTCTTATCCTGGATTCCCTACCACATCCTCAAAGAGTATCAGATGTCAAATGTTTACCCAATCATCCATTTTTTCTTCCCAAGTGAAGACAAGAATGATGTGCTTATCTCTCCTTCTCAATTAGGGAGGATACATCAACTAAACCAAGCTTGTCTCTCAAATATACAAGATTATTATTAGGAAGAGATTTTATCAATATGGCAGTTACATACTCATCGGTGGAGATACATTGTAGCTATAATACACCATCTTGTACTAGCATCTAAATGTAGTGATACTTGTTGTTGATATGCTTTGTCTTTCCTTGAAATACTGGGTCTTTGTACAATCATATACAATTGGTGTTATCACAATGTGTCACTGTAGGGTCCATTGGTCCTTCTAATAGGTCCGATAGCAGCTTCCTTCACCAAACAACTTCTCTTCTTACTTCACAGGATGCCATGTACTCGGCCTCAACACTACTCAAAGCAATTGTATCTTGATTTTTGCTCATCCATGAGATCATGGAGGATCCCAAAATAAAACATCCTCTTGTGGTGCTCATTTCATCCTCCTCACTGCCTCCCCAATCAGAATATGTATATCCAATCAAGTGGACATCATTCCTCCTATCATATTTTAGGTAGTAGTAGATTATTCCTTGCAGATATCTCAGTATATGTTTTTCTGCAATCCAATGATCATGCTTCAACTCCACTTGGAATTGACTTAGAATATTTACTGCAAAACATATGTCTACTCAAGTATTCACCAAGTACATCAGTGAGAAAATCACTTTCCTATACCTGGAAGGATCCACAGGGCTTGATTCAGAAATCCTTAGTCTTTTAAAGTTTGTGATAATCGATGTTTTCATTGGTTTCCAATCCATCGTGTCAAACCTCTTTAACATCTTGATCACATACTTTCTTTGACCTAGATAGATCTCATTAGGTCCTTGCCAGACTTCCAGTCCCAAATAGTAGTGCATCAACCCTACATCCTTCATGTCAAATTACACTGCTAGTTTCTTCTTACATTCTTCAATTCGACCTTCCACACCTATCAAGAGAACATCATACACATACAGAAAAATTATTACCGACTCTCCCTTCACAACCTTAATACAAAGGTTTGGATCAGTAGAACTCTTTTAGAATCCTAATCTTTATATGTATGCATCTATCCTAGCATACCATGCCCTTGGTGCTTGCTTGAGGCCGTATAATGCCTTCTTCTATCTATGAACATATTCCTTTTTGTCTTTAACTTCAAATCCAAAGGGTTGCTCTATATAGACTTCCTCATCAATTGTGGCATTTAGGAATGCAGACTTCACATCCATTTGGTGTATGTTCCATCCCATCGATGTTTCCAAAGAGACAAATGAACGAATAGTTGTATACCTTGTTGTTGGAGAAAATGTCTCGTCATAATCGATGCCTACTTGTTGAGAGAAGCCCTTAACCACAAATCTTGCCATATATTTATCCATAATTCCATTTGGTGCATGTGTGATCTTGTAGAGACACTTAGAAGTTACAACATATTTTCCTTCAGGCCTAAGTATGATCTCCCAAACTCCATTCTTCATTATAGATTGATATTCTTCATTCATGGAATCCTTCCATTCTTGGTGATTGACAGCGCCTTCAAAAGTGGATGGCTCTTCTTTAATTATTTTTTTCATGTAAGCTGCATACCCATAATATCATTTGGGCTTATTTCTTTCCTTGAATGTACCTTGAGATACTCCATGACCTTATGCATCTAGAAGTGTAGACTTCAACTAGTTAGGTTTTTTTCTAGTTTTGATAATTACCATATATTGTATTGGTTCACAAGGACCTTCAACTTTATGGTTTGATTCATCTTCTTCTCTAATAACATCTTCTTTGAATATCGAAAGTTCTTCATCATAAGAGTCCATAGGGAGATCCATTGATTTCTTCAATGTAATACTTTCATCAAATACCACATCTTGAATGACTTCTATTTGGTGTCCTTCCTTTAAGTAGATCCTATAGGCCTTAGAAAAGTTATTGTAGCTCACAAATGTTCCCTTCATTCCATATGGATCCATCTTATTTCTTGTCCTTAGGTAAATCTATATAGACAGGACAACCAAAAATTCAGAGATGATCTATGGTTGGTTTCTTCCCAGTGAACTCCTCTTCGGGAGTCTTGTTATCTAGAGACCTGTGAGGACTTCGAATTTTTATCTATACAGTTGTCTTTGTATCTTCACCCCACTAAAATTTTGGTAAATCTTGATCATTTTACATTTCTTTTACACTTTCTTCAATGGATCGATTCTTTTATTCTGCAACTCCATTTTGTTCGGGATTATATTGGACTATCATCTCCCTCTTAATCCCAAAATCCTTACAAAAAGCTATGATTTCCTTGGATGTATATTCTCCTCCATTATCAGATCTTAATATATTGATTCTTCTTTCTGTAACATTCTCTACTTCAGCTTTGAATTCTTGAAATTTAGTAAATATTTCATCCTTGGATTCCATTAAGTAAACCCAAGTATTCCTTGAATTATCATCTATAAATGTGATATAATATAAATTACCTCCAATTGATTTAGGAGTCATAGGACCACAAACATCAGAATGAATAAGATCCAAGATTTATTTTGACCGTGAAGCACTGCTTCCAAATGGTCTCTTGGTGTTCTTACCCAATGCACATCCCTTTCATACTCCTTCATGATCTTCTTTTAGTTTGAGGATTCCATCTACTATAGAACTTAGAGTTGGAATAATTATGAAATGGAAATGACAAAATCTTCTATGCCAAAGTTCACATGGGCTGATTTCAATGTGAACTAAAGCTTGAGAAAAAGGGGATAGCAACCTGTAAAGTCTTCCTTCATGAAACCCAATTACTCTAGAATTTTCTATGCTTGAATTTTTACCCCATACTACAAATCTTCCATCAATGAAAGTCACTCTATCACCTTTATCTTCTATACTTGAAATGGAAAGTAAGTTCTTATGCAAACTTGGAACAAATATGATGTTTTTGAGATGAATATTGCCACCATTCTCCATCTCTATTGATGTTGATCCAATTCCTCTAACAGGATAGCTCTTATTATCTCCAAGCTCTACGAAGTAAGAACACTTTTTGTTTGACAATGTTTTTAGTTTCTTGTGATGCCCTGTGTTATGAAACAAACTCACAAAAAGATAGAAAATATAGATCAATGACTTAAAAATGAACCTCTTCGAGGGGGAAACCTCCTTTACATTACACAAATGAACAATTCTTGGATGATACAAATGACAAGACCTCCTTTATATATATAGGAGTCTAAGGGATCCCAATACAGTTAGAGCCTACATAACAATAATATTATCGGGGCACAACAATAACAGTAGTGGGCTCCTATGGGGCATAATAATAACAACATGGGGACTATATGGGCACAATAATACAATAAGTGGGTTGCACTAATAACAATAAGGGGTTACACTAGTAGTATAGGGACCTAACATGCTCATCTCCTTGAAAAAGTGTTGTCCTCAATGCTTGAGTAGTTATGGATGCAGTTCTTCCACTTGATGAGATACTCTAAAATTGATTGATTCTGTAGCTGTGGATTTCTTGTTTTTGTGACTGCTTCCTATTCCAATATGATTTTTCCTTCTTCGTCAAGTTCTGTAAATATTGTTTGAACTTGGATCTTCTCACCTATAACCTTCTTTAAGCATGAAACATGGAAAACTGGATGCACTTGGGAAGATGCAGGAAGCTCCAGTTTGTATGCCATAATACCAATCTTTTGTAACACCTTGTATGGACCAAAATACTGTGGTGAAAATTTATTATCATTCTTAGCTTGCTTGAGGAACATTTTTTTGTATGGTTGTAGTTGTATAAATACCTAGTCACCTACATCAAAACTTCTTTTGTTGCAATGTTGATCTGCATGTCGTTTCATTCTATTATGCGCAAAAGTGAGGTTATCCTTTAAGAGTTTGAGAACTTGTTGTTGATGCTTGATGTTGTCTTCCACTGCTTGAACATTAGAACTTTATTTTAAATATGATGTGATGGACGGTGGATGATATCCATAAAGTGCCATCGATGGGGTCATTTTTGTCGCAGTGTGAAAGGAAGTGTTATACCAACATTCAACCAGAGGCAACCACTTGACCCATTATGTTTGTTTATCAGATACAAAGCAACAAAGATATCCTTCCAAACATTTGCTCACTATCTCAGTTTGCCCATCAAATTGAGGATGATAAGATGAGCAATGAGCTAACTAAGTACCCAAATATTCCACCTCGTGTACTCCAAAGAAACATTTGGAGCCTTTTTCATATAATTGTTTCTCCTCCAATAGTTTTAGCACCTTGTCAACATGTTGAACACGATCCTTCCAAGACTTGTTGTACATTAGTATATCATCAAAAAATACTAACACAAATTTTCTAAGGAAGGGTTTGAAAATGGAATTCATCAAACCTTGAAATGTCGAAGGTGCATTGGTAAGGCCAAAAGGCATGACCAAATATTCATAATGACCCTCATGAGTTCTAAATGTTGTTTTTGGAATGTCTTCTGTCTTGATTCTTATTTGATGATATCCTCAACGAAGATCCAACATGGTGAAGTAAATTGCTCCATGTAATTCATCCAATAATTCATCAATGACATGAATGAGAAATTTTTCTTTAATAGTAAGCTTGTTGAGCTCCCTATAATCTAGACACATGCGCCATGATCCATCCTTCTTGTGTACCGATACCACTGGAGCAAAGAAAGAACTTTGACTAGCTTGAATTATACCAACCTCTAGCATTTTTGCAACCATACATTCAATTTCACTCTTTTGGGCATATGGATATATGTAAGGCTTGATGTTTGGGGGAACACTTCTTGGAATAAAATGAATAGCATGTTCATGATCATGAATAGTTGGGAGGCCTTTGGGAGTCTCAAATACCTTGGAATGATTGTACAAAATGGTTTGGAGATTTAGAGAAATAGATGATTTCAATGTGGGAACCTCTAGTGAACATAATTGTGCAACTACACCCCCTTTTTCTTTATTTAGAAGAGTTGTCATGATGTTAGAGATGATTATCTTTCCAGGTTTCCCTTCGATACCCCTTAATTCAACTTCCTTTCCTTCCCAAAAAAAATTCAAGAAAAGTTCTTGAAAATTAAAAGCTATTGTACCCAAATATTGTAGTCATTGGACTCCTAGTACAACATCTGCACCACCCATTGGAATGGAAAGCATTGGACTATTCAAGACATATTCTCCCATCGATATCCTGATATTATGGCACTTTATAGAGAAATTTATGGTTCCTCCATTTGCAACCATTACTTGACACTTTGGTATTGGATATTGGAAGCAATTCAATTCCATGGCTATCTTACAATGAATAAAATTATGGGTACTACCCGAATCAATCAACATTATTACTTTTTTCTTATTGATATGCCCTTTTGTCTTGAGAGTTTGAGGAGTAGTAATTCTTGTTAATGCATTACAAAATATGATCATATTTATTTCTTCTTTCTCTGGGATTGGTTCTTGGTGTATATCCTCTTCTTCTGACGTTTCTTGTTCCTTTTCTTGTTCCTCTTCCCCAGCTATGTAAATTAAATTCTTCTCAGCACACTTATGACCTTTAGTGTATTTTCTATCACAATTGTAACAAATCCCTTTTCCTCTTTTTTCTTCCAATTGTTGTGGTGTCAACCTTGTAGGTGGTGAAAGGTTAGGAGAAATAACACTTCCATATTTATAGTTGTGAGTTGTAGGCTTCCTTGTTGCCATAATTTTTATTTCCAACCTAAATTCCTTCTCCAATGAATTAGGTTCCCAAAGGCCAACCTCATGTTGGATGTTATCCTTTAAATTCCCTATAAACACATCAATCCTATGCTACTCTGGAATATCTTTTACCCTTATATTCAATTTTTGGAAGTCCTCGATGTGCTCCATCATTGAACCCTTTTGTTTGAGATTTACCAATTGGCTAAAAAAGGTGTTGCTTTTTGTATCATCATAATGTGCTATCATTTCTTCCCTAAAAATTGCCCAAGTGAAAAATTGTTTATGAGAGAAAAGTCATCGATACCATACAAACTGATTTGGCTCCAAATATAAAGTTGCAATGTGTACCTTTTGTGTGTTTTGGACATTATGGAGATCGAAATATTTCTCCATCTGTAGTATCCATGTTACGGGATCCTTGCCATCAAAATTACTCATATCAATATTTGGAACATGGTGGGTCTTCAATCCAACATTAGAATCTATGAAATCATGACTAACATTTCTTTTGTTCTCATCATGAGTTTCCTTTACTACCCTTTCGCCATTAGTAAGAATTTCTTGTAGAAACTTTGTTAAATCTGTCTTCAAATCTTTTATGTTGCATTTAATTTTTTCTTCTCTACCATCCATCTTAGCTTCCATGCCCTTTGAATTCCTTCAAACTAATTTTTCAACCAAGTTTATGCAAAACTTTAAAAAAACTACACACCTTTTTTCACTTTGTAGGAGATCGATATTGAATCTGTTGTATCTCTGTAATTTTGGATCTCCAATGTCTAAAATTGTGTCCTGTGGTATCCCTCCGAGACCTCTTTCCAACCCCACAACTCTTTCCATGATGACCTGATTATAGATTGGTTCAGTTGAGCGAAATTGTACGAAGTGCCACGTGTCATTATTTCAACCTTAGGACCTGAAACTGATATAAAGAAAACTACAGGCCATCCTTTGTCTGTAACTTTTTACAAAATTTCAATATATTGCTTAGAGAGAAAGTTATGACAATTTTCCTAGGTCACATGTTTGGGATGTAATTCAGAGCTTGCAAAAACCCTAAATGTCTTGGACCATATCTCTGCAAATATAGTGAAACAAGATCTGAAATTCGTGTCTGAGCGTCATCACGATTTCGAATCAAATGGGTTTTAATTTCTGATTCTAAACCAGTGTATGCCATAGGATAAAATGCACAGTGTATAGAGAATGAAGATACCCTCAAAGGTCTTCCCGCGACCTTCGACAGACTGTAAGATTATCTACAACCGTCACAAAGTTACATACATGTTCATAAACAATAACTAACTATCAAAGTAGGAGAAGTAGATTACCTCAAGCCTCCATGTAGATTTGATGGAGAGCACAATGCAACTATGTGTAAGTCCCCTAAGCCGGCTCCAGATCAAGTCTTGAACATAGAGGAGACAAGCATAATCACAACATACAACTCTGATAAGTGATACCTGAATACATAAAAGAACATCTAGTTACACATAACTAAGCTACTCATGCTAAAAGGTATTGGACAAACAAATGAATGAATGATAGTACCAACACCACGGAGTAGACAGTATAACTGCAGTTCTATATTAATGTTGGAAGAGTGATTACAACCATCTGCTGTATTAGCTTTCCCTTACCCCTCTAGCTTCTCTCTCTCTCTCCCTTCTTACAAACTTCTTATGATTTAAGACAATGCTCAACAATCAAGTATGCTATCCTTTCAAATGCTTTGACCTCCATCACCATAGCCCTAGATTTTCTTATGTAGCAATTGAGTTAGGGTTGCCAAGCTCCTCCTTGAGTTCCCTAGGGTAAAAGCAATGAAGTTTCCATGCTTTTCAGCTCTTTCCCATTTGCCTCCTTCGTTAGGATTATAAATCCTCCAAATAGGTCGAATTTGGATGTTTCCTTGCTTTTCTTGAGTGATTTTAGGAACAAATATCTAGATATTTATGAGTCAATTCATTCCTTTGACCCTTATAAATTCACTAGGATTCACTAACGCTATTCCCATACTAGCAACTTGAGTTATTTGGGTTACTAACGCACCCTTAGGCTTACAGAAAAGCTTTATAAAGCAAGTTGTTAGTGCATAGCCAGTGTTAGTGTGGAAACAAGGCATGTGATTTTGGTCTTTGCTTAAGCTATATGTCTTTCTCCTCTGAGTTGATGAGGGGGTCAATTTGCTGTATAACAGATGCCCCCTAATGTATGAGATCAGAGGCTGCGACCATGGCCGAAATACTTTACTTCACTGTAATTTTCCTTCTTCGACAAGAAGAGAGAGAGGGTTGGAGCTTCGGGTGGTACGAGAAACCTGATACAACACATATATATAAAACTACTAAAATCATGTCCTAATTCGGGCATTCCCATGCTCAGTAGTTATGTCAGAGTGATTTTCTCCAAAGAGATATGATGATGCTGGCCGCCAATAAGCACAATGCGGATCCGGTGTCATAATAGAATCATCTTGATAAGTTGTCTCCAAAAAACAATATATGCAACTTAGGAGAGGAAACAAAGCTGAGTGATGCAAGCCTCTACCCAAGGTCTTGATTTCCACTTCACCAAATAGCATAGATCGATACATGTGAATATATGCATTGATGTCGAACATGCATGAAATCATCTGATTACCAGTCAATAATGGAGACTGTTAACAAACGTGAGGAAGGCCACCAATAATGGTGGTGGTCTCTAAGATGCACAATACAATCTAACGAGTGTGAAAGATGTTTTGTCATCGAACACCCATAGAATCGCTTAACCAGGAGCCAATAATGAGAACCCCTGATCAAACACAAGGCAACCTGCCACTAATGTTTGCAAGTACCAAGGCACTGAATGTGTTTCTGGGTTGTCTTCCTAGATAGAGTGTTGAAGTCGATAGGAAGATACCTGTCGAAAGGTAGGCAATAATGTGTCCTACATCAATCGACACGAAACAGGACAATAATGATTTGTTTTTTGAGGAATCTTTGAGCATTAGGTCTAAACAACAGAGGGCATGATGAAAGGATATGCTTGATGGGTTGATGGAGGAAACAAAAGGTTAAACCTTGAACAATAGAAGGCACAACAACGGTTTTAACCATGCAGCACTAGACTCATGAACACCAAAGAGTGTTAGGATACAGAGATGCAAGAACATCGGGGTATTTAGGCTAAACTCATAGGATGGTAGGATTCATATTGAGAGGTAGTTACAAGGAAGGTTTATCTAAGGGAGTGCCATGTTCAAGGGAACCACTGCTGCCAAACCACGCTTT
Organism: Pinus tabuliformis; assembly: GCA_031772625.1. NCBI lineage: Eukaryota > Viridiplantae > Streptophyta > Pinopsida > Pinales > Pinaceae > Pinus > Pinus tabuliformis. The sequence goes on along the minus strand of CM062811.1, from coordinate 172,867 downwards.
CTAATACTAAATGCAGTTGTATTGTCCACTTTCCCTGTCTGATTAGTTTAGCAAGTCCAGACGGGTAAACTCGTCGATCTTTTCATATTTTAAGAGTCTGAAAAGGACCATAAAAAGAGCGATTCTATGCCCTATCTAATTAGTTTAATGAGTCCAAACAGGAAAACTCGTCGATATTTTCATGTTTTGAGAGTCTAAAAGGATCGTAAAAAGAGTGACGCTATATTTTGTCTATGTATTTTAATGAGTCCAAACTAGACAACTCAGTGGTCTTTTCGTATTTAGAGAGTTTGAAAAGATCGTAAAAAACGACTCCATGGCAGTCCCTTTGTCATAGTTGTTAACCGGGTGTGACAAAACGTTAATAGTATACTTGGTTCGGTTACTTTTCCATGAGTTAATCTATTGAATCCGGATAAAGGAAAACCTATGTTCAATAGATGTCAACCTCATTTTGTTACGATTACGAGGAGATGGACTAAACTCATTTTTCATTGTGAATTTTTATGAGTCACGTGACAACAAACTCAATACCTTCATCAAATTTTAACGATTCAAATGAAGAAAACTCAAGGTATGTTTTTCAGTTTATTGAGCAAGGAAAAAGAGGTAAAACAACTACACATTCCTTCTTCGTAGATTTAATGAGCCCGAAGAAGGGGAAAAACTCGGGGATTTTTCTATTTAAGAGCCAGAAATGGTCCCAAAAAAGCAAGTGCTCTTATTGTTGCTGTAGATTTTTAACGAGCCTGGTGACAAAAACTCAGGATTTTTCAGTTTAACGAGCAATAAAAGTACCTAAAGGAATGCTCGGGTCATCTTTATAAATGTTTAATGAGCCTAAAGACAAAAAACGAGATTTTTTCAGTTTTATGAGCGAGAAAAAAGTACCTAAAAAGAATGCTCTAATGGTCTTTTTCAGTTTAATGAGCTAGAGAAAGAGCGAGAAAGAGTTGCTTAGACTGTCGTCGTATGTGTTTAACGAGCCCAACGATGAAAAACTCGAGGATTTTTCAATTTTGAGAGCGAGAAAATATCCCATAAAAGAATATGCTCATATCTTCTTTGTAGTAGTTTAATGAGCCCAAAGAAGGAGACTCGAGGATTTTCGGATTAACAAGCAAGAAAAATACCATAAAAAGAATGCTCGATCTTTCTTGATCTCATGCTTGACAATAGAAGGGTCTATGCCATGCATTTCCTCATAAGACCAAGGGAAAACATCGTGAAAGTCCTTAAAAGGGTAGGTGAAGCTCGCAATTTCCTCAGGATTGCGATTGGCTCCAGCCTGTATGTTTTCCGCGATGCCTGTCGTGACAGAAATATCAATGAGCAATGTTTTTGAAACATTTCCCATGTTTCCTTCCACATCCAAAGTTTTGGTAGTCGTATAGGGTGAGGAAACGATTTCTAGTATGTCAGGTGACAAGATTTGAAGAGGTATCATGTCTGAATCAGATATCAAAACACGATGGTGCGATTCCTCCCAAGGTCGCTCTTCTAAACTCATGATTTCTCTAATAGCTTCGTCCTTATGTAGGACTTGATTGAGTGGATCGAAATAAGGAGCGGTTATGGGAGGGACAGTGGGACCGTTGGCCATAACCAAAGTGACCGAAGATTCAGATGAAAATTGAATGGCCTGGTAGGCCAATTCAAATGGTGACAGTTGCATTTGTTCTCCATAAGTGTCAATGTTTGAAGGGGCCGGGAGGATCCAAGGATCGGTCGGTTTGTGAGGAATGGATGAAACCATAGAGACCGTCTGTGGAACCGTGGGCGACAAAAGAGGGAAAAAACCCATCAGGGAAGAGCCCTTTAGTAGATCAGTGTCGATACTGACGTAAGAGTCAAGTACACCACCCACTAAGGGTACAGAGCTGCTAGGTAACGGAGAGTAATCTGGGGTGCAAAAGGACAGTTAGTCCATTGTGACTATCTTTCCATCCAAGGGAAAGAGGATGATACAGAAGACTGAAGACACAATGACCTTCATGGCATAAGTCCAAGTGCGGCCCAAAAGCAGATTATAGTTGAGTTTATGATCCACGACTTCAATATCTACCATTACCATTTTCCCACTCAAGGTGATGGGATAGCTAGCTAGGTAACCTTTTGGGATGAAAGTGTGGCCGTTGAAAGCTTTAAGGGAATTCGACGGTGGGGATAGGGTTGGAGAACATGAAGCCGACATGATGCAGGTAGAAGCACCTTCGTCAATGATAGTTCTATGTATACCTTTACCTTTCGAAAAGATTTGCACCTGAAATGCAAGCTGGTGAGAAAGGGGAGGTTTACATTTTTCCATGTCGAAAACTGCAAGCATGGAATCCTGTGGGTCGATACCACCAATACCCAAAAGCAAAGCTTTCCTTTGTGTTGGACATGCTTCTAATACTTCTAGTGTCGACATAGTCGATGGCGCTTGTGCCAAGTCTTCTACAATGCTGTAGTTTTGGGCGGCACGTGCAGATGTATTGTGCATTGTGCGTCGAAGTGCCCCTTTGGGGGGGTGAATTACAAGGTCAGCAACCGGCCTTTCGATGTGTAAATCGTTGGGCGGTAGTGGTTTTTGACATGAGGGGGGTTCCTCTGCATGAGCGACAGGAGCTCCATAAGATTTGGCTCATGTTTGTAGATCTACCATTTCAAAGGTGTAACTGTAGAAGATTCTTCACCAGCTGAAGGATGTTGCGAACCATAATTGCCCCCCTACGGGGGTTGGGATTGGTTTGCAATAAGGTTTTGCTGCTGCTGAGCAAGAAAATGATTTTTGAGGACAATGGGGGTCCAGCCAGTATCCTTTTTAGCAATGTATTATGTGCATTCTTGAAGACGCGAACGGCGATAGGTCATGTGGTCTTCAACACATATTTTACAAGGAAATCTAGTGGGTTTATCCTTTTCATCGTTAGGAGGCGCAATGGCCTTCTATTTTGGGTTTGGCTGCTTTGTTGACTACTCCTTAGAAGGAGAGGTCTTTTTCTTATTCTTCTTGTTCTTACCACTGGGTTTTTGCGTAGACTACACAGAGTTTATCACGGTGGTAGGAAGAGCAGTCGATTTGGTAGAGGGGTCCACTGACATCTGGGCAATGTGACCACTGAGTTATTTTATAGCAGCCCCAAAGGTTGTGCCGACAATCCCGTTGAAATGTGCTCTAGGGTGTTGAGTAGCGAAGACATTGGAGTTACGAGGGGCATTGGGGATTACGTCGTAAAGAGTGACAAACTATGAATATATCAGATCTAAGTGTTGGGCACAATGTATGGATTGGTCTTCTGTGACCGCACCACCTAAAGCAACATCTTTAGCGATTTTCGAGAGTAAGGACTTGCAGAACCAGTCCGCTAAGAGATAATCTGAGAGGGGATCTTTGACTAACCTCCACCTATTCTCCATTCATGTATATGATCAGAGATGTGGGTGGCGGTATCCTGACGTAATGAAGTGAGGAGCTCTGTCCCAGTCTCATAGCGGATGGGTAGCTAGAAGTGCTTTAGGAATTCCATCACTAAAGCGTCGAAGGTGTTTACTGACGTGCGTGGTAACTCAATGTACCATTTAGTTGTGTTTCCAATGAGGGTGCGAGGAAAAAGATGTAACCGGACACTATCATCCACCATGGAGTTTGAAACACACCAAAGATGGTAGGTGGTGATATGGGTGCCCAGATCCTCCCCTTGCTTTCCTTGGAACTTGGGGATGTTCGTTGGTATTTTATGCGGGATCGATGGCCAAAGTAAGTTGTGGTAGATGGGGTCCTTTGTGAGTTTGTACAATTCGGGTATATCCAATGTTGCTAAGAAAGGCAGAGCATGTGGTGCCCCCGACTCGGACCAAGGCAATGACATATGACTTGAGAAGCCTTGCGGTCCTCCCATTGTTTGAGTCCCAATATTATACATAGGCTGCGTGGTATAGTAGTTGCCTTGTGGTATGGCATTGTAGTATGGATTTCCATGGGGAATCTAATGTTGGGGTATAGAATTGCCCCCAAGATAAGCAGTGCCCCCTTGACTCATTTGAATTTGTGAGTAGGGTGCCCCCATGGATTGGTTGGGACCTCCTTGAGGATTCCCGCCCACCACAGAACTAACCATATGTCCTTGATTGACATAAGGAACGCTCATGTCAATCAATGATTGACCATGCATGCCTGAGAATGGAGGGGGAACTGTTACGTTCCCGACCAGTATGTGCATATTGGGAATGCCCCCAGATACTTGAATCTGGGGGTTTGAACTATACAATGGTTGTCGACCATATTGTTGGTTGATGGGAACCGCGCTAATAGTGCTATATTGAGCGTTATAAGGAGCGTTGTATGTAGCACTTGTCGAATGTATACAATTTGACACTAAAGGGGTGGAACCTGGCATTGGCTGGGTTCCACTCATGGAGGGTGTCATGTGAGTGGTTGTACCTGGGACAAATGGGATAGTGGGGTTCACCATCAATGGTGTGTTGGTGACTATCAACTGGGGAAGTGGTGGAGGACCAAAAGTGTCCACAAAGTTCCACGACCCGTTAGTCATCGACGGGATGGATGGAAATGTTCCACCTACAGAAACAGGGAGTACAGGTGCCGCTGGAATCAAGAGTGGGTCCAACAGATTCGTGAGCGGAGGGTTAAAGTGAGGAAGAAATCCTTTGGTAAAGAAATTCTCCGACAAACTTGAATCATCGATTGTCCAAACAGATTCTGTGTGAGATCTGGGAGATTGATTCCCTGAAGATGGGGAATCTCGTTCACTGGAGCTCGGCAGATCTTCCATAATGAGTGGAGGAAGTCCTAGAAATCGTCTGGATTGACGATGAGGGCCGGATGTAGCCACGATGACCATTAATTTTTATCAATAAATTTTATTGTGATATTTGTTAAAGTCTCAAATGATAACACTCGGGTGCCTAAAAAATATAAAAGATACACTAAGTTGATCAATCAACAAATAGATGGAAATGACCCTGTCTGATAAGTGCCGATCACTGGAGATGAAACCCAGTATCATAGTGAATAACAAAGAGGGCTGGCCAAATGTATAGTTACGGTTACTCTTGATCTTCTCCCAAACCTCAGATTGAGGGGCCAATTACTCTCATGACAACAAGCACCCTCCCAAAAACTGAAGACAAAGTAGGTTCGTCTATGTTAGGTACCAGGGCAGCGTGCCCCAGTCACCTTGTGTAAGTCCCTAAAAGTTTGGCCACTAAGGATACCTCAAATCACAGACACTACCGGGGGGGACATAGTCGTAAATAGTACGCTGTGTGGGCAGGATACCTAAGTCCCCGACTCAGCTCCGAAATCCCCAAAGGGATCCCCAATACACAGAATACCCAAAGGAGTTGCAAGCGAAGGCGGGCTACCTTCACTTATAGTCCGATGTTGTCTCGTATTTAGCTCCACTTTTACTGGAGTGCTCCCGGTAGTATGAGTGCAGCAGGAATTTTCTCTCTTTTAATAACACTAGTTTGGGTTTAAGTATGGGGGATTTAGTCAGTTACGACTACCTCTCATGGAAATGGTCATACGTTTGAATGACTTACTTAACGCAGTTGAATCCCAAAAATGATATCTAACTAGTTTGGGTTTTCAATCTTGGGCAGTTTACTCACACTGCCTATCCCAAGATCCTAGCCTGAACTAATGTTTGTTTGCTCAATAAAGAGTTACTGATTGATTTTAGGTAAATTTTATGTGTACCTTTTTATTGTCTTCGGTAGGGGAGTTGACGTATGAAATGTGATGAGACTCTGACTCAAAAATCATGCACAAGAAAATGCTTTAAAATATTTTCAATTCGATGAAAACAAGTTGTACTCTACAAGTGAGAGTTTTTCACATATTCATATTCTTTCCATGCATCCTAGTCATTTAACACATGCATAACCAACGGAAATCTTTCCAATGCTTTCTTAACGACTACTTGAAACCAAAATAAAGCAGCTTTTAACCAACTAAACAGAAGAATGAATAAAAACTATGGATCTTTCTTTCATAAAAAATGATTTTAATAAAGAAAAACACAACTTATTTCCTAAAAGAAAACTTTTAGGACACCTATTTTTCTAACAAAATGCAGTAACAGGTCCTCTTTCAACCCTTCAGCAGGCTTCCTGTCCCTTTTGGTTTGCAGACACAGCTGGAAATCAAGGTTTTGGGAGACTAACGCTCTGTAGCAATGGCCACAGAGAGTTAATAGGTCCACTAACGCTCCCTGTGAGCATCCATAGTGCTTTATAAAGCACTGTGTAGTCTACTAACCTGTGTTAGTGTGGGGAAACAGTCAAAAATAGGGCTTCTTAGATCAGATTCAGTGATGAATACATGTAGGCAAGATGTAGCAAGGTTTTTGGTGGGTCAGAAAGGGAATGTAGAAGTATAGGGAGCTCTTAGAAGGAGGAGAAAACTGAGATCTGTCTGGGTAAACCAAGAACTAGATGTATAGTCCCCAGCGGAGTCACCAATTCTACTATAGGATAAAATGCACAGTGTATGGAGAATGAAGATACCCTCAAAGGTCTTCCTGGGACCTTTGGCAGACTGTAAGATTATATGCAACCGTCACAAAGTTACATGCATGTTCATAAACAATAACTAACTATCAAAGTAGGAGAAGTAGATTACCTCAAGCCTCCGTGTAGATTTTCTGGAGAGCACAATGCAGCTAGGTGGAAGTCCCCTGAGCCGGCTCCAGATCAAGTCCTGAACATAGAGGAGAAAAGCATACTCACAGCATACAACTCTGATAACTAATACGTGAATACATAAAAGAACATCTAGTTACACATAACTAAGCTACTCATGCTAAAAGGTATTGGACAAACAAATGAATGAATGATAGTACCAACACCATGGAGTAGACAGTACAACTGCAGTTCTATATTAATGTTGGAAGAGTGATTACAACCATTTGTTGTATCAGCCTTCCCTTACCCCTCTAGCTTCTCTCTCTCTCTTCCTTCTTACCAACTTCTTATGATTTGAGACAATGCTCAACAATCAAGTATGCTATCCTTTCAAATGCTCTGACCTCCATCACCATAGCCCTAGCTTTGCTTATGTAGCAATTGAGTTAGGGTTGCCAAGTTCATCCTTGAGTTCCCTAGGGTAAAAGCAATGAAGTTTCCATGTTTTTCAGCTCTTTCCCATTTTCCTCCTTCGTTAGGATTCGAAATCCTCCAAATAGGTCGAATTTGGATGTTTCCTTTCTTTTCTTGAGTGATTTTAGGAAGAAATATATAGATATTTATGAGTCAATTCGTTCCTTTGACCCTTAGAACTTCACTAGGATTCACTAACGTTGTTCCCATACTAGAAACTTGAGTTAGTTGGGTCACTAACGCACCCTTAGGCTTGCAGAGAAGCTTTATAAAGTAGGTTGTTAGTGCATAACCAACGTTAGTGTGGAAACAAGGCATGTGATTTTGGTCTTTGCTTCAGCTATCATGTCTTTCCCCTCTGAGTTAATGAGGGGGTCAATTTGATGTATAACAATGTAAACGAAGCATTATAGAAAAAATTCCACAATGACCTGTTTGCGATGGAATTCTGGAGCTTGCAAAAACCCTAACTTCCTCATATCATATCTCCATAAATATAGTGATGCAAGATCTGAAATTTAGAACCGAGGTTCATAATGATTTCGGCTCAAATGGGTTTTTTTTAGTTTCTAAAAATTCGTAGAGAAAAATCTATATCTAAAATTCCACGATGACCTGTTTGGAGCAACGAAACCTTAGAATCCAAAGCTCTGAAACCAAATGTTGTGAAACCATCTCACAAAAATATAGAAAAGATAGATCAACGACTTAAAAATCAGCCTCTTCGAGGGGGCAACCTCCTTTACATTACACAAATGAACAATTCTTGGATGATACAAATGAAAATACCTCATTTCTATATATAGGAGTCTAAGGGGTCCCAATACAATCAGAGCCTACATAGCAATAATATTGTAGGGGCGCAACAATAACAGTAGTGGGCTTCTATGGGGCATAATAATAACAACATGGGACTATATGGGCACAATAATACAATAAGGGGGTTTCACTAATAACAATAAGGGGTTACACTAGTATTATAGGGAACTAACACCCGGTCACGTGCCTTGATGATCCACTATCGATTACCCAAATGTTCTCATCTAGAAATCTGCCAGTGAGTGTCAAGAAGAGTCATTTGTCCTTTGTCTTGGTTACTTGCTTCTTTGGAGTAAATAGGAGATTTCATGTTTCTTTGGTACCCTTCTTGAGATGAATTGCTACCTTTGAAAAATTCTTTAGAAACTTATTCAATGTAATAGAGATCTTCATAATGCCCTATGCCAACCTTAGCTCTAATACCATGCCGAGAAATATATAGGGTAATAATTAGAGTGGTTTCTCTTTTCTTGATAATTTCTTGTGATGTCCTTTTAATTATTATTACTTATTAGCTTATTTAATTATTATTATGCTTGTATACCATCAAACAAATACCAAAAACAAGAAGAAAATATAACAAAATATAGGCTGCAATCTAGGGCCAAAACCTCTCCACTTGAGAGGAAAACCCTTCTCTTCCTTATAAATTCTTAAATTGATGAATTCCAAGACCTCTAGACTAAGACCAATACCCTCCAACACCAATTCCAACCCTTCTGGATGATGTTCTTTCCTTTTCCAAGTCAAACCCAGTCAAATCTCTTCCAATAGCACAACTTCAACCCCCATTTACAGAATTTCGGCCTTCCATATTTATGAAGACTGGACCTAGTTACACATTTTTCAATAGAGACTTTGTCTTGCAGAAAGAAGGAAGGTTGGTTGGCTTGATTCTTGGTGGTAGTCATTGTCTTGATTTTTCCCTTTAAAGTCTCCTTTGAATTGATTCTAGAAGAAGAAAAACTATTTTTGGGGTTTTCCCCTTAGAGGGATTTTGCTCTGGCTTGGAGCCTATCTCTGGTGTTCATTTCTTTGTGATTGTGATCTTCATTGTTTGGAAATTGTCTTGATGATAAGAACATAATAATAAGAAGAAGTAATAATAACATCACAAGGAATCGTAAATTAATTAAAATTCAAATTAAAAGTTACACTCATGTTTCCCTTATTGATTTTCCAACATTTGAATAGTATTTCCTATGAGGAAAAAAGAAAATAACACCCTTCTTTCATATTATGGACCTCCAAATTATAAAATCCACCCAAAGGGTGAATAAACCTTCAAACATATCATGGTACTGGTTTCAATTTCCTTGCATTATGAACACATCAGCCAACTACTTGTAGTGAAACCTCATCCAAAAGGTAGCTTTTTTTAACGTACACAAAATAGAGAAATCCCAACCTTTAAAGGGGATTAATGGACATCTAGAATGCACAAGCTAGCTCGAATAAAATTTATTTCAAGATGGCCAAAGGGCTTGCATAGGTCATCCTAATCATTACTATTTCAATTTTGCATTGATTAGAAATATACAGTTGTGCACGTCGACTTCATTAGTAAAATTTTGAGGTCTAAAATGTGCCTCAAAACAAAAATGTACAACCAAAATAAAATTTATAAGAACCATTAGGATTCAAGATGATGATGTTAACCATGGGGGATGATTCAACATTTTTGGAGTAAAATTATTTATAAAAAAAAAAAATTTTTTCCAACTCATTATTTCAGCTTACCTCCCTACATTTTTACTCAAAGTTTAAGCGATATCACTTGTTGGATGCAAAATTTAATTCTTCATCCAAGAGTACCCATGTTGCATACTTTTAATGGACCCTGCTACACGAAAAATGAGAAATACATAAAAAAAAAAATGTGATTGCAATCACGTTTTTCATGTATTTTTCATTTTTTGTGTAGGAGGGTCCATCGAAAGTATGCAACATGGGTACTCTTTGGATGAGGAATTGAATTTTGCATCCAACGAGTGCTCGTCTCGAAATTTGAGAAAAATCGTAGGGAGATAAGTTGAAAATACGAGTTGGAAAAGTAGTTTTTTTCCTTTTTTCCTCTAAAATTTGGTGATGTGATCTAATATTTTTTTATTATTTCCACTATTATTTTATAATATTCCTTAGGAGGCCCATTTTAGACCTCAAAATTTCTCTAATGTGACCCCTTTTAAATTTGAATCAAATAGCATTCTTAAATTGGCCTCTAATACCATTTCAACGCTCCAATAATATCAATCCAAATAGGATCATTATATTATTTTTCATCCATATTGATGCTTTCAGAGTGGACAAATTGAAGAAATTAGCTCGCATGACCAATCTTGATGGTGGGTCCTTCTTGGGCGAATTGAAGTTTGAAAACTTTCAAAAGAAGTTTGAGGCATTAAATAGCATTTTTCAATGGTAAAACTTTCGCACTTAAGGGTGGAACACCTAGCAGTATTACACACATAGAAACCTTTCCAAAGGCACAATAAAGGCCTCAAACAGAGTTTGTATGCAAAATTTATACCATCCAGAAGATTACCTTCTTGTTTTGACCACCATGATTCTATAAAATGTTGAATCAACCACATTGTTCATGGAAAATGGGCTAGACACATGACAATGATGAATAATACTCTAGAATATTCAATATTATAACTCTAGTTAAGAGTTAAAAGAGTCAAAATTAACCACTAGTAGGCTATTGGATTGTGTTATAACAAGGCGACTAGGAGGAAAATGGGTTCTATTATATTATAGCTCATTTTCTTCCTTGTGTGAGAAGAGTACATGAGTGGATAGAGAGAGAGAAAACATGGGGGGAGGTGGGGGATTCACTTTAGAATTCCGTGGGCCACAAGTTTCACTCCTTTGTACTTGCTTCAATTTCCATTAAGAGAAAGAGAGAGAAAAGCGGGCTCTCCTTCCAACTAGGTTTTCTCCCATAAAGATATCCTAAATCATATCTTGTGTTCATTGTGGTTTGTGAGTCTGATTTCATTGTTCTTTATTTTTTATATTTTATCTATTGCATGCATAATCATAACACAATAATTAACGATTCTAGAAATCTAAGAAAAAATTAACCCTCATAAGGTAGATTTCAGATTTTTAATAATATAATTTAGTAGATCTATTATGACAATCTGTCCAATGGAATATCCATGGTAGTTTATAGATCATATTGGTATCAGAGTAGGTTTATTTTGGTATATTGTGGGGATCCATATCATTTAAGATGAAAGTCATAAAATCATATCCATGGCCAATGAATCTATTAATAACCCTCAAGATCTCATAGAGGAGAGGTTTGCATAGTGATGCATAAGAATCTGGCACTCTTCATCAAATTCAGAATCTGAAGCGGAGCAAGGAAGAGGACGTGGACCATCGGAGTAAACAGGGGACTTTTTTGTTATAATAGAGCTTGAATGCTGGAATGGATAAAGTCTCTAGAAGACTTATTTAATGTAATCTAATCTGCCATGTATGCGTACAAAGAGAATCTAGGGGTTTGTTGAGTGATTGTAGGAAGAAATCATGCATCTTAAATGATCCACAACTATTGTAATCTCTTATAAAAAGAAAAGTTTGTATGTGTGAGATGGATAGAGAGTGAGGACAGAGTAAATTGGTGAGAACAGAGTAGTCAAAATGTAGTCGAGAGGAGAATTGTTACTAAGGCTGAAATGCCTTAGAATGTAATTATTCGTGTATAATATAAAAGTGTGTTTAAGTGTTGATATCGTGTGCGATGTGTGTATTTTCATAAATAGAGCAATCGTATGTTGTCATATTTTTGATCGACCATCGATCACTGAATGATCGATGGTGATCCAACAATATCAATTATATGAGTGTTCTGTGTGTTAACAGTGTGTAGACAGAGTCGGCAAAGAACTGTGATTCGACCCTGGTTTTCCAGTTAATACTCTCATAAAAGTCGATTTGAGTGTTTTCCTTCATATCGACGTGCCTCTGTTTTCAATTTATGCATTGTTTTAGTCCCACAAGCCGAATTCCAGTTTAAACTAAGAAACAGTGAAAAACATAGAACGGATTCGAAATCTAGACTTGAAACCTTATAAAGGGTGGCTTATATCCTTATCGGGTCCATAAGGATATCGGATCGGCGCTTTAGAGCAGGAAAAGCCTGGCTTGGAGGATTGTGACTATGCGAGATGCAATTTAATTATGTCCATCAAATCGCGATCAATCGCAACCGTTGGATCAGTGGAGTATAATATTGTGTCGCTTTGATTGGTGCATCGCATAACTATTCGCATCGCAAATAGTTATCTCATCGCAAGTTTTAAGCGGAAGGAGCTTGGCGAGGAGGCGTTGAACCTGCCGATTGTGATTGCCGATAAGTGCCACAGTTATATCGCATAGGGGAAACATCGATAGCGAAGCGCCGATAGTGTTGTTCCATTTCTCGTGGAATAACCCATCGATAGTGGATTTTTACGTATAATTGCATTATTTCCATTTTAAACAGCGCCGACAGTGTATTATGTAATTTCATGGAATTACAGTGCCAATAGTGTTAAGTGCCTCTGTTATGAAATTATGCCCGATAATGAAATGGGCTCATAACCCATAGGTCCCAGGATCGATTATTTATAAATAAAGGGGAAATGGATATACCCCTATTTCTCCTTTCACCATTTGGTATCAGAGCAGAAGAATATTTTGCGTGCAAAAGCAGGGAAAGCTTAAGGGAAAAGATTTCCTGCGAGAAGGAAGAAAGAGTGCAAGCAGAAAGAGAAGGAGGTACAGTCGTTTAAAGCTGGAGAGTTATGATCTTACTGTCGTGTAGATAGCGGCAACGGAAGGTGAGAATACTTGCAGCAACCTAGAGCAAGGAGTGCTCAATTGGTTCAAAAGAAGAGAACCAGAAGGATGCCAAAAGACTGAGTGAGGAGAGCTTGGTGAGGTATCATGTATCAGAGGAAGATGTTACTGCGGAGGTTGGTTGCAGCTCACAGAAGATCATGAAGGCAGTTCCACTAAGAAGTGGGTAGAATTGCTAAGGACAAGGAGAAGCATATGACCAGGAGGTCATAAATTTTTGTGCCTCGGGAGTCTGATGCAGGAGCATCTAGCACTCTTCATCAAATTCGGAATCCGAAGCAAAGTGAGGAAGAGGACGTGGAACATCGGAGTAAACAGGGGACATTTCTGTTATAATAGAGCTTAAATGATGGAATGGATAAAGTCTCTAGAAGACTTATTTAATGTAATCTAATCTGCCATGTATGCGTACAGAGAGAATCTAGGGGTTTGTTGAGTGATTGTGGGAAGAAATCGTGCATCTTAAATGATCCACGACTGTTGTAATCTCTTATAAAAAGAGAAGTTTGTATGTGTGAGATGGATAGAGAGTGAGGACAGAGTAAATTGGTGAGAACATTGTTACTAAGGCTGAAATGCCTTAGAATGTAATTATGTGTGTATAATAGAAAAGTGTATTTAAGTGTTGATATCATGTGCGCTATGTGTATTTTCATAAATATAGAAATCGTATGTTGTCAGATTGTTGATAGACCATCGATCACTGAAGGATCGATGGCGATCCAACAATATCAATTATATGAGTGTTCTGTGTGTTAACAGTGTGTAGATAGAGTCGACAAAGAACTGTGATTCGGCCCTATTTTTCCAGTTAATACTCTGATAAAAGTCGATTTGAGTGTTTTCCTTCATATTGGCGTGCCTCTGTTTTCAATTTATGCATCGTTTTAGTCCCGCAAGCCGAATTCCAGTTTACACTAAGAAACAGCGAAAAACATAGAACGGATTCGAAATCTGGACTTGAAACCTTATAAAGGGTGGCTTATATCCTTATCAGGTCCATAAGGATATTGGATCGTTGCTTTAGAGCGGACAGAGCCTGGCTTGGGGGATTGAGACTATGCGACATGCAATTTAATCGTGACCGTCGGATCGCGATCAATCACAACCGTTGCATCAGCAGGGTATAATATCACGTCGCTTTGATCGGCACATCGCATAAATATTTGCATCGCAAATAGTTATCGCATCGCAAATAGTTATCGCATCACAAGTTTTAAGCAGAAGGAGCCTGACAGGGAGGCGTTGAACCTGTTGATTGCGATCATCGATAAGTGCCACAGTTATCGCATCGAGGAAACGCCGATAGCGAAGCACCGATAGTGTTGTTCCATTTCTCGTGGAATAACCCGCTGATAGTGGATTTTTACGTATAATTGCATTATTTCCATTTTAAACAACGCCGACAATGTATTATGTAATTCCATGGAATTACAATGCCGATAGTGCTAAGTGCCTCTGTTATGAAATTGTGCCCAATAATGAAATGGGCTCATAACCCATAGGTACCAGGATTGATTATTTATAAAGAAAGGGGAAATGGACATACCCCTATTTCTCCTTTCACCACATAGATAGAAGCACAAGTTGTTAATATAAAATGTAATGTGAGCCTCCTGATGGTGGCTCTAACCAATAAGATTATGATATGCATAGAATATGTAGGTTTTAACACAAAGGTAAGATTGGAGGGAAAATAATGGGATCAAGAAGAACTAGAGGAGTCCAAGAAACCCAAAAAGAACAACCCAGTTCAAGTGTTGTGAGCCATTCATAGTCCTTGTTTAAGACGGAAGTGAAGTTTCACATCAAGCCCTATGAAGGTGAGATTGGTACTTTGAAGTTTAAACATTGATTGCAATAGTTAGATATTTCTTTCAGTGTTCACCATATAGAGGAAGAATAGAAAATTTTGTTTGTTCATCTGATGATTGGAGAACCATTCCTTGACTTAGTGGGAAAGCCACATGAAAAATTTGAGGCTGGAAGGAGATCATCTAGTGACTAAGTGGGAGGATTTAAAAATTGTCATAAAGCTTTAGTTCTACCCTATTGTGTGTGTAGAAAACCATTAGATCTAGTGTAACTACTTTAGGCAGAGACAGGGGCATAGTGTACAAGAGTACATCATAGAATTTAGGAAGATGGCAATAATGTTGGGTATATCCTCAAAAAATACAAGCACACTCCTCTAGTATATGGGGGGTCTACATAGCCATATGCAGAAGAAAGTGATGGTTCAAAATGCATATAGGAATAGTACCTAGAGAACATAGGTTATAAGAAGGGGAAATCAAGTGAGTCAAAGAAGAAGGAGCACCAAGAAACCTTGAAGGAGGGGAAGAATAAGTGGAAAGAGGGGCAAGAAAAAAATATAGCAGGCACTGAATACCAATGCAAATATCTTAGCATCCACAACAACCATTATAATATTGATGGCGATGTTGAATTTTGTAGCTATGTTTGGTCTTCATAATTAATATTTTAGCCCTTGAATTATGTAAGACATGTTCTTCATGTCATTTTTACGTTAGCCCTTGAAATATAATTAATATAAGACATGTTCTTCATGTCAATTTCAAAAGAGAAATTTTGAATTTTTAAATTTGAATTTTTGTCTCCAAGTAAGGTCAATTTGACCCTCCTTCAATTCATGTCAGCCCTAGGCAGGGAGACACCCATTTGGCCAGGAAAAAGCACTATATATGTGCCATTCAACCTCCTCCTCATGGGAAATTTGGATCACATAAGATAGAAGACATTTTTTGGGCATGTAAACGAAGTAGAAGAAGACAAGGAGGATGAAGAAGAAGGACAAATATATCTCATGAATTCCATCTCTTGTTGGACCTTGCACGTGTGAGTTTTTGACGGTTTTCTAGGCATTAGTTTTTGGGCAGATATCTGAGTTTCTGGGCAACAACAAAGCTGAGTTTTTGGGAAATTTTGCAAGGATGAACTTCAACATATACATATCAGACTAGGACATGTTGATTGGGCATCTTTGTGACTTGACCTAAGGGAAGTTTGACCAGGTTTTACCATAGTGATATTGCTGGTCAATTTGACCTTGTTCTTGGCTAGAAGATTTAGATGTATCTCTATTGAACTTAATGCTTTCTCTAAGAAAAAGGTTGGCTTTTCCCCCATGTGGGTTTTCCTAGGGTAAATTCCTATGTCTCTTGTTTGGTTGTCTCTTGTTGATCCTACTAGTATTTTGATTCTACTGTTGAGATTTTATTTGTAATTGCTTTATGATGAATTTTAATGCAAGAAATGATTACAATAGGAAATGATAAGAAGTAATTATCGATTAGAAGATCCTATGAAAAATCAACATGGTATGAAAGCATGGTTTGAAAGAAGATACCTTGAAGAAGCCCTTATCCAAATCTATGTTTGAAAATGTATATGTTCTATCCATGGTTAATTCTCAGGGATCTAAAACCTAGGTTTAGGATTGAACTAAGTCGAAGCCTAACTAAGCAATATCTCAATCCTGAAACAAGAGACGGAATTACCTTAGGCTTGCTTCAAGTAATATCAGGAAGGATGAGAAGGCCTTAGAATGCCCTAAAGAAGGAAAAAAGGCCCCAGTATATCATACACAGAGACTGAAGCAAAGGATTTCATTTTTTATTTCAAATTTTTTGAATCATACCTCAATCTCTGTGTGAGCATTTAGAAGAAGAACAAATTGATGTTACAATTATTTTGAAGAAGTCAAAGTCTTAGTCATTCCCATAATTGAATATTATTTTGTCTTAAGAGGTCGAGTGCTTGAGGAGTTGAGTTGGTGTCACTTTGAGATTGATGAGAAGAGATCATATTCTTTCCAAATCTGGTGATCACATTGGAGGCCAACATTTCTATTGTCTTGGGAGCTAAGTTATTGGATCAGATTGAGTTACCTCCTATCTAAAATAATCCTTGTATCTATTATTATTGTGTCTTTAAGAAAGGATTGAGAAACCCAAATTTCGTAAAATAGATCTGAGAGGCCTCAAAAGGTGGTCAAGAATTATTTTCTTTGATAATTTGAGGACTAAGTCAAGTCTCGACAATGTGCTTTTGGAAATGGCACTTGCAATATTATCTTACTTGTATCAGTCACACTACTTCCTAAGAGATTTCAAACTCATATATGTCAAATGTTGATCTAGTCTGAGATACCTACAACGAATATTTTTGATGTCATCTCTCTCCTTTTTGAAAGAAACAAGTAAATATCACAAGCTATGATTGAATATGCCATCTCCATTATGATTTCTTCAAGCAAGATATTAAGTCAAAGGAAATTGTTTGAGACAAGTTTGAAGGATTCTTAAATAATCCTTCAACATCATCTTATGATAATCAGTAGGAATCATAGAGAAAATAATTTAGTTGGCCTATAATCCAACTAAGGAACAACTGACCAACATTCTACTACATAAAGCACCTTTGCATACTAGTTATATAATGACGATGGAAAATATCATGATTGAGGTTATAAATTAAAGTCTCTTCTAGTGTCAAATGATTATGTCACTTGAAGATTTGTTTTACGGAAGGTAGTGGAATGCTATTGTTGGGCCTCGAATATTCCCATTTTTCCATCATACAAAACCACTATTCATAACCTACGTTTCGATATTTTTAACTCATTTCGTACCATAATTTCTCAACTTGTCGCCAAATCACATCTTACACCTTGTGGTTGATTATCATTATTTTTCTGCACTTTTCTATGATTAGAGATGATTTTTTCATGATTTACTAATGACGGTTTTTTTCTAAGTTCATTTTCCACAGGGTTCCATTGCCAAAATTCTTCACATGTCAATCAAACTAGTTGCTACAAGTTGAGTACGAAATAAATTCATATAGGTGAAAATATGAAATTTGTGATCAATGGAGAAGAATCTTGAAATTACAACACATAGGTTTTGTTTAGAGTACCCTCATTCAGGTAACCCAGTGACCGTTTGGAAAAATTCATTACCATGAAGGAGTTATGGTCAGGGGAATATTCCAACACAATCTTAAGTACAGAATCAGGGCCGAATTCGTGGTTTGTCTATTTTCGGCCATAGCCACAATTTGGATAAACCTCTTGTGCTAAAAATGGGAACGGTTTGTTACACACATTAGGACCCATCCATTCAAGTCGAGATCAATCTGGAGGATAACTCGCGAGATTTCACACAAGCCCAGATTAGTTGATAATTGCCTATTTTCTTCTTGTCGTTAATTAGTTAAGATTTAGCCTATATCAACTTAACCTTTTTAAGGGCTGATATAATTTGTATCTTGGGGGAGGAGAAAGGAAGTACGTAGAAAGAACTTTTGATCAATTTTGTAAAGGATACTCTGTTCGGAAGATATTACAGTATGACATTTGTATTTACATTTTGAACCTTAATATAATTCAGTTGCAGCGATAAGTTTCTTGTGAGTATTATGGTTTGTCTTTAAGTTTTCAGTCTCATTGATTTAACTTGAACTTGTTCCAGGAGTGGCAAGGGCCCACCACCCCCTGCATATGAGTTCTATAACTTATTTAGATCATAGGATTTACATTCAAAGTGTGAATTTCATCGAGAGATTTGTTGTGTGAAATCTAGCATCATTTTGTACTTAGAACTCTGCCTTGTAGATTTGAAATTAAAAATTCCACAATTCATTCTTCAACCATTCAAGATTGTTATTTGAAACACGAATGATTTCCTTCAGAAATGCAGACTGTTAAATTTGTTTGTAACCTGGGAATGATATCGAAACAATAGATCAATACTTCGTTCCTCTTATCCATAATTCATAACAATTACATTGTTGTAGGGAATGTTCTGAAATGCAAAACTGAATGTATTTAGATTTAATTGGGTAGCTTGTTTAAGCGCGAGACTAAGATAGAGGTTTCGTGAAGGTTTAAGTATTTAGATTTTGGATTAAGTATATACTTTTGATGTTGTTAAAAGTGTGAATGGTTTGAAGTATTTATGAATTGATTGTAAAACAAAGCATTTATAACCCAGGACTAGGCTTGGATTGATTGTATAATCGTCATTCTGTACTTATACAGAGTCATTCCGTACTTAAACAAGTCATGTAATATCATGTTTATATGAATGACCAGTGATAATATGACGACATGTTGATGGTTGTAGCTTAGTTCTGAGATCCATTAGAGTTGAAGTATGGTTGGATTGAGAGTTATAGGTTAATGCTTTTCATGGAATAGACTTTCTAAGTTTATTTGCTGCAATTTTTAAATTAGAATAAACTTTCATCCTTTAAATTTGAGTGTGTCGACATAGCTAGTGAAGGAACATCAATTTGGAGGCTTGTTACTTAGTTTCTTTTGAGTGTTCGCAAATTTGAATGCTTGTCGATTCGTTACATGCATCTTGGGACTTAGTGATTAAAATCGGCCTTGTTTGGATTGTCTATTTTCCTTAGTTTAGAATCGCTTGAATTACAATTAGTTTTGTTTAAGATTGAAAATATAATAAGCTTGATATCTAATGATAATTAGTCTTGTTTGATTTCATATTTCTAAATTTTATTGTTTGGATTTTAGTTAAGTTATACTTGCATTAAAATTAAGTTTTGGTTGATTTACTTTACTTAGATCGAGATTAAAATTGTTCAGTAATCCATATTTTGTACTTAATTCAAGGATAGAAATTTTGTACTCAATTTAGGAATCAATTTTAGATTTCATCATGTTAGTTTAGGCTAGATTCTCTTATCCTGCATTACCTACGCTTGTGCCTCTAAGTCTTACAACCCCATATTGATAATTTAATGTTGGAATTATAACACATGTAATTTCCCCAACAGCTATGATCTCATCCTTCACCTTGTTGAAATGATAATTGGAAGAGAGATCTCATTTCTATACAAAGACACTGAGATCTATGACACATTCTCTTTTGATTATGGTACTTGTATACTGTAGGATAATTTGAACATACATTTTTGAGCTTAGGAAGACATGATAACATATAAGCCAATGGCATCACAGTTTTTTGAATTATGATAAGTATATGTGGCATCTTGAAGCATGATTTAATTGAAGTTTAGGTTTAGACCTTTGTAAAGACATTCCCTAAATATATGTGATCATAAGCATAATGTTAATGTCATATATTGTACTATTTTGAAAAGGATTCTTGTCAAGTATGATGCCTTGCATTATACTATTGAAATTATGATTGCACTAGCTGAAATGTGGTTGATTAGAGTTGTTACTAAACATTTGAGGTATGTTCAAAAAGTTACTCATATTCAGAGGAAGCAAATAAGAACACGACATTCCTTCATGAAGTATTCTAATATGACAAAGATTACAAAGAAAAGGAGGTTGAATTCCTCTTCAAGTTTGAATACCAAAGTTATCTTGAGAAAAATGAGTCATTTGCAGAACCTCTTATTATTACCATTGTTATGATGAAGGAAGGGCTACTTGGGTCAATGTTTATTTGAGAATACATAGTTGCAGCAGTAACCAAGTAATGTTGATGAAGACATCTCACATTTATTAGAAGATCCTTGATATTGACACATCTCCTTAATCTGATATAAATATGGAATATCCTTGATTGTTTTTAAAGACATTGGGACTCAATGGTTTTTGGACATTTGGATATAGAAAGGAGAAATTGCACATTACAAAGTTTGTTGGACTTGCAAAAGGTGTAAATGAGTTTTGAAAAACTTGGGTTTATAAATAATAGAAGATTGGAAGTCTTGGATGTAAAAATCTTAGGGTTTGTGGATAAAACCCTAGATCAAGCCGAGATTAGTGTTTCCACCAAAAGAAGAAACCCTAGCTCATAAGAATGACATCATGTTGATGATGAGGACAAGGTTGATAAATTTACAAGATGGATGCAAGAAGGCCAAGATAGAGAGGGAGATGACATTTCCTTGTAACCCTCAAAAGATAAGTACTTTATATCTCTCTTCCTTGATTATTATTGCTTCTATTTTAGTGTTAGCTAGCCTATTGTGTTTATTTCTTTTGTTGGGTTGTAATTTTTCTTCCATGACCTCCTAGTGAGGATTGCAGGTACATAATAAAGGTTTCCAAGGTTCACGCAGTAGATGGAAGTAGTGGAAGAATGAAGAAAATCTTGCAACAAGAGGACACTCCCAGAATTGGTGATTTGTGTTGAGAGATATTATACTAGATGAGATTTGAGCTCATAGGGAGCAGGAAGATTAGAAAATTTGAAGTATACCATTATTTTTCTAAAGAGAAGTCAATGGTGACTTCCAAATATATCTACAAGATCTAGCATGTAGCAAATGGTATCATAGAGGAAATATTTGAGAAGGTTCTCCCAGAAAGAGGGAGAGGAACATGAAAATACATTTTCTCCAATTTTCAGGTACACTTATATTAGAATTATTGTTTCTTCTATTATGGAATTACATCATATGGATGTAGAGGTTGTTTTTCTCCATAAATAATTTGAGGAAGAATTGTACATGGAATCACCTCAAGGATTTGAGGGCCATGAAGAAGTCTCCCACTTGAAAATAGAATATTATACCTAAGATTTGGATTGATGGATCAAAATTGATCAATATGATTGTTTGTAACATAATCAAAAGAACTCATGTGTTAAAGGGAGAAGCTACGATAGATATAATTTATTTTGTAATAGAGGGAACAATCAGGGAGTCTTGCTTTAGCTTCAGAGGAAGTTGACGTTTGAGTCCAAGATGATGTACTTTCATTGAAATTGACATGATAGATACTCGATATACTAGAAATCAACAGTGGTAGAGGAGACAGTCAGGGTTGTAGTAGCCGAAGTTGTTTCTAAAAGAGCACCCAGTTAGGGTAACCAAAATGTAGGTGATTAGCTTATGGTTGAGCCAAGGCATAAAGCTCAACATGTGTTGGTTATGGTACAACCAAATATGGTTTGAGATATGTCTCAAACATTGAAGTACAACTACAGGAATTCATAGATTCATATTGGGCAAAGAGTACAGAAGACAAAAATAGTTCATTCGGATATTATTTCAGTTTGGGCTCCATTATGATTTCTTGGATGAGCAAGAAGAAAAAAATTTCCACACTCAGTATTGCAGAGGTCGAATATATTGCAGCTTGGTTGGAAATTTGAAAAGTAGTATGGCTTTAGAAAATACTTGCAAGATTGTTTGATCAAGTGCATGTGACAACCATGATGATAGGACAAAGCACAATGAGATATAGTACCAAGACATGGTAAAGAAGGAAGCAATGTGCTTCCAACACTATTCTATAGTCAAGTAGAATGTTGACAAATCCTTCACTCCATTATGAAGTCTGTATACTTCAAGGACAAGCTTGGAGTGATTAAGCATGTCTCTCTCAAGCAAGAGAGAGTGATGAAATTGTAGCATCAAGGGTTGTTATTCCCCCTAGGTCAAGTTGACTAGGATTAGGGAGAATGGTCCAAAGTGTTGCTATGATAGCTTTATAGAAATATATTCTCCATTTTTCAAATATGATGACCAAAATTTGGGAGAATGCTCTGGCAGAGGACAGTCATTCTTCCTATGTCAAACATGTTTACCAGAATTAGGAAGAATGGTCTTAGAGTCCCAGAATCACACAGTTGAGTGGGTTCCTTTCAACATCAAGCTCAGACTCTCCAGATAGGTTGAGTGAGCATATTTGGCATTGGGCCCGAAATTACTCATAAAGAGTGAGGCCTTTGGAGATTCACCACTGGAAATATGGTGAACCAATACTATTCTGTATACCATGTGTCATAGGGACTGAAATTATGGTGACTAGTTGATGTTAATGTTGCACCAGGTGTCAAGAGTACCGACTAGGATTATGGTGATGGTGCACCATAAGTTAGAGGTATCTATTGGAATTATGGTAACTAGTTGATGCGGTTGATTTACCATGTGTCAAAGTTGTTGACCAGGTAATTAAATGATGTTGATTATGTTGTTGTTGGTGATGAATTGTTATAATTTTTTCTTAGAGAATTTTGTTAATGAGAGAACATCTAGATAGTCATTATGAATAGCCCCCTAGCTAAGAGAGAGTGTTGAATTTTGTAGTTATGGTCGGTCTTCATAATTATTATTTTAGCCCTTGAACTATGTAAGACATGTTCTTCATGTCATTTTTCCTTTAGCCCTTGAAATATAATTAATATAAGACATGTTCTTTATTTTGGTTTCAAAAGAGAAATTTTTGAATTTTTTTGATTTTCAAATTTAAACTTTTTGCTCCAAATAAATTCAAGTCGGTCCTCCTTCAAGTCAAGTCAACCCCAGGTAGAGAGACACCCATTCAGCCAACCAAAATCACTATATGTATTACATTCAACCTCCTCCTCTTGGTAAATTCATATCACACAAGACAAAAGACGTTTTCTAGGCATATAAATGAAGTAGAAGCAGAAAAGGAGGACGAAGAAGGAAAAATATATCTCATGCATTCTCTCTCTTGTTTGACCTTGCACATGTGGGTTTCTGAGGGATTTTTTGGTAGTAGTTTTTGGGAAAAGGTCTGAGTTTATGAGAAATTAATGGAGGCCAAACTTCAACATAGGCAAATCAGACTAGATTGCGTTGGTTGGGCATCTTTATGACTTGACCTAAGGGAAGTTTGAGCAAGTTTTACCATAGTGGTATTGTTGGTTAGTTTGACCTTCTTCTTGGCTAGAATATTTAAATGTATCTTTGTTGAACTTAATGATTTAGCTAAGAAAAATATTGTTGGGCTTTCCCCCATGTGGGTTTTCCTAGGGTAAATTATATTAAAAATGTAACTAATGTGGTCTTCATAATTTAATACAAATGTATCATTGATGTATACATTATTATTATTTTATTTCTAGTCAAAACATGTTCTTCATGTTTATAAGGTCAATTGATTCAAAATAAAATTTATTATGAGTCAAAGAAATGTAATTGATTCAAAGTCCCATTTGGACTTCTTGTAAGAAAAAGATAAATTATTCTATTTGAGTCAAAAAGTCAAATTTTCATCCACAAAACCAAGTCGATCCTCCCTGGACAATTCAGCCTTAAAAGGTAGCTATTCGACCTCTTGGACATCTATAAATACAAGACACTTCAACCTCATTCATTCACTCATCCAACACATCAATTTATGTGCCAAAATACAAGAAGAAACATAGTGATGTCAAAGAAGGAGAGAAGAAAATTCAAAGGAGAGAGAAATTTGGGTGTTTTCACTTGTTTTTTGTTCACACATGCGAAGGTTGTAGGGGAGCTTTGTGAAATTATAGGTCCAAAACTTCAGGTTTGAAATTCAGTGATTTGACTGCATTTGACAAGGTTTGAAAAACTTTGACTTTCATTGACTTTGACTTGGTTGGACGAGACTTGAAGGAGGGCTAACTTGGGTACCAAGGTCTTTGTGTCAGTCTTGGTCTTGGTCTTGGTATTGGGTCTTGGATATCTCACTTTGATCTGATTTTATAAAAAGAGGATTTTTGGGTTTTCCACCTTGTGGGGTTTTTCTCGCTTGGAGCCTAATTTGTAGAGTTCTTTGTCTCTTTGTGATCTTTATGTTTTTAGTAATTCCTTGATGAATCCTAAACACAATTTAATAAGAAGCCAACAAAAATTCACAAGTAATTATCAAGTTACGAGAAATCATCATTATCTTTTTTCCAAAGGAAAAAACAACAATTTGAAATCATCATTATCTATAAGAATCTTGGTTTCTCAACATGGTATTAGAGATAAGGTGAAGGAAGGAAGCTTGAATATACATCTTGTTGGAATTCTCGTTTGAAGACATTCTTGTACCAACTATCTTCTCTCTCCCTCTCCAATGGCAAGATACATGAAGGAAGGTCTAACAATTCTTAGGAGTCTCTTTAAATCCATTAAAGGATGCATCATCAAGTTCATCTCCAATTTATCTAAATAAATCAAGGATGAAAGTTTCTATTCCACTGTTACAGGTTCATTCAAACGTGAAAATACATGGGTGGTCGAGAGTGGAGCTTCAAGACATATGACAAGGGAACGTGGTCAACTCAACACTTTATCAAAAGGAAACTCTTCTCACTCAATTGAACTTGGAGACAAGAATATCTACTCGGTCAAAGGGATTGGAACTACCTCTTTATAGTTGGAATCCAATGGGAACATTCATCTCAATAACATCCTCTATGTTCTAGGTTTGATAAAGAATTTGTTTTATATTTCTTACTTAGAAGATAAAGGATATAGGTATCTATTGATGGAAATGTTATTTTTTGGGCAAAGGGATTTAGTATAGAAAATGAAAGGACTATTGAGATTCATGGGGGGGGGGGTTGTATAGAATTCTAACTCCTCCTCCTCAAGCTCTAGTACATTTAGACATCAATCCTTGTGAATTATGGCACAAAAGGTATGGTCATCTCCATTACAATATATTGTCGTCATTGAATCAAATGGTTATTGGCATACCCCAATTAAAACAAGAGAATGAAGGAGTCTGTAAGGGATGTGCCCTTGGTAAAAATGTGAAGAAACCATTCACTAGAAGTGTCACAATATCCAAGGAAATATTGACCTAATACACTCTGATGTTTGTGGACCAATGTCAAAGAAGTCACATGATGGTCATCAATACTATGTAACATTTATTAATGATCATTTAAGAAAGATTTGGATATACCTCTTAAATTCTAAAGATGAAGTATTCGATAAATTCCAAGAGTTCAAGGCAGAAGTTGAAAATATGTTCGAAAAGAAGATCAAAACCCTAAGATCAAATAATGGTGGAGAATATACTTCTAAATAACTTTTGGCCTTTTGCAAAGAAGTAGGAATTAAGAGGGAGCTAATAGTTCCCTACAATCCTCAACAAAATGGTGTGGCCAAAAGGAAGAATTGATCTATTGAAGAATTTGTAAGAGCCTTGCTACATGACCAAGACCTTCCCAAATTCTTATGGGGAGAAGCTTTTGTGGCAGTAGTCTACATACAAAATAAAAGTCCTCACAAAATTCTTGATGACATAACCTCGGAAGAAGCACTTACATGAAAGAAGTCGAATGTTGAACACCTCAAAATTTGTGGATGTCATGTTTACATTCACATTCCCAAGGACAAAAGGAAGAAGTTGGGCCCAACAAGTATGAAAGGTATCTTTTTTGGATATAACATCTCATCCAAAGCATATAGAGTCTACATAAAGAAAGAACCTCGTATTGAAGTATGCAGAGATGTCACCTTCGATGAAAGTGTTTCATACAAGAAGCCCAAGGATATCCCCATTGACGCCAATGAAGAAGAAGAACCTATCCTTCCCATTGAAGAGAATTCAAGGAAAAACAATCCTCCAAAATCTACAACTAATCATCATGAAGAACCAAAAGGACATAGTGAAGTAGTACAACCAGTCATCATTCCAAAAACTCGAAAAAGACCATCTTGGTTAGGATCAACTCTATAATAATTCGAAGGACATGTGGTAGCAAAAGGGACATTTATAGAAAGCAAGAAACCCAAGATATATTCAGGTTATCCAGCATACACGACCAAACTTATTAAAGTAGAACCTACCACTTATGAATAGGAATCGAAACATCAAGTATGGAATAATGCAATGTTAGAAGAATACCAATCTATAATGAAGAATGATGTTTCAAAAATTGTTCCTAAACCTAAAGACAAATCAGTTGGGAATTCCAAGTGTGTGTGCAAAATCAAGCACGTGGTAGATGGAAGTATTGACAAATATAAGGCAATATTTGTGGGAAAAGGATTCTCTAAACAAGAAGGAATTAATTACAAAGAAAAATTTTCTCCAATAGCCAGATACACAACCATTAGATCCCTCATTTATATTGCAGATATTATGGGATGGAACATTCATAAAATGGATGTAAAGGCAACCTTTTTGAATGGGACAATTGATGAAGAAGTCTACAATAAACAACCCTAAGGATTTGAAATGCATGGAAAGGAAACACATGTTTTCATATTAAAGAAGGCTCTATATGGCTTGAAACAAGCCCCAAGTGCATGGTATGCTAGAATGGATGTTTATCTACTAAGACTTCGTTTCATCAAAAGTTCCATAGATCCAAATCTTTATATCAAGGCGGTTAAGAATGAACCCATGATCATAATACTCTATGTGGATGACTTACTAATAACAGGTGTGCAGCATCATATTTGTGAATGCAAGAAGGAACTAATAGATAAATTTGATATGAAATATATTGGACTAATGCACTATTACTTGGGACTCAAAGTGTGGAAGAAACCTGGCGATATTTATCTTGGTCAAGGAAAATATGTGATCACGATTTTGTAGAAATTTGGTATGATGGATAGTAAACCTATGACAACTCCTATGATCACTAATTTGAAGAAGACTCAAGTTTTGTTGATCCTACATCCTACTGACAGTTGATTGGCTCCTTGATGTACCTTGTGAACGCCCGACCAGATATATGTTTTGTAGTAAACACTCAGCGAATTTCAGATGGATCCTAGCATGATCATTGGATAACAACCAAACACATTTTGAGATATCTTCGTGGGGCTATACATTATTTTTTGATATACGTTGAAAGAAATAAGATTCGGTTATTAGGCTACATAGATTCAGATTTGGTAGGTGATGATGCAAATGGAAAAAATACTACATGTGGATGTTTTTGTTTGGGATCCTCTATGGTTTCATGGATGAGCACAAAAAAAGACTCAATTGCATTGAATAGTGTTGAAGTTGAATATATAGCAACCACTAAAGTTGGTGGAGAAGTTAATTGGCTTCGGACATTGCTTGCATAATTGTTTGAAGGACCTTTGGACTCTACTATCATATGTTGTGACAGTCATAAATGCATAAGCTTGACAAAGGACCCAATTTTCCATTCTAGGATGAAGCACATCAATATCAAGTATCAATACACTTGAATATTGGTGCAGTATCGGGTTGTGAAGCTATAGTACATCTCCACTAATGAATAAGTATTTGATATATTGACGAAGTCTCTTCCTAATAGGAAGCTTGATTATTTGAGAAACAAGCTTGGGCTTGTGGATATTTCCTCCTCGGTTGAGAGGGAGTGAGGATGGACACCATATTCTCCATGTGTCATGCACTATGGCCAGGACTAACAATCGTAAGAATAGAGAAGACACTGGAAGGGAGAATGGTGGATTGGATAAGCATATGGTACTGATATTCTTTGAGGATTTGTATCCAAGATAAGAATAGTCCCGAGGATCGATATTCTTTGAGGATGGGTATCTAAGAAAAGAAAAGTCATGTGAGGATATGCCCGGTGAACATATGGATGGGGGTATGTTCCTAGAGAGGTGGTGATGTCCAAATTTATGCCTCGCAACATTTTTCTATGATCTAGTGGAGAGATAGAGCTTGTTAGTCAAGGCCTTGCTATTTTTTACAATCATTATAGAAATTTTGAGGTCTAAAATGTGCCTCAAAACAAAAATGTACAACCAAAATAAAATTTATAAGAACCATTAGGATTCAAGATGATAATGTTACCATGAGGGATGATTCACCATTTTTGGTGTAAAAAAGTAAAAATATTAAAAAATAATAAAATAATTTTTCAACTCGTATTTTCGACTTATCTTGCTATGGTTTTATTCAAATTTTGAGTGGGAGCACTCGTTGGATGCATATTTTGATTCCTCATCCAAGGAGTACCCATGTTGCATAATTTTGATGGACCCTACTACATGAAAAGCAAGAAAAACATGAAAAACATGATTACAATCACATTTTTCATGTATTTCTCATTTTTCATGTAGCAGGGTCCATCAAAAGTATGCAACATGGGTACTCCTTGGACGAGGAATTAATTTCGCATCCAATGAGTTCTCCCTCTCGAAATTTGAGTAAAATTGTAAGGAGATAAGTTGAAAAAGTAGTTTTTCATTTTTTTCCCTCTAAAACTTGATTATGAAATCTAATCTTATTTTATTATTTCCACTATCATTTTATAATATTCCTTAGAAGGCCCATTTTAGACCTCAAAATTTCTATAATGGTTGGTTATGATGATGCTTATCAATATGAATCCCTTCTTATGAGAATATTTCAATTTGTGAGTATAATGTCGTGTCATTATGAATACCTCCCTAATTAAGAGGGAGTGTTGAAAATGAAACTAGTATCGGTCTTCATAATGTAATACAAATATATCATTAGTGTAGTTATTATATTCATTTATTACATTCATTATTATTATTTTATTTCTAGTCAAAGCATGTTCTTCATGCTTATAAGGTCAATTGAGTCAAAAGAAAATTTATTATGAGTCAAAGAAGTGTAATTGAGTCAAAGTCCCATTTGGAATCCCTATAAGAAAAAGAAAAAATATTTTATTTGAGTCAAAAAGTCAACTTGTCATCCACAAGACCGAGTCATCCCTTCCTAGGCAAGTCGGCCTAAAAAGATCATTATTCGACCTCTTGAATAGCTATAAATACAAGACACTTTGACCTCACTCATTCACTCATCCAAATCATCGATTTATGTGCCAAAATACAAGAAGAAAAATAACTAAGTCAAAGGAGAGAGAAATTCGGGTGCTTTGGCTTGCTTTCTATTCACACGTGCAAAAGTTTTAGAGCAGCTCTATGAAATTACAAGTCCAAAATTTCAGGCCTGAACTACAGGTCCCAAATTATGTGATTTTACTATATTTCACAAGGTTTGACCAACATTGACTTTCAATGACTTTGACTTGGTTGGCGGATATTTGGAGGGTTGATTTGGGTCTTTTTATCAGTCTTGGTCTTGGCCTTGGGTATTGGATATCTCACTTTTATATGATTCTATAAGAAGAGGATTTTTAGGCTTTCCCCCTTGTGGGGTTTTGCCTTGACTTGGAATCTAATTTCTATTGTTCTTTGTCTCTTTGTGATATTTATGTTTTTGGTAATTGCTTGATGAAGAGAACAAAATATTAATAATAATCCAACAAACATTCACAAGTATTTATCAAGTTAAGAGAAATCATCATTATCTATAAGCATCTTGGTTTCTAAAAAAAAAAATTGTCTCTTGTTTGGCTATCTCTTTATGATCCTAATGGCATTTTGTTTCTACTATTGAGATCCTTTATGTAATTTATTTATGATGAATTTGAATGTAAGAAAAGATTAAAGTAAGAAATCTTAAGTAGTAATTATCAGTTAGAAGATCCTATGAAAAATCAACAGGATTTATAGAGGAGAAAAGTTGGAAGTTGCATCTAAAGCCCAACATGAATAATAAAAAGAAAGATGCTAAGAGGAAATATCTCATGGCCATTGATTAGAGAAACTAGTTGGAAAGCAGCTCGGACGTGGATGAAAATATTGTCTATACATTAGTGTAGAAGTGGATGAATATGTGTAAGCTTCAACAACAGGAAGAGAAGGAAATGACTAAGTTCTTCCATATAAAGATATAGGTCAAAAAGATGAAAATGGATGCTTTATTTAACTTAGGATCACAAGCAAATGTCATAGTAGTAGATTTAGTCAAGAAACTAGAATTAGAGACTCACAACCATACTATCCCATAACCATTGGATTGGGTCAATAAGGAGGCATAGATAAAGGTAAGAAAATAGTGCAAGATCAAATTTTATATTAGTGCTAATTTATTGATAAAGTAGAGTTGAATGCAGTTCCATTCAATGTATGTGGATTTGTGTTTCAGAGTCCCTGTATGTACATGTAGGATTTGATATTCATGTGGAGAGACAACCATTATCGTCTCATCAAGGAAGAAAAATCCTTCATCATCAATGCCCACTAGGGAAACTCAAAGGTCTTGTTGGTAAGTTCCAACCAAGCCAAAAAGTTGAGCAATTCTAGCAAGAAGTATCTTTTGTTGTTTTCAGGAGAAATTTGGTCTATAGAAGAGTTGATGACAATTAATTCATCCCTAGTGGGGCACTAAGGAATAGAGTAGAAATTAGAAGAGTTTCTACAAGCTATAGGGGTTTGTTCTATGAACTTAAAGGGCTACCACCCAATAGGAAAGTGGAGCACGAGATTTAGTTGTTTTCTGGCTCTTCGTTTCCAAGCAATGCGCTATACAAGAAGTATGTTATATAGGAATACGAGGTGAAGAAGTAGATGAAGCAGCTATTGGAACAAGGTTTCATTCAAATAAGTACCTCACCATGTGGGTCTCTCATCATCATTGTACCAAAGAAGGATCAACTCGGAAAATGTGTATTGATTACATGGTGTTAACCAATATTACACTCAATAACAGGTACCCACTACGCATGATAAATGATCTTTTGGATCAACTGCAACAAGCCAAATACTTCACCAAGTTGGACTTAAATTTAGGGTATCACCAGGTTTGGGTCAAAGAAGAAGATAACAAGAAGACCACCTTCAAAACTAGGAAAGGTTTGTATGAGTGGTTAGTCATGTGTTACACTAAAATTTGTCACCATGACTATTTACAGTCAGTATGGCTCCATCAATAACCATACTGTCCTCCTTGGCAAGTCTTATACCTCTGCTCCTCATGTCAAACTCCAAAAAAGAGAGAAAGCCTTTAAAAGACAATATAACTTTGGTTACGCAGTTTCTCTTACTCTTACCTACGTGTACGCACCTCAAGTTCATAATACCTGCGTACTTGTACGCTCTGTCTGTAAAGGGGTAGGTGCGTACTCCTGTAAAAGTCAAAAGGCGCAAGTTTTACTTCAAAAAAATTACTTGTGGTCGATTCTAGAGCATTCTAGAAGATGGTTTGACGTTGATTGAGCGCCTCCAGATGGTTCATGCATCCCAATGAAAGAGGAACTTATCCCATGAAGAGGGGAGCTATCCCTTCTAAAGAGGGGCTTATCCCATTGATGGTGGACCTGATTAACTTCCTCCAAAGCATTATAAATACAGGTATTGGGCCAGAGGCAAGGGAGGTTGAAAGCTGAACATTCCTAAGGGTAGATGCTGCTGAAATTAGGACTCCCTTTTAGAGCTTGAGAGGAGAGATTCACATCCTTTCTTAGCTTCATTTGGAAGTGGGTGAGCTGATCAAAGTAAAGGAGAACTCTTGCTGGACCCTGGGAGGGACCTGCACAACACCAAGGCACTGGTTGTAATGATTTCTCTTGTTTCCAATTAATACAATTAAGTTCATTTTTCTCAACAAGTTGTTATATATAATTTGTTTCATAAACTCCTTGGTCTTTATGATGAATATGTTTTATTATATGAGTTATTCAGGTGCTATGTAATCATTTGCTTGTTAGTGAATGCAGGTTTCAAGGAGAAGGAGCTCATCGGGATCGGAGAAGCTTGGCTGCTACAAACAGCGTTGGACTAGAGGTAAGCCTTAAACACCTGGTTGCTTTTATTTTAAATGCATATTTAAGCAAAGATAGTGCTTGATTGTTTTGTTTGTCACTAGAAAGCCTTAGCTTCTAGGGAGGTCGGTTTTGTCCACAAAATTGACTCTTTCCGCATGACAAAATGGCGACTCCACTGGGGAATCCATGGATTTGATTGATTTCTCTTTTGGTTGATACTTTGATTTGAGAAAAGTTGATTTCTTTCTAGTTTTTGACTGATTGACTGTGAATTTGGGTGGAATAGCTTAGGATTGAGTTAGTTTTTATTTTTCTTGTTTTTGAGAGCAGTACGCACCCTCTGCGTTAAGCACAGTGCGTACATGTACGCACTTCTGCTTTGTACACAGAGCGTGGCCGCACCTGTGCAAACAGGCTGCCTGCGTACCCTGTCAAAAGTTTAGAAAATTCCCATTTTTTCCTTTTTACCTATTAGATTTTGTTTATAGCTTGTTCATTACTGCCCAGATCCACTGGTTACCTGTCAAAAGTTTTCATCTAAGCTTGTTTCATTAGCATCAAGGGTTTTAGTGAAGTTCATAGAAATTCTAGCCCTAGGTTTGATTTTTGTATTGGTCTTGTAGTGACTCTGGTTTTAGAAGTCGTAAAAACCTTGGATATCCCTGGTCTTTTCAGTCTTCTTAGGAGTCGGACCTTTCATAAAATCACCTTTGTTTGAGAAACCTACCGTTGTGTTGTCTCTTTGCGGAATTTCGAGAAGGCTTGTTTGTTAAAGCTGTGAATTTCATTCTTAAGAAAAAGAACAAAAGCTTTTTATTTTTGTATTTGACTGATTTATGATTCTGCATGAATTGGTCCTTGGTTGAATTGTAACCGAGTAAAACATCCTGGAATTATATTTTGTAGGCTTTTACCTCATTAGATTTGCTTTTAGGTAAATTTCTCTTAGATTTTCTTTTAGGTAAATTTTTCTTAGATTTTCATAGATCTTAAAATTGATTTTTATTAAGTAGTTTTACATGCTTTGTTAAAATAGGAAAAATACAAAATCTCTTTTGAGGAAAGTTTGTTTTAGTAGCATTTGAAGTCTTTGAAAAGAGAAAGGAAGTTTTCGTGAAATAATTAGTGGTCATGTGTTGTGTGCTTTGGAAAAGATAAAGAGATTGTTTCTTTGATTTTCATTGCGAAGAAAGTTGTCTTTATAAATTTTGCATTCTCCAACTCTCTTAGCTAGGGAATTCATTGAAAAGGAAAGATTGTTTTGTTTCATCCTAGGTGCATCTTTTTAGTGGATTTGAGTCGAGTCTACACACCATCAGTTTCATCTCCGCTACCTTTTGTCCTAAAGAAAAGCCATAAAAATTAACGCTTAAAGTAAAATTAACTTAGTAACTTTTTATTTACTAGGGCTCTGATACACCAACATAGATCAAGCTAGTGTCTTGGAGTAGGAGAGTAATTAACTCTCCAAGACAGTAAAAACAAACAAGTAGCTTATCTTGCGATAGGATAAATCCAACTATTACATTTATGCTCTGGGAAAGCTCCTCTTAAAGGAGAAGCACGAGATCGTGTCCGAACCAGTGAGGGAATCAATCCTCCTTCATTGGGAACGATGCCAGATATGCACGTACTACAAACGGTAAACCTCGGATTAACCATTGTCGAGGAGCCTGGGGTCACTTGTCGGTAAACCTTGGATTATTGTCAAGGAGCCTGCAAGGGGATTGAGCTTGCTACTCTGCCCTTGCGTGTGTATCGGATCGTAGACTGTTCCCCCAGGTATATTTGTTGTTGTTGGTGACCTTAGTGACTATTATCTTTAGGATTCTTCATAAGGTGACGGTGGAGGGAAGATCCCATTGTACCTGGAGCAGACGTCGGCTAGACTCACTTGGATTTTCTGGGGGGTTCACTTCACTCGAGACGGTTAAAGTGGAGGAACTTGTGCAAGTCTATTCATTAAGCAGGTTGTCGGGGTGACTGTTCCACCCACCACTTCTGTACTGAATTTTGCGATGTTGGATTTCATCACCAACTAGTGTTTTTGGTCCGGAAAGTTACTGTTTGTGTGTGGTTTGACGCCCTAGATTCTTTAGGCGTGTGATTCGAATTTGTTTGGTTCTTTAGAGACTTTAGGCGGTTTTCTTTGAGATTTTACTTTGTTTGCGTGTGCAGTAGTTAAAAGTTTTTAGCTGTGGCTAAATTACCAAGACAGTCCCGTAGACTTCGGGGCCAGTCTCCTGAGGTTGTAACCATGCCTGATTTGTTGAGGAAGTCCCGTAGACTTCGGGGCCAACCTCCTGAAGACGTCCGGGTCATTACGAAGGTTTGAAAGTCCTCGTAACTCCTAGTGGCAGTAAAGTAGGATCACCTGAAGAAGGAGAGTCTTCGTTGGTTGTTCATCCTGATTACCAAACTCTAGAAACAGGTTATAATCCTGAAGCTATTTCGGTTTCCGAACTTGCTGGTAGCTTTTCATCTACTAGTGATATAGGTGAAGAACCTGAGAGATCTGAACCTGTTACTCCAACATCGGGGTTAGTCTCTCCAAATTCTAGTGCTCCTGATTCACCTAGGGTAGAAAGAGTAATCACCGAAAATCTTCCTTCTGGTTTGATAGCTATTGAAGAACTTGCTCCAGAAGAAGAAATAGGCATCCCTATCCCTGAAAATCAACCTACTATTGATTTAAAGGAGCGTGAATCCAGTTTTTACAGTCCACCTAGAAGTACTACTTGGTATCTTTCTTTAACTAATTATTTGGACAACTCAGGGTTAAGTTTTTCACCACCTAGGGGTATTTATACTCCCGTAAATATGTTAGGTCATTCGTCCATGTTTACTCAATCGCCTGAATCCTTTTTGTACGACGGTCCTTCTGTTCCCTCTGGGTATCAGTCTCTTTCTGGTACTTTTGCGGGAGCATCTCCTCAACCCATTGAACATGGGTTATTAACTGGAAACAATGGTAATAAACCGTTGAGCGTAGGAGACATTTTCATGATGTCAGGTTCTATTCCCAATTCTCAACCTCAAGGTGGCTAGTTACCGCCTGAGGGGCAGCCTCAATTAATGCCTGGGGGGCAACCTCAAGGTACACAAATTGTGTCTGGGGGGCAACCTCAAGGACAGTATGTACCCATGGTGCAGTACATTCCTCAAGGTAAAACCCAGCCTCAATATGTACCCCAAGGTCAACCTCAATATCAATTTATACCTCAAAGGTCAACCCCAGTATCAGTACATGCCTCAAGGGTATCTACCCCAAGGTTAGTACTCGAACCAAGGTTTCCAACCACCCCAAGGTCAATCTTATGTTCAAGGTATGGGAAATGTACCTTTCAATTATCAATCCTACCCTCAATCCAGTTATGGATCTCAATATCCTCAACCTGTTATGGGTCAGTACCCCGGAATGAACATAGTGTGGAATCCATCGCAAATTCAACAGGTGTTGCAGCCAAGTGTACAGTTGTCATCTCAAACTGGACAACCCTTAGTTACTGGTTCACCCCAGCAACCAGTCCAGTCTAATATTCAAACTTTTGTACCTTCGGTAGTTTCTCAGTCTGGGCCTATTTCGCCTCGTACTCCATCTCAAACGACTGCTGCAACTGCCGCAACATCTGTTCAATCTACCCCACTTACTTCTGGAGTATCAATAGCTCTGGTTTCTACTGTTCCTGTATCTACTCCTCAGACATCTTTACCATCGTCTGGATCTACGATTCAAACTACGGTTCAGATGCCTGTAGGACAACCTGGTTTAAGTACGGTTGTCACAAGTCAACCACAATTCACTTATCAACCGTACCAGGGACAGTACCAATTTGGTCCTGCTGTCCAGCAGCCAGTTTACCAGTATCAACCGTATCCTGGGTACACTTATCAACAATCACAGCAACCCCAGTACGGTCCGGTTAATCCTGGTTTTCCGGGAGGATACAATATCCCGAACGCGATTCCCATTCCTAGTTATCCTGGATATCCTCCTCCTGGGGCTGGTATAATGACTCAGAGTTTTAGGGATCCTAATCGGCAGCTACCGTTTATCGCAACTTTGGACTTACCAGACTTGTCGCGCCTAACGAACGATCCAATTAATTATCTTCCGTTTTGGCCGCCAATGCCAAATAAGTTTCCCAGTGACATTCCCAAGTTCGAGGGTAAGTCTGGAGAGGACCCGTCGAAGCATGTGATGAATTACCACCTCTGGTGTGCCTCTAATTCCATCTCGGATGATTCCATCCGCTTACGTCTTTTCCAGTGCACTCTCATTGGTCTTGCGGCCAAGTGGTATATTGAGTTACCACGGGCCTCTTTTTATAATTTTAGCCAGCTAGCTACCTCGTTTTTAACTCATTTTCAGTTGCCGGTCAGATATGATAATGGCACGGAGTTACTAACTTCATTAAAGCAATCGACGTCCACATATATTTCCGATCATATTCATGAATGGAGACGTCGAAGGTAGTTAGTGAAAGTTTTTATCTCGGACCAGATCTTAGCTGAATGGTTTGTTAAATCATTGTTACCGAAGATTACTGAAGACGTAGCTAAGGCCAGAGTAGTTACTGAGGAGCAAGTGATTGCTCAAGCGCAGTACCTTGACTTAGTTTATACTCAGTCAGGTACGTTACACGAAAAGATCCCAGATCTTCCAAAGTCAAATCAAATCGCTGCTGCTCCGTCAGGGTCTCATGCTACTGATGGCATGATTGGTACAGTAAACACTAAAAGCAAGAAGAAATCCTCAAAGAATTCTTATCCTATTATAACCTTACCAAACTCCTCGACAGGAGATTCTTCTGCTGAGGTTTCCACCGATATTCACGCTGTAGAGTCATCTACGGCTAAATCAAAATCCGGTGGAAAGAAGAAAGGAAAGAAGAAGAATAAAGCAGACAAAACTCCAAAGGAGAAAACTGAAAAGGCGGAATCCAATGACGAAAAGCGCAAACCTCGTTATCCATGTCTTATTTGTGAAGAAGAACATTTTACAAGAGACTGCCCTCATCGAGCAGAGGTTGCGAAGATCGTCAAAGGTTCCCAAACACCTGCTGTTTTGAAGGATCCATTTCCAAAGCAGGATAGTAAGATGATAGGTTCTTCCTCGAGTGCCAGTGAAGAACCTATATTGATGATATCTCATGTAAGGATTGCGACTCGATCGCAAGATTATGGTAGTAAAAGTCCTGTTGATGGCAAAGAAGCAGAATCTTCTCATTCTAATCCATCAACCTCAGCTCCCGGTTCCGATCCACTACAGATCGAGAAGCCTAACCCAGACTTAGTAATCAAACCGCCCGCCAAGGGTGTACTTCGAAGGTTTGCTTTCAATCCACATGCGAGAGCAGCCCAGAATTACAACATTGTTGAGGACTTAGCTGTTTCACCCTCAGCAATGTCGGCTTTGGAAGTGCTGCAATCATGCCCAGCACAACGCAAATTACTCTTGTCGACTATAGGAGCTGTTGATGTTCAGGACCCGAACCTAATAATCTTTGATCTAGAAAATAGTACACCACGTTTACCTCATAAAATGGCTTTCCAGATCCCAGTGATAGTAAAAAACAGGCCTATTCATTGGAATGTAATTGATGAGGGAGCTTCAACGTGTATTATGTCGATACAGTGTTGGAGATCGCTTGGTTCTCCTTCACTAAATCAATCCCCGACAATTCTTAAGGCCTTTGATGGCCGTGGGTTTCATCCTTTTGGAATTCTACAGGATTTGCCTATAGGGGTTTAAGGAAAAACCGTTAGTCTAGATGTGGAGGTGGTTGATGCCCCTCTAGACTACAACCTTCTCTTGGGTCGAAGTTGGTCTTATGCTATGACAGCGGTCGTTTCATCGGTCTTCCGAGTAATAAAGTTCCCACATAATGGAAAGATCGTAACAATAGACCAGCTGGCTTACTTTTTAGCCGACCCAGCCTCTTCAGATAGTATTCAGCATGTTGGTAAAACGACTATCCCATACAAGGATGTTGGAGTAGGATTAGTTAAAGATGCCGGTTTACTGGGAACTTTTCCTTTTCCTCCAATCAATGCATTGTCTTCGTTTGCATCCATTCATATGATTACATCAGACACCATTGTTTATGATGATCCTTGTATCGTTCCTTCTGAATCTTAGATAGACTCATTTGGTGATGCTATGCCTTTGAGTCCATATGAATTTGCCTATGAAGCCGTGCAGTCTTTTACCGACCTGTGTTCAACCAGAATCGACCTAATGAATGTGGTAATTTGCGTCGATCCCTCGAAGGTAGAAGCTATCATCAAATTGCCTCCTCCTTCGAGTCTTCACCAACTCCAAAGTTTGCAGGGGAAAGCAAACTTTTTATGATGATTCATTCCTAACTACGTCGAGGTTACAAAGGGTTTTACACGGTTGTTGAAACAGAATGCTCAATTCTCTTGGGATGAGATAGCTCAGAAATCTTTTGATGCACTCAAACACGCGTTGACCCATGCACCGTTGTTGCATCCTCCCAACTACAACCAGGATTACTTTTTGTACCTCGCCGCCGCTCATTCCACCATTGGGATGGTCTTAGTTCAGGAAGACGAATTCGGAACGGAACATGTGATATATTACCTTAGTCAGACGTTAAATCCAACTGAGCTAAAATACTCTCATGTGGAGAAATTGGCATTGGCAGCCGTTCAAGTTGTCCAACGTTTTCGTCACTACATTTTACTCCGTAAAACTACAGTCATTTCGGATTGCAACCCTATGATCTACATTTTGACCAAACAATTGGTAGGGGGCAAGTACTCTAAATGGATTATTATCCTGCAGGAGTTCGACTTGGAGTTTGAGAAATCTAAGTCTAAGAAATCTTTAGTTTTTGCAGAGTTAATGTGTGACTTCCCGCGTGCTGACACGGAAACTGTGGCAGAGGAGCCCATTGCGGACAAATCTTTGTTTCTAATCAGCACTTTAGATCCATGGTATGGGGATATCATCGTCTATCTCCAGACCCAATCCTTTCGGCCCGAAGTTTCAAAGTCGCAACGTCGGAAAATTCGATTCTAGTCCCAACAATACAAAATTATTGGAGATACTCTTTATCGCCGTGGGGCGGACTCTATTTTTCAACGTTGCTTAACTCACGAAGAGGCTGAAAGGGTTCTAAATGACTGTCACTCTGGAGCGTGTGGCGGTCATATGTCTGGGTATGCCACTGCCCAAAAGATATTGCGTGCTGGCTACTTCTGACTGTCCTTGTTTAAAGATTGTATTACTGCAGTCCGAAAATGCCACAACTGTCAAGTGTTTGATCGAAAGATGCGCGCTCCACCTACTCCTCTCCACCCTATAATTTCCGTTGGTCCTTTTGCCAAATGGGGTATAGATTTTATTACATGTAACCCTCACTCGGCCGGGGGGCATGCGTATATCATCCTTGTGGTAGATTATTTTACTAAGTGGGCCAAGGCGATGCCTACATTCGAGGCAGATGGCAAGACAGCTGCAATTTTCGTGTTCAATCATATAATTTCTAGGTTTGGTGTCCCACAAGTGATAATCACTAACCATGGGCGCCATTTTCGAAACGTCATGATGACAGAACTTACAGGCCAGCTTGGTTTGCGTCACGATAGTTCAACTCCTTATTATCCACAAGCGAATGTTCTGGTTGAGTCCATCAACAAAGTTTTAGTTATCATGATCTGACGAATCATTGGTATTCATCGGTCGAATTGGCACAACATGTTATTTTCAGCGCTTTGGGCGTACCGAACCTCAATGAAAACATCAACAGGGTTCACTCCTTTCCAACTAGTTTATGGTTTGGAAGCTGTGCTACCCATTGAATGCGAAATCCCATCACTGCAAATGGCCATCGAGTTATTTCCAGCTACTTCCGAAGAGGAAAAGCATTTATTATACTTAGCTCAATTAGATGAGAATCGACGTGATGCTGCATTGGCGATCGAGACTCACGCAAAACGTATGAAAGCTCAGTATGATCGAAATGTGACCCCTCGAAATTTTTCGGAAGGAGACCTAGTGTTATTGTATGATCAAGCTAATGATAAATTAGGTGCTGGAAAATTCGTTCCTATGTGGCATGGGCCCTATATTGTCAAGCGAAAGCTAGCAAAAGGGGCCTATGAGCTGGTAGACTTTGACGGGGATTCTTTGGGTAAACCCAAAAATGGACTTTACCTAAAGAGGTATTATGCTTAAAAGATGGGTATGGAGATTTTTAGTTAGGTTAGTTTTTCTTTCTAGCTGGTGTGTTTGTTAGTTTAGATAGTGTGCTTAGCTTAGAGAGTGTGTTTTCGTCATTATTCTAGCTTATCTTGGTTTTACTCTTGATGATGCAGATGTCGATGCCTCTCCAAACATACATTGGTTTCGCTGATGGTGCTTGTCGTAGTACACGGAATATCTCTTCCGCAGCTTGGGTTATCTATTCGCCCTCTGACGAGTTAGTATCTATGCATGGGGTGAGCCTCGGTCAAACAACAAACAACATTGTCGAATACAGTGCAGTGATTGAGTTATGGTCTGAATCTATTTCATTTGGGATTCGGAGTTTGATAGTGAGGTTAGATTCTGAACTCATTGTATTACAGCTTAATAGAGTGTATTCCATTAGAAATCCAGTGTTATTGAGGTTATTTTTTAGAGTGCGTCTCTTGGAACGTGAGTTTGATTACATTGAATATCAACGTATTCCAAGGTCTTTAAATACATTAGCAGATGCAATTGCTTCTCGAATGTTAAATAGACATTTGCAATGATCATACATGTAAATTTAAAGCCATTCCATAACATGATTTACAAGATAAGCCGGTAATAATGATATATATATATATATAGGAGTGTGTCAAAAAATACATCGTCTTCGATCATAGGTTGAAAAACACCTTACGATCGGCAAAAACGATAAGTACAAAAAACCAAAATGTCACGTGTCTACAAAACGACCATCCAATCACTGGTGATGATCTTTATATGACACCACTGCACGGGCTACCCTACACAAGAACCTCCTAAAAGGTCCCGGGACCCCGACTACATAGCGCTGAAGCCTGATAGGAATATCATCTATGGTAGTCTCCGGTATATCTGCTGTAAGACGCTCTAGGTCACTTTCCAACTCAGCTAAAGTCTCTGTGGCCTCGTCCTGTGGGGCCGGTGCCACTGCAACTGGTAGTCTCCTCTCGAAAGGCCGGAGATTGGCTGGACGTCGTGGGCCTACATCTGCATTTTTAAAATTATTACTATCAGTTTTGAGACGATATAAAAACAAACAAAAAAAATAGATAGTTTAAAAAACTTGTGGAAAATGAAGTCACCTGTATCATCCCATTGTTCTCCCGGTGGAAGAACCATGTCTGGATCTCCACGAAAATCAACTCCGGCATAAGGAAAATCCTGTATAGAAAAGACTTGGTCTTCTAACCAGTGAAAGTACTCCGGAGTAAATCGAACAACCTCCGTTCCCTCATCAGGATGATGGGCCATAACCGCAACCCATCGCATCAATTTGGGCTCTCGAGGAAGCCCAACACCAACAGTGAGCTGCTGTGGGATCAGCATCGGAACCCTCTCTAAGCCAAAACTCACAACTAAAGGCCCATAACCAAAAGTCTTTAGCTGTCTTTTTTTGGCTCTAGTCAGTTGGCCTTTTACATTGGCCAACACAGCATTACACCAGTTGAAAATGGTACATCGATAGCAATCAATCGCCATCCGCATCTAGGATCCAGTGGAAATGTGTAAAGCGGCAGCCCCGCAAAGTCTGGTAACTGTAAAGGCAATCACCATAAGTTCAGGGCGGGATATAGTTTTGATCTCTATCCCCTTCTCCTGAGTCTGAGTGTTACACCACTCTAGTCGGAGACTAGCGATGGACTGGCCACCCGGCCTAGTCCCGAACAGAGTCAAGTGTTCGCCTCTCTTGGGCAAACCAGTGAGAAAGTAAATATCTGTGGACTCCATCTCGAGCTGGTGCCCTCCAATATAAAAACACTGGTCCTGAACGTTCCATCTTTCTACCAGCCACTCTAGAAATCTCACTTGGGCCCTTATGACAGGTATGGCCCAGTATTTATAAAGGCCGCATGCCTTCAAAGCATCAATTGACGGTTGATGATTAATGGCGGCCAAATCAACATCTTCGTGCTCTCTCTCGCGCCAATCAAGCATGGTGAACAATCTACACACCATAAAAACATCCATTAGAGTTCATAAAATCAAAAAAATTTGGTCCATTTTGGAGAATTTAGGGTTTAAAAACTTGTTGCGTGGAGTACGTACCCCGCCTTTAGGAACAGAGCGTGGGTACGCAGGTTCCCTTAAGGCAAGGTGCGTACTCCCGACATTTTTCTAAGTGAGAAAATGTCGGGGTACGCGGGTCCCTAGTGTGGTGCCTGCGTACGCCGAGAGGCAGTCTTTGAAACCCCAAAACCTCCAAAAAATGAAATCTAGGGCCTAAAAAAGAATTCTAAACGGATGAGATTGAAGGGGAGGATGTTGAAAATTACCTGGAAGAGACGGCGTTCGGTTTCGATGGTCGGATTCTCCGCAATGTCCACGGGAATTTTCTTGCCAAAAGCCATTTTTCTCTCTTCAACAGTAAAATGGTAAAAATGAATTGGTAAAAGCCCTTTTTATAGGTTTTTTGGGTAAATAAATGGTAAATTTGTTTATTTTTCACCATGAAAAGGTATTTTTCAAAGTATTTTTATCTATCTTCAACAGGTATGAGTAATGTGTTGGTTTTTGTGCAGGATAAAGGATTTTCAGGGAAAATTGTCATTTTTTACAAACAAAAACATCAGAGTCATCTTTAAGCCTTTTCTGACTCCTAAAACATGAAAAGATTGTCGAGCATTTCTTTTACACTCGTTAAAACGGAATTAAAAGACGGTCCTCTTATAGCCCTTTTCTGACCGTAAAAACATGAAAAGATTGCTTGATTTTTGTCGTTTCAAATTCGATATTGGAAATAAAACGACGTGTCCTTGGTCGTAAAGATCAAGCGGTTCTCTCAAGTATTATTTTATACTTTTTCGGGCTTGGGAGACACAAATTTACGAAAAAGGTCAACCCTGGAGTCTTCTTAAGTTTTTCAGACTCTCTAAAATTGAAAAACACCGAGTTTCTCCTATACTGGACTCGTTAAAATTTCACAGTAAAGGACCTGTTCGATTACAAACAGGAACGGACCACTCCTTCTTAGGGTTCAAATATAAACTAAGTTGGACTCATCCGAAGGATGAGCTTATAATCAAGCAAATGTTATCCTCCTCAAGCTTGTAAAAAATAAAGAGGTACTTGCCAGAAATGGTGGGGGAAAAGAGAGAAAAATGAGCCTATTTGTTATCCTTTGTCTCAGAAAAACCTTATCACCACTCTTGAACACGACACTTTTCATTCACCTGGGTTGGGAAATCCTTTGCCTAACAGTTGATCAAACCACATTGAAAGTCTCCAGCCGTTTTCTGGGTATTAACTTTGGATCAATTGTCACCAAGCCATCTGTTGTGTCGTTATGTGTTCAAGAGGTCACTGCAAATAAACCATTCATCTGCAAAATATCTGTCATCCATCTTGACCATCCCTGAGTCAGTCCTTACAGCTACATTTCTTCAACTTGATCTATGATTTCGTGTTGTGGGCTTGCCTGCAATGGATCGCTTTCTATCCACATCAGCACATTATCTAGAAAGATGATCTAGAAATCGTCAGTACCTTGAAATC
Organism: Pinus tabuliformis; assembly: GCA_031772625.1. Taxonomy (NCBI): domain Eukaryota; kingdom Viridiplantae; phylum Streptophyta; class Pinopsida; order Pinales; family Pinaceae; genus Pinus; species Pinus tabuliformis. Next base: position 129,061 of record CM062811.1, on the reverse strand, counting down.
TGCATGCATCAGTGGCAGGTTTCTCGCCTTTGACGACAGTTTACATCATTGACTTTCGATCGAAGGATTCTGTGACATGTTCGACATCAACACATTCATTCACATCTCATGGATTGTACTGGGTACTTTGAGAACCATTGACATCACCGGTGATCCCTCTCACACTTGTTAACAGTTTACATCATTGACTGGTAATCAAGTGGTTTCTACCATGTTCGACATCAACTCATTTATTCGCATGGATAGAATCGTACTATTTCGGGAAGTAGAAATGAAGACTCTGGATCTAGTTTCCTCCATCCAGGCTGCGAGGAGTTTTGTATTCATTATATAGTAGACTAATTATAAACAGATGGCTGCGTCCATACTGTGTCTACATGTGTCTATGATTATGATGTACTGTGAAATCATTCCTATATCAGAGCAGTAGTTAGTTTGTTAGTTTAAGTTTTTCATCTGAGTATGGGAATGCCTACCTCAGCGATGATATGATCTCATACATGTATTTTGTGTTGAATATTTGCAGGTTCCGACTGGGCTCTCCACAAGATAATCCTCGAAATGATAAATTGCTTCACCCTTCCTAGATGATATAAAACCCTAATCTACTACAGACCTCACACTTTAGGGGGCAATCTGTTACACTAAAATTTGTCACCATGACTATTTACAATCAGTATGGCTCCATCAATAACCATACTGTCCTCGTTGGCAAGTCTTATACCTCTGCTCCTCATGTCAAACTCCAAAAAAGAGAGAAAGCCTTTAAAAGACAATATAACTCTGGTTACGCAGTTTCTCTTACTCTTACCTGTGTGTACGCACCTCAAGTTCATAATACCTGCATACTTGTACGCTCTGTCTGTAAAGGGGTGGGTGCGTACTCCTGTAAAAGTCAAAAGGCGCAAGTTTTACTTCAAAAAACTTACTTGTGGTCGATTCTAGAGCATTCTAGAAGATGGTTTGACGTGGATTGAGCGCCTCCAGATGGTTCATGCATCCCAATGAAAGAGGAACTTATCCCATGAAGAGGGGAGTAATCCCTTCTAAAGAAGGGTTTATCCCATTGATGGTGGACCTGATTAACTTCCTCCAAAGCATTATAAATACAGGCATTGGGCCAAAGGTAAGGGAGGTTGAAAGCTGAACATTCCTAAGGGTAGATGCTGCTGAAATTAGGACTCCCTTTTAGAGCTTGAGAGGAAAGATTCCCATCCTTTCTTAGCTTCATTTGGAAGTGGGTGAGCTGATCAAAGTAAAGGAGAACTCTTGCTGGACCCTCGGAGGGACCTGCACAACACCAAGGCACTGGTTGTAATGGTTTCTCTTGTTTCCAATTAATACAATTAAGTTCATTTTTCTCAACAAGTTGTTATATATAATTTGTTTCATAAACTCCTTGGTCTTTATGATGAATATGTTTTATTATATGAGTTATTCAGGTGCTATGTAATCGTTTGCTTGTTAGTGAATGCAGGTTTCAAGGAGAATGAGCTCATCTGGATCGGAGAAGCTTGGCTGCTACAAACAACATTGGACTAGAGGTAAGCCTTAAACACCTGGTTTCTTTTATTTTAAATGCATATTTAGGGAAAGATAGTGCTTGATTGTTTTGTTTGTCACTAGAAAGCCTTAGCTTCTAGGGAGGTCGGTTTTGTCCACAAAATTGACTCTTTCCGCATGACAAAATTCATCCCTAGTGGGGCACTAAGGAATAGAGTAGAAATTAGAAGAGTTTCTACAAGCTATAGGGGTTTGTTCTATGAACCTAAAGGGCTACCACCCAATAGGAAAGTGGAGCACGAGATTTAGTTGTTTTCTGGCTCTTCGTTTCCAAGCAATGCGCTATACAAGAAGTATGTTATATAGGAATATGAGGTGAAGAAGTAGATGAAGCAGCTATTGGAACAAGGTTTCATTCAAATAAGTACCTCACCATGTGGGTCTCTCATCATCATTGTACCAAAGAAGGATCAACTCGGAAAATGTGTATTGATTACATGGTGTTAACCAATATTACACTCAATAACAGGTACCCCCTACGCATGATAAATGATCTTTTGGATCAATTGCAACAAGCCAAATACTTCACCAAGTTGGACTTAAATTTAGGGTATCACCAGGTTTGGGTCAAAGAAGAAGATAACAAGAAGACCACCTTCAAAACTAGGAAAGGTTTGTATGAGTGGTTAGTCATGTCATTTTGAATATGTAATGCACCAACTACCTTCATGAGGTTAATGAATGATATATTGCACCCTTTTATATATTCATGTGTATTGTTTATTTGGATGATATACACATATGCAATGCTACCTAGGAGGAATACATCTCACATTTTATGTAGGTGCTAGAGACAATGAAGAAGCACCAACTGGTGGAAAATCTCAAGAACTATGAGTTTGAAAAGAAACATTCGATGAGTGCAGGATATGTGATAAGTGCAGGTGATTTGAAGATAGATATTGCCAAGATAGAGGCCATCATAAAGAAACCATTGTGTACTAATATTTATGAGGTCAAGAGCTTTTTTGGGGCAACACAGTACCTCAGGAAATTCATATCCTCATTTTTAGTAGTACTAGCACCAATGCACACCATAAAAGTGAGTTGCGAAAATTTCCAAAGAAGAAATGGTTAGAAGAGAGCCTTTAAGGATTTAAATAAGAAGATTAGTAAAGCATCATTTCTATAATTACCAAATTTTCATCAATCCTTCTAAAGTGGAGAAGAATGTGAGTGGGTGTGTTATGGGAGTGGATTGATGAAAGGAGGAAAAGTATTTCATGGGGGGTTCTTTACTATCCTACCTATAACAAGGAGCCACATGTCCTCGTACAAGTTATTAAAAAGTTGAAACATTATTTGATGAGAAAGGAGATAGTAATCCACACTAATCACCAACCACTATAGTGTTTGCAGGGCAATGGTAAGCTACACCAAACCAATCATTAAAATCGGATGGGTTTTCTATAGTAGTTTCATTTAGTGATCAAGTACAATAAGGATAGCACAAACAAGTTGGATAACATGCTTTCAAGGCCACCCACATCAAAGAACACAGCTTTGGGAACTCCAATGAACATGGATCCTTTCACCCATGATGCATATACAGAGGATGAGAACTTCAAGGAGGTGTTTTAGTAGTTGCAAAACCAGATTCATGTGCACGATGGTGACAACACAGTTGAATACAATTCCATAATGATTTACTCTACATGTTAGATAAGTTATGAGTTCCTAAAGGTGAGAGCTTATACTTGATCAAAGAGGCTCACACCTCCAACATTGCAAGGCATTTTGTTGTGGGGAAAATAATGTCCAACTTGTAGAGGTATGTGTAATAGACCAGAATGAAAGAAGAGATAGCTAGGCTCATAAGAGGATGCATGTTTTGTTGTACTAGCAATCCTAGTAACAAGAAACAAGGTCTATACTGTCCCTTTCCTATATTGTTGTAGCCTTGCGAAAGAATTTCTATGGACTTTGTTGGAGGTTTACCAACAAACAAGAATGGACATGACTACATGTTTGTGGTAGGTGATACGTTCAACAATATGTGTTTTAATTCCCTATAAAAAGACCATCAGTTGGAAAGAAATAACAAACTTGTTCTTTGGACAGGTTTGGGTGCACTTTAGGATATCGAGGAACATTGTTTCATATAGGGACAAATATTTCTAAATGCATTTTGGACTAAATTGTGAGAGAAAATGGATATAAATGTGAAGAGATATATAGTATTCCATCCACAAAAATGGGGAAAATAGAAGCAATCAATATGACTTCGGTGTATATTTTGAGGGATTACAATCAGAAGCATCTAAAGACTTGGGATGAAAATCTATTGTATATAAAACACTCTTATAATAGAGTAGTCCATACTTCTACTGGTAAGTCCCCATTTGAAAAAAGAAGGATATTCTCTACCATCACCTTCAGATATTTCATATTGGCAACAAGGAGGGGCAAGGGAGGATCTCGCTAGGGATTTCTTAAGGGAGAAAAATTGTTGAGAAGAACAAGTAGACTCAATCTATAGGTACAGGAGACATTGCAGAAGTCACAGGAAAAATACAAAGCCGGACATGATCAACACAAAACATGCAAGTCATTAAATGTGGGAGATAGAATATGGTTACAATTGAAAAATGAAAGGAAATAGGGTCTTGGTAAGAAAATCAAGGATTTGTGATATGGTCACTTTGAGATACTATAGAAGGTGGGAGATAACACCTATAGACTCAACCTACCCCCATACATGTGAAATTACATAGTGTTGAATGTAGAAAATATGAAATTTTGCGAGCCTTCCATGTTGGATAGGGAAGAGGATTAGGTCCTACATTCTATTGAGGATTTAGAACCATAGACTTATCCGAAGTTGAAAGAGGATACAATTTTGCAGAAGGGTTCCAAAACTACAAGATAGGTGTAGCGTGAACTTTGGCAGATTGAGTTGAAAGGGAAACTTCCAAGAAAGGCTAAATGGTACACCTAAGAGAAGGTAGAGGAACCATTTTCTCACCTCATTTAGTAAAAGCTTTTGAGGACCAATATCCTCCCAAAATGAGAAGGTGTGATCCAGATTGAATCATTATATTATTTTTTATCCATATTTATAATTTATGTTGACACCTAATCCTCTGGGATTGGGAAAATATTGTAAATATTGTAAATATGAAAATAAGAAGATGAAGAGACATTGGAATTTCCAAGGGTCTCTCTCTCTAATATATATATTAATGAATATTCTTAATAGAAATCACACATATTCATGGAGTTACCAATACCTAGCCTCACATTGTATTAGAGCATAGACCTTAATTTAGCATTTTTTTGCTCATTAACTCCTCCGCTCTTTGCTCTCCCTTGACAGAAACTCTGCATTTTGTTTTTAATTCCCTGAAGTTTTGCTCCTAGTAATGCAAACCCTCCTTGTTCATGTGGACGTTGAAGGTTAAACATTCATTTCAACATTGAAACATTGGCAGCCAAAGCACCTTCCAACTCTCGACTATTAAGTGAAGAAATGAATTCAAGTTGTGAGATGCAACCCTTAACGGCGGCGCGAAGAGTTTGACTTTACAAACTATTGCATAAAGGTATGGCAGCGACTAACCAGCCTACCATAGGGCATTAAATGCCCGGGGAGATGCAGGCTGGATAGCCCGATAACACTCGAATTCCCATTTCTTATTTAATGCCCAGTCTCCGAATTCGTGTGTTATCGGGTTATCCAGCCTGCATCTCCCCGGGCATTTAATGCCCTATGGCAGGCTGGTTAGCCGCTGCCTAAAGGTATAACACTGGTTTGAATGCACCTTTTTTAATGCAATCATATATATTATTTTTAATGGGATATAGTATGAATATGCGTGATTCGTATTTGCAGTGAACTATATTCATAAACATTAGTTTGTGCACTAGTATTTGATGTATATGGTTTCACTTGCATTGAACCTCTTTTATATGTGCGTCGATTCTATGCATTGAATTATAGTCAGATGCGTTGAATTATATGTGTGTTGTATTGAATGTTGATGCATATATGTGCATTGAGCTTTGAAGTTTGTGTGTAGTTCATGGTATGTAAATTGAGTCAAGCCATTTAAATGTGCCTTGAACTATGTGTTGTATGTTCCGATGAGCCGGAAGCATTGATTTTGGGTTATTTTGATTGATTTTTAATGATTTTTTGAAGATATTGCATGGAAGTTTGTTCTTTGCAAGAGATATATATTAAATTTTTTACTATTTATGATCCATTTCATAATTTCATTTAATAATGTATTCAATCATCTCCCTAGTTGGAGTAGTTCTCACTGGCAAAGAGAACTACCAAGAATGATTTAGAAAGATAAAGCATAAGTCCCTCATTTTCAATGAATTGAGGAAAGGAGTATGTGAAGGAGAAGTCGGGAATCCACCTGAAAATCCCACATCAGACAAAGAGCTTGCCATCATTAGGGGAATTTTGAGGTCTAAAATGGGCCTCCCAAGGAAATTATAAAATAATAGTGGAAATAATAAAATAAGATTAGATTACATAATCAAAGTTTAGAGGGAAAAAAGGAAAAACTATTTTTTCAACTCATATTTTCAACTTATCGCCCTATAGGTTTACTCAAATTTCGAGCAGCAACACTCATCGGATGCAGAATTTGATTCCTCATCCAAGGAGAATCCATGATTCATACTTTCGGTGGACCCTGCTACACGAAAAATGAGAAATACATGAAAAATGTGATTGCAATCATGTTTTTCATGTATTTCTCATTTTTTGTGTAGCATGGTCCATCGAAACTATTCAACATGGGTACTCCTTGGATGAGGAATTAAATTTTTCATCCAATGAGTACTCCCACTCGAAATTTGAGTAAAACTTTAAGGATATAAGTTGAAAATACGAGTTGAAAAACTAGCTTTATTATTTTATTATTTTTTAATCTTTTTACTTTTTTACTCCAAAAATAGTAAATCATCCCCCATGGTTGACATCATCTTGTTGAATCCTATTGGTTCTTATAAAGTGTATTTTGGTTGTACAATTTTTTTAGGAGGCCCACTTTAGACCTCAAAATTCCCCTAATGATGGGAGAACGAGAACAACAAGGCATATGCCTTAATTGTTGCATCAGTAAATAAAGAGGTGAGTTGTCACATTGCACTGTCTACCAATGCCTTTAGTGCTTTAAAAAGGTTAAAAGACTTATATGGTTCACACTCAACGCTTGAAGTAGTACAGTTAATGATCAAACTCTTCAATCTGGAATTGAAAGATGATAATCCCCTTGCCTTAGCCTCTTAAATCAGAGCTAGTATGCATGAAGTAGAAGAAACAGGTGTTAAAATGGATGTTCCTCTCACATCTTTCATCAAGGATCCCACATATTCTCATTATCTTGAACCACTACAAGCCATTGGCAAACTTAATGAGATTACTTTTGACTCTCTTGTGAACAAGTTTGTAGAAAGAGAAATTTTTTTGGAAGAGGAAGATAATTACTCATTCTTTTGAAGAAGTTATGCAGCAAAAGAAATGGAAATGATGCTTCCACATGCAATCTCTCTTGGGACATAATCAGACAAGAGAGAAATGAAGAGAAAGGTAAATCACCATATCTATTGAAAGGTAAAGCACCTGAATTTGCTCATTATATTGTGGCACACTGCAATATTGGAGTAACTGAAGGTTGTTTAGTGCTTCACTTGCTTCGTGGAAGAATGCATGGTTTCCTGATACAGGAGCAACCTACCACATGAACTTTAGAATATATTTCTTTGAAGAATTCAGTGACAATGTAGATGGAGCAGTCTAATTTGCAAAAAATCAAAACTCAAGCCATCTAGACTTGGCACCATCAAGCTCAAACTGCCTGGTCTCCCTGAATTTCTTCTACATGATGTTCTCTACCTTCCAAAGTTGCCAAAAAGGACACTCCATTCACATGTTTGATGGAAAATTTGAGGTGAGAAAAGCATCAAACAACTCACTTGTCATGACAGGAATAGAAGAAGAATGACTTTTGAAGTTGCAAGGAACCTCTACTTGTGCACATAACTATGCTTACTTAGTATGATGAAGGTACATTACCATCCAGTCTCTTATGGCATGCCAGACTTGGACATCTAAACTATGGAAATCTTCGTTTATTGAAGAGAATGGTGTTACTGGTTTGCCAACTATTCATAGGAAACCAAAGCAATGTGATGTTTGTATCTTAGGAAAACATAGCAAACAATCATTTCATGATTCTCTTTCTAGAGCACGTAGAAAGGTTGAACTAATTCATTTTGACTTGTGTGGCCCTATGTCTGTTCCTTCTGCAAATTGAAATAAATACATGATTTTTATTGATGACTACACCAGAATGCGTTAGGTATATTTGTTGAAGAATGAACCTGAAGTTTTTTGAAACTTTCAAAAACTTTCATGCATGGATTGAAAACGATACAAAATCTCATATTGGTTCTATTCGTACTGATAATGGAAAGAATATACTTCAAATGATTTTGAAAATTATATTCGCCAACATGCGATTCAACATCAGACAACAATGCCTTATAATCCTCAACAAAATAGTGTAGTTGAAAGAATGAACAAGGCAATCTTAAATATGGTTCATTCAATGATGTTTTTCAAAAATGTAAAGCTAATGTTCTACGTTGATGCAATGATATGTGCAGTTTATATTAAAAACAAATGTCCATCTCATATTCTCAAAAATAAGACTCTTTATGAAATGTGGTATGGCCACATTCCTTCGGTGAGGCATCTCAAGGTTTTTGGTTCCACCTACTATGCCTTGATTCCTAAGTAACAAAGAAACAAACTCAGTGCAATGAGTTCAAAGTGCATCTTCTTGGGGTACTCTAATACCTTCAAAGCATATCATCTCTATGATTAAGTAAATAAGAAGTTTACGTTGTCTAGAGATGTGATTTTTCTTGAATCTTCCAAAACTAACAATGTTGTCAAGCAACAACTTGATCACTTTGACAAATTCAAGAATGAAAAATCTGTTCAAGAATTTGATAATGAAATTCCACATCTAGAAGGGGGAGGTTGGTATCTTGGAAAAATCTATGGAATCTCCTTCTGAAACACTCTCTCCCCCTCATGAAGCTCCAACCATTGATCAAGAAGACACTTTGAGTGATGTGATTGAGAGAATTGGAAGGCTAAATTTTAATTCAGCCCCATCTCAATCAACTGAATAGCCTAGGCCATCTCAAAAAGGTCCTCCAAAATCGTTCATTAAGATACTTGGAAGTGTTCATCCTGATGAGGTTGGAAAGACATGAATGAAAAGTTTTACTAGACAAAATGGAGGTGATGTAGATGACTTTGATTCAACTGTTGATATGGATGTTTTCTATGATTGTGAATGAAATTTGTCTATTGATTTCAAACTAGCTTCCTTTAAAGAAGTTGCTTCTCATGATGAATGGAAAGAAGCAATGCAGAATGAGTATGATGCTCTGATAAACAATGGAACCTAGAAGCTGGTGGACCCTCCATTTGGAACCAAACCAATTGGCTGCAAGTGGGTATTCAAGAACAAATATAAATCAGATGGCTCACTTGAAAAGAACAAAGCAAGGCACATGGCATATTGTTTTGCACATAAAGAAGGGGTTGATTATGAGGAGACTTTTGGCCCCACGGAAAAATGGGCTATCATCCAGACTCTCTTTGCCTTGGCAACTCAGAATGGATGGAAAGTCCATTTGAATCCATCAAATGGATGTAAAAACTACCTTCTTGAATGGAGATCCAAAAGAAAATGTTTGTATGTCTCAATCAGAAGGATTTATTGTGAAGGGATAGGAGCACAAAGTATGCAAGCTTATCAAATCCTTGCATGGCCTCAACCAAGCACTGCGAACCTAGTATGAGAAATTGATTGAACATCTTCTAAAACTAAATTTCAAACAATATGAACTTGATGATGCAACTTTACTTGTCAAGAAAGTTAGGCAAAACAATTGTCTATCTTGTAGTGTATATAGATGATCTACTAATGATAGGGAACAATGAAAATTATATTTCATCCATAAAGAAAGAATTGAGGAAAGGTTTTGAGATGATAGATTTGGGAAATGTTGACTACTATCTAGGTATTGAAGTAATCCAACATCGTAAGTTTATATTTCTCTCTCAAAAAAAATACATTGGAGATTTGTTGAACAGATTTGGCATGGTTGAATGCAATCCTTTGTCCACTCCAATGGAACAAAATTTAAAGCTCACATCCAAGATAGGAAATGAAATTGTGGATGCAACCAAGTACAGACAACGTGTAGGAAGTCTTAACTACCTCACTACTACCATATCAGAAATTTCATTTGTTTTTAAAATCCTCTCCATGTTTAGGCAAAATCCTTGTGAAGGTCATTGGTCTGCGGCAAACAAAGTTTTGAGGTACTTGAAGGGAACTCAAGACTTTGGACTCAAATATACACAAGTGGATGACTTCAACTTGATTAGATACTCTAATTCAAACTTTGATGGAGATAAAGAAAATGGAGTCTCTACTTCAGGTTATGTTATGAGTCTTGGATCAGGAGTTGACTCCTAGAGGCCATGCAAACAATCAGTGCTAGCAGATTCCACAATAGACGCAGAATATTTGGCAACTGCAAAAACAACAAAGGAGATTGTGAGGTTTAGAAAAATTCTTGAAGATTTGCAAGAGAAGCAAGTCAATTATATTCCTCTTTCAATTGATAATACTTCAACAAAAAAAATTGTCCAAGAATGTGATGATGAACTCATATTGTTTATCAAATGGACAATATAAAAGTTTATGAGAGAGATTGAGCTCTAAAATATCTAGGTTTGACATCTTTCTTTATTAGAACATGCTTGGTAGTATGTTACGCTTTAAGCTCAAAATACAACATGCCACAAGGGGTTTTTTAAGAAAAGGAAGGAGTCTCAAGGAATATTTTAGGTATCTATATTTATGTTAAAATGCAGAAACCTTGATGAATCTTTGTCATTCTTAAAGTGTCAACTGTAAAAATTTCGGCAATGTGTTTATTAAAATATTCAATTTGTTAAGGATTTTATATAATTTCTAGAAAAAATTGGCTATGTTTATAGTATAACAATTTTATCCTATATAATTTAGGAGAATCATTTTAAAAAATGAAATTGGCAAAAAAAATTGGGAACAAAAATATGGAAAATTAGTTTGTGAAATTTAGCCCCTAAAACTTTTCCTAGAGAAGATTATTAAACACAATATTATATCTCAACCTTCAAATAAATTTTATTAAACACAATATTACATCTCAACCTTCAAATAAAGTTTATTAAACACAATATTACATCTCAACCTTCAAATAAAGTATAGATCTAATGCAATGTCAAACTCCTCAAAAATGTGGAGAAATTATTAGTCCCCTAACAAGGTATCATTCCTTAGATAATGTTTGTATAGGATATGGTTTTATGTGGTTTAAATAAGATCCCAACCAGCTTTAGCACATTAACAATTACAAATAAAATTGTTAGATTGTTTCCATGCTCCCATTGTGCCAAATTCATCTATGAAGCTACAGTTAATAAGTCTAGATTTCAAAAGTAGCCCCTAATAAACCACCATCTAAGAAAAAACCTTTAACAAATAAGAGACCTTGTGCTCCCAAACTATAGTCAAAACCATAACCAATTTCTTTTCCACAACTTTGGTGCACCATCCCAAGTTAAGAATCTCACTAAAATTATATCTTGTATGAAGAATCTTATATGCATGATATGACTTGCAAATCCAAATAGCTATGTTTTAACACCGCACCCCAATCATTCCAAATGGAACCAAGGGTATTATTTAATTTGTAAGAATTTATTGTGGGGATGAGTTCTTGTATGGTAAAACAATATTATCTTATTAAACACTTTTGTTGATAAAGCAAGGACTTCTAGTCTCTCATCCTATTTCCCACAAGTCTCCCTGCATAATAGGCCTCTTCGTTGATAATATCTTAGATTAGAATCTCTCCGTGTGAGAGGAATACTCTAGAGCTTCCATAACCAAATGGTTTGACTAACTAGAACATAGCCCTTAAAATATCCCAAAGCTTGTCATGAAATATGAGAAACCTTTTTCCAATCAACTAACATGCTTAATATGACTAACTCTAGATCTCCTATGATTCATAACAAAAAATACTGCAAACAACCCATTTGGTAGACAATATCATCATGAAGACCAATGTCGTTCAACCTCAATCCCCCCACCATCCTGTTTGAGCATTGTGTAAATCTACCACAACATAGTTAGAAGACCCCTTTTACCACTAAACATAGGCCAAACATAATTTATTGGCAATGTTCCCAATTTGCAAATGGGTCACTAGAAGGTAATCTATTAGAGGTATACTAGACATGACTTGCCTATGGAATCTCACTAACCACGTTGAGCTTAAACAAGTGGCAGAGCTTGAAAGTAGAAACTCAAGGACTTACAATGTAATTATCGAGGCATTGGTTCCACATATCAATGAGACGAATATTAATACCAAAAAGAAATCCCATATATCTAACAATATAGCCATCAATGACCAACTTCCAGGGCAATTCAACGCGGTAGGAACTACGTCAATTTCGATAACCCAAAAATTAGAGTTGTGATCACTAATAATTGTCCTTACATGAGTATATCAAGGTAATCCTTGGCAAAACCAAGTATAGGGAAAACTAAATCGAGACAAGGTCAACAAAATAATTGTTCGATACTTCCTCACATGGTTGTTAATCCCTCTCACTTACCCACACCATCTATGAACATCAAGGAGACTATCGTTAGGTGTAACAACAACTAGAATATAATTATAATGGGCTAAACAACAACCCTGTCTAATTTCATTATGCAATACAATTTTCATTCAATGTACACCATTTATCGGCACAAACATTGAAGCATCAGAAAACGACATCTTAACCATAGCCACAAATGGGAATCCAAAATCCAACAAGGGGGCATATCAAGAATAAAAAGACCAATGAACTGTGTGTGTTGTTAAAATCAGTCTTAGATAATAAAACCTACTCTTGCCTCATTTCCTTCGCATTTTAGGCACTTATGCCATAGGGAAAGTATTCAAAATAAATAATCTCTACAAGAATCATGTATGGTCTAATTAGATGATCCAAGATGCAAATTTTTAAATCCACATAACATCTTAGCCTAGAGGTTGTAGGCACATTGACGGTGTAATTGGTCTCCAACAACGAGTGGAATCTCTATGTTTGGGAACCAAATTAAACAAACCCTAATCTTGTGATTTCTCCCAATCTTCTAGTGTGAAACAATTCATGAGCCATATGAAACATGTACATCCCAAAAATGGACCAATTTACTTTAAAATGTTTACATGGGAAGCCATCCATTTCAAGAGATTTCCCATTTTTCATTGAAATAAGGGTTTGGAGAAGCTCTTCCTCCATCACATCAGCCCTCAACATATCCCTCTCAATACTCTGCACATTAAAAGGAGCAACCATCTTGGAAGCCACCCTAGCAGCAAACTACATGCCCTGTAACAATGTGCACAGCAAAGATATTATAAAAATGTACACCAATCACGTATTCATGTCAGCAAAGCCTTTGACTAGAGCATCCACTAGGTATTTCAAACCCAATATTCACTCTAGCACATCATCTCTCTTCAGAAAAATATCAATGTGATATTTGGAAGGTTTATCTCCTTCAATTACCCATTGCACCCTGGGGCTAATCTTGAATCCCTGACCCAATACTCCTATAAAGTAGTGTTCCTCTATTGCGATTTCTTGAAGGTTGGTATCATGAATGTCTTCTACCAAAAGAGTCACAATTGGTAATATTGCCCAAGTTCGCTTCTTTCTTTGTCACCTAGATTTAGTAACCATTCTATGCAAGCTACAAAGAAACTTTACCATATGCTTGATCACTACCTCCCACTACAAAATCTAGATGTACCCCCTATTTGCCTGGTAACCATGTTCCACTAGTTAGCAACAAGCCGCTGACAATTTTCATATTCAAATGCAAAACAATAAGTTTGAAAGGAAAAGAAGCATGGAAATCAGCACCCTCCCCTAAAGACATAAGAGTGATCGTATCTAGCTAAATTACATACATGTATTCTACTGTCATATATACATGTTGTTCTTATCCCTCGCTAAGCAAATACTTGTGTTGGGTTACCAATAGGTCCATTCCCCATAGGTCTTCCTTCACCTCAGTGTTTCGCCCTCAACTCCAACACTATATTACAACCTACTCTAGGTTAAAATGAACAAATTTAGCAGCAAATTCCAATGGTAGGATTAAACCCCAGGAACACCTCCACATCCTACCTTCAAGCCAGTTGAAAATGGGAAGATCACATGCTCCGAAATATCATACCCATTAACCATTCATGACCTAATCATTGATTGCAATGAAAATCTCATGATGAAGATATTCTTCTCACTGAATCAAGCGATGAGGAAATGAAGCACCCAATGCCCTACTTTTGAGGAGTTGCTTGACAAAGGGATGGATTATAATGGCAAAGCCATGGATACACCATAGTCCATGTATGTGGACATGTAGACGATATTTCTAATATTATTTGGCATGCATCTTTAGCAAGTAACGGTATCCACTGCTTACAATTTTGGTGCCATCATTGCAAATTTGAATATCCTTGGTCAAACTGGCTTATTAAATGAAACTTGCCATCGCATTCAGACTAACACTGTCTAATTTGAATCTCTCTGCAACTAAGAGTTATAGCATTCTCTTAATTATAATTGCATCACATAACTTTATTGACAATGGAAATTGTGAAATCTCAAGAGTTTATCTGTGGTGAACTTGTCTTTTCATCTCAAGAGTTAGGTAGAATGTCACAGCTATTTATCTCTGAGAAAGGTTGACTGTCACACCATATTATGAGATCTATGACTAGTCAGAAATCATAAAACCCCCCAATGTATTGCACAAGGAGAGTCATGCCATTCCAAAAGTAGCACCAGAATTGTCTACAGCTGAAAGAGAGAATTTCCCTTCATCTCATGGAAAAAGTTGAAAATCATGTATTTGTTGGAACATATGAAGCACAGGTCATGGTATACTGGTACATTGTTTTCTGTTCAACAGTTTGCTGATTTTAATGGACAAACATAAACTGCTTGGCCTATTCACACATTATATTTCAATTTAGAAATTTAGAAAATGACCCTTTTCAGTGGCAAGTTTACATACACTATTTAGAAAAGGAGGCTGGTATACAAAATGTAAGATGGAATTGTATATGACGCTTTAGAACCTGTTATTGTGCTTCCATCTTTGAAGCACAAATATTCATGAGATTTGGAATTTCTCTTTTACATAGCTTTGACAAGAAATACTCTTGCAGATATCTGATTCTTATGCCACTTTGCAAAAAAAATGCCTAGGCACTGGAAAAAATAATTTCACAATACATTTGGTCAAATAGCCATTCACAATTTAATATAATACACAAAATTCAGGATCTCAAAAATCGAAGCATATATTGCTGACTTATTCAATATGGCTTCGAAATGCAAGATGCTACTACATGCCTCTCCTTTCGTGGGGCACCTTTCGTATCGAAAAATGCATGATAATAGAGAAGCAATTCGATACTTTGCTAACTGCCCCAGGACAACTAGGAACCAAATGGTCATTCATTTAAATGCCAGGTCAGTGATCAGTTGCATTGCTCTCTTCTTTACCACTTGTATTAAAAGGTGGCTTTGTATACCTTCCAAGTGACTTCTGCTTATAACCAAATTTCAGGCGTTCCAGTAGCTTTTCCTTGCTTTTCCTCCTTTTTTCCATTTTCATGCGGTACCGTTCCTCTCTCTCCCTTTCATAAATTCCTTGCCAATGTACCTCCCCTGTCAAAGGCCATAACCATCTCTTGTCTGGATGGTCGTCATCTGCCTCCTCTGCCAAATCTTCATCCATATTCTTTAACAATGTAAAATTGAAATATTTTACCCACATCTGGCCCCTGCGATCATTCAGATTATGCTGCTCTTGCATTGACCCAGTTCGAGGATCCAGGTATATCATTCTTCTGGCACTGTGATAAGCCCAGACATTAACTAGAAGCTCTAGTAGGCGACAATAACAGTGTTTTCTCTGCAATCACAACAGAAATCTATTTTATTTCTCACATAAAGGAAACCCTGGCAGACAAACCCCATTTAACAAAATGTTATTTTCAGGCAATTGCAAGAAAACAGTGGCTTTGGTTTAAATGATTCATGATATGGATATTACAGGAAAGAATTATGGTTTTCCTCGTATGTTTATTTATATAAATTGATTAATCAACCAGTCTTTTAAGAGTGCAACCTCAAGTATTCAGTGTATAGGAGGCACAAAATACTCTCTTCTTTGAAACTAGTTACTGAAGTGTATCCCATTCTGTATACAGCACCCATTGCCAATTATACATGAGAAATAATGGCAGCATTTTGGATCTAACGTTCTTGGATTTTGGCTTCTTAAATTTTAATTGACCACATATGAGACACGCAAGACACAATTTAAAGAGGGTATAGGCTTAGACGCACTCCATAATAATGCAAGATATCTTTCAAGATGAGACACCAAAAAACTAGAGATCTGATGCAAACTTAGATTGCAGGCTAGAATGGATTGGCCACTAATATAAAACAGCCAAACGTCTTTCTGTCTGTTTACTGCACAAAGAAAACTATTGCTCAATAAGATTTGTCTCCATTAGCTTCAAGAGAATAAAGCTGTTCAGAAAAATCTCTTCCAATCATTTCAGGAAATAAAAGAAACAGTAAATTCATATTTCTACATATAACCCTTTGACTTGAAAACTTATGGCAACCGAAATTAATTAAAATACATTTCAGTTGAATAGAAATTGAAATTAGTGAAAATACAATTCAGTCAAATAGAAATTGAAATTACACTTTAATGCAGTCATAATAAGCATAACCTTACCTAAGTTCTAATTTAGCTTGTGTTGTTGTATTGCCTTTATAGCTGGTAGTTAAATTTAACTTGGTCTTCTTGATGTAATGATGTAAAAGCTCCATGAGTGATCTAGGTAAAAAGGTGGCTAGCTGTTGAAGTAACCTAAGGGACATAATATAAAGTCAGCCTCAACGGTCATGCTGAGGCTTTGGGTTAATGATTAAGTTTAGTCTTATCTAAAAGGATCTGATAGATTGAGAAAGGACTCCAAGGCTAAACAAGTTCACCTATCCATTGTCCAAGTTGAGATGTGTTGATGGACAGGATGTATTTCTGAGTAGATGCAGGATAAATGCTCGCTGTGATGTGATAGACAGTTTTGGTGGATGCACTTAATGCTTTCAGATAGGGTTTTGAATCCCGGTTCTTGGGTTTCCCACTATAAACCTCTCTTATGAACCGGTATGCGATTCACTGTTATGTTTTTTGTTGAGTTATTGCACCTTGCAGATATACAATAGACAGATGTTTTAGTTAGAGCAATGGACATGGTTTAGAGTATTGAACTTTGGACAGTATCAGTGATATAAGTTGTGTTAGAGACTAGTGCATCCAATTTTAGCAAATATTGGCATCCGTTGGAAGTTATAACATGCCCAATATGTTGGACACTAAATTAATATCATATTTTGACTCTTGAGGGGTATTCCCTGCAAACTCAAGGGCTAGTTTTCACCACTGAGTGAACGAGTAGTCTTAGGATTGGATTCTCTTTATTATAAGTGGGACAAGAACTTGTGTATCCCAAGTACAAGAAAACAGACCAACATAACATGGACAAGGTAGCAGGAAAGAAGGTGATTAGGGAGACAGACAGAAACTGGGTTTTACAAATGAGAAGTTTCCCATCCAATCACCAATCAGACAACCAACAAGATGGCCAATAGGATTATGGAGTTGACAGTGGATGAAAGCTGAAGCAAGAATCAGAAGATGAGTCCATCAGGTGGACAGTGGGCAATGAAATTAGGGTTCACAAAGGAAGTGATTCCAACTCCACTCCCGATAAGATGTTGGATAGCACTTCCAATTGGACAACCTAAACAGAGGTAAACAAGGATGGTACCACCAGCGACAAGGGAACAAAAAGATGAAGAGGAGACTAATTAGAAGTGACCAAAAAAGTTGTTCAAAGGAAAGGCACCTCATGTGTCCCCATTAAAAGGAGATAATGCAATGGACAAGAGGAAGGACAAATAAGATGAGACATCAAATCGGGGTAGTGTAGGGCAAGGGAACCCATTGATTGGAAACCTGAATTGACCTCTTATTACTGTAAACATGAAAGAAAGAGGGGACAAGAAAAAGAGAAGAAAGAGAGGTATAGATAGTGTGAAGCATGGGAAAGGGGAAGAGAGAGGGACCATGAAAAAGAAAAGAAAAAGTGAGTAAAGGAAAAAGAAAGACAGCACGGAAAAGAAAAGGACAAAGCTCAGAATATACAGCACAAAGGATTGACACAAAAGTCAGACTTATAAGTCCTCAAGAGTCCATGCAAGAGTCAGACAGGTCCACAGTCTCAGATAGAGAGCACAAAAACATATATAATGCAAACAGTTCTGACAAGGAGAAAGATGTCCATCCTCGCTGAAGAAGACCTAAGACTATGGATCAGAACTGGATCCAAACTTAGATTGAAGCATAAATGGGGATGACCATCTGCTTACCATAGATGCAATATCGCAAGCATATAAAGAATCAAATGCAGGGAGTAGGTGGGCTAAATTTAAAGGGTCTTTGAGGAAACATTTTGCCATAGTATAGAAATGTGGATCCACAATACCCATCCAACCAAGGAACCACTGTGTAAGTCAACTATCAAAATCTAGAAGAGAAGATCAATTACTTCATATTAGGATTGAACTTAAGTACTCAATGCAGCAATAGAGATAGAAGGAGAAACAGATGTGTCCACAATGGACAAGGAGACTTAAGAAGTACAAATGTGAGAAAAAATCTAGAAAATGGAGAGAACACATTGAAAATTTTCATAGAAGTTCACAAGCACGGAGAGAGACCCAAAGAAAATCAGAAGCAAAAAAGAGAAGAAGAGACAAGGATGGATTTTGCCACTCACAAACAGAAAGAGTATAATTTTTGCAAGGATCATAATACAACAAATCATGGTAGGGTGAATTTGTTAAATTATGGTATGTTCTATGCTTAAGAGCAATTTACTTCAAATTTTCTTATTAGCCCAATATCAATTTCCAGAATTGCAATCACATCAGCATGATAGTAAAATGTAGATAGAACATAAATGTAAACAGTAGAAGACAAGCCAAGACAAGAGACACAAGATGTGGCACCAGTGAGGGACAAACCCAATGCGCGGAAACCCTTGATCAATTCTTCTTATATTCTTCAATAATTCAGCAGAGAGAAAGATAGTACAATTACACAAATCTGTGATTTTATAACAGCAGCAATGAAACCCTAACCAGCAAAGTCAAAGCTGGTCAAACAGGTCAGAAATGACCTCAAGTCAACCTCAGTCAACTCGGCCTCCAACAACAATGATAGGCAGCCCAAAACAGTCCAAGAATGATGGTCAAACAGAAGTCAATGCATGTGCAGGTCTGCGGTCAACCCTCAACAGTCAACGCTGGTGAAAACAGGTCAACGCTTGCTGTCCAATACTGCGGCTTGGTTGGAAGAAGCTCCCCACACTAATCTGCAGTCAAAGATACCTCCTCGCTGGTCAATGCCACTGAAACAGTCCCCCTGCACCTCAGTCAACCCAAGTCAACGCTGCCCTAGATAAGATCTGCGTCCTCCTTTCAGCCACACGTGTGAGAGAGATATTCTTCTCTAATGCGTAGGAGAGAGAGAGAAGAATGTGTGTTGAGATGAGTGAGTTTATGCCACAAGGTCTCTTCCTTTTATATGCCACGTTGAGGATAAGCTGGGGGTGTAAAACACTGTTTTGCTTGCTGGCCGACCTTGACAAATTGTCAAGAATACAAATAAATTCATATCTCCATGAATACATGTTGGAATCGGATGATCGTTAGATCAATCCTACACCTCTCAATGAGAGGAATCCAAGAAAAATATCAGTTGCCATAAATAAGGTGACCCACATGGAGTTTGGCCCTAGTTGCCAATTTTAACAGAATTGCCGAACAACGCAAGGAGAAAGGAAAGATTTTCTAGAAGCGTTTCCCTGAAAATACAGAGTGAACAAAATGTCTTCATTGTTCAGGCTAGGCAAGGAGGTGTTGAGATTCACAAAAGACATAGGATCGAATGGAACCAACCAGCAAACTCAAATTCTGCAATAAAGGAAAGCTAGAGATAGCACTAGTACGCTAGAGAGAGAAGAATAACCATACAACACTAAATATAATAATGAGGTTGGCCTTGGCTAAAAGTAAAGTTTACACCATTTTCAACACCACCGCGCCCTCCCCCCCCCTTCCCCAAGTTGAATGGAAGTCGATGGAGAAAAATGATGGATACATATGGGAGTTACCCCCCCCCCCTCCCCAAGTTGAATGGAAGTCGATGGAGAAAAATGATGGATACATATGGGAGTCAGTTTATAAATACCCAACTCAATATAAGGTCAATTGTGGCTGAATACAGAATAAGAGTGGTGTTGAAATTTGAATGCGTGATAGAATTTCTTAACATGATAATTACTTGTGACTGATATATATATTTTCTCTTAGCATTTACTTCATTTAGTTATGTCATCAAGTAATTACACATTAACAGTTTAGCCATTCAAATAGAAATTATAGTTGACAAGAGATGAGAGACACCAGAAATTAGGCCAGAGGCCAGGGCAAAACCAAGAAGGGGAAAACCCATCAATCATTTCCTTATAGAATCTTGGTCATCAAGAGAAATCTAAGTCATAAATGAACTGACCAGTAGACCAATTACCAATTGCCAAGTCAGCTCTCTCAAGATGTCACAATACATGTTCTTCAAAACTTCGTCATCCACAGAAAAGCCTCAGACTTAACACTGTTTCTCCACAGGAACGAGTTACAGAACAACAGATTTACGCCTCAAACTTCTACTTCTTTTCAATCTTCCAAATATCCTTGAGTGAGTTTCCTTGTCTTCCGTTTTTTGTCCTCCAAAAGTTCTTCCTCACTTCGTTTCAGATCAGATGTATGTGTGTAGGATGATGTCCAAATGAAAGATGTGACTGGTCTATATATAGTCTTCTCACAAGCAAATGGGTGCCACATGTAGCTGAGCCAACATGAGAGGTAGGAGGGCCAACTTGGCATTTTGGTGAGACAAATGACACTCGGCAAATTTTATGTTTATTTCTTTTGCAAGGGTCATGAAGAACATGCCCTTCTAAATTTTCTTTTGAACAATATAAAGCGTGAAGAACATGCTTGAAAATAATAATAAAAAAATATTATTTTGTTTTACATAAAATACATATTGATACAAGTAAAATGACAATTATGAAGACCAACCCTAGTTACAATCTCAACACTCCCTCTTAACTAGGGAGGTATTCATAATGACTCATCGGGATATTCTCAAGTAGAAGAATTCTATAAGAAAGGATCCAGATTTATAAGCATCATTATAAATATCATCATGACTAGCATTGTCAAATTACCAACGCCTTGAGAAGTAAGTTGTTAAAGTTGGCAACTAGGGCCAAATTCCACTTCGGACAGCTCAATTGTTGGAGATAATTATTGCATTGAATTCCTCTTTTCAAGAGGACCAAAATCGACCTAAAGATCACCCAAATCAGTAAATTGTCAAGGTCTGCTATACCATCATGTAGGCTCATGAAGCCCAATGGACATGTCTCTTGACCCTCTATGACTTGTATAAATAAGAGAGACCTCCAATCTCATTTGGCATCACTACAACTCACACATTCTTCTCTCTCCTCATCTGATTGGTTCGTACAACTCATTGGGAAGCTCTTCATCTCACATGGGTGGCAGAAAAGAGGACGAAAATCACAAGGCCGAAAATATGAAGTTTCTCTGCAATTTGACCAGCGTTGACTTTGACTTTCTAGGCAGAATTTGAGTTCGATCTTTGGGCAGTTTTTTGTTTGGGCAGGCTGTACAGTTTGGCATAGAAATTGAGGTGCTCTAAGCACTTTGACCACAGAGATAAATTGCATGTTTGACCACAGCTAAAAGTGCAGACTTTGACCGATCTTGACCGACTGTTTTGGGACTGTTTTGGGCTGACCTTGACCAACAAAGAAGGCTGAGTTTGACTAGGTTTGTGTTCTCTTGTCTTGGCTTGTCTTCTGCTTTTATTGTTCATGTTCTATATACAGTTACTGTCAATGTTAATGTGATTGCTATTGAAAATTAAATTGGAAATTGTCATTGGACTAACTAAAGGACATTGAAGTAATTGTTGCAAGCATAGAACATACCATTGTTAGCTAAAATTAACATGGTACCGTTGAAAAATGTAACTAGTATCGGTCTTCATAATTGTACTTGAGTCATGATGTAATATATTTATCAAAAGAAAGAAAAATAAATTTTATTATTAAATAATTTGACTTATTAAAGCATGGGTTTCATGTTTGGGTCAATTGCTTTTAGGTCAAAGTCTTCATTGAAGACTTCTAGGGTTTATTTCAAGTATCCTTTTCCATGTCACAATGTAAAGAACCCTTCTTGAGAATTATTTGTCAAGAAAGAAAATTATTTTAATGTAAAATAGGTCAATTAGACCTCCTCCACCAAGTCGGCCTCAAGGAAGGACATAAATTCCATACATATCCAACATAAATTCCACTCAAGAAATGTATAAGGCTCTCTCCAAATTATTCACAATCGAGAACATTGATCAAATAACAAGCCTCAAGAATGAACTAAGAACTGTTAAGATGACAAATGATGATACGGTTTCATCATATTTCTTAAGGATATCTAGAATCAGAGATGAACTCCAAGCAATAGATGAAGTTGTCCCGGAAAAGGAGCTCGTAATTACTTCCCTTCTAGGACTACCAAAATCCTGGAGTGCCTTTGCATCAAGACTTAACAGTTGGAAGGATACTCCAACATTTGAACAAATGTGGAATGCATGTAGTCAAGAAGAAGCCAAAATATCATTAGTAAACAACGAGGAGGAGGATCAAGAAGAAAACATATCAAATTCCTATTTTGCACATCACAAGAAGAAGGGAACCTTCAAAAAGTTCAAAGGACCAAAGAAGAAAGTTGACCTATCCAAGATCAAATGTTACAATTGTCACAGGATGGATCTCTACAAAAGTCATTGTCCAGAGAGCCCAAGGAATAAGAAGAGAGAAAGAGAATATGTGAATGTTGTTGATGAAGGTCCTCCAAAGAATAACAAGATTGAGGAATCCAAGATCAAAGATCTATTTGCCAAGGTCTCTTAGGGAATTATATCCCTCACATATCCTTCTATTTTGAAGTTTTCCTTTAGGTTTTGTGTTTATAAGTATAACATGTCATCTTTCTTTTGGGTTTTTATAAGTTGTAAGTATCCCTCAAAGGTTCTCATATCAAAATATGTTTGTATTGTATGCTAATAACCTTTCTCTTATATTTTTCTTGGTTAGGAAAGCTTCTTGATTACTCAAGGAGGAGACTTCAAAGGATAGACTTGAAGCATTAAAGAAGTTCTATTGTAGCCCATCAAGATTTGATGTCCTACCAGGTTTGTTAAGGAACAACTTAAAGGCATGTCTTAAACTATTCTCTTCGTATAAAAGGTACGATCTTTATTCTTTTAAATTTTGCTTTACATTACTAACATTATTATGTCTAGGGTTTTGAATCATAAAGATTCTTGTTTGGGTGATTAATCATTTTAATCATTAGATTAAATCTACCCTCATTATATTTCGATCATTTTTATGGAACCCTAAAAGGTTCACTATAAAACCCCAACCTAAGGGTGTGACAATATTGATTATGAAACCCTAATATACTTATGGTTGATGATGAAGTATAGAAATCCTATTTTCTTGATGTTTAGAGTTTTGGTATTGATATAATAGAAACCCTAGATTTTTAGGGTTTGTTGTCAATGTCTAAGTTATATATTGTAATCCTAGACCTTTAGGGTTTGGTAAATTAGGATTTATAAGAAAACCCATGTAATGTCTATAGTAAGATTCTAGCGATGAAATCTTAGGTGTGTATTTGTCTGTCTGATCGAAACCCTAGTCTTGTCAAAATTTTATATATCTAACTTTAATGTATTAATGTTTGTGTCTTGGGTTTACCTAGTAGATATTGTTGTGATATGCTAGTATATGATTATAAAATCCTAGATATGTATATGCGAGTATGTTGACCTATTTGTTGTTTCTCATGTTTTAGTTTATGAATTCTAGAGTTTGTAACAATGCCCTAGTAAAAGATTGATATTCTAGGACTTGATGATATTATTAATATGTTTTAGTTTTAATGATGAAAATCTAGGGTTTGCAACAAGCCCTAGTAGAGTCTAACATGCATAGTAGAATTGTTATTTGATTAAATTGCTAATATCTAAAGGCTTTGTGTCACAAAGGTGGAATCTAGGGTTTGCAAGAGTAAGAGCCTGTTATCTTGATTGAGTTGCTTTAAGTCTTAATAATATGATTAGGGTTTATGACAATAATCCTAGCAGAAGATTGAAGTATGTTTCTCTTGTTGATTATGAACCTAACTAGGTTTAGGTATCAGATATCTAAAGTTTGAATGTTTTAATGCTTCCATTATAATGACTTGATTTTTAGTTAACTTCATACTTTTGTATATTTGTATTTGGTTGTACTTGCTATTGAAGGATTTGCAAGTACACAATCTTCAAGATGATGAAGATGTTCATATAAGCATGATGAAGGAAGATGACCTTGATACCGTAAGAAAGAATGAAAACCATAGAAGGTTCTCTGATGTTATAGAAGAAGAAAGTAGTTAATCTCTCTAAGTCAAGAGGGAACATGGTTAGAAAGAGTACATCTCCCCAACTGAGAGGGAGAGATTTTATGATGGATACCTTGTAGAAGAAATTAGAGAATGAATAGCTATGTAATATATTTGGTGTTGCTAAAGAATTGAAAGAAGAAGAAAGCTTCTGATAAATTGCATATGTATAGTTTGATGATAAAAGCAACATCCGAATGAATGAGGACCTCGAAGATTTATGTTTACCTGTTTGTATATTTGAAATTTTATTGTTGATCAGGGTTTGTGTTTGTACAGGTAAATCTCTCCATAAAAAGGTTGAACACTCTAGAAGCATGCTTGGACAAGTGGATATATCTAGTTTATTAGGGAGAGTTGAAGCATCTAATGGATGCTTGGGAGGACATCCAGCCAGCCTGTGTGTTGATGTCTAGATCCCGAAGAGGGAGGGTGGCATTGGTCATGGAGCACTGACCTTAGATACACACCTACATCCCTAGGTTGATGCTTAGAAAGTAAGCCTTATGGTACCTAGACTGGGTGAAAGCTTGAGTCCATCTTAGTCTGTTAAAATTGGCAACTAGGGCCAAACTCCATGTGGGTCATCTTATTTATGGCAGCTGATATTTTTCTTGGATTCCTCTTGTCGAGAGGTGTAGGATTGATCTAAAGATCATCCGATTCCGACATGTATTCATGAAGATATGAATTTATTTGTGTTATGTGACAATTCGTCAAGGTCGGCCAGCAACCAAATTACCCCCACTTGTCCTCAACGTTTTATCATAAATAGAGGTGGCCTTCAAGTCATTTGGTCACTCATCTCTTGTGATCCCTCTCTCCACTCGTTTGGGTTTTAGTGGAAAGAGAGGCTTAGAAGAGAAGGTCTATATGCTGCCCTAGAGGAGATAGCCTAGACCTTAACGCAGTCATGGATCCTAGACTTTAACGCAGTCATGTGACAATTCGTCAAGGTCGTCCAGCAACCAAATTACCCCCACTTGTCCTCAACGTTTTATCATAAATGTAGGTGGCTTCAAGTCATTTGGTCACTCATCTCTTGTGATCCCTCTCTCCACTCGTTTGGGTTTTAGTGGAAAGAGAGGCTTAGAAGAGAAGGTCTATATGCTGCCCTAGAGGAGATAGCCTAGACCTTAACGCAGTCATGGAGGCTAGACCTTAACGTTGTCATGGAGGAGAGCCCTTAAATGTTGTCCTGAAGGAGTCATATAGCCGCAGAGGAAGAAGACACCTAGGCTGCAGTTAATGAGGGTTTTTATGCAGCAAGAGGAGGATCCTTATACACTGGATAGAGGAGGCCTTAACTAGCCCTAGACGCTGTCAAAGAGAAGGCTATTCGTAGTCAATGAAGCATGCCCTGTCCGCAATCATGGAGGAGTCTTACCACAACAAAATGATGCCTAGTCTGACCTCTGATTTGGATAGGGACAACGTCAAGCTTCAGGCAAATAAGGAAGGTCTGAAAATCAGTGTGAGTGGCTTGTATGACATGGAGAAGAGTGTTGAGGGGTATGCGTTGAAGTCTGTCCAGCAAGGCGTGCTTGGACAACATATTTTAGGGTTGTGTTGACAATAAATGCAAGGGCATAATTGTTGTATGTTGCAAACCTTGATTTAGAAGTTGTGTACAGTCACTCGGATGGAGCAAGGGGGTGTGAGATCTTGAACTTGATGAAGGCTATGAACAACGAAATCTGTGGAAGAGAAATCACTATGATGAAGATCTTGGTTGGAAACCCTAAGTACAGTGACCTTTCGAGCAGCAAGGGGACTATTAGAGGGCAGATTAATATAGGCCTATGTTCAGTGACCTTGGTGGAGCTTCATCATTGATAGAAGGTGGATTGATGAGCTTATCGTGTAAGAGAATATGAAGGTGTAAACTTCCTTGTGAGCAGCAAAGGTTTATGCTGCTATTTGAACATTGTGTTAGGTCATAGGCCATAACACCACAGTCAAGCATTTTGTATGAGTGTATGAGGACATATATATGCCCAAATCTTCAGCATAACTTGTGAGATATTACTACTGAGATCCAAGGCTATTTCGATGACTATTGGAGGGATGTATGATGTTGCTGCAAGATGATATGGACAGAGCTATTATCATGGGTTAGTATTATTGCGTTGAGGATTAGTGTTAAGTTATGGTATGTTCTATGCTTAGAGAAATTTACTTTTCTTTCTTATTATTATTCATATATTAGCAATCACATGTGCATAAGTAAAGTGCAGATAGAACATTAAACGATCAACAGAAAACAAGCCAAGACAAGAGACACAAGTTGTGGTGGCTAACCAGGGACAAACCCCACAATGTGTGGGGAAACCCTTTGATCAAATCTTCTTTTATCTTCAATAATTCAGCAAAGAGAAATAGTACATAAATCTGATTTACATTAGCAACAGCAAACCCTAGATCAGCGGCATCAGCATCATCGGCATCATCATCATCAGCATCACCAGCATCAACTTAGGATCTCTCCTCCTAATAAAACCCAAAGACAAGTAGAGAGAGGAAGACATCCAAGTGTGTGTAGAAATGACTTGAAGTCCTCTTCCATTTATACTAAAACGTAGAGGTTGAATAGACATGACATTTGGGCTTCTTGAGCCTACATAAGTTGTAGGTCAGCTTGATAATAATTCCATAGCCAAAATAAATTCATATCTCCATGAATACTTATCGAAATCGGATGATCTTTAGATCAATCCTACACCTATCGATGAGAGGAATCTAATAAAAATATTATTAGCCATGAATAAGATGACCCACAGTTTGGCCCTAGTTGCCAATTTTAACACTCCCTCTCAACTAGGGAGAACTTCATCTGCAATCTGTCTGTCAGTCGCTACTATTATCCATCAAATGCACTGCCCTGTACAGCCTGACCCTTGCCCTGCTCTGCTCTATTCTGCCTATTCTGCTTTGTCTTGTTCTACCCTGTATTGATCTGTACTGCTATGTCTGATCTGCTCTACTCTACTTTGTTTTGTTCTGCTTTGCTTTTGTCCGAATTATGAAAAAGAAATGATCGATGATGTACCATATTGACTCAAAGTCAGTCTCAGAGTATGTACCACTAGTCCCAGACCAGTCTCAACCAACCCGAAGTAAGTGTCATAGTGAGTACAACTCCTACCACTGGTCCCAGACCAATATCATCCTCCACTGACTCAAAGTCAGTCTCAGAGTGCGTACCACTGGTCCTAGACCAGTCTCAACCGACCTAAAGTCAATGTCATAGTAGGTACCGCTCCTACCACTAGTCCCAGACCAGTATCGCAGTCTTAGAGAGTGTACCACTGGTCCCGGACTAGTCTCAATTGACACAAAGTCAACGTCATAGTATGTACCACTCTCATTGGTCCCAGACAAGTACTGCACTGACCAGAGGTCAGTCTCAGAGTATGTACCACTAGTCCCAGACCAGTCTCAACCGACCCGAAGTCAGCGTCATAGTGGGTACAACTCCGACCACTGGTCCCAGACCAATATCGCAGTCTCAGACAGTGTACCACTGGTCCCAGACCAGTCTCAACTGACCCTAAGTCAGCGTCATAGTATGTACCACTCTCACTAGTCCCAAACCACTACTGCATTGGCCAGAGGTCAGTCTCAGAGTATGTACCACTGGTCCCAGACCAGTCTCAACCGACCCGAAGTCAGAGTCATAGTGGGTACAACTCCTACCACTGGTCCCAGACCAATCTCAACCGACCCGAAGTCAGTGTCATAGTATGTACCACTCTCACTGGTCCCAGACCAGTACTGCACTAACCAGAGGTCAGTCTCAGAGTATGTACCGCTGGTCCCAGACCAGTCTCAACCGACCCGAAGTCAACGTCATAGTATGTACCACTCTCACTGGTCCCAGACCAGTACTGCACTGACCAAAGGTCAGTCTCAGAGTATGACCACTACTCCCAGACCAATCTCAACTAACTCGAAGTCAGCGTCATAGTATGTATCACTCTCACTGGTCCGAGACCATTACTGCACTGACCAAAGGTCATTCTCAGAGTATGTTCCACTGGTCCCAGACCAGTCTCAACCGACCTGAAGTCAGCGTCATAGTGGGTACAACTCCTACCACTAGTCCCAGACCAGTGTCATTGATCCCAGACCAGTATCATTGATCTCAGATCAATGAAGGTCATCCTAGCATAGGGAGTACGGTAGATACAGCGATGCGTCCATCGGTACTACTATGGTCCCTATCCTCATTTCCCTGCTCATTGATCAAATGAGAGGTACTTCCCATGAGTCCCAGATTGCATGGGTAGGATGCCTCGACAGGAGAACTTAATCAATCATGTCCTCACAGGAGAACTAATCATCCTGCTACACAATCGCCATGGAGAACACATCATCCAGGCCTCACAAGAGAGCTAATCATCCTGCTACATAATCGTCATGGAGAACACATCATCTAGACCTCACAGTAGAACTAATCATCTTGCTACATAGTCGTCATGGAGAACACACCATCCAGACCTCACAGCAGAACTAATCATCCTGCTACATAGTCATCATGGAGAACACACCATCCAGACCTCACAGGAGAACTAATCATCCTGCTACATAGTCGTCATGGAGAACACATCATATAGACCTCACAGGAGAACTAATCATCCTGCTACACAATCGTCATGGAGAACACATCATCCAAACCTCACAAGAGAACTAATCATCCTGCTACACAGGAGAGCTAATCATCCTGTCCCACAAGAGAGCAAATCATCTTGTTCCTCAAGAGAGCGAATCATCTTGTTCACAGTGCGCACCACCAGGGAAGGGTGAGTCACCCTGTGGTCGTATGTTGCTCCAGTAAGAATCGCAAGCCCCCAAAGCTCCCAGAGCTCAATGCATGCAACATGTAGGACCCTTTTACAAGGGTCTCTCGATGACTCCAAGTTGTTCGGGAAAAATCACAAATTTGATCTTTTCCCGGGGCTCTGACCTATACATCATCTCAGTGCGATGGAGCCTCCTTGCTCATCAACTTAACATATCCCAGATAAGGTAGTATCTGATGTCTATCTACTGGAGTAATCATTGAATACGGGATTCCTCAATAATCGAATCCCACCTCTGGTTGTCACAGAGAATCACAGTGGTATTCATCATGTGTACTCACTGAAGAGTTTCCACAACCAGGCAACTTCATACGAGGTCATACTTGCAGTTATGTATCCAGTCTCAGCGGTACTTATAACAACCAATTTCTGCTTCCTGCTCATCCATGATATCGAAGCAGAATCCAAAGAGAACCAACACTTAGAAGTGCTCTAGTGATCCTCCACAATGCCTGCCCAGTGAGCATTCGAATAATCATGCAGTTTTCATATTTCCGACAGTGTATCTCAATCCATGAGAGATTGTGCCCCGAAGATATCTCAGAGGATTCTTGGCACCAATCCAGTGAGGCTCAACCAAATATGAGCTCACCATGCTAACTACAAAACATATGTCCGGACGGAAGTTCACCAAGAACATCAACGTGATTGAGTTTATGAAACTCAGAGGCATTTCCCAAATCTGGTCCGACATCACTACCATATAACTTCTGAAAGTTAATATCCTTGAGGTAGTCACAGGCTTGCAGTTTATCATTCCACATTCGGAATCCAACTCCCTCTTACTTCTGCAAATGAGAGGGTCTGCACCTGTCAAAAATAGGTCATCCTTATGAGGTGCCAGTATGAGAGGTCTATCATCCACAACCTTCAGGTAATGGTTTGGATTGGTTTCACTCCTAATGAATCTCAGCTTCATCAAATAGCTATCAAACCTCTCATACTACGCCTGGGGTGTTTTGCTTCAAGCCATAGAGAGCTTTCTTCCACCTGTATACATGAGATTCCCGTTCATGAATCTCAAACTCCACGGGTTGTTACAAACCTGTGGACCTGCTACGTGAGGGGAATGGTCCCCTTGTAAGATTTTCCTTTAGTACATCTCAGACATGTACCTTCATGCTCTTTATGAATTCAGGCATCCCTATCACCATCTGACTCACAGACCGCCGGTGTTGTGTCAATGGACATGGTCCCCAGTGGACTTCCAGCAACTTGATACAACCCTGAACTCAAAAACATCTTTGAAAAAATATATTTTCAAACACGTACCTTTCCATCGATGAGTGCCACCCTGTAACCTTTGACTTCCATTGCTGAAATGGACACCAAGTTCTTCTTGCGATCAGGTACATAAAATAGATTCTGTAAATGAATCAAGTTACCTTCATTCAATTGAGAGGTAACATTCCTTACACCCTTAGATCTGAACTTCCCAATGAAGTATTCTTTAAGTAGGCCATCAGAAACTTGTGCTGCGCCATTCTGATAATATTCTTTGCTTCCACTTCACCCTCGGTGAATTTGAACCCATCGATCCTTTTGTCTTGTCCTAACTGTTGTCGGTGATTGCTCTTTCACTCTTGCTTGGGCATTGTCTTCACCTCAACTCTGATCCCATGTTAAGTTATGGTATGTTCTATGCTTAGAGCAATTTACTTTTCTTTCTTATTATTATTCATAAATTAGCAATCACATGTGCATAAGTGCAGTGCAGATAGAACATTAAACGATCAACAGAATACAAGCCAAGACAAGAGACACAAGATGTGGCGGCTAGCCAGGGACAAACCCCACAATGTGTGGGGAAACCCTTTGATCAAATCTTCTTTTATCTTCAATAATTCAGCAGAGAGAAATAGTACATAAATCTGATTTACACCAGCAATAGCAAACCCTAGATCAGCAGCATCAGTATCATCGGCATCATTGGCTTCAACGGCATCACCTTAGGATCTCTCCTCCTTATAAAACCCAAAGACAAGTAGAGAGAGGAAGAGATGCAAGTGTGTGTAGAAATGACTTGGAGTCCTCTTCTATTTATACTAAAACGTAGATGTTGAATAGACATGACGTTTGGGCTTCTTGAGCCTACATAAGTTGTAGGTCAGCTTGATAATAATTCCATAATCAAAATAAATTCATATCTCCATGAATACTTATCGGAATCGGATGATCTTTAGATCAATCCTGCACCTCTCGACGAGAGGAATCTAATAAAAATATTATCAGCCATGAATAAAGTGACCCACATGAAGTTTGGCCCTAGTTGCCAATTTTAACAATTAGTCAGCTAGCAAGGTGCAGCATGGTGATGGAATCACCTTGGAGAATCAACTGAAGAATGAGGACTGATAAGTATGCCTTCACCCGAGTTCAGAACTGCAGTCCTTGTCATCAGATCTACAACCTCATTGTGTTATCTTCATGGTGAAGATCTCTGATGTTTGATCTCTTATTTTGGCAAGTCAAAGTGTTGACTTCAAATGTATTTGTATTATCTCTCTCTCTGCTAAACTATTGAAGAATATAAGAAGAATTGATCAAGGGTTCCCCATATTGGGGTGTGTCCCTGGCTGGTGCCACATCTTGTGTCCTCTTGTCTTGGCTTGTCTTCTAATGTTTATGTTTATGTTCTATATGCACTTTACTATCATGCTGATGTGATTGCTAATCTGGAATTAATATTGAGCTAATATGATAAATTGAAGTAAATTGCTCTAAGCATAGAACATACCTAAAATTAACATGGTATTAGAGGTGAGGTGAAGACAAGCAAGAGTGAAAGAGCAATCACCGAAGACAGTTAGACAAGGTCAAAGGCTCAATCGGTTCCTCATCCCACTTCCCGGCTGAAGACAAGCTCCGTGAAAAGTCTGACTATCACGGATGGAAGATGTCTCCGAATACATTGGAAGCGCAAGAAGTGTTGGATTACGTGAAAGGTAAAATCCCTGAGCCTCCATCAAATGCATCGGCTGCTCCAAAGATCAAGTACACCAAGGGTGAAGTCGAAGCGAAGAAGATTATCAGATATTCCACTGACAAACGTCTGGTGGCCTACCTAAAGGTCACTTCAATGAAAAGTCTGGATCTAAGGGTGGACGGAAGGGCAGATGCCTTGCTTGCAATAAGTTTGGCCATTATGCGAGGGAGTGTCCAAATAGAAGGGACACATCACATGATGATGATCACAATCATTCCAAGGGCATCTTCAATGATCGAAGGAATGACAGGTACAATGGCAAGGAAAAAGGAATGCAGGACATCAAGGAAATGGTCGACCCTCCAAGAAAGTAAGGAACTCCAAGTATGAAATCAAATGTTGTTTCTGATAAGCAAAAGGAGTATTGTCTTATATCGGCCCTCTCCACTACCTCTCCTCCGAACTCTTTGGGAAGGTTAATAGATAGTGGTGCCTCAAGGCACTTCACCAGATTCAAGGAAGCTCTCTCTAATTTGATAGAGAAGGAAACAATCTTGGAGATTATTCTTGGAGACGATGCCACCTATCCCGTAAAGGGTGTAGGGAATGTTACCCTTCAATTGGATCAGGGTGACTCGATTCATTTACAAGAAGTTCTTTATGTACCTGATCTCAAGAAGAACCTAATGTCCATTTCGGCAATGGAAGACAAAGGTTACAAGGTGGCATTCATTGATGGAAAGGTACGTTCTTGGAAAAGGAATTTTAAAGATGCTTTTACTCTTGGGTTCAGTGTTGGCAATTTGTATCAAGTTGCAGGAAGTCCAATGGGGACCATGTCATGAGACACATCTCTTCAATGGCACCAGAGGTCTGCCCATCTTCATTGTAAGGCCCATCCCAATGTCAGACAGATGGTGACAGGGATGCCTAAATTCAAAAAAGAGCATGAAGGTGCATGTCTGAGATGTACCGAAGGAAAACTTACAAGCGGACCATTCCCCTCATGTAATAGCAAGATCTCAAATGTGGAACAACCCGAGGGGTTTGAGATTCATGATCGGGAATCTCATGTATGCAGGTGGAAGAAAGCTCTCTATGATTTAAAGCAAGCACCCCGAGCTTGGTATGAGAGGATTGACAACTATCTAATGAAGCTGAGATTCACTAAGAATGAAGTCGATCCAAACCATTGCTTTAAGGTTTTGGATGATAGACCTCTCATACTGATACTTTATGTGGACGATCTCTTTCTGACAGGTACAGACCCTCTCATTTACAAAAGTAAGAGGGAGTTGGATTCCTAATGTGGAATGGTGGACTGCAAACCTGTGACTACCCCGATGGAGCTTAACTTTAAAAGGTTATGCGGTAGTGTTGTCGGACCTGATTTGGGAAATGCCTCTGAGTTTCATCTACTCATAGTAGCATTCATGTTCTTGGTGAACTCTCGTCCAGATATTTGTTTTGCAGTTAGCATGTTGAGCCAACATATGGCTAAGCCTCATCTCTCATTGGATTGGTAACAAGAATCTTCTGAGATATCTTTAGGGCACAATCACTCATGGACTGAGATACATTGCTCGAGCTGTGAGGTTGCATTATTATTCTAACGCTGATTGGACAAGCAGCATGGAGGATCGCAAGAACACTTCTGGGTGTTGGTTCTCTTTGGGTTCTGCTTCGATATCCTGGATAAGCAGGAAGCAAAAGTCAGTTGCTTTGAGCACCACTGAGGCCGAATACATAGCTGAAAGTATGGCCTCCTGTGAAGCTGTCTGGTTGTGGAAGCTCTTCTATGAGCTGTTTGGACACGTGCTGGATACCATCGTGATCTTCTGTGACAACCAGAGTGGGATTCGATTATTGAGGAATCCCGTGTTCTATGATCACTCCAAGCATATAGACATCATGGACCACTTTATTTGGGATATGGTACAGCGAGGAGCAATACGGCTCCATCACTTTGGGATTGATGTGTAGGTCGCCAATATTTAGATGAAGTCCATGGGAAAGGTCAAATTCTTGACTTTCCAAGAACGACTAGGAGTCATGGAGAGACTCTCTCCTGAGGGTCCTGTATGATATGGACATTGAGCTCTGGGAGCTCCAGGGGGCTTGGGGGTACTTCTTGGAGCGATGAGCAACCATAGGGTGAGTGGTTCAGAGTTCCCCTAATGGTTTGCTATGTTGGCAGGATGAGTGGTTCATCCTTCTCTTGCTAAGACACAATCATAGGGTGAGTGGTTCAGCCTTCCCCTAGTGATTTGTTGTGTATAGGGTGAGTGGTTCAACCTTCCCTTGGGATACCCCATGGCGACATGTAGGCAGGATGAGTAGTTCATCCTTCTCCTGCTGAGACATCCTACCCATGCAGTTTGGGACTCATGAGAAGTACCTCTCATCTGGCCAATGAGCAAGGAAATGAGGATAGGAACCATAGTACTATTGATGGACGCATCGTGTAGTGCTATACTCCCTATGCTAGGATGATATTGATCTGAGATCAACTAGAACTAACTTCAAGTCAGTAA
Organism: Pinus tabuliformis; assembly: GCA_031772625.1. Taxonomy (NCBI): domain Eukaryota; kingdom Viridiplantae; phylum Streptophyta; class Pinopsida; order Pinales; family Pinaceae; genus Pinus; species Pinus tabuliformis. Next base: position 94,306 of record CM062811.1, on the reverse strand, counting down.
GAGTGGTATGAGACACTCTTTCTCTGGAACTAATTTCGAATCAGTAAGAGTGGTATGAGACACTCTCTTTATTTGGAACTGATTTCGGATCAGTAAGTGGTATGAGACACTCTTTATTTGGAACTGATTTCGGATCAGTAAGAGTGGTATGAGACACTCTCTCTATTTGGAATTGATTTCGGATCAGTAAGAGTAGTATGAGACACTCTCTTTATATGGCACTGACTTCGGGTCAATAGAGAACAGTATGATACATTCTCGATCACTTCTTCTTCATAGTTTAGCAGAGCAGTGCAGTGCATTGATAGCAGAGATAGTACGGACTGGCAGATGGATTAGAAGATGGAGTTCTCCCTAGTTGAGAGGGAGTGTTAAAATTGGAAACTAGGGCCACCAAACCAATGTTGCACGAAGCGGAAGCGTTTTTTTGGAAGCGGGGACGCGGAAGCGTCATTTTCCAAAAATCTAGGAAGCGAAGCGTCTGCTATATATATATATATATATATATATATATATATTTGCATTTATACTCAAAACAAACATCCCAAATAGCGAATTAATTGTAGAAGACATGAAAACATGCATATTTTTGCATAAATCAAGATAGATATGGCATCCATGATTCCATTGTAGTTACTAGTATGTACAACAATCATCTATATTCTAGCTATTACAAACATACATCAAATTTTTAAGCATATTATAAAACATAAAACATAGAGCATATTATGATTTATCTAGCAAGTGAGCAACTGTCAACATTTGTCATGTCCAAAATTCAAATAATAATGTTTACAAAATATGTCACTTGGTCACCGCCAAGACAAAAAAGGTTCAAAATTCAAATTCACAAGCCTACAAGTCTAATGAGTAATCTATGACAAAAAGTAGTAGATTGTGAATATATCTACTAATCTCTCCTCCTTCCACCACGAACAGAACGTGTCGGCAGGCGGGGGCCTCCACATGGTGGCAATGAAGAAGATGGTGCCGGTGGAAGTTGTGGAAGTGGCACTGAAACTGATGAAGAAGAACCCCCTGCTGTTGGTGTTGAACCATGGAACCTAGGAACCAAGGGACCAGATGGGGGTGGGGGTGGCATATCAACACGATCATCATCATCCTGGAATCGCTCAAAAAATTCATGCAAAAAAAAAAAACAATAGTTAACAAAAAAATTATAAACATGAATTAGAGAAATGCTTTATAAGGAAAAATTGGAAAATTCATACCACAATGGACATACCTGGATAAGAGCATCCTCTAATTGCTCTAATCGCAACACTCCATCCTCCAAATTGGGCTCCTCTGGATTCTTGTCCCAAATCAACATGTCTTTATTAGACTTTGCATCTTCACAGTAATGGGACAACAGTCGCAAGTTGGAATGAACATAAACCAAGCTCTCTGCCCGGTCTAAACTCAACCTGTTCCTTTTAACACTGTGGATGAAAGAATAAGAGCTCCAACACCTCTCTGCAAAAGAAGTGTTTACCACCTGTGATAGCACCCGCAATGCCAAAGCCTGTAGAAGTGGAGTACCCCCTCCATGCATGTTCCACCACTCAAGAGAAGAAAAAGTCTCTCGATCTTTAATTGCATGCATGCTCCCAAATGGACCAGTGTTAAGCGTATAGTTGCTCACCTGTCTCCGTACCAATGCAGCCTCCTCCACATCAGGGATTAATTTTCTCAATGTAGCCATATATTTTCTGTGAACCTCTTGATGTTGGTGCGGTTTTCTCCTGCTTCCCCCCCCAGGTGCTGGTGTTGAAAGCCATGATGGATGATAGTATTTAGGTGTCAAAACATATGTTAATGCATGCAATGGAACATTTAGCATTTCCCATCGGTTTTGCACCTCTACACGAATATAATTGTACAAGGTGGTATCTCTACACTCAACAATGTCTTTAATCTGCCCCAACATGCTATCCATTTGCTCATACACCTCCCCAATTACTGGTCGATCTGAATCTGCAAACTTGATCATGTAATAAATTGGTTTGGTGAATTGCAAAACATATTTAACCTGTGACCAAAAGTAACTGTCAAGAACAGTGTCCTTGACTGCATTAGCACCATCTATGTCAGTGTTAATTTCATCCCATGTTTCAACACACACCAGATTAGTTAAAGCTTGTCTCACCTTCACTAGCCGCCTAAAGGTGAGGTAATAACTAGCAAATCTTGTCTTTGCAATTTTAAGCAACTGCAACTTGGAGTAAGTGCCATAGAAGTAGTTTACCCTTGTATGCCCTGTGATGAATTTAATGAGCTGCTTCCCTCTCCTGTAAAGCTCAGTAATCCACCCACATTCTTTGTGCTTCACAATATCATGCATCAAAAGGTTCAATGTGTGAACCAGGCACCCAGACCAAAAGATGTGTGGATGAGTACGCTCAATAATTTTTCCTGCTGCCTTACAATTTGCTGCATTATCTGTGATCACTTGAACCACATTATTCGGACCAACATCTTTGATTGATTTCAATAGGAGATCTGCAATGTTTTGTGCAGATGCACTGATGGAGGAGGAGTCATGACATGTAATAAATACTGCACCACTAGAAGAAACACCAAGAACATTTATCAAATGTTGGTTTCTAATATTTGTCCACCCATCTGATACATTGGATACCCCAGAATCTACCCACTCATTTGTAAAACGTGTCAAAGCTCTTTGAACCTTAGCTTTTTCTCTTTCTAATAACACTGTTCTAGCTTTCTCATAGTTGGGGGCCTTGTATCCTTTTGGGGCTTCATTGATGGCCTTTACCATTTCATGCCAATAGGGAAAGCGAAGCACATTGAATGGTACACCGCAAGCACAAAGAAAACGGACTATCTTTCCATCCACATCATCCCTCCCAGCAACATTAAGGAAATCCCCTATTGTTCTTCTACCTCCAAAGCTTGTAGAAGTACCATGAGGAGATGAGAAGCTACCAAATTTAGAGGTTGCACTTGATTCAGAATGAGTTCTTTGTTTCTTGTTTTTTTGTTGTGCAGCCATCTCTATTTGGATGTATTTTCTTCTTTCTTCAGTTGAAATGTTTGGGCAAATTTGTACCCCCACAGGACCCTTTTTTTCATCACTGTCCAGCACCCCACAAAGATGCCTCCTCAAACGGGTATATGAACCACAATATGGTTTTCCTTCATGACAACCATGAGGGCACACAAATTTGTAAGATCCACCACCCTTTCCCCCATCAAGTTTGGTCACATAGTTCCACAAGGGTGTTGATGTAGCTTTCCCATCTTGTGTTTCAGTGTCCTCTTCAGGTTCATCCCCTTCCTCTTCAAACCCTTCCTCCTCATCATACATTGGGTCACTCATATTGGGACCACTGTCCTCTTGTGTTTCTTCCCTTCTATTCCTATTCCACTTTTCCATCATTAAAACCAAGAGTGGAATGATACATAGAAGCCAAAAGAACACCATCTTGGAATATGGATATAGGTGGTGGACAACCTGTAAGTAAAGGAGCAAGTAGAAACAATGGGAAAGAGTAGGAGAGGGAGGAGAAAAATACAAAAAAATTGTCAAAAAAATAAGGGAGTTTGGGGTTTGAACTTACCTCTTTAGCTCTTGTAGATGAAGTCCTCCAAGCTCTTGCTCCAAGGTCCTCCTCCTAGCTCCTCCTCCTTCACTCCTCCAAGCTCTCCTCTCTTCTCCTCTCCTTTCCTCTCTTCTCTTCTCCTCTCCTTTCCTCTCTTCTCTTCTCCTCTCCTCTCTTCTCTTCCCCAACTCTCATAAACTCAAAGTGAGAAAATGAGGAATGAATGGGGGCTTTATTCTTTTCATTCCTCACCTTAATCTCGCTCTAACCTCACCCTAACCCACCCCCTTTATGTTGATTAAAAAAAAAAATGTTTTTTTGCCTTGCGTGCGGCCTCCTTTCCGAAGCGTACGGGAAGCGTACGCTTCCTCCTCCGAAGCGTCGTACGAAGCGCGCTTCAGAGGCCTAGAAGCAGCGCTTCCGTACCGCGCTTCCAAATTTCCAAGAAGCAGCGCTTCCAAATTCGGGCCAAGCTTCCTAGGCGCTTCAGTACGGGACGCGCTTCGAGGCTTGGAACCGCCCAGGGGGGGCGCTTCGTGCAACATTGGGCCAAACTCCATGTGGGTCATCTTATTTATGGCAGCTGATATTTTTCTTGGATTCCTCTCGTCAAGAGGTGTAGGATTGATCTAAAGACCATCCAATTCCGACATGTATTCATGAAGATATGAATTTATTTGTGTTGTGACAATTCGTCAAGGTCAGCCAGCAACCAAATTACCCCCACTTGTCCTCAATGTTTTATCATAAATAGAGGTGGCCTTCAAGCAAGGTTGCACGAAACGGGGAAACGGGTACGAGTTTCCGAAACGGGAAGCGATACGAAACGCGACCTCCCCAAATTTTGGAAACGGGGAAACGCGAATATATATATATTAGGAATTTAAGAAATATGTGCAATCATAAAGCATATATGATACATTCTAATTTATTACATTATGATAAAATTGTCAATTGTCAATGCATAGACTATAAGTATCTAAATTTACATCACATTTACTCATGAATAATCACATAATGAAAATAGAAATATCCAAAATCAGCCATGAGAAATTTCTAATTTTTTGTCTCGTGGTTGATTGGGAGTCTCCTCCTACATAGTCGAATGACCTTAGTGCTCTTGATTAAATACAAGTTTCATACCCTAGTACCCTACATTCTCTTGATTATTGGGAGTCTCTCCTGCATAGAGGGCTTTGTTCTCTCGATTAAATACAAGTTCCATACCCTAGTACATGATAAAATCCAATGGAAACATTGAAATCCCCCCAATCCTGAAATCCTGAAAAACAGATAAGTCTGCTGGATTTTGAATAAGATCTAAAATTCTACTTTCTCCATATGAAATCCAATGACGGCGAAACCACTCTCAAACATCCTGAGTCATTTCATGGTAATGTTAAAAATTTAAGTAAAAGGATGAAAATGAAAAATAAAGGAGAATATCACTTTTACTTTAAGAATTTAACATTACCATGAACTGCATATCAACACTTGGGCAAACAAATGTAAGAGATCTACATTAGAAAAAAAAAAAAATTAAAAAACAAATGTTTTTTTGGGGGAAACGTGGCCCGTACGGCCTGGAAACGCGTTTCGTTTCGTTTCCCCTGGCGAAACGCCCCCTAGGGCCACGTTTCCTGCAACTTAGCCTTCAAGTCATTTGGTCACTCATCTGTTGTGATCCCTCTCTCCACTCGTTTGGGTTTTAGTGGAAAGAGAGGCTTAGAAGAGAAGGTCTATACGCTGGCCTAGAGGAGATAGCCTAGACCTTAACGCAGTCATGGAGGCTAGACCTTAACGCAGTCATGGAGGAGAGCCCTTAACGTTTCATGGAGGAGAGCCCTTAAACGTTGTCCTGAAGGAGTCATATAGCCGCAGAGGAAGAAGACAACTAGGCCGCAGTTAATGAGGGTTTTTATGCAGCAAGAGGAGGATCCTTATACGCTGGATAGAGGATGTCTTAACTAGCCCTAGACGTTGTCAAAGAGAAGGCTATTCGTAGTCAATGAAGCATGCCCTGGCCGCAGTCATGGAGTCTTACCACAGCAAAATTATGCCTAATCTGACCTCTGATTTGGACAGGGACGGCGTCAAGCTTCAGGCAAATAAGGAAGGTCTAAAAATCAGTGCGAGTGGCTTGTATGACGTGGAGAAGAGTGCTGAGGGGTATGCGTTGAAGTCTGTCCAGCAAGGCGTGCTTGGACAACATATTTTAGGGTTGTGTTGACAATAAATGCAAGGGCATAATTGTTGTATGTTGCAGACCTTGATTTAGAAGTTGTGTACAGTCACTTGGATGGAGCAAAGGGGTGTGAGATCCTGAACTTGATGAAGGCTATGAACAGTGAGTTTTGTGGAAGAGAAATCATCATGGTGAAGATCTTGGTTGGAAACCCTAAGTACAGTGACCTTTGGAGCAACAAGGGGACTATTAGAGGGAAGATTAATATAGGCCTATGTTCAGTGACCTTGCTAGTGCTTCATCATTGATAGAAGGTAGATTGATGAGTTGATCGTGTAAGAGAATATGAAGGTGTAGACTTCCTTGTGAGTAGCAGAGGTTTATGCTACTACCTGAAGACTGTGTGTTAGGCTGCATGACAGAACACCACAGTCAAGCATTTCGTATGAGTGTATGAGGACATATATATGCCCAGATCTTCAGCATAACTTGTGAGATATTACTGTTGAGATCCAAGGCTATTTCGATGACTATTGGAGGGTTGTATGATGCTGCTGCAAGATGAGATGGACAGAGCTATTATCATGGGTTAGTATTATTGCATTGAGGATTAGTCAACTAGCAAGGTGCAGCATGGTGATGGAATCACCTTGGAGAATCAGCTGAAGAATGAGGACTGATAAGTATGCCTTCACCCAAGTTCAGAACTGCAGTCCTTGTCATCAGATCTACAACCTCATTGTGTTATCTTCACAGTGAAGATCTCTGATGTCTAATCTCTTATTTTGGCAAGTCAAAGTGTTGACTTCAAATGTATTTGTACTATCTCTCTCTCTGCTAAACTATTGAAGAATATAAGAAGAATTGATCAAGGGTTTCCCCACATTGGGGTTTGTCCCTGGCTGGTGCCACATCTTGTGTCCTCTTGTCTTGGCTTGTCTTCTAATGTTTATGTTTATGTTCTATCTGCACTTTACTATCATACTGATGTGATTGCTAATCTAGAATTGATATTGAGCTAATATGAAAAATTGAAGTAAAGTGCTCTAAGCATAGAACATACCTAAAATTAACATAGTCCCACCTGGATAAATAACCCTAGTCAGGTATCTAGTCTGAGGCACTAAGTGTGCCAAAACTCTTTGTAGTTCATTTTGGAGAGCTTCCATGTACCTTTATATATAGGTAGTTGTGAATACCTCCCTAGTTAAGAGGGAGTGTTGAAAAATGTAACTAGTATCGATCTTCATAATTGTACTTGAGTCATGATGCAATATATTTATCAAAAGAAAGAAAAAGAAATTTTATTATTAAATAATTTGACTTATTAAAGCATGGGTTTCATGCTTGGGTCAATTTTTTTTAGGTCAAAGTCTCCATTGAAGACTTTTAGGTTTATGTCAAGTATCCTTGTCCATGTCACAATGTAAAGAACTCTTCTTGACAAATATTTGTCAAGAAAGAACTTTTTTTAATGTAAAATAGGTCAATTAGGCCTCATCCACCAAGTGGGTCTCAAAGGACGAATTCGATCACCTAGAAGGACTATATATAAGCAACAACTCGACTCATTTGGAAGAACTCACTCAACAAGTTCGAACTGCAGTGGCTGGAAGCAGTAAAAGGTATGAATTCCAAGGAAGAAAAGGAAAAGGCTAGCAAAGGGGAAGGAGGTCATTATCTTGCTAAGGAAGTCAAAATTGTCTCTCTCTTGTCTCACATGTGCGAAGGAACTGAAGCTACACGAGGGCCGAAATTGTAGTCTTGAAGCTGGACCGAAATTCTGATGCAGTAGGTCGAAAATTTGTCCTTGATGCAGTATTGATGCAGTGTTGATGTAGCATTGTTGCAGTTGATCTCTGAAGGTTGGAAGAACAGTTTGAGGGTTGACTTGGTATCTATTGGTCTAGGGTCTTGTTTTATCTCATTTTAAATTACTGAAGGAAGAGTTCTTGACTGGGTTTTCCCTGGTTGTGGGCCTACATCTAAAGTTCTTGATCTTCGCATTTTGGTTTTGTTAATTGCTTGATGAACTAAGATAAAAGGAAAACATAAGAAAGATTATAATAATAATTCAAAGAAATCACAAGTAATTATCAACAAGGAAAAATCTTTATGCCTTTCTAATTTTCTAACAGGTATCAGAGCCCAGGTGAAGACAAAGCCCAAGAGAGAAAAGCAATCACTAAGAGATTTGTTGGACAAAGATTACTAGTCAAGTCTCAATGGCTTCTACATCCTACTTCAAGACTGAGGACAAGCTCAACGACAAATCCGACTATCACGCATGGAAGATGACCTTGGTCCTGACCTTGGAGGATCATGAAGTATTGAAATATGTGCAGAGAAAAGTGGTGGAGCCTCCTTCAAATGCATCAGCTGCTGCTAAGACGAAATATAGAAAAGGTGAGGTCAAAGCAAGAAAATTTTGATTGACTCCATTCAAAAGCATTTGGTTGCCTACATTTTTGATTTGGGAACTTCTAAGGAAATATATGATAAGTTAGTTGGGATGTTCAAAGTGAACAATGCAAGTCAAATCCCCTTTCTCAAAAACAAGTTGAAGGATATCCAAATGGATAAAGGGGAGCCTATCCAATCCTACTTCATGAGAATAACTTAAATCAAGAATTACATTCTATCTATTGGAGAAGTTATTACTAACAAGGAGCTCACTCTCATTGCCCTTGGAGGTCTTTCAAGACCATGGGATGTATTTACTAGCACCATTCTTAGCAACAAGAAGATACCTAGTATCTATTTCTGCGATGGAAGACAAAGGATTCAAGGTAGCATCCATTGATGGAAAGGTACGTATTTGGCAAAGAAACCCTAAAGATGCATTTACTCTTGGAATTAGGGTTGATGGTCTCTATCAAGTTGGTGGAAGTCCTCTGGGAGCTTTGGCGAGTGATACTTCTCTTCAATGTGAATTATGGCACCGGATATTTACCCACATACATTACAAGGCCTTCCCTGGGGTAAAGAAGATGGTCACAAGGATGCCCGACTTTAATATGAACCATGAAGGAGTTTCTCAGGGTCGTGCAGTTGGGAAACATACAAAGGGACCATTCCCTTTTAGTGAAAGCAAGACCACTGATATTCTTCAAATGGTCCATTTTGACCTATCTGGTGCCCTGTTTGTAGCCTCATTGGGAGGATACATATACTATGCAATCTTTGTGGATGAGTTCTCACACAAAACATGGATCTATTTCTTAAAGAGGAAGGATGAAGTGTTCAAATGGTTTTGTTCTTTCATAGCTTTCATGGAAAATCAAATAGGGAAGAACATCAAGACACTGAGGACCGACAATGGAACAGAATATGAATCAAATGAATTGAATGAATTTTGCAGAGAGGTTGGCATTAAGAGGGAGACAATTGTTCAAAACACTCCTGAGAAAAATGGCGTTGTTGAAAGGAAGAATCAAACAATTATAGAAGCCACCCGTGCCATGATCTATGATCAAGGTTCGCTGAAGTTGTTATGGGGAGAAGCTACCAACACTGCCATATATGTTCAAAATAGGAGCCTGAATCAAGCGTTGGATTTCAAGACACCCGAGGAAGTTTTCACTAGTAAGAAACCTGATGTTTCTCATTTTAGAATCTTTGGTTGTCCAATGTATTTTCATGTGCTTAAAGTGAAAAGGAATAAGTTGGAAGCTTCTGGGAAGAAAGGCATATTTGTTGGCTACAGTGAAAATTCGAAGGCATATAGAATCTATGCGCCTAGTCAAAGAGATGTGGAAGTAAGTTGTGATGTCACCTTTGATGAAGATACTGCCCCTTGGAAAGCCACAGATCTACCCATCTCAAGGAAGGTCAATAATGATACTGTTGAAAAACAGGATGAACCTATGCCTGGGGTTGAAGGCTTAATGGATCCTATTGATCCACCTCCTGGTGATCCCTCTACCACAAGGAAACGTCCACTATGGCTCAAAGATGCTAAAAGACATATTGCTCCATGAGGGACATTTCGTGAAAGTAAGAAGTCGAACAGGTATCAAGGATACTTCGCTTCCATGAGTACTATTGTTCAAGCTAAACCATGCACATTCGAACAAGTTGTAAGATACCTAAGGACAAATTCGTGGTCACCTCAAAATGGCTTTACAAAATTAAACATGGAGCTCATGGGAATGCTAAAAAATATAAGGCCAGGTTGGTTGCTCATGGCTTCTCTCAAAAGGAAGGAGTGGACTATGACGAAATATTTGCACCGATTGCCCAATATACTACTATCCGATGTATTATTCCTCTTGTTGCAAATCAAGAATGGAGCTTGTTACCGCTCAAACTAGCAGGGGTCCTAGGAGGGGATCCTATAGAGCAACTTCTAGGTCAAGGGGCAACAATGGAGTGATAGCCCAATGTCACCTCAATTAAGGCTCCCTGCTCTTTACAGACTTTCACCAATGGGAGGAGACCTAGTATAAGAGGAATCACAATGACAAATGGATCAATGACTAGATAAGGAGTGATTCCTAAAGCCTATTCACAAGAGAGACTCAATTAAATAGCTTGCTTGCTTGAGAAGAGAGGTGATGGGCTCTCTAAGAAGGACTATGAGAATACCTTGGCCTAAGGTTAGAGGATATGCCTTGACAAGGGGTTTCCTAAACTTAAGAATCCTTATGGAGAAATGGATTCTATACAATCCTTGTGGAATTTGAGTTATAAAGTTGCAGGACCACAAAGAACCCAGATGGACCAAAACTAGGTCAAGGGTATGGAGTTGATCGACCAAAGAGGGGTTGGACCTAATCAGGGAAGAGAAAAGGATCAAAGAACAAATTTTCTTTTGAGATTTGGATGTAATAATCCTAATGAGATCACTAACCCAAAATCAATCTAGGGCAAGAAATGGTCTTGTGGCTAAGGCTTGCTATATCTCGGGATTCCACTGTCGCAATTGCTTGAAATTTGGAGGACCTCTTGAGCAAACTACAGCACAGTAGTGGACCAATTTTCAAGGGTTTTGGATAGCTACAAATGATTTCGTGTGATGCCTTAGGAGACCTTATGGGTTAGTCCTAGAATTGGAAGAAATGAACAAAAGAAATGTTATCTTGACCACCAAAGGGATACGAGGATCAGTTCCTTATTGCTTGGGCTTAATGGAGTTAAGATACACATATTTCATGGAATTTCGTGAGCGCTAATTGATCTTTGCTAGCTTATCCAAGGGTAGCAACTAGATCAATAGAGATTTATACTTCAAATTTGCGAAGGAGGCAAAGTTTCGAGGTCTTTAACCTAAGAGGTATCTCTAGGAACATTTGCCTATGTATTTAAACACTTATTCAATGTCCCAAAAGAATTTCACATTACATTTAACCCATACAAGAATAAAGATAACATACATGCAGTTAACCAGTAAGATAACAAGAATAACATCAAAATTTCAACTTACATGAGAGAGAGAGAGTATATCCATTTATCAACTTTGCATTAGAGAAGCTCCAAAGACAATAGTGAAATACAAACACCATAATGCATTAGGAAAATCTCCAAAATTCATCCCAGCAAGAAGTGCAAAAATCTCATAAGAGATACTAATCCAATCCAAGTGATGATGATGAAAACAAATCATCTCACTTCTATTTATCTTCTAAGGGATTCTAATGGCCTAATTTGGACTAATAATGCCCCTAAAATAAAATAATGTGCATAATAACAATACTTTTGGTGACACGCCCATCAAAATAGCTCAATATAGTGAGTCGTTGGGTCTTTAAGGAGGCCTAATGAAGCCCTAGGGGTGCCATGATGTAAAACTAGACTCCAAACATAGTGGACAAGGGGTTGGCCCCTTGTTTTCCAAGCAAGAACCTGTGGTGTTCCCAAGTGGGTGTGGGGGCACAAGGACATCCTCATGGGTCTCCAAGTGGATCGGAAATGCCTGTAGACCATATGTAAGGGCTAAGATGATGACATAAGCCCCCTGTAGCGGGAGACATCCTCTAGACCTTGGAACATCTGCCAAGTGTATGGTTCATGTTTGGAGTCGGTTGGGCATGGTGAACCAGGTGCATCATCATCATCCAAAAGGTGGAACACAAGCAATCAATTAGTGGTGTTAGGGATCCACGAAGTACTCTCTATTATGGTGGAGGCCCATGGCTCTCAACGCTCAACCTACAAGTGCCAATGTGGCCCTCTGGAGGGCTAGGACACCGTATAGGGTGACCAGCGTAATATGGAGACCCACTTGCAATCCTACATAAGATCCAATGCGTCCCCTTGCCCTCCAATACAACAAATCATTAGGATAATCAAGTAAAATAGCTTACAAGTCATGGAATCAATGGGGCACTTCACGGTGGCATGCCCTTCCATAGTGGGTTTTGGCATGTACAGGGGTCTACAAGCTCAATCAGGGGCTAATCAAGGACCCTATTAGGCGGTTTCAACCTTTAAAGGGGGTGACATCTCCCTGGTACATCCCTCAAGTGGTAGGTGGAAAATGACATATTAATGGAACGGAGTGGGGATCAAGGGATTCATCCAGACCACATGTCATGGTACAAGGGTAGCTATAATAAGGGAAGCTCACACCTGGGTATGTGAGCATAGGAGGGAGCAAATTGTGGTACATGAGTTACCCCAGACTTTGTTTTTCCACCCTTTTTCGTATGCCTTTTGCCTCCGATTGATTTTTATTCATAATTGTTCGGCGCTCCAAGGGATGAGAGCATGATGTCTAGTATATGGCACTGGATACCCCCCTAAGGTGAGGCGGTTCATTGCCCACCAGAGGTTGGGACAATCATGGGTTCCTTAATGATGGGGGGCCTCATATAGAGCCCATAGGAACCAACATGATGGCCATGGATAAGGGTAGAGCTCTTGTTTGGCTTTTTCCCACGTGCTAAATTTGTATGTCCCGACCATCTTTTGCATTTTTTGGTACATTTCCTATTGAGAGTGGCCAAATTATGTTTTTTCTTTTCTTTTTAGCTACATCAACCTCGGGCATGGTTCCAGGCCCGACCCAAGGTGTGGATAAGGGGAAGGGGAGGCTAACCCTATGTGGACCCAGTGGACACATGTGGACCCAGATGGGAAAAGAGATGAATAGAGCTAAAATGAGTGGAAAGGGGTGATGTATGTGGTGTTGAGAAGCGAGAGCACACAACCGAAGTCAGGATTATCCAAGTAGTGCCAACCCTAAAGCTAGTAGCCAATAAAGGAGACCGCACAGGACTACGATACAAGGCTAGCCACAGAATTGCAGAATGGAGACAACAGTAGAGACCTAGACCACTCTTTCCGCCAAATCCCCCACCAAGCCATGCCCAAAAGTGCCCATGACAAGTAAGGAAAATTACTCAACTACACCAACGAAAAGTTGGCATACCTTCAGGGTCAAGACGCCCACCTTCAAACATACAATCATAACAATTGGGCAAGGGACAACATGGATGGCTCATGTGGTGGAGATAATGGCACATCGAGCTATCTGGTGGCTGCAAGGGGTTGTTGGCTGCCAGTTGAGAACCATCTAGGAGAACAGATTTATCATATATGCACTATCCACAAGTGGTGGGTAACAGAGCCTACATCAAATGAATGTTAAAATTGCATTCTTCCATGTCTCGCTTAACGAGGAATTCTACTTGGAACAACCGCAAGGGTTTGAAGTACCAGATCGAAGGACACGTGTATGCAAGTTGAAGAAACCCCTCTATGTGTTGAAGCAAGCCCCTAGGGTTTGGTTCAAAAGGATTGACAGTTATCTTATGAAGTTGGGATTTACAAGGAGTTATGTTGATCCAAACCTATACTTCTTGAAAAGGACATGCCTCTTATTTTGGTCCTTTATGTTGATGATCTCTTTCTAACAGGTGTGGACCCTCTCATTTATCAATGCAAGAGGAAGTTAACTTCTGAGTTTGAGATGAAGGACCTAGGTTTGATGCATTACTTCCTAGGCCTGAAGGTCTAGCAAAAGTCAGGTGATATTTTCCTTTCTCAAGGAAAATACATTATGAAGTTGCTAGAGAGATGTCGGGTTGTGGAATGCAAAGTACGTGCCTACTCTAATGGAACTCAACTTTAAGAAGTTATGTGGACATGTTGTTGGGCCCGAATTGGCAAACAATTCTAAAAATAGATAACTTGTGGGGGCCCTGATGTTCTTGGTAAACTCTTCACCGGACATATGCTTCGTTGAGAATACTTTATGTCAATTTATGGTTGATCCTCATCGCATACATTGGATTGCTACTAAGAATCTCTTGAAATATCTTCGTGGCACAATCAACTATGGGTTGAGATACACTACATGGATATTCTGATGCTGATTGGGCTGGCAGTGTGGTGGATAGAAAGAGCATGTCAAGATGTTGCTTCTCATTACGATTAGGGAGCTTCCACGGAGCACATAGTGAGCATGATAGGAGAGTGTACGGGAGAGCGATTTGACACGTAGGAGTGCCTATGGGTGCATGGTAGTCCCAAATTTCCAAGGAGCGTTAAAATTAAGGCTGGAGTGCAATTCCATTTTTTAGGAGTGCACTCTAAAGGGCACTCCTATTGCACTCCCACTCAAAGCAAGGTTCCAAGGTCTAAAGAAAGGGGGCTGGCAGTTCCTACAATACTGGTCCAAGCAAATGGACATCAAGCAACAAGCAATCAAAGGTTTAATTAGACTTCACCTTTCTTGTACTTGGACTTGACAGCAACAGAAGCATTTTCCGGAGGCTCAGGTACCTTTCCTTCAACATATTCCAAAACATCATTCTCCCCCAAAGTCAAATCCATGCTGCCTCTCCAGACAACATAGTTATATGATTCATTCAACTTCTCCTCAATCTTTGATCAATTCAAATGAACTTCAGTATCAGATAAGATATCTTCAAAGGGTAATTTCTCTTGTCTCCTTGGGCTTGTTTTCACCTCAGTTGTGATACCATGTTAATTTTCCAATGTTTTATGTTGTAACAATCACTATAACAATTTTTTCTTTCAATAGCAATCACTTTTCCAATTTCTTTTCAATCAACCAATAACAATAAGCAATTGTAGATAAAACAATACACAATATGCACAATAGAAGACAAACAAGATCAATAGAGACATTGAGACTTTTATTCAAACACCAGTGAAAAGCCCCACAAGGAGGAAAACTTTAACCAAATTCTTCTTCTATTAGATGTTCATTAAATGTTCAGTAGATACATAGTTCAAATACATCAACAACTAGTCAAATGTCATAGCCTTGACCAACCAAGCCAACCAATCAATATCCAATCCAATATGAGCATAAAAGACAAATTTGATCAAATACCAATTCTGCAATTTTTCAGTCAAAGTCCACAGCAATCAATGCAGCGCTAACCAATCCTTGGTCAATGATCAAATCAACTCCAAAAAGTTCGTTTACCCAGTCAAAGAATGCGACCTCCTTCCCTTAGTCAAGCTCTGTCAAAACAAAACAAAAAATCCTCTAGCAACTCGGTCAAATTCAATACTCGACCTGCAATCAAACCCTGCTTAAGTATGCGGTCAAAGGTAGTCAACATGCCCAGAAAACTTCGATCAAAGTGCCAGTCAACTCGACCTCCCAATACAGATCCAAAACAAAGTCAAAACTCTCCAAGTCAACGCTAGTCAAACAGTCCCAAAAACAGAAGTCAACACTGATCAACAAAATTACCCTCTCCTCAAGTGTGAACTCGACCCTGCAATTTCAGAAGTGTGTGAACCAATCAAATGAAGAGAAGATGTGTGATGTGATGTCTCCAAGTGATGCCAATTTTGGTGTACTTATATGTGATTGAGAAGGATGAATTTCTCCTTTAGGCCTACTTGTACTTTTTGTGTTGACTTGGTCCAACAACAAAAATAATATTTTACCATGTCCAAATTTAATTCTTCCAAGGGCAAGTAAGGTCTCCTTAGGGTTTGTTAGGCTTCTCCAAGGAGGGAATTGCTCCCTCAACTACCAATGTTTAACAGTTGCCAAATGTTGTAGATGTCAGGTAGCACTGCCATGCATGTTCCACCAATGCTTGACAAGCAATGTTCCACCATCACTTATATCAGGATCCTCATCATTAGCATCATCCTTCATTATTTTCCTCTTGTCTAGCCTTCTTCTCTACCTCGATCCTCTAGGGACATCAATCAACACCATCCAATTTTCATGAAACCACCTAATCCAAGCCTCAAAATATGGTAGAAAAAGCTTAACATGCCTAATCAATGAATTCGGTTTGAGTGAAGGGTACATTTTTGCTAAGGCCATGAGAAAGGGGATCAACAATCAACACCACCAACAATGGGGTGCATATAGGACTTGCCGCTTGGTTCTCTTGATTTAATGCCAATTACATACCCGCGTACATGATAGAATCCAATGAAATGTTGCACACCCATCAATCCTGAAATCCTGAAAATTGTTAACTCCATTGAATTTTGAATGGGATATGATTCATATGAAACTTTATTTTCTCCATATAAAGCTTGCAAAGGTTGGAACCACTCTCAAACATCCTAAAACAATAAATGGAAATGTTAAAAATTGAAGTAAAACGATATTATCCTTTTATAGTAACATTACCATTAGGGAGCTTCCACGAAGCACATAGGGAGCATGACAAGAGAGTGTACGGGAGAGCGATTTGACACGTAGGAGTGTGTATGGGTGCATGGTAGTCCCAAATTTCCAAGGAGCGTTAAAATTAAGGCTGTAGTGCAGTTCCATTTTTTAGGAGTGCGCTTTAAAGGGCACTCCTATTGCGCTCCCACTCAAAGCGAGGTTCCAAGATCTAAAGCAGGCGGGTCGGTGTTGAAGTTTCTAAATTTACTTAGTTTAGAAACCCTTCATGCACTTTTTCTGGTTTATTCCTACCTACTTGTTATTTTTCTTTAACAAGTTATTTACAAAGTAAATACTGAAAATAAACACCAATGCATGCTCAACATATTACAAATCAGCAACTAAAAGAAACAAGAACAAACACACCACATGACACCATTATTTTTGGACCAATGTCCCTGGAAAAACCCAATGCGGGAAAAACCAGTGCAACTATCTGAGGGTTTTCTTATTAAGCAGTATCATAGTACAATCTGGGTGTCGAAACTAGCCTACCCAACAGAGAATTTCCTTAGCAACTATACCTCATAGTTTGAGAGAAATCTCCTAGCTGAAACCTCGGAAAATCCTTCCGACAGCTCTTCAACACAAAACTGCTCCTGCAACCCTAGCGTCTGCCCAATCGGGACTGCGTCAACCCCTCTTTGTCTCACGCTGGCCCTGCATCAGCCTTTCTAGGCCTGCGTCAACCCCAGGAGGCCCTGCCTCAGCTCTGGCAGCCTTTGCGTCAGCTGCGCTGGCCCCTCCGGTGCTCTGCGCAACACTTGGCTACCTTTGTGTGGCCCTGCGTGAGCCCTTATTGGCTCTGCATCACCCTCCTTGGCATCTGCGCTGCTCTCCTGGCACAATCTTTGCCTTCTCTGTTTCTCTGTACTCAATGCCCCTCAGTTGCTCTCCTGATCACTGATTCTATCTCTCTTAGCAAACCCTGCTCTAGAGAATAGAATAACTGATCATCTGGTGTATTTTCCAAGTGACCCTCAAGCCTCCTCTTATACTTTTCCTATTGACATCTCAACGGCTGAGATTAAGTCCCTAATCAACAACTAAGATTAGATCTGGCTTTATCCATGTCTTTTGGACCATTCTAACACAGATTCATATTAATACACATGAATATTTATTTTCCCTAAGTTTAGACTTAGGGATTCCATTAAAAATATTAATTATTTTAATATCTCTTGGTCTGTTTAGAATTTGCCCAAACCCTTTCTGGGTATTGGAGATCTCATGTGCCCCAACCTCTCCACAAAATTTTGTGGCTAGAGCACATTTGATGCTCCTCCAAATCAACAGTCCACAGTTCCTACAATATTGGACCAGGCTAATGGACATCAAGCAGCAAGCAATCAACTGTTTGATTAGATGATCCATATACTAGAAAGTAGACCATTAACTTATGGAATGAAACAGGTTATCCAACAACTATCAACAATAGAGTGACCAAATAGTTATGTTTACAAAACAGGCCATCTACACACTGAAATATAAAATGAGCTAGTTGCAAAACACCTCTCTACAGAAAGTGTTCACCAATTATGAAAGCACCCATGTTGCTGCTAATTTTCCAATGTTCTATGTTGTAACAATCACTTTAACAAATTCTTCTTTCAATAGCAATCACTTTTCCAATTTATTTTCAATCACCCAATAACAGTAACCAATTGTAGATAGAACAGTAAACATTATGCACAATAGAAGACAACGAAGATCGATAGAGAGAGATTTTTGGTCAAAGACCAAGGAAAAACCACACAAGGGGGAAAACCTTAACCAAATTCATCTTCTATTAGATGTCCATCAAATATTCAGCAAATACATAGTCCAAGTACATCAACAACTAGATAAAGGTCATAGCCTTGACCAACCAAGTCAACCAATCAATATTCAATCCAATATGAGCATAAAAGTCAAATCTAATCAAATAGCAATTCTGCAATTTTACAGTCAAAGTCAACAGTTGTCATCGCAACCCTAACTAGTCCTTGGTCAATGATCAAATTAGCTACAAAAAGTTCAGTCAACCAGTCAAAGAATGTGGCCTCCTTCCCTCAAACAAAGTTGGTCAAAACAGAACAAAAAGTCCTCCAGCTACTTCGTCAAGCCCTGCTCAAGTTTGCAGTCAAAGGTAGTCAACATCCCTAGAAAACTTCGGTCAAAGTCCCAATCAACTCGTCCTGCCAAAAAAGATCCAAAACCAAGTCAAACATTGTTAAAACTCTCCAAGTCAACACTGGTCAAACAGTCCCAAAGTCAATGTTGGTCAACAAAATTACCCTCTCTCCTTCGCACGTGTGAACTCGGCCCTGTAATTTCAGAAGTGTATGAACAATCAAATGAAGAGAAGATGTGTGATGTGATATCTCCAAGTGATGCCAAGTGCGGCGTATTTATATGTGGTTAAGGAGGTCGAATTTCTCCTTTAGGCTGACTTGCACTTTATGTGTTGACTTGGTCCAGCAACAAAATTAATATTTTCGCATGTGCAAATTTAATTCTTCCAAGGGCAAGTAAGATCTCCTTAGGGTTTGTTGGGCTTCTCCAAGGAGGGAATTGCTCCCTCAACTGCCAATTTTCAACACTCCTTCTCAGCTAGGGAGGAATTTCCAACTGCATCATAGGTCTCATCTCGGATGTCTCGTCATCATCATCATTGTATCATATCATATCCAGTCTTTGCTCATCTTTGTGCATCTATTGAACACTCTCGATCTAAAGAAGAAGAATCATCATAGGGCAGATTAATCTGCCACCCTATATCCAATGACAATATGCAAGATATTGCTTACCATGAGAGGTCTATCTTATTGTTCGTTGATATTCCCACCTTGACCCTTAAGAATCAAGAGGTAGAACACTTGCATCTTTTAACTTGGGGAGGATACCCAACTTACCAGTGGTGAGGATCACACACACCCAAGTTTGTCTCACCCACTAACCAAATGGGTGGCAATCCCTACAAGCCCAACTTATGGGTAGGATGCATATTGGGGTATACTCAATCAAGTCTCAGACTTGATGGTAGGGGAGGATATGCAACTTGCCATAAGAATGTTATCAGAACCAGACCGATCATTGAACTGGTAGATCCCCCGCACCGAGAACCATCCAGCGCTGGACGAAAACCGGTAAAAATACCAGACAAAAAATCGGTCAACCAAAAACACATAAAATATTCAAATTTTAAAGAAAAAGATATACATTCATGGGCATCCATATGAATCCAAACCATTTATACACAACTTAGTTCTCATTTATATAGCATGTAAGGGTGCACATAATCAAAATAGCACCAAGTGCAATCCATCTCTAAACAGAAAATACATTAGCAAACAAGCTCCACACGGCCTCTAGAATCCAAAAAAGATTATGCTACAACAAATACCTACATATCATCAAAATCATTGCTTATATTAGGATCTTCATCATCAATATCACCCTCCAAGCATTAAAATAAGATAGAAAAATATCACCCTCTAACCATTCAGAGCTGGACGGAAACCGGTAAAAATACTAAACAAAATATCGGTCAACCAAAAACACATAAAATATTCAAATTTTAAAGAAAAACATATACATTCATGTGCATCCTTATGAATCCAAACCATTTATACACAACTTAGTTCTCATTTATATAGCATGTAAGGGTGCACATAGTCAAAATAGCACCAAGTGCAATCCATCTCTAAATAGAAAATACATTAGCAAACAAGCTCCACATGGCCTCTAGAATCCAAAAAAGGTTATGCTACAACAAATACCTACATATCATCAAAATCATTGCCTATATTAGGATCTTCGTCATCAATATCACCCTCTAAGCATTAAAATAAGATGGAAAAAGCATAACATGTCAAGTCAGGATTTTGTTTTGAGTGATGAGGAGTTCGACAACCAATGACACTAACAGCAAGGTACATAGATGGCTTGGTTGATTAAATACTAGTTCCATACCCTCGTACATGACAAAATCCAATGTAGCATTACAATCCCCCCAATCCTGAAATACTAGAAAAGTGAAGTCTATTGGATTTTGAATGAAATCTAAAATTCTACTTTCTCCATATGAAATCCAATGAGGTCAACACCACTCTCAAATATCTTGAGTCATTTCATGGTCATGTTAAAAATTTACGTAAAATGATAAAAATGAAAGATAAAGGAGAATGTCACTTTTACTTTAAGAATTTAACATTATCATCAATTACATAACATTAATAGGGAAATATGGTCAAATACTAGGCTTCGCTTGTCAGTAATCATTGCTTTTTTTCTTAATTGTGTTCAAAAGGTCATTGGAAGCATGTACCAAACAAGCTGATTCAGTACCGAACCAGTTAGTTCAATTTTAAAAGGTCATTTCAATACTGAACCGGCAGATTTTGTACAAGAACTACGCAAATCAATAGCGAACCGGCCAAAAATTGCTCAGGTCACTGGTCCGAACCAATTTTGGCCTCAGACAAATTGCACTGGCCGATTCAAACCAGCTTGATCCAGTTCTGATAACACTGGCCATAAGTGACAAGGACCACACACACCCTACAGTGACAATAGGCAGGATGCCACTTACCATGGGAGGTAAGGAAAAAAGTCTATCATATTGTCCATGAGTTCCCTCAACCTCAGGAAATCTCCAACTCCATTCCACCCTAGGAGATCAAACAAGGGGGAAGAGCATAGCTCAACGTTCTCAATCAACCATGACCACTTCCCGGAAGGGTCACAACCACCAATCCAAGTTGCTCTCTGAAGACAAAGAACTTCCCTTTCGACAAAGGCTTGGTAAGTATGTCGGTTATCTGCTCATCAGTCGAAATGTAATGGAGTCATACGGCCCCTCTCTGCACCGTATCTCGAATATAGTGATATCTAATCTCAATGTGCTTAGACTTGTTGTGGAACACAGGATTCTCCGAAAGTCGAATCCCACTCTTGTTGTCGCAGTATATCACAGTCATATCCAATACCTACTCAAACAGCTCTCCAAAGAGCTTCCTCAACCATATTGCCTCATAAGTAGCCAAGCTAGCAGCAACGTACTTAGCCTTAGTCGTGGTAAGAGCAATGGACTTCTGCTTCTTGCTCATCCAGGATATCATGGTAGACCCTAGGCTAAAACGGTACCCTGATGTGCTCTTCCTGCCAACAACATTTTTGGCCCACTCAACATCAGTGTATCCATGTAGTCTCACGTCTCTAGCAGTATATCTCAATCCAAGATTAATAGTCATATGCAGGTATCTCAGCACATGCTTCGCAGCAACCCAGTGTGCAAGTAGAGGCTCTATCATAAATTGACTTAGAGTGTTGACAGCAAAACATATGTTCGGTCTAGTGTTTACCAAGAACATCAATGCCCTAATCAAGTGTCAGTACTTGGAGGGAATTGCCAGGTCAGGTCCCACAAGTTCACCACATAGCTTCTTAAGATTCATCTCATCAGTGTGGCTATGGACTTGCATTCCACCATACCAAATCTCTCTAATAGCTTAACAACATATTTCCCTTGCCAAAGGAAAATCTCACAAGGTCTCTGCTACACCTCTAAGCCCAGGAAGTAGTGCATCAAACCAAGGTCTTTCATCTCAAACTTAGAGGCCACACCCCTCTTACATTGGAGAATAAGAGGCTCTCCACCTGTTAAGAATAAATCATCGACATATAATACCAAAATCAAGAGCATATCTTAGACAACTTTGAAGTAGAGAGTCAGGTCAACATTGCTCCTTGTAAATCCAACCTTCATAAGTAGTTATCAATGTAGGCATACCAAGCCCTAGGGGCTTGCTTCAATCCATAAAGTGTTTTCTTCAGCCTAAACACAAGGGTCTTCCTGTCTTGTACTTCAAAACCATGCGGTTGCTCCACGTATACTTCTACCTTGAGTATGCCATGTGCAAATGTGGTCTTCACATCTATCTAGTATAGTGTCCATCTCTAGCTAGCAGCAAGAGCAACAATCAATCAAATGGTAGTATATTGAGCAATTGGTGCAAATATCTCATCATAGTCTTCTCCCTTTTCCTGGGAGAATCCTCTAGCCACAAACCTCACCTTGCACTTTTCAATACTTCCATCAGCACCATGCTTGATTTTGTAAATCCATTTTGAAGTCACAACAGATTTCCCTTTAGGACTCAGAACCACTTCCCACACATCATTCTTTATGACGGATTCATATTCCTCTGGCATAGCATCCTTCCAAACCTACTCTTTCACTACTTCTTCAAAGGTGCATGTTTCAACTTGTATGATGTTACTCATAGCTACAACATATCCCTGATATCACCATGGCTTCTTGCTTCCCCTGAATGTTCCCCTGGAATTAGCATGTCTCTCAACATCTTGTATAGTGTCACGAAGCCATAATGGTTTATTCGTAGCAGGAAGATCACACAGAGGGGGATCCAAGGGGTCCATCGGTTCCATGGGATCATTAGCAAGATGAGGATTTGGCTCAGGCATAGGAAACTCTTCTTGTTCATCCATGGCATTATCCTTTCTTCCAACAATGGCAAGGGTAGGAGTGTCCCTTGCTTTCCCAAGGGCAGCATCTTCAACAAATGTCACATCCCTACCAAACTCTACATTCCTTTGACCAGGTAAACATATTCTATAAACTTTTGAATTTTCACAACAACCAACAAAAGTACCTTTCTTTCCTGAAGCTTCTAGTTTGTTCCTCTTGTCCTTCGGTACATGGAAGTAAACAGGGCAACCAAAGATCCTCAAATGTCCAACTTCAGGCTTTACAGCTGTGAAACTTTCTTTGGGAGTCTTGTCACCCAATGCTTGATGAGGAGTCCTATTTTGAACATAGATCGCAGTGTTAGCAGCTTCACCCCATAAAAACTTCGGCAACTTTTGATCATGCAACATAGCTCTGGCTGCTTCCATGATAGTAATGTGCTTCCTTTCAGCTACACCATTTTGCTCGGGGTTATAAGGTACAATGGTCTCCTTCTTGATTCATGCTTTCTTCCAAAAGTCAATGAATTCATTTGAAATGAATTCTCATCCATGGTCAGACCTGAAGATCTTGATCTTCTTCCTTGTTTGATTTTCCACCAAAGCCTTGAAGTCCTTGAACATATCAAATGCTTAGTCCTTATTCTTTAAGAAGAAAATCCATGTCTTGTGAGAGAAGTCATTCACAAAGATTAAGTAGTACAAGCAATCACCAAGAGAAGTCACTGGCATAGGTCCACACAAATCCGAATATATAAGTTGAAGTATTCCATTGGTCATGCTTCTACGAGAAGGGAATGGTCCCCTCACATGTTTTCTATTGCCACATCCTTGACAAACTCCATCATGATCTACGCGAATCTCGGGCATCCCAGAAACCATTTTTCTCACATGAGGTAGGGCTTTGTAGTGAAGGTGTACAAATCTACGATGCCATAGCTCACATTGATGATTACCATCATGGAACAATGCTCGAATCGGTCTTTCCATTAACTTTGTAGAGGCTTACAATTCTTGATCCCAAAGTGAATGCATCCCTCATGCTAGATTTCATTGGCCAAGTAAGAACCTTTCCATTTATAAAACGAACCTTCATTCCTTTGTCCTCCAAGGCATATATAGACACAAGATTCTTATTCAAATATGGTACATATAGAACATATTGTAGATGTATAGTTTGACCATAATCCACATGAAATGAAACAGAACCAAAACCCTTTACAGGATAAGTAGAATTGTCCCCAAGAATGATTTTCAAATTGATCTCCCTCTCAAAAAAGTTTGAGAGGACTTCTCTATAGCTAGTGAAATGTCTGGAAGCCCCATTATCTACCATCCAACTATCAAAAGAATCTGGAGGAGAGGAACTAGAAAGAGAAAAATTAATAAAGTATTCATATTGAGTTGCAGTTGCATTATTATCATACCTTGAGTTCCTTGATCTCTTGAGAGGACGATGACATTCTTCACGAGTACCAGGAGCTTCTCTTCTTCTTCTATAGTTAGACCTATTATTGTTGTAGCCACGATTGTTGTTGTTGGATCTAGGAGAATTACCATTCTCTGGGCAATCTCGAGCATAATGACCATGCTTGTGGCAATTGTAGCATTGAATTTTGTCCCTTTTGAATTTTCTATGGATGTACTTGAATGTTGGAGCAAGCTTTCTTGAGTTAGATGGTCCTCCTCTTTCTTTCCTCTTCTTGGCTTGAGTAGCAAATGTAGTGGGTTCACCTTATTCGTGCTTCTGAATTCTCCCTCTAGAGATCATCCTAGTCTCCTCTTGAGTACACTTGCCCAGTAGCTCATCGAACAAAGGAAACATGTCATTATTGCTAATGGTTGTACTAAATGTTTCCCAAATTGTAGGAAGACCTCCAAGGATGACTAGAACCATCTCTTTATCAAATGTAATCGCTCCAACAGACAAAAGTTGATCCTTGAGTTGAGGTATCCTCATGAAGTATGATTGGATGGTCTCCCCCTATTCATCTTGATGTCCTTGAGTTGATTCGCCAAAGAAAGAATATGGCTCAAGTTGTTGACCTCATACATCCCAACCAACTTATCATACATTTCCTTAGACTTCTTCAATTTTGAAACATAAGTAATCAAATGGTCTCTCAAAAGAATCAATAATGATTTGCCTAGCTTTGACTTCACCTTTCTTGTACTTGGACTTGACAGCAACAGAGGCATTTTCTGGAGGCTCAGGTACCTTTCCTTCAACATATTCCAAAACATCATTCTCCCCCAAAGACAAATCCATGTTGGCTCTCCAGACAAGATAGTTATATGAGTCATTCAACTTCTCTTCAATCTTGAAGTATGAGGTAGTCATCTTTGATCAAGTCAAATGAACTTCAGTAGCAGACAAGATATCTTCAAAGGGTCATTGCTCGTCTCCTTTGGCTTGCTTTCACCTCAGCTTTGATACCATGTTAATGTTCCAATGTTTTATGTTGTAACAATCACTTTAACAAATTTTTCTTTCAATAGTAATCACTTTTCCAATTTCTTTTCAATCACCCAATAACAATAAGTAGTTGTAGATAAAACAGTAAACAATATGCGCAATAGAAGACAAACAAGATCAATAGAGACACTAAGATTTTTAGTCAAGGACCAGTGAAAAGCCCCACAAGGAGGAAAACCTTAACCAAATTCCTCTTCTATCAAACGTTCATTAAATGTTGAGCAGATACATAGTCCAAGTACATCAACAACTAGTCAAATGTCATAGCCTTGACCAACCAAGTCAACCAATCAATATCTAATCCAATATGAGCATAAAAGACAAATTTGATCAAATACCAACTCTACAATTTTTCAAGCGAAGTCCACATTAGTCAATGCAACCCTAACCAATTCTTGGTCAATGATCAAATCAGCTCCAAAAAGTTTGTTTACCCAGTCAAAGAATGTGGCCTCCTTCCTTTAGTCAAGCTCTGTCAAAACAAAACAAAAACTCCTCTAGCAACTCGGTCAAATTCAATACTTGACCTGCAATCAAACCCTGCTTAAGTCTGCGGTCAAAGGTAGTCAACTGTTGATTTAGGGTAGCATCGGATGTGCTCTAGCCACAAAATTTGGTGGAGAGGTTAGGGCACATGAAATCTCCAATACCCAGAAAGGGTTTGGGCAGATTCTAAACAGTTCAGGAGATATTAAAATAATTAATATTTTTAATGGAGTCGACTTAGGGAAAATAAAATATTAATGTGTATTAATATGAAACTGTGTTAGAATGGTCCAAAAGACATGGATCAAGCCAGATCTAATCTTAGCCGTTGATTAGGGACTTAATCTCGACCGTTGATATGTCAACAAGAAAAGTATAAGAGGAGGCTTAAGGGTCACTTGGAGAGTACACCAGAGTGATCAGTCATTCTATTTTCTAGAGCGAGGTTTGCTAAGAAAGATAGAATTAGTGATCGGGAGATGCAGCTGAGGGGCATTTGAGTACAGAGAGACAGAGAGGCAGAGATAGTGACGGAAGAGCAGCGCAGTAGTCGGGGAGAGTGACGCAAAGCCAGCCAGGGCTCATGCAAGGCGACGCAGAGGCAGCCCGGAGCTGTGCAGAGCCTCGGAGAGGCCAACGTTGATGCAGAGGACCGGAGGGCTAACACAGGGACTCCTAAGGCTGACACAGACCCATCCGGGGTGACGCAGGGACAACGCTGGGCAGAGAGGGGCTGATGCAGTCCAGAGAGGGGTTGATGCTGGGGTTTCTGGGGAAGGTTTGTGATGAGTAGCTGCCGGAAGGTATATCCGAGGTTTCAGCCAAGAGATTTATCAAAAACTAAGAGGTATTACTGCCAAGGAAATTCTTTGTTGGGTAGGCCAATTTCGGCACCTAAATTGTACTCTGATATTGCTTAAGAAGAAAACCCTCAGATAGTTGCATCGGTTTTCCCACATTGGCTTTTTCCGGGGACATTGGTCCAAAAATAATGGTGTCATATGGTGTGATTGTTTCTGTTTCCTTTAGTTGTTGATCTGTAATATGTTGAGCATGCACTAGTTTTTATTTCCAATATTTACATTGTAAATAACTTGCTAAGTAAAATAACAAGTAGGTAGGAATAAATCAGATAAAGTGTATGGAGGGTTTCTAACTAAGTAAACTTAGAAACTTCAACATGGTATCAGAGCGTGATTGCAGATCATAGGAGGACTAAGGACATCACCCAAGCAGAGCGATAGAAGCACAAAACAATTGTCCCGAGGTGACAGAAGTTGTTTCTAGCAGAGCAGCAACAAGGGAAGGGTGACGCAGTGCCTGCGTCATCAAAGGTGAGTCGGGAAGAGGCAGCGCAAAGGCTAAAGAAGGCAAAGGGAGCCTTATGCAGAGCCACGCAGTAGCTAGGAGGGCTGACGCAGTTGGCTAAGGAGGTCGGGTTGGTGGTGCCGAGATTATGCAAAGCCCGGGAGCTCTCACCTTCAGGTTGTTGGGGTTTAGAAGGCTGTGGGAATATTGCAGAGTGGAGCTGGTGAGGTACTGTAGTCAAAACAGTACCTGACAGAGAAAGGCCAAGAGGAGTTGCTACCGAGGGTTTCTAGTCGAGAAACCCGGATCAGTGGTGCGGTTGCACAAGACGATCAGAGTAGGGGGCATCTCGACAGCGGCAGAAGGATTTCCAGGAGGAAAATCAGGACTCAGAGTGAGTCCAGTAGAGAGCTTCCAAACGGGAAGTAGAGACTCAGAAGAGTCGAACAGAGAACTTCCAAGAGGGAAGTAGAGGTGCATCATGGCACTACATGGAGTAAGAGACCAGGATAGACTGGACGAAACGTCGAGCTTCACAGTCTGGAAGGCCAGAATCTTAACTGTACTTGACAGAAATCGTGTCAAGAACTTTTCCTTGAAGGTAATAGCTATCCCAGTCAACCCTAATGATAACGACAAGTACAAGGAGGCAATGGCGAAAGCCAAGAGCGTCATCCTTGACGGGGCCAAGGATCATGTAGTACCACACATAGTCGAGAAGGAAACAGCATTTGAGATGTGGGAGGCTCTCAAGAAATTGTACCAGCAAACATCTGTGCAAAGAAGAATGCTACTTGAGAATCAGTTGAGGTCGTATCAGATGAAGAAGGGAGAACCGATTGACACCTTCCTCGGAGGACTGAATAAGATCCGAGATCAATTGACTGTTATAGAAGCGACAACGGATCAGGAGTTGATGGTAAGGACAACCCTGAATGTTGTCTCAGAATACTGGGAGGTATTTGTCTAGAGTATATTGGGCAAAGGGACTCTCCCACCTTGGGATGAGATGTGGGCAGCTCTTTGCCAAGAAGAGGTCAGACGGCAGTCAAAGACGGGTAGCAGCAGCAAGGGGATCAAAGTCAAGCAGGAGGAGGAAGATGTTGCCCTAGCATCTGAGGGAAAGTAAGAAAAGCGGAAAAAGAAAGATCTCTCCAAGATCAAGTGCTTCCACTGTGGGGAGTTGGGTCATTATGCAACCCAGTGTCCAAGGAAAAAGAGCAAGGGAGAGTCTTCCGAGACTAAGGCAGCGCCCGCACGGGCAGAGAAGGAAGTTTTGACAGACGATGACTATGCCATGAGTGCACACGCACCACTTGAGCGAAAGTGGGGAGACATCGAGTTGTAGTCCGGCAAACTACAGGCGATGAGGGGCAGAATCCTCGAGGTACTCAGCCTCTTGGATTAGACCTTGCTACAAAAGCCCCGAAGAGGAGTAGCAGGACTGGCTGAGTCGGGTAGAGACAGGCGCGGATGGAGCGGCAGAGAGAGCTACAGTGCAGGAGTCCCGAGACAGTGCAAGGCTAGCACGCTGCAAAAGTGTGAGAGGCACGGGAGTGTTGCACCAGTGCAAGATGGCACAGAGAGGTGTGCAACGGTGCGAGATGCAGGGAGTTGTTGCAGCAGCGCAGAGGTCAAAGAGGGAGCACTTGTTAGCAGCAGAGGGAACTTCAGCATCAGGAGGGTCTCTAGCCCAACAGGGAGGTCAGCATTGGGAGATCAGTTACTTACTTCTCAGTAACTGAGTTGCAGTGCAGTAGTGGGCAGCACGATGCAACATGATGAGAAGAGGTGCAGTGCGGATGCAGTGCTAGGAGAAAGGACCAGCAACAGCACGGATGCAGAGGGAGCTATCGTACGGATGCAGCAGTGGCAGTGGCAGAACCATGGGCAACAATACAGGATGCATCAGTGCAGAGGATGTTGAGTAGGAAGGGCTAGCATCAGCACAGGTACCGATGCCGGATGATCAGAGTAATACTCAATGAGGAGTATTGCTAGAGCACAGTCCTCGCTAAGAGGGAGTGTTGATTTGAGGTAGCATCGGATGTGCTCTAGCCACGAAATTTGGTGGAGAGGTTATGGCACATGAGATCTCTAATACCCAGAAAGGGTTTGGGCAGATTATAAACAATTTAGGAGATATTAAAATAATTAATATTTTTAATGGAGTCCCTATGTCTAAACTTAGGGAAAATAAAATATTAATGTGTATTAATATGAAACTGTGTTAAAATGGTCTAAAAGACATGGATCAAGCCAGATCTAATCTTAGTCGTTGATTAGGGACTTAATCTCGGTCGTTGATATGTCAACAGGAAAAGTATAAGAGGAGGCTTGAGGGTCAGTTGGAGAGTACACTAGAGTGATCAATCATTCTATTCTCTAGAGCGAGGTTTGCTAAGAGAGATAGAATTAGTGATCAAGAGATGCAGC
Organism: Pinus tabuliformis; assembly: GCA_031772625.1. NCBI lineage: Eukaryota > Viridiplantae > Streptophyta > Pinopsida > Pinales > Pinaceae > Pinus > Pinus tabuliformis. The sequence continues at coordinate 64,760 of CM062811.1, read as the reverse complement.
TGAGGGGCATTTGAGTACAAAGAGACAGAGAGGCAGAGATAGTGTCAGGAGAGCAACGCAGTAGCTAGGGAGAGTGACGCAGAGCCAGCCAGGGCTCACGCAGGGCCACACAGAGGCAGCCGAGAGCTGCACAGAGCCTCAGAGAGGCCAGCGTTGCTGACGCAGAGGGCCAGAGGGCTGACGCAGGGCCTCCTAAGGCTAACGCAGACCCATTTGGGGTGACGCAGGGCCAGCGCTGGGCAGAGAGGGGCTGACGCAGTCCAGAGAGAGGCTAACGCTGGGGTTTCTGGGGCAGATTTGTGTTGAGTAGCTGCCGGAAGGTTTATCCAGGGTTTCAGCCAAGAGATTTGTCAAAAACTGAGAGGTATTACTGCCAGGGAAATTCTCTGTTGGGTAGGCCAATTTTGGCACCCAGATTGTACTCCGATATTGCTTAATAAGAAAACCCTCAGATAGCTGCACCGGTTTTCCCACACTGGTTTTTCCGGGCACATTGGTCCAAAAATAATGGTGTCATATTGTGTGATTGTTTTTGTTTCCATTAGTTGTTGATCTGTAATATGTTGAGCATGCACTAATATTTATTTTCAGTATTTACATTGTAAATAACTTGTTAGGTAAAATAACAAACAGGTAGGAATAAATCAGATAAAGTGCATGGAGGGTTTCTAACTAAGTAAACTTAGAAATTTCAACATCAACATGCCCAGAAAACTTCAGTTAAAGTCCCAGTCAACTCGGCCTCCCAATATAGATCCAAAACCAAGTTAAACAATGTCAAAACTCTCCAAGTCAACGTTGGTCAAACAGTCCCAAAAACAGAAGTCAACACTGATCAACAAAATTACCCTCTCCTCGCGTGTGAACTCGACCCTGCAATTTTAGAAGTGTGCGAACCAATCAAATGAAGAGAAGATGTGTGATGTGATGTCTCCAAGTGATGCCAAGTTTGGTGTACTTATATGTGATTGAGAAGGTTGAATTTCTCCTTTAGGCCTACTTGTACGTTTTGTTTTGACTTGGTCCAACAAAAAAAAATTATTTTCCCATGTGCAAATTTAATTCTTCCAATGGCAAGTAAGGTCTCCTTAGGGTTTGTTGGGCTTCTCCAAGGAGGGAATTGCTCCCTCAACTACCAATGTTCAACAGTTGCCAAATGTTGTAGATGTCAGGTAGCACCGCCATGCATGTTCCACCACTGCTTGACAAACAATGTTCCACCATCGCTTATATCAAGATCCTCATCATTAGCATCATCCTTCATTATTTTCCTCTTGTCTAGCCTTCTCCTCTACCTTGATCCTCTAGGGACATCAATCAATACCATCCCATTTTCATGAAACCACTAATCCAAGCCTCAAAATATGGTAGAAAAAGCTTATAATGCCTAATCAATAAATTTGATTTGAGTGAAGGGTACATTTTTGCTAAGGCCATGAGAAAGGAGATCAACAATCAACACCACCAACAATGGGGTGTATATAGGACTTGCCACTTGGTGCTCTTGATTAAATGCCAATTACATACCCTTGTACATGATAGAATCCAATGAAATGTTGCACACCCATCGATCCTGAAATCGTGAAAATTGTTAACTCGATTGAATTTTGAATGGGATATGAAACTTTATTTTCTCCATATGAAGCTTGCAGAGGTTGGAACCACTCTCAAACATCCTCAAACAATTAATGGCAATGTTAAAAATTGAAGTAAAACGATATTATCCTTTTACTTTAAGAAAGTAACATTACCATTAGGGAGCTTCCACGGAGCACATAGGGAGCATGATAGTAGAGTGTATGGGAGAGTGATTTGACACGTGGGAGTGCGTATGGGTGCATGGTAGTCCCAAATTTCCAAGGAGTGTTAAAATTAAGGCTGGAGTGCAGTTCCATTTTTTAGGAGTGCACTCTAAAGGACACTCCTATTGCGCTCCCACTTAAAGCGAGGTTCCAAGGTCTAAAGCAGGGGGGTCGGCAGTTCCTACAATACTGGTCCAAGCTAATGGACATCAAGCAGCAAGCAATCAAAGGACATGTTGGCTGAGGGGAGACAATTATCGATGTCCTTGACAAACTCATTGACTGATTTGTGCACACCTAGTACTATGATAAGGAGTGGAAAAGACAAATTGTTAAGTGGAAAAAAATGTAGCCAAGATTCCAATTAGAGTTGGGTTAAGGGACAAGCAAGACAACCCAGTTTTGAACAATTTGTTTTTTAGATGGGGAACTAGCAACCTGCCCAGATATATGCAACAGCCTGCAAGCCACATATATCAGAAACTCATAGTTAAGCCTAGGACTGAGACATCCAAAGACCACCGAAAACTAGAGTCGGGATCCCAGACTCCAACAGAGCGCCTATCTTTTCACTGTTCAGCGTTACTATAACAGGCCACGTTGTCGGAGACTTGAAGAAGATAGACAAATTTATTCAAAAACATACAATGGAGGACAATGTCAAGATGGCCATCCATGAAGCATGAAGAATTGGATATGATGTATGTGTCACGGAAATTTCAACATTATTTCCTTGCTTGCAAATTCCATTTTTATGGGGACAATCAAGCTCTGAAGTATATTGTTAATAGGCTGGCACTGTCAGGAAGCTTAAAAAGATGGATCCTATTGTTCTAAGTGTACAACTTTAACATCTTCATGAAGCCAGGAAAAACATGTGGCAGTGGATCATTTGTCTGGATAGACACCAGTAAGAAGGATAAAGCTAAAAAGGAGAATTTTCCAATGTGATTATGCCTCGTGTGACAGATCTCTCAGATAGCTAGATGACATCTTCCATTTCATGTAGAAAGCACGGCCACTGAGTAGGATGTCAACAACCTAGAAGTGAAGCTTAGTTAATGGGGCAACAAGGTTCAAGCTTGTTGCAGGTGTATAGGATTCAAATTGATGGGATATTAAGGAGATGTGTCAGTGAACAGACACAAAGAATATGATCAGAGGGCACATTATAGAATCACAGCAGGTCATTTCTTTATGACAAGAACACATGATATGACTATTTAAAAATTGTTTCAAGTTTGTGAAGAAATGTGAGCAACGTCAGAAGCCAACTCACAAGCCACAGGTGGAAGACCTTCCAGCATTGAACAGAATACTGCAAATGTTGCCTTTTGAGCTCTAGGTATTCAGGTATATTGTTCTATCTGTACCAATAAAAGAGACACATCATAGGGATATCATTGTAGCCACTGACTTATTCACAAAGTGGGCAAAAACAAACGCTATCCAAAAGGACACAACACTGATGGCAACCAAGCTTTTATTTCTTCTTATTTTAGTTTGTATTTTGCAGGTTTGGATAATCGAATGAATCACATTAGACAGGCAGGCACATTTCACATCGAGTTGATGAAGATATTCAACATGATGCATCATATAAGAAGTTTGTATTATTTGAGGGAAAAAGGGCAGGCAGAAAGCACTGAAAAGGTATTCATAGAAGCATCGACAAAGATTTGCAACTTCATGAGAAGGCACTAGGAAGATGAGCTTCATACCTTCCTATGGGCTTACCAAGGAGCATGGAAGCCCACTACAGTTCATGCTCCATTTAGATTGGCATTTAGAAAGGAAGCAATCATGCCAATCGGATAATGAGTCCCTTCTTTTAGGATTGTGGTGGACCAAAGATAGCAGAAATTGGAATTGTTAAAGAATAGGCTAGAAGAGCTTGAGAGATTAGATGAGGACAAATTTTGATCCAAATTCCAACAGGTTAAGGCAAAGGACAGGATGAAGAGACATCATGACTTAAAGGCCACACTTTTGTGGAAGGACAGTTATTTCCATTATATGATAGCAAGAAAAGGAACAAGGGAGAGAAATTGAAATATGGGTGGCTTTGACCATAAGTTTGAGTTGTACGAAAATGGCTCAGCTGAGCTACAGAGTCCAGACGCTAGAAGGTTTTCCATAGGCATAATTAGCTAGGTGAATGTCTCTCGACTAAAGTCATTTCAGTCATGAGGGAGATAGAAGGCTGAGGTGAGAAGCATCCACAATAAAATTAAATTAAAATAAATGTAGTGAGATAAATCCCAATAGGGGTCAAATGAAAGACCCAGCCTCATACATGGACACAGAAGACCACCTACGGTAAAATAGGGGGTTGGATGACAACTGGTGTAAAATATTTGTGAGTTCTCTGAATTGCAAGGTTTTTGGTCAAATTCACCACAAGAAGGCATCATCATACAGGTCCAGGACAACATATTGTTGAAAAGAGCTGAGGGTGGACAAGAAAGTGCCAAAAGGCATTGAGGAGAGTCATCATAGGACACAAAAGAGTACTCCATCAAGAACTCATGTGGAAAGATTAGGAAAAGCAATTCTGGACAGACAGCGAGAAAAAAAGATAGTGCAACATTGAAAGAGGACAAGGCACTGCAAGCAGGAATCAATTGATGATAAGGGATTCTGAAGATTTCTGAAGGGGCAGCTTCCAGGGGACTAGACATAGGGAAAAGAAGGACGGAGGTAAAAAAGGTCAAGCAACTGGTGGGAAAGATCATCAGGAGGATAGGACTTGACCCAAAGGAGTCCAATCAGTGGACAGAAGTCTGGTAGATGACCAGAGATATTGAGAAGTTCATTGGATAAGGAAAATACAAGGGGAGTGGGAGTATTTGGATGCAGATCCAGTTTGAATCCAGATGAGGCCAATCTGAAAGACTCTGGGGATGGATAGAACCAAAGGAAGAAGGGAATGCGCAAGTCAGGAATAAAGCTAAGTTACAGGAAACGCAACGGTCCCCCCAAATGTATCAAGCAGTTTTGATACAGAAATGTCGAAACACACTTGATATGCACTCAAAACGTGTTTCAAGAGCGGTGAAGTGTGTTTCACTCCTCTTGAAATACATTTCAAGTGCCGTACAGTGTGTTTCTCTGCCCATACAGTGAGTGTGAGCTGAACATAAATTATTAAAAAAATAATAATAATTTATGAGTGGGGCAGCCTAGTATTCAACCCTAAGGCCCTACCAATGCTATGTAATTAATGGTAATGTTAAATTCTTAAAGTAAAAAAGAATGAAAATTACTTAAATTTTAACATTACCATTAATTGTTTCAGGATGTTTGAGAGTGGTTTGAACCTCATTGGATTTCATATGGAGAAAGTAGAATTCTAGATCCAACTCAAAATCTAACAGACATAAGAGTTTTAAGGATTTCAAGATTGGGGGATTGCAATGTTTCAATTGAATTCTGTCTTGCACGAGCATATGGAACCAGCATTTAATCAAGAGCACGAATCCCTCTATGTTCCTTGATGTTAGTGGCATTGATTGTTGAACACCTCTATCAAGACCCTTGTAAAAATGTACCTATCACTCAAACAAAATCTAAATTTGACATGTTAAGCTTTTTTCGATCTTATTTTAATGCTTAGAGGGTGATATTGATGATGAGGATCCCAATATAGCCAATCATTTGATGATATGTAGCTATGTGTTGTAGCATGATTTTCTTGGACCTTGGGCCTTGACACTTGATAATTTATTCATGAATCAGTATCTACATTCTAAATTATAATGTTAAATGCTTTCCTTCAACATTTCAGTCTCTTTTTTTTAAACAAACAAACACACACACATATATCCCCATTTCCTGAATTTTGGGGGGCCACGTTTCCAGCATGTTCCTGTTTCAGATACACATCTCCCTTTTCCCATATCATTCAACTAACAATTAAAGATTGGACAAGACACTCTTGAGAAGAAGACTGAGCACAAGATTGTAAGGATTGAACAAGATAGCATCATTAGGTGGTCATCGTGGACTTTGGGGTTGTATGGGCGTTTTTGCCTAGTGGTTAAGTTTGACTTGGTCTTTTTGATGTAATGATGTAAAATCTGACCCATTAGAGGTCTAGCGGAAATAAGTCATTAGTTGTGTAGGGGCATTTGATGTAAAGTCAGCCTTAATGGACGTACTTGGGTTTTAGACAAGTGATTGAGTTTAGGACTATTTAGAAAAATATGATAAATAGAGAGGATTCCAAAGGTAGGCATGTTTCAATATGTGTTTTCTGATTGGACTGGCCTTGGTTCTCTTGTGTTGGACAATGGACAGTGTTGATTGAGACTGAATTGAGACATGATGGTGGATAGGACATCTGTCTGAATGGATGCTAGACATATGGTCACTCTGATGTAATGGACAGTCCTGGGTAACAGATGCTGAATTTTCAATACCAATTTTCTAATCTTGATAATTACTTCTAATGATTTATAATTAAATTATCTTATATCACATGAATCATTAAGCAATTATACATAGAAAATTTTCAACAGTAGAACAATGATAACAGTAGGATCATCAAGAGACAACCAAACACGAGACACAAATTTACCCTGGAAACACCCAACATCAGAAAAAACCCAGTAAACTTTTCTTCTAAGGAGAGTTCAACCTTTAGCATTAGTTTAAAATAAATATTGTCTAGAAATCTGTGCCAATTCTCAAGCCCAAATACCAGTCAAACCTAGTCAAAATTATTCCAAACTGCAACTGCTGGTCAAGTCCGTCAAAACAGAGAAGTCAAAACTGGTCAACGTTAGTCAATGCTGGTCAACAGAGAATTTTGGTCAACAAAGATCTTCAGTCCTGTCACCTGTGGTCAACTTTCTAAGGTCAATTCGGCCAGTGATCAACATCATGGGGTCAGATTCGGTCAAAGGTCAAACTTGGCCAATCTTCGAATTACAGTCAACTTCGTCCTTCTTTGTCTACTCATGTGACTACCTCAGATGATATGTCAGTTGTTGATTGGATGATCGAATTGGATGTCTTCTTGTGTATTTATAGTTGTCAAATGGGTGCCCTTTTTGACCAAGGGTCACCTCTAATGGTGGGGCCGACTTAGGCTACTTGGAGCCTACATGAACCATTATAAAAATTTGAATTTTCTTTTAATAATCATAATTTTTTGTTGTTGATTTGGAATTTTCCTTGGCATGCAGGAATACCTCCCAATGCTACAAAAATCAACAACAGAGAGAGTGAGTTTAGAGTGGGTGCTTCTCCGAATGCTCAATTTTCCCACCATAAATCCATGTCTCATGTGACAGGCATGTGATTTACTGTTTTGGTTTTTTATTTATTAGTTTTTATGGACATACACTAGACATATTCTCTAGTTAGAGAAATGGACATGGCAAAAAATTTGGACAGTGTTAGTAGTTTAAGAGTTGTTAGAAACTGCAGCACATTGATGTAGTCAGTGTTTAAGATTGCATAGAGTTTTAGTTTAGGTGTCGGAATCCCTTAACAGTTATGGGCATGTCCAAAATTTTAGTTTAGGTGTCGGAATCCCTTAACAGTTATGGGCATGTCCAAAATGCTCACCGCTTAGTGAAGTCTACTAATGAACAGTATACATTGAAGTTTTAAATTAATTTAACTTCATCCAATATCATTACTTGTATATCCATACATCAAGATTATCAACTTGGGCAATTATTAGAGACAGGCATTAACCAAGCATAGGGACCTTAAGCATGTGAAACACCCAGATCAGCGACAGCAAACATTCAGGGCTACAAATATAAAACAGATCGAATGACAGTAGAGGGAAAATTGGGATTAGCAATAAAGGAAAAAAACGAAGAAAAAAAGAAAAGAAAAATTATAAAAATAAACATTAAGAAAGTCAGCAATGATTTTGCCTATACAAACAGTTTCATAAAGATCCATGGGCTCATTCTACAAAAAAGGCACTGAAGAGCTGCATTGGTAGGCAATAATTTTGCAAAACAGTAGGCCTGTGTGATTTCCTTTAGTTAACCAGCAAAGGTTAGTTGTATGCTAAGCAAAATTTCAGACTATAAACAGCTTCTGTAATGACTTGAACATAGCAAATACCACGAATCACACCATATTGATCCTCCCAACATGTAACAGCTCATTAAAGTCATGGAAAATGGTACCTCTGTCTTTGAAGTTCCTAAAGCACATGTGCCATTACCATGATGCTTGTCATAATGTTGAGCATCGAGAGCATCAACAAACATTCTGCAATAAATAAATACTACTAGTTTAGATTCACAACTCTGCTAAATATGCAACCACTGTTCTATCAGTACATTTATGAAGATACCCTTACCTTGAAAACATTACAAACTCCAGAAAAGAAGGCGTTGACATGACCCAGCTATTGAGGACTGACCAAGAATCTCCATCAATAGGCATATGTGGAAGTACAGTCAGATTTGATGGCAGATTATACATTTGCCTGAATGCATTCTCAAATACAACCCTACAAGAAGCACACGGCATCTGATGCATCAGATATGAACTGGACCTAGTAGTCAGCATCTTTCTTAACCACAACCATAATACAAAGTAACGGAGATATTACAAACAAAGCATTAGCTTGATGCATTTGGAGTAATGCCAATGTGCTATTTAAGGAGAATATTTGGAACTAAAGACAACATCCCATTAAAAATCTTTAACATTAAAAACACTTATGCTAATTGGAATCAAATCATCCAACATAGTGACCCATGTATAGTGCAAGCTGCAATGGAGTCTGAATGAGAATTAAATTAGTCATTCTTCCTTAATCATGCAAATATGATAGAGTAAACAAAATAAGAGTAATATTAATGATAAACAGATTGTCTGACTTATTTATCAATCCACAGAACATCTGGCTATGAACCATGATTTGGAATGAAATGGGCCATTCTTCTCTTGTCAGTATCATAAACATCAGAGGGAACCCATTAAAAGTATAGCTGCCAACAGAGCCCTGCTAATTCATATACAAGCCAGTTACAAGTTAATAACCTCAGTTGTCTAGACTCTATCCAGATAAACTAACAAATTTAGTCAGCAATGAACTAAAGACAACATCCCATTGGAATATTCAATAATCATAAGAACACTCATGCTAACTGAATACAAATCATCCAGCGTAGTGAGCCATGCATGGTGCAAGTTGCTATGGAGTCTGATTGAGAATTAAATTGGTCATTCTTACCTAATCAGGCAAACATCACAAAGTAAACAAAATAACACTAATATTAATGATAAACAAACTGTGTGACTTATTTATCCATGCACAGAACATGTGCTATTGAGTCTGCTGAGAATTAAAGTGGCCATTCTTCCCCAGTAATACAAATATCACAAAGTAAATAAAATAACACTAATATTAATGATAAACAGACTATGTGAATATTAATGATAAACAGACTATGTGACTTATTTATCCATGCACAGAACATGTGACTCTCAACCATGATTGGCAATGAAATGCCATTCTTCTCTTATCATTATCATAAACATCAGAGGGAACCCATTAAAAGTATATATGTCGATAGAGACCTGCTAATTCATATACAAGCCAGTTTAAAGTTAATAACCTAAGTATAAAATTGTCTTTCCAGATAAACTAAGTTAGTCAGCAATGACCCTCTCACCATTTAATGTTCTTCTTAAGGACAAGCAATTACAGTGCTAACTCCTCTGTTCTTAATGAATATGATTCCTGATATTCATAGTGGAACTCTTCAGGCTTATTCATGCACAAAAGAATGCTAAATTATCATTGACGTTCAGCGTGCTATGTTGAATCCAAAATCCATAATGAAGACACCATTCTAAATTACTATTATACGTAATTTCCAGGAAAATTCTTAATCTCATAATCTTTCAGAATTGACTTCTAACCCAGGTTCACTACAAATAATCATAGGCCTTCTTCTAACTAACAGAAAAAGGTTCCAGATTGGAAGTCATAACCTCTGGCATTTAATGGTTTACATTGGTTTTACAGCTATATGATCATAACGTCTAATTATGGTATATTAAAAACTAAGTTGCAAGGATAGGAAAATGGGTATGGCTACAGATACAGCCTCTGAGAAGGATGTGACAATCTTTTAGAAATATTTGGGTATGACAGGGCTTGGATACAATGTACACACAAATGTATCAAGATAAGTATGATCACTGATAAAGATCATCAGCAAGTCTCATAAGAATTATCATACTAACATACTACTATATAGAGTCTATGTTACCCACCAAAAGTGGGTGACCCCTAGGAGAAGCTTTTCTCCTATTCATCTCTTCCATCTGGCAGCCAGCAGCCCCCCGAGAAGCACTTTGTAGCAGATATGACATGTCATTCATATCTCCGCCACATGCATCAATCATATGTCTCCTTGCCCATTTGTCAAGAGCACATGTTGGAAGGTGGGATTCTAATCAAAAGGTACTTTATTCATTTTGCAGTCGAGTGTTAATGCTTCTTTGTATTTGGGCATTTTCACATGGTTTATGAGGTAACTTGGAAGAAAAAGGGTCTTGGCCGTAGTCTTGTTCACTCACCTTAAATGGGTTTTAATCTTCAATCCCAGTCCAGTGGGACCTCCCCTTATGAACCATGGCTTTAGAAAGGTGCACTACTTGCGAAACCATGATTGAGATAGCATAGCCCCATCTATCCCCATTCCATACTTACCACTTTCCATCTTTGTTAAAATTGGCAACTAGGGCCCAACTCCACATGGGTCATCTTATTTATGACAGCTGATATTTTTCTTGGATTTCTCTCTCCAAGAGGTGTAGGATTGATCTACAAATCATCCAATTCCGACACGTACAAATGAAGTTATGAATTTATTTTGATTATGGACAAATTGTCAAGGTCGGCCAGCAAACTTATGTAGGCTCAGAAGCCCAACAGTCACGTCTATTCATCCTCAACGTTTTCTATAAATACATGATGCCTTAGCCTCATTTGGACACACTCACCCTCACACTTCTCTCTCTCTCTCCTCATTGATTGGGTAGAGATTTCTAGACCTCTCTCTCTCTACACGTCCAAAATTTCAGGAGACTGAATTTCTGGAAAGTTTGACCAAGCGTTGACTTCATTTGACTGCGTTTTTGTGGGGCCTATCTCTGTTTGGGCAGGCCGCATTTTTGGGCACAGAAATCGAGGCAAAACGTTGACTTTGACCAGTGTTGACTGCAGCTAGGGCTGACCGCAGGTTGGCTGTTTGACCAGATTTGACTGGGCTGATTTTGGGTTGTTTTGAGGGCTGATTCATCTTGTTGTTTGGAGGCCGAAGTTGACTGAAGTTGACCAATTTATTGAGGGTCAAATCTGCCCTGTTGACCAGCATTGACTTTTCTGGTTAGGGCTCTTTTGCTGCTGTCATAAATTATCAAATTTGTAAATTGTACTATCTCTCTCTCTGCTGAACTATTGAAGAATATAAGAAAAATTGATCAAAGGTTTCCCCGCATTGGGGTTTGTCCCTGGCTGGTGCCACATCTTGTGTCCTCGTCTTGGCTTGTCTTCCACTGTTTATGTTTATGTTCTATCTGCATTTTACTATCATGTTGATGTGATTGCTAATCTGAATATTGATATTGAGCTAATAAAGAAATTTTAGTAAAATTGCTCTAAAGCATAGAACATACCATTGTTGCTTAAAATTAACATGGTATCGGAGCTAAGGTGAAGACAAAGCCCAAGCAAGAGTGAAAGAGCAATCACCAAAGACAATTGGACAAGGACAAAAGGCTCATTGCTTTCCTCATCCTACTTCTCGGCTAAAGACAAGCTCCATGATAAATCTGACTATCATGGATGGAAGATGTCTCTTCATTTGACCTTGGAAGAAAAAGAAGTGATGGATTATGTGCAAGGTAAAATCCTTGAGCCTCCTTCAAATGCACCGGTTGCTGCGAAGACCAAGTACAATAGGGCTGAAATCAAAGCGAAGAAGATTATCAGGGATTCCATTGACAAGCATCTAGTGGCCTATATCTCTGAATTGAAGACCTCCATGGTGCAAAGATCAAGTCAGCCTAAAGATAGCAATTCGTACCCCTCAAGAGCCTACAAATAAGAAGGACCCCGACCCCATTTAGAGACACTCTCAACCAAGTTTGATCTCCACGAGATAGAAGCTGGAAAAGGACGAAAAAGGAGAAGAAGAGCAAGATCAAAGTTTTGGGCCTCTCTCTCTCTCTCTCTCTCTCTCTCTCTCTCTCGTGTTAGGGTTTTTGCAATTACTGGGCAAGACGAATTTCTAAAGCTAAGTCGAAGCTGTGAAAGGCCAAAGCTGAGAAAGGTCAAAGTTGTGAAAGGTCGAAGCACTAAAGCTACTAGATCAAAGTTTCAAAAGAATCTGCTAGTCGAAACCGCAGGAGTTCTTGGAAAGCAGGGAAGATTTGACTTGGTCTTGGAGGGTCTTGGTCAAGGGTCATAGGTCTTGGAATTCGTCAATTGAAGATCTATAAGAAGAGAAGAATTCTTGCAGGTTTTCCTCTCAGTTGGAGAGGTTTTGGCCCTAGCTGATCGCCTATATCTTGTGTCCTCTTGTCTCATTGTTCTTCATTGTTTGGTAGTTGTTTGATGATAAGAACACTAATTATAATCAAGTGAAAGAAGAAGCTAATAAAGTTAAGTAAAAATACATCACAAGCAGTTATTAAAGTAAGAGAAATCGCCTATCTTGCTGCCCCTAGATTTCTCAACACTACCAAATCTTTCACAGAATTTTTCCAAAGTCTGCTACACTAGGATGTCTTCAAGTCAGCTACCAAGTTCTATCCAAAGCCCTTCAAATCTGCTTCAACAAATGATTAAGAATGCTCCAACAAAGCTGCTCAAAAAGTGGTCTCAACTCAGCTCCTTAGAAGTTCTTAAAAATTACTTCAAACTCAGCTCAACACAGTACCAATTCTGCTCCAAAGATGTATAAGAATTGCTCAAGAATTGAGGTAATAAGGCCGAAATCCTTTATAGTTCCAAGTCTGCTATAGTTTTATCACAAGGCTGAGATTCTTCACAGGTCTGAATCTACTACAATTATGTCACAAGACCGAGATTCTTCACAGGTCCGATTTTGAGATCTGAGTCTGCCACAGTCCAAATTTTGGGTTTGCCACAGTCTGAATTTTGAGTCTGCCTTAGTCTAAATTTAGGTCTCCAAGAGCTGAGGTCTATGTCGAGTTTCTTGTGCTAAATAGGTGGGGGACTAAGTTACGATAGGGCAGAAAAGAAGGCCAAAGTAATACTCCAAAAGCAGTTCCTATTCTTCACAAAAGACGCCACAAGGGAGGATGAATTCCAACAAAAAAACCACCAAGAATCCTTGACCAAAAACAGAGAGAGAATCCACATCTTGTTCCTGCAACCAACTCCTAGGTTCATGGGATATGAACCCTTACACTTCTTCTCCACAAATCTGAATTTTTCTTTCCTTGCTTGACTGAGTTGATAACCAAATGGAGGAGATGGGTTGTTTATTTATACTAGTCCAGCATACTTGAATGGACATGCCTGTTAGGGAGGGGGCTGACTTGATCTTAGTTAGACCGACTTGATAGAGGTTGAAATAAGTGGTTTTTCTTCTTGAAAAAATTCATTTATCTTTAACGAGGAGGAAATAGGAGCAGGACATTCCTTTGACATCAATAACAAATATTCTTCCAACAGTTGATTATGAGGATACTTTCACACCAGTGGCTTGATACACCTCAATTAGAGCAGTGATCTCCATTGCAGCAGAGATGGGTTGGAAGATTCACTAGGTGGATGTGAAGACCACCTTTCTCAATGGGGTCATACAAGAAGAGATCTACATTGAGTAGCCACAAGGCTTTGAGGTGCATGGGAGAGTGTCTCATGTATGTAGGCTTAAGAAAGCCCAATATGGTCTAAAGCGGGCTCCAAGAGCATGGTACTTGAGGATTGATTCCTACTTGCAGTACATGGGATTCACGAAGAGTGATGCAGATCCGAACCTATATTATATTGTGGTTGGCGAGGATCCCCAAATTTTTGTATTGTATGTGGATGATTTATTTATTACAGGAGAGGAGAGACTCATAGAGCACTGCAAGAGAGATCTTGCTTCATAGTTTGAGATGACTGATATAGGATTGATGCACTATTTTCTGGGGTTGGAGGTTTGGCAGGAGGATAGTCGTATCTTCTTGGGCTAGGGAAGGTATGCAGGGGACATATTGAGGAGATTTTGTATGGAGGACTGCAGGCATGTGGCCACTCTGATGATTACCAACTGGAAGAAACGGCATGCTTCTAATTCCAAGTTGGTAGACCCCACTTTATATCGTCATTTGATCGGGTCGTCGATGTATCTCGTCAACACTGGACCAAATATTTGTTTTGCAGTCAACATGTTGAGTATGTTTATGATGGAGCCCAACAGTGTGCACTAGGTGGTCGTGAAACATGAGTTACAGTACCTACAGGGCACAATGGATTATGGATTAGACTATGTCTAGGGGGATGGAGTCGAGTTGACACGTTGTACAGAGTCAAATTGGGCAGGCAGTGCTAGTGACAGGAAGAGTACATCTGGATGTTGTTTCATGTTGGGTTCGGTAGTGGTGTCGTGGTTCAATGATACATAAATTGTCGTGGATATTCCACTAAACAGTTCATCACAATAGATTTAATAAAATTATGTTCAAAATCTAAAATTCTACACTATTATAGTTTTATTAGATTTCTGGATCTATAGATTTATTGTTAATAGTGAATGCTTGCAAATTTAAAATTATGCAGAAAATATAGAGAACAGCGAAATAAAATCTCACACACACATTTGACATAAGATATGACTTGGGAAACACTTTTGGGAGAAAAACCCAGCTGGAAGGTGAGGCCACTCTGCTCTCTTTCTTAGAATGGAAATATGGCTACGAGTACAAAGAAGTATGGCCTATGATCTGTGCGCTGCTACAGTGCACAAATCCTCTCTGTGTGCTCTACCTCTTATCCCTCTTGGCTATTTTTGCTCATTTATGGAATAGAGGCACTCAAAGGAATGGAACCCTTTTTCCTCCTAGCGGCTCAATTATAACACAACCCAATAGCCTACTAGTGGTTAGGTTTGACTACCTCAACTCTTAACCAAAGTTACAATATAGAGTCTTCTACATCATAATCACGTGGCTAGCCCCTTTTCCAAGAAGAACGGTGGTTGGCATGGCATCCTCTCGAATTATGGTGGTGAAAACAGGAAGGTCAACTTCTGAGTAGCATAACTTTCGCATACGGACTCAGATTGAGATTGACGTGATTCTTGCGTCGTTGGAAAGGCCCTCTGTGTGTATAATAGGCACACAAGATGTTGTGCTAAAGTGGAAAAGTTTTAACCCAAAAAAATCGTTTTATGCCTCAAAACACTCCCGGAAGGGGTTTCATACCCCTATTTGTCAAACTGGGTCCCACCAGCAAGAATGGTCCTGAGAGTTGATTCCTCCACCTTTTCTACTCTGAAAGCATCAAGATGGTAGTGATCCAATCCAGATCAATTCGGTAGTAAATAGAGATGAATGGCACTAATTTCTGCAGAGGTTGAGTAAAGTGTAATTAGTCATGCCAGTTGCAAGGCCATTTGGCTCCGCAAGATGTTGTATGGCTTATTTGGTTATGGGCTAAGACCAACTGGAATTTATTGTGATAATCAGAGTTCTATTAAACTCACAGAGAATCCAGTATTTCACGACAAGTCAAATCATATTGAGATCAAGTACCACTTCATTCGGGATTATGTTCAGAGAGGGGGAGTGAAGCTAGAGTACATACCCACTGATGAACAGGTTGCAGACATTCTCACCAAGTCCATTCCAAGGGGCAAGCATGTCTACTTTGGGGATAAGATGGGAGTGGTGACAAACAGTGTCCTCGGGAAGAGGGAGTGTTGAAAAAGGTACCAAGGAGGTGTTTCCTAGGGCATTTTTCCTAAACCTATTGAAAATTAGCAATTGAGGGAGAAATTCCCTCCTTAGAGAAGCCCAGCAAACCCTAAGGAGACCTTACTTTCCCTTGGATGAATTATATTTGCACATGGGAAAATATTATTTTTGTTGTTGGACCAAGTCAACACAAAAAGTACAACTCAGCCTAAAGGAGAAATTCGAACTCATCAACCATATATAAATACACCACACTTGGCATCACTTTAAGGCATCCCATCACACATATCTCTTCATTTGATTAGTTTGTACATTTCTGAAATTGCAGGGTTGAGTTCACATGTGCGAAGGAGAGAGGGTAATTATGTTGACTAGTGTTGACTTCTATTTTTGATATTGTTTTACCAGCGTTGATTTGGAGAGTTTTGACTTTGTTTGACTAGGTTTTGGATCTGTTTTGGGAGGCTGAGTTGACTAGGAATTTGACAAAAGTTTTTTGGGCATGTCGGCTGCCTTTGACTACAAACTTGACCAGGGTTTGACCGCGGGTCAAGTATTGACTTTGACCAAGTTATTGGAGGACTTTTTGTTCTATTTTGACCAAATTTGACTAAGGGAAGGAGGCCGCATTCTTTGACTGGTTGACCAAACTTTTTGGAGTTCATTTGACCATTGGCTAAGGATTGGTTAGCGTTACGTTGATTGTTGTTGAATTTGACCAAAAAATTGCAGAATTGGTATTTGATCATATTTGACTTTTAAGATCATATTGGATTGGATATTGATCTGTTGACTTGGTTGGTCAAGGCTATGACCTTTGACTAGTTGATGTACTTGGACTACGTATCTGTTGAAAATTTGATGAACATCTAATAGAAGAAGAATATGGTTAAAGTTTTCCCCCTTGTGGAGTTTTTCCTTGTTCGTTGACAAAAAATCTTTGTGTCTCTATTGATCTTGGTTGTCTTCTATTGTGCACATTGTTTACTATTCTATCTACAAATGCTTACTATTTCTCTTTCTAGCTCCTCTCCTCTGGATTCTTTTGATAGTTGGTTGGTAGATAATGGGGCTTCTAGACATTTCACTAGCTATAGAGAAACCACTCAAACCTAGATGAGAGGGAGAACAATTTGAAAATCATTCTTAGGGACAATTCTACTTATCCTGTAAAGGGTATTGGTTTTGTTTCGTTTCATTCGGATTATGGTCAAACTATACATCTACAAGATTTTTTATATGTACCGGGATTGAAAAAGACTCGTGTGTCTATATCTGCCTTGGAGAACAAAGGAATGAAAGTTGCTTTTATAAATGGAAAGGTTCTTACTTGACCAATGAAATATAGCTTGAGGAATGCATTCACTTTGGGATCAAGAATTGAAGGCCTTTACAAAGTTAATGGAAGACCGATCCAAGCATTGGTCCATGATAGTAATCATCAATGTGAGCTATGGCATCGTAGATTTGCACACTTTCACTACAAAGCCCTGCCTCATGTGAGAAAGATGGTTTATGGGATGCCCGAGCTTCGTTTAGATCATGGTGGAGTTTGTCAAGGATGTGCCAGTGGAAAACATGTTAGGGGACCATTCATTTCTAGTAGAAGCAGGACCATGGAATACTTCAACTTGTACATTTTGAACTGTGTGGACCTATGCCAGTGACTTCTCTTGGTGGTTGTCGATACAACATAATCTTTGTGGATGACTCTCTCGCAAGACATGGATTTTCTTCCTGAAAAACAAGGACAAAGCATTTGATATGTTCAAGGACTTCAAGCCTCTGGTGGAAAATAAAACGGAGAAGAAGATCAAAATCTTCAGGTCTGACAATGGAGGAGTTTCATTTCAAATGAATTCATTGACTTTTGCAAGAAATCAGGAATCAAGGAGACCATTGTTCCTTATAACTCTGAGAAAAATGGTGTAGCTAAAAGGAAGAACAAGACTATCATGGAAGCAGCCAAAGCTATATTGCAAGATCAAAAGTTGTCAAGGTTTCTATGGGGTGAAGCTCATAAGACTGCCATCTAAGTTCAAAATATGACTCTTCATCAATCATTGGGTGACAAGACTCCTAAAGACGTTTTCACAAGTGTAAAGTCCAAAGTTGGACATTTGAGGATCTTTCGCTACCCTGTCTACTTCAATGTACCGAAGGACATGAGGAACGGGCCGGAAGCTTCAGGAAAGAAAGGTACTTTTGTTGTTTACTGTGAAAATTCAAAAGCTTATAGAATATATGTACCTAGTCAAAGGAATATAGAGTTTAGCAGGGATGTGACATTTGATAAAGATGTTGCACTTAGGAAAGCAAGAGACACTCCTCCCCCTACCATTGTTGGAAGAAAGGATAATGCCATGGATTAACAATAAGAGTCTCCTATACCTGAGCCAGAGCCTGATCTTGTTGATGATCCCATGGAACCCATGGACCTATTGGATCCCCCTTTGTGTGATCCTCCTACTAAGAAGAGACCATTATGGCTTTGTGACACTCTACAAAATGTTAAGAGACATGCAGATGCTAGGGGAATCTTCATGGAAAGAAAGACATCATGGCAGTATCAGGTATATGTTGTACCTATGAGCAACATCATATATTCTAAACCATGCATCTTTGAAGAAGCATTGGAAGAGCAGGTATGGAAGGATGTTATGGCAAAGGAATATGAATCCATCATAAAGAACGATGTGTGGGAAGTGGTTCGGGGCCCGAACGGAAATCTGTTGTGACTTCAAAGTGGATTTATAAAATCAAGCATGGTGTTGATGGAAGTGTTGAAAAGTATAAGGCAAGGTTTGTGGTTTGAGAATTCTCCCAGAAAGAGGGAGAAGACTATGATGAGATATTATCACCATTTTCCCAATATACTACCATCTGATCGATCGTTGCTCTTGCTGCTAGACAGGGATGGACACTACACCAAATGGATGTGAAGACAACATTTGTACATGGCATACTCAAGGAAGAAGTATACTTGGAGCAACCACAGGGATTTGAAGTTTATGACAGGAAGGCCCATGTGTGCACGCTGAATAAAGCACATTATGGATTGAAGTAAGCCCCTAGGGCTTCATATGCCCGCAGTGGTAGCCACCTAATGAGGCTTGGATTTATAAGGAGCAATGTTGACCCGAATCTCTACTTCAAAGATGTCCAACGTATGCCCCTGATTTTGGTATTATATGTCAATGATTTATTCTTAACAAATGGAGAGCCTCTTATTCTCCAATGTAAGAGGGACTTGGCCTCCAAATTTGAGATCAAAGACCTTGGTTTGATGCACGACTTCCTGGGCTTAGAGGTGTGACAGGGACCTGGTGAGATTTTCCTTACTTGAGGAAAATATGGTGTTAAGTTGTTAGAGAGATTTGGTATGGTGGAATGGAAGTCCATGGCCAGACCAATGAAGATGAATTTTAAGAAGTTACGAGGTGAGGTTGCGAGACCTGACTTGGCAAATCCCTTTGTGTACCGACAGCTAATTGGGGCACTAATGTTCTTGGTAAACACAAGACCGAACATATGTTATGTTGTCAACACTGTAAGTCAATTTATGACATAGCCTCTACATGCACATTGGGTTGTTCCTAAGCATGTGCTGAGATACATGCATGGCACTATTAATCTTAGATTGAGATATATTGTCGGAGGTGTGAGACTACATGAATACACTGATGTTGACTGGGCCGGAAATGTTGTTGACAGGAAGAGCACATCAAGGTGTTGTTTTAGCCTAGGGTCTGCCATGATATCTTGGATGAGCAAAAAGCAAAATTCCATTGCTCTTAGCATGGCTAAGGATGATTATTTTTCTCTTTACTTTGCTAGCTATGAGGCAATATGATTGAGGAATCTCTTTGGAGAGTTGTTTGAGCAACTACTAGATACAACTGTGATATACTGTGACAACAAGAGTGGGATCCGACTTTCAAAGAATCTTGTATTTCAAGTCCAAGCACATTGAGATTAGATATCACTATATCTGGGATATGGTGCAGACAAGAGCCGTAAGACTCCATCACATTTCAACTAATTAGAAAATCGCTGACATACTTACCAAGACTTTTCCAAAAGGGAAGTTCTTGGTCTTCAAAGAGCAGCTTGGACTGGTGGATGTGACCCTTCCAGGGAATGGTCACGATTAATTGAGAACACTGAGCTATGCTCATCCCCCCTGTTTGAACTCCTAGGGTGAGAATGGAGCCAAAGAGAGCCTAGGGTTGAAGGAACTCATGGACAATAGGATAGAATGTGATCCTTACCTCCCATGGTAAGTGGCATCCTACCTATTGTCACTGTAAGGTGTGTGATATCCTTGTCACTTATGGCAAATTAGGTATCATCCCCTACCATCAAGTCTGGGGCTTGATTGAGTATACCACAATATGCATCCTACCCACAAGCTAGCCTTATAGAGATTGCCACCCATCTGGCAAATGGGAGAGGAGAGACTTGGGTGTGTGAGATCTTTACCACTGGTAAGTTGGGTATCCTCCCCAAGTTAAAGGATGCAAGTGTTCTACCACTTGATTCTTGAGGGTCAAGGTGGGAAGATCAAGAGACAATAGGATAGACTGTGATCCTTACCTCACATGGTAAGTAGTATTCTTCCTATTGTCATTGGATATAGGGTGGCAAATTAATCTCTCCTATGATGATTCTTCTTCTTTAGATCGAGAGTGTTCAGCAGATGAGCAGAGACAAGATATGATATGATACGGCGATGATGATGACGAGACATCTCAGATGAGACCTATGATGCAGTAGGAAATTCCTCCCTAACTGAGAGGGGGTGTTTATAATTAGCAACTGGAGGAGAAATTCCCTGTTTGGAGAAGCCTAGCAAACCCTTGGAAGAATTAAATTTGCACATGGAAAAATATTATTTTTGTTGCTAGACCAAATCAACACAAAAGGTACAAGTCGGCCTAAAGGAGAAATTCAACCTCCTCAACCACATATACATACACCACACTTGGAATCACTTGGAGACATCACATCACACATCCCCTCTTCATTCGATTGATTCGCACACTTTTGAAATCACAGGGTCGAGTTCACACATGCGAAGAAGAGAGGGTAATTATGTTGACCAACATTGACTTTTGTTTTGGGACTATTTGACAAGCATTGACTTGGAGAGTTTTGACTTCGTTTGAATTGATTTTGAATCTGTTTTGGGAGGTCGAGTTGGCCGAGACTTTGATCGCAGTTTTTTGGGCATGTTGACTACCTTTGACTGTAGACTTGCACAAGGTTTGATCGGAGGTCAAGTATTGACTTTGGCTGAGTTGTTGGAGGACTTTTTGTTTTGTTTTGATCGGTTGATTGAGGGATGCAGACTGCATTTTTTGACTGGTTGACTGAACTTTTTGGAGCTGATTTAATCGTTGACCAAGACTGGTTAGGGTTGCATTGACTATTATTGACTTTGAGTAACAAATTGCGAAATTGGTATTTGATCAGATTTGACTTTTATGCTCATATTGGATTTGATATTGATTAGTTGACTTGGTTGGTCAAGGCTATGACCTTTGACTAGTTGTTGATGTACTTGGACTATGTATTTGCTCAACATTTGATGAATATCTAATAGACTAAGTCACCTGACACGGGGATTCGGGACACGTAGGATTCGGGATTCGTGGTGTCGGATTCGGGACACGCCGACCCCCCGGAACAGGACACGTTATATATTATTTTATTAAAAAATATATATATAATATATATTTAAAAAAAAAAAAAAAAAAATATATATATATATATATATATTAAAAATTAGATATTATCATATTTCTTACACAAATTTTAATTAATGATACAAATTTATTGATTTCAAACATAGATCTTCATCTATAGCTATTAGCATGCATAGTACATACAAAATTCAAATAAATGTCAGTGGTACTGGTCACATAAATGATAAATCTATTAAAAATTTAAATCGTGATTCATAATTCATAACTGAAAGACAACTTACAACTACAAGATAGTAAGATAAACACACTGACAACTGTAGTTTTCTCATTAAGTCATCAAATCAAAATGTGTTACATAGGTAGTGTTGGTGCAATGCCAATGGCAAATAGAAATAGAAAATATAAAACAACTACAGGTATACAAGCCTCAAGGCATCAATCAGCATCAGAATCAGCATCACTGTCCCCATCATCATGGTCCCCACTACTCTCCTCTACATCCTCCTCCTCCCCTGTATCCATAGTCGCCTTTGCATCTGCTGGTATGGAGGCTGACCCCTCTAAGTCATCAAATCTAACAGGCTCTAGCACTGGATCACTGAGATCCATGTTGGCCAATGCCAACTCAACAATGGTGTCCAGACCCATATCATCAGGAACAGTGTTACTTGGGAGCGGGAGCGAAAGCGGGGAGCGGGAGTGAAAACGGGAGCGGGAGCGACATATTCAGAAGCTCTTGGTTTGGTGCTCTTGATTAAATACGAGTTCCATACCCTAATACATGACAAAATTCAATGGAAACATTGCAATCCCCCAATCCTAAAATCCTGAAAAACTGATAAGTCTGCTGGATTTTGAATGAAATCTAAAATTCTACTTTCTCCATATGAAATCCAATGAGGCCGAAACCACTCTCAAACATCCTGAGTCATTTCATGGTAATGTTAAAAATTTAAGTAAAAGGATGAAAATGAAGATTAAGGAGAATGTCACTTTTACTTTAAGAATTTAACATTACCATGAATAGCATATCAATACTAGGGCCTAGACTTGATTATGAAGCTGCCAAAATGCTCTACTCCTTGCTGCAACAGCACAAATCACTTACCAAATGAAAATATTAATGAGCAAACACGCCCTTTTCATACCCGCGCTGAGCTTAGCGAGTCCTGGAAACCGGACACGTGTCCTAAAATCGCGACACGCCCCTGAAAATCACGACACGCCCTCGGACACGACGTGTCCTGTGATTTGGACACGAATCCGAACCGAATCGTGTCGGATTCGGGATTCGCAGGGGGTTTAGGACGAATCCGGTTTCCTAGAATAGATAAAGAATTTGGTTAGGGTTTTCCCCCTTATGGGGTTTTTCCCAAGCCTTTGCCCAAAAATCTGTGTCTCTATTGATCTTTGTTGTCTTCTATTGTGCATATTGTTTATTATTATATCTACAATTGCTTACTTTTATTAGATGATTGAAGAGAAATTGGAAAAGTGATTGCTATTGAAAGAAGAATTTGTTGAAGTGGTTGTTACAGCATAAAACATTGGAATATTAACAAAGCCTAGGAAAACAAGTGAACCCACCTTTTTAGTGTGCCTTTATGAGTTCATTAAATTCATGTGACTTTTTAGTCACTTTATCAGTTCTAAAAGTACAGTGTATTTTATAATATTGAAGTGACTTTATGTTTTTAAAGTTACTTTATGAAGCAAAAATGTACATGGTACATAAAGTTATTAAAGTGACTAGAGGGGCTCATTAATGAAGGGGTAGACATGAGAGGGGGTCAATGTGAGATTCGATCTCCACCGTTGATCAAGAGACTCTGAGATCTAATCTCAACCCTTGATCTTAGGGATAGGTCTTCTCATCATTAATGAGACTAAAAACGAGGAAAAAGGCAAAGAAGGGATTCATTCTTCAAGTGTAGTGTTGAAGAAGAGGAGAAGCTGGGAGAAGGCTGAGATAGCAAGTACTTTCAGCAAGGAGAGGCAGTGCAGTAGCAAGGAAAGATCATATAGGCTTGAATTTCTAAGCTAGGACAGTGGCACGAATACCAAGGAGAAAGAATAGGTTCCAACATTGATTTCGAGGCAGCTACCCCCAGCACTTCAACCCCTATATATTGTTTCATCATTAAATCTCCCTCTATGATGTTTCTCCACATTCCCCTATCCCAATCACGTCTTTTCCAACCTCTTTCCAATAGGGAGATCAAGAAAGAGTCAAGGTTATGAACACTAACTGGGACACTAATGACAAAACACTTCCAAACCAAGCACTGTATTCATTGTCTCATTCCTCAAAACCATAACTATCAAAACATTATGGAAGGGCATTCTATAGTGCTTCATTTATTGCAATTCAATAGGCCTTAAGGGAGGCACCTCAGTGCCAAAGGATGGGTAGGTTTCCACTTAATACTAGACTAATGATTGTATCTTCACATTCAAGTTCATAAGGTGGCAACAAGCACTATAACATAAGAGTAGATTTATATTTGTCACTCCTAAGTTAAGGAAAAAGTAAATATATCCCACTAACCAATGCACCACATTTAGTAATCCAAATATCACTCCACTAATTTGTAAATCATTGCACTTTTGGATCCTATGTGTACCATTATAAAATCTGGTCTACAGAAAGTGGACTACATGTGCATTTGTGACATTTCTCTTGCATTTTGAACCTCTTAGGCCAGTTTTTTCAATTGATGTTTGTGTGCACATATCAATATTACTAGAGTAGGTATTTTTATTTGATAACTTGGTGGTATAAGCAAATGTAGTAGCAACCTTATTTCTTGCAACTATATGATCTGTAAAATGTTGTGGATATCCCATAGTTCATCACAATAGATCTTGCAAATATTTTAAAATCCCTTATTATGCAAATTATTTCCTTGTATCCCAAATTTATTATTACTCGTTGAATGCTAAAATTTAAGGAAATAACTGAAATCCAAAGATGAAAGAACAAACAAAAGAATGCAAGGCATGAACTAGGAAACCCAGTACGAGAGAAAATCTAGATAGAAAGTGAGACCTATGCTCTGCTCTCTTTCTTCGGTTATGAAATGCAAGTACAAAAAAGGGGCACTCACTATGGAGATGCTTATGACACTATGGCCTAAATGGCTACTACAAAGTCTTCTTAAACTGTTATGCTTTACTATCCCATTCCTAGATGTTCTATTCAACTATAGAATAAGTACAATGCTAGGAGAATGGAAACCCTTCTCTTCTTGGTGGTCCAATGTTTAACATAGCATGATAATTATCTAAGGTTAGGGTTAGGGATTTTGAATACTTGAACCCTCAATTATTTTTGGGTCTTACACCTTCTCGAATAGGTTATGGCTTTTGAATGCTTTAACCCTCAATTATTTTTGGGTCTTAGACCTTCTAGAATATTCGTATAAGTGCACACGTGATTAGCCCCATTTGTGTGAATAAAGGGCACTAACATGGAATCCATTTAGTACCTTGGTGGTCAACAGGGTAGGTCAACTTGTGAGAGGCATAACTTCTATATATGAGTTATAATTGAGTTGATTTTCAAACCATTGGAAAGATCCTGGTGTGTAGAAAAATGTCGACTGGGCTGCAAGCTATACTCACAAAGATTTGACCCAAAAAGTATCATTTCATGCCTCAAAATAGCTTTGGAATGTTATGGACCCCAAATCTCCAAACTAGGACCTACCACCAAAATGGGCTCTGCAAGCCAATTCCTCCATTTTTCCGCCTAAACAGTTCCAAGATAGATGACAAATTATATAATAATCTATTATGAATCATACCTCTCC
Organism: Pinus tabuliformis; assembly: GCA_031772625.1. NCBI lineage: Eukaryota > Viridiplantae > Streptophyta > Pinopsida > Pinales > Pinaceae > Pinus > Pinus tabuliformis. Next base: position 39,512 of record CM062811.1, on the reverse strand, counting down.
ATTTCGAGAGGCTTTTGGTCACCACAAGCTTTTACCGAATGAGGTGAGAAAATATTTCCTCTACCTTCTCCCTATAGGGCCATGTTTCCTTTTGCTAGAAGTTCTTGTTTCAACACTATCTCCCAGAGGTCATGCTACCCATGTCTAGTAGTTATGGACTTCATTTACAAAATTGTATCTTCTACCAAATCTACCTCAACTTCTAGTGCTAAGCACTTTATGGTAGGTAGTACCTACTCCCCAATTTCTTGATCCAACATAGAAGGCATAGAGTTTCAAATTATCCACAATCACTGAGAGTAAATGTGTATATACGCAGGTAGATTGAGTTTGTAGGTATTATCACACCCCTTCTTGAATACTTCAAAAGATCATTGCCACAAAGCCTTGATCTGCTTACCAAGACCCTATAGCCTTTTCTTTTCCAAATGCAATCAAACTCTATCTCCCACCATGAATGTTATCCAAAGCCATAATCTTGGATGTGGGTGACCTTGAAAACATGTTTTCCAACTAATCAATGTCCACCTTATATTTAATGACCAGATGAAACCACTGCAAAAACCCCATCCACTTGTTGTGGATGACTTGTTGAAGCTTGCTCTAGGGTTGCAAATACTACAATGGCTAGTGATTAGTGAGAATAATGATTTCCTTTCCTATCAAATAGTGCTTCCACTTCTTAACATCTTGAACCAAGGCATAGAGTTCCTTATCATACGTTAGTTCAAAACTTCTCCATAAAACATTTTAAAATGATATGATATCAGCTTAGCTCCTTGCATCAAGATCACTCCCATAGCATATCCATTTGCATCCATCTCCACTTCAAAAGGCTTTTGCAAGTTAGGCAATGCAAGAACTAGGGCTTGACTAATCTTCCATTTTAGCATGTCAAAGGCTTTATGTTGACTCTTTCCCCGCTAGAAACTTTTACCACTCGTTGTTATCGCATGGAGGGGTGCAACTATTGCTAAAAAGGATGCTATGAACTTTCGCAGCTATCACACTGCCCCAACAAAGTTCCTAGCTTTAATGACAATAATAGGAATTGCACACTTGAAGATGGCTTCCATCTTTGTAGGATCTATCTTGAGTTCCCCTCCAATCATACACACCAATGACTACTCACATCTCTTAAGGTTAACTAGCGACCAATGTTTTTTTCAGAGTTTCTAACAATTGCATGAAATATGAGCTGAGCTCTTCCCAAGTAGAGCTATAAAACAATATGTCATCTAAATAAACTATTACAAATGAATGTAAATAGGGGTGCAAGACACCATTCATCACTCACATAAATGTAGTTGGAGCATTACATAAATCAAAGGCATTGATAGCCATTCATAGAGTCCATGCCTTGTCATGAAAGTGTAATATACTAGAGTAATTTTTTGCCTAGGGTTATCTGAACATTCCTTTCTGTTAAATTTGGACAACTAGGTCCAAACTCCATGTTCTGATGCTCAGATTAAGAGGCTAATATTTTTGTTGGATTCCTCTTTCTGAGAGGTGTAAAATCCATATAAAAATAGTCTTAATCCGATGAGCAGAACTTATATTTTGAATTTATTATTCTTAATAAATTATATGTGCAAGGTCAGCCAGTTTTGTAATGTAGGCTCACATGCCCAACAAATGTGTCACACACCCTCATTGATGGATATATATACAGGAAAAGTTGGTGAGAATTTGAACACAACTCAACTCACATCTTCCTCTCTCATCTACTGGTTGGAGGGTTGTTGAGACACATGCTGGGCTGGCTGACCGAAGGAGACTTTGCTGGTTAAAGCATCCTGTTGACCGCCGAAACGAACACATACATTTTTCTTGTTTCTGATTTGTCTTCTGTAAGATCCGCTTATATGTTCTATCTGCATTTTGCTTATCTACATATATGATTGCTGTGAGAAAAGTGAAATTGCTCTTAGCATAGAACATCTACAAAACTTTACATGGTATCAGAGCTGAGGTGAAGACAAACTCTATCTATAGCAATCAAGGAACCAACGAAGTCTCTCATGTGAGATATGTGGTCGACAGTTGTCTCTAATACGCTCGAGGAGCAAAGGATTGCGTAGATCGAGGCTTAGAGGACGGACTGAAGACGAGATTCGAGTAAGCAGTTTGGGTATATGATAACGCAGGTTATATGAGCGTTTGAACGCTCGGATAACAGCGCCAGGAGGTTATATATCCTCGGTCAGGTATCTTGGTAATCAGAGTTCGGGCAGCAACTGAACATATATGGTTGCAAAGGTTTATATGAGCGCTGAAGCTCTCGGATAAACGCACAGGAGGTTACATATATGCAACCGGCTGTCGGACGGATTAAACAGGAGGATTGTCACGGTTGAGTTTCGGAATTCGAGCAACAGTCTCGGTGTGTGAATGCGCAGGTTTACAAGGGTATATCGGGCAATACATGCAGGTGCCCGCTCTTGGGTAAACGTGCAGGAAAGCATACGGGGTTCTGAGTTCCGGTAGCAGCTAACGTATAATCGTGGAGAAATATCAGAAGCGTTAAGATAGCCCGTAGGGGTATCAGCTCTCGATAGAGTCTCAGAGATTATACACAGTCGAATCGACTTATTGATTGAGCGGTTTGCTGAAGGTCTGTCACGTAGACAGAATGATATGGTAAGTGCAGATTGGATTGCACAGATATATCAGATTGCTGGCACGTGGACAGTAGCATACGTAATCGTGCAGAACCGAATTGGAAGTCCAAAGAGGATAGCACGTGGACGTAAAAGCGCAGGTTTATGGGTGTTTGGGTGCTCAGGTAATAGCGTTGAGATCTATATGTATTTGGCAAGTTGTCCCGGTCGAAGGAGGTTGTATATGAATGTAGATTATACGGCTGTTCATATCTGAAGCGGGGAGCATGCACAGTCGGTAAAACATCTCACGGGTTGTGGGATGCAGGTCTCGGTGGATAAGCTCAGAATCGGGACAGTAGTTCGATAACCTCAGTGCGTGGACCTGTCGGAGTGGCTGGACTGCACTAGGGTTTTCCAGACTGTTACGTGGCAGCTGGAATATAGGACAGCGGTCGATGTGCCATTGCGCAAGTTTATGAAAGCGTGGAACGCTTGAATAAACGGCGCGAAGATTATATAGCAGATTATCGAAGGATTGTCACGTGGACGGAGGTCTGCAATACAACGCAGAGTTATCAAACGGACTGTCACGTGGACAGAGAACTTCAGAACAACACTGAAGTTTACATACGCAGTGAGCAGTCGGGTTTTGGTAGTGACACGTGGTCAGAGATCTATTGCACAGGTTGCTGGTGGTCTGACGCGTGGGCAGTTATATATATACACGCAGGTTTATATACATACGCTGGGCATATATACGCTGGGCAGCAACTCATAGAAATGAATACACGCGTTTAGGGTTACGCAAGGCATAAGATATATATGCTGGACATGACGTTGTTCATGGTGAAGCCGCAGATAGAAGGAACCCTGCCATAGTTATATGCAAGGCATAAAGACTCCTCATCTATACACAGGTCATGAGGATGAGACCTTACGTAGAAGATATAGGTAACATTGTTCTGGAAGATACAACACAATCAATGGAGCTATCCAAGACCTCGCTGTTCTTGAAGACTCCTTACCCGTGAAGACACGTACACGCAGTTCTTATACGCTCTCGGATGAAGGAATGGAAGATACGCATTACTATGAGCTAGGGTATCCGCTAACAGCAACTCAAATTCTTTCGTGTGGATATTAGCAGATCCGCACTATATGAAGGTTCATATTAACATGATGGGAGCCGCAGTGAATTAACATAGTGGAACCCGCTGAAGCACGCAGGCATGAAAGCACGCTCGATCGCTGTCATATAATAGAGCCGAAATTTCAAGATCCTGTGCACTAGCCGAAATGTATTTATGGACAGAAATATGATGTCTATCACAGGTATGTGCTTGTCTTTTCTAATGATGAATTTGCCAGATATTATGGTCCAGATTAAACAGTTTGCAATTCTGGTATAATGGGTTGTATGAAGATGCTTGGTAAAGCTCCAAGTATAGTCCCTTGAGAAGGACAACAAGGGCTGTTAAGAGGCAGATGATTTGGAATCATAAAAATGGATATATGGAAGAGCTTAAGGGTAGACCCCATCTTTTGTACATATGACAGTGAAATATGACAATATGACAAAGTTTTTTGACAGTGATCTTCTGCGCTTATTGTAGTGTCACTTACTCTTATGAAAGTTATGCATAGCAGTGATATTGTTCTCTTGACAAGTGATGAATGGAGATAATATATGTCAGAGATATTTGTTCCTATGACAATAATGTTTGGGTAACGACTTTAGTGATATTTGGACAATGTGTCTTGATGTGCTATGAAATGTTGAAAAGAATATCTCTGTATCCTACAACATGATGAATGAGATCATGTGCATAATGATCAAGGGCAACGTGATAATGAACCAGATCATGGTCATGGACAGCATCATGATGGATGTAATAATAAGTAAAGGGCAGCATGATTGGCAATGAGACTACATGCTGATGTATGAGGACAGCATGATGATGGATAAGATCATGGACATGAGCAACGTGATTAGTGAAGTAAGGTGCAGTATGAGTGGTACAGCAAGAGAACCAGATGCAGTGAGACTTCTAAGGCATATAGAGTCTATGTACCTGGTCAAAGGGAAGTAGAGATAAGCCATGATGTCACTTTTGACGAAGATGCTTCCCTGAAGAAAGTAGTAGATCTTCCTAGATCTGAAGAAAACCATGAAGAAAGACCTGGAAATCTGGAAGAACCCCAGGATGAGACTATGCCTGATGTTGAAGGGCCAATGGACCCTATTGATCCTTCCCCTTCTCTAGGAAAGAGGCCATCATGGCTCAGGGACACCCTCGAAGATGCTGAGGGTCATGCTGCCCCAAGGGGAACATTCCGAGAAAGCAAGAAGCCGTGTAGATACCAAGGGTATCTAGCTGCCATGAGTACTATTATACAATCTGAACCTGGATCTTTTGAGGAAGCCATCAAGCATCAAGTCTGGAAGGATGCTATGCATGAAGAATATGAGCCTATTATGAAGAATGATGTCTGGGATGTGGTCCCGAGACCAAAGGACAAATCTGTTGTCACCGCTAAATGGCTCTACAAGATTAACCATGGATCTGATGGGAGTGCTGAAAAGTTTAAGGCAAGATTTGTTGCCCGTGGCTTCTCTCAAAAGGAAGGAATTGACTATGACGATATATTTGCACCTGTGGCTCGATATACCACCATCCGATCCATCATAGCCCTTGCTGCTACGCAAGGGTGGAGTCTTCATCAGATGGATGTCAAGACCGCTTTTCTGCATGGTGCAATAAAGGAAGAGGTGTATGTAGAACAACCTCTGGGATTTGAAGTTCAAGATCGAGACACTTATGTCTGCAGGTTGAAGAAAGCCCTCTATGGGTTAAAGCAAGCACCCAGAGCATGGTATGAGAGGATGGATAGTTACTTGATGAAGCTGGGCTCCACTCGAAGCAATGCTGATCCAAACCTTTACTTTAAGGTTGAGGAAGGAAAGCCTCTCATTCTAGTGTTGTATGTGGACGACCTCTTCCTGACAGGTGATGACCCTCTCATTCATCAATGTAAGAGGGAGCTTGCTGCTGGGTTCGAGATGAAAGACCTAGGACTGATGCACTATTTCCTAGGCCTGGAGGTCTGGCAGAGACCTGGAGAGATTTTCCTTTCTCAAGGAAAGTATATTGTGAAGCTTCTGGAAAGATTTGGGATGGTGGACTGTAAGTCTGTGTCGACACCAATGGAACTCAACTTTAAGAAGTTGAGTGGCAGCGCTGCAGGGCCTATCTTGGCCAATCCTATTGAGTATCGTCAACTCATAGGAGCTTTGATGTTCTTAGTGAACACCCGTCCGGACATATGTTTTGCAGTGAATACTTTGAGTCAACAGATGGTTGAGCCTCATCATTTTCACTGGGTTGGTGCCAAGAATATTTTGAGATATCTTCGGGGCACGATAAACCATGGGCTGAGATACACTGCCGAGAGTGTGATACTCCGGGGATATACTGATGCCGATTGGGCTGGCAGTGTGGTGGATCGTAAGAGCACATCTGGATGCTGTTTCAATCTTGGTTCTGCTTCGATCTCATGGATGAGCAGGAAGCAGAAGTCGGTGGCTTTGAGCACCGCGGAGGCCGAATACATTGCTGCTAGTATGGCCTGTTGTGAAGCAGTTTGGTTGAGGAAGCTCTTTAGTGAGCTGTTCCAACATGTGCTAGATACCACTGTAATACTCTGTGATAATCAGAGTGGGATTTGTATGACTGAGAATCCTGTGTTCCACGACCGATCCAAGCATATTGATATCAGGTACCACTTTATCCGGGATATGGTACAGCGAGGCGCCGTAAGGCTCGATCATATAGGAACTGATGAGCAGGTCACGGATATTCTCACTAAGCCCCTGGGGAAGGTCAAGTTCCTAACCTTCCGTGAGAGTCTTGGTGTCGTGGAAAGACCCTATGATGTGGGTCCTGTTGGACGATGAGCTCTGGGAGCTCTGGGGGGCTTTGAGGATAGCTTCTCGGAGCTATAAGCACTCATAATGCTTCTGCCCCATCCTTGTGATTATTGAGCTGGTTCGCCACTCATTTAATCTGTGCCCCGTATGCATCCTACCCATTGAGTTCAGGGCTCATGGGAAGTACCTCTCATTTGGCCGATGAGGTGTGGAAAAGCTAGAGACTATTAGCAAAGACTGATGGACGCATCAGAGATTGTCGTACTCTCTATCTAGGATGGCATGGTCCAACCACTTGATCTGGGATCAAGATTTGTGAGGTCTGGGACCTCTGGACTGATTATGTCAGTCGGGGAATGATGTCTTTGTGACTGACCCACTTCTGTTCTGAAATAAAGAAGCCAGCAAAGCAAGTTTCGGCGGGATGACTCACGATGTTAATTGCACTAATAGATGGAGTTCTCCCTAGTTGAGAGGGAGTGTTAAATTTGGACAACTAGGTCCAAACTCCATGTTCTGATGCTCAGATTAAGAGGCTAATATTTTTGTTGGATTCCTCTTTCTGAGAGGTGTAAAATCCATATAAAAATAGTCTTAATCCGATGAGCAGAACTTATATTTTGAATTTATTATTCTTAATAAATTATATGTGCAAGGTCAGCCAGTTTTGTAATGTAGGCTCACATGCCCAACAGATGTGTCACACACCCTCATTAATGGATATATATACAGGAAAAGTTGGTGAGAATTTGAACACAACTCAACTCACATCTTCCTCTCTCATCTACTGGTTGGAGGGTTGTTGTGACACATGCTGGGCTGGCTGACCGAAGGAGACTTTGCTGGTTAAAGCATCCTGTTGACCGCCGAAACGAACACATACATTTTTCTTGTTTCTGATTTGTCTTCTGTAAGATCCGCTTATATGTTCTATCTGCATTTTGCTTATCTACATATATGATTGCTGTGAGAAAAGTGAAATTGCTCTTAGCATAGAACATCTACAAAACTTTACACTTTCTATTTAGAGAAAACATAGTTTGTTCCAATATAAATGTATCCTTCAAAAAACTGATATTATTCCTTTATCAACACAATCAACCATGTAATTCAGTGATTCAACAATTTACAGTATTAATATAGTCCAACTCCACAATTCAGTATAAACCAACCAATCCAGAACAGTTACCAACAGAGTTATTCTAATTTAAACTTCAGCATAAACTAATCAAGTCCAAAATAGTCCAACATTGCTAATCTAATTTAGAACTTGATTACTAATTAACTCAACTGGACTATGCTACGCTTTGCTTGTTTGGTTGGTTCCTTCTTTAGTAGGAAACCCTCTCCCCACTACAAGGACTGTTCGAGATGCAATGTAGACTCGGGAGTGGATTCCAAGTTGTTTCAAAGAGATAACGAGATGACTGAGTGATGACAGAACTCTAAACTGGTCTTGATTTGCTTGAACCCTTTTAAAATCTGCCACAAGGTTCTCTGCATCAGCCTCGGGAGCTCTGTGCTTATTCCAGACTTATGTTTGGCCTCAGTGAGGGTCTGAAGTGGCTGGAAGACCTTCTTTAACCCCAGACTATTGCGAATCATTACAAGATAGGGTCCGTTCCACAAAAACAGCTGCAGAGTTTATTCAAAGATACCGCCTGACCCTAGGAATATATTTGACCCACTTCAAATAGTCTTTCTTCTGCCACGGACAGCGCTTGCAAGGATATGTACCTCAAAAACTTCGATCTATTGACTACAGGAAACCCTGACTGCCTCAAAAAATCATGTTTCTACCTCAGGTCCATTCTATCATCCTCCGGGAATTTTGTGCCCTGCTTCAAATGAGTTTCACAAGGGTTTGGCCACCAAAAATTCACGCTTTTTCGGACAATTAGCTTTAGACAATTAGTTTTGTTTCTTCCTCAAAGGGTCTGTGGCTACCACAAGAACTTCAACCTACTGGCCTCAGAGATCTTGACTACCACAGGGATGTGTTTCCCTTGCTTAAAGGAGTTGCGGCCTGCCTCAAAGGATATGGCTAGCTTCAGTTCCTCTTACTGTATACTTTGTTGCCAGAACATACCAAAATACCAAACAATAGTTGATCTAGACCTATCCCAGAACAAAGAAGAGTGACTAGGTAGGGTGGGATCACCTCCATCGAAGCTACTCCAAAAGAGAAAATGGGGTCTTAAACCCATAAAGCATCAGGCTCAACAAAATAGAGATGAGATAATCCAATCCAAGTCATGCCTCAAGTGATTTTAATCCTCTTGTATTTATAGATTTCCCTGAGGGGGTTTTCTCTTTAATTAATTGAGTGAGGTACACACCAAACCCAGACATTGGGCTATTTTGCCCCAACTGTCCCAAAACTTGCCAAAACACTAGGTATTTTGGGGTTTTCCCCCTTATCGAGGACTATAGCCTACTGGGGTCGATTGGCTACTTCGTCCCTTGGGCCAATTAATCCCTCGGGGACATTATAGAAGGTGGTCTTCCAAGTGTCATCCTCTTTCACTTGTACCTAATGGTATCTAGATTTGAGATACAACTTGGTAAGTACTTGAAATGTTGCAATTGATTCAACAAATCATCAATATTGGAACAAGGGTATCGATTCTTAAGGGTGATCTTGCTCAAAGCTCTATAGTTGATACACACTTTCCAAATCTCATCCTTCTTGGTTACAATGATGGTAGGTGACACACAAGATGAGGAGCTTCATCGAATTACTCCCTACTCAAGCAACTATCGCAATTGTTTCTTTAATTCATTTGCTTCAAGGACAAACTATCTATATAGCCCAAAATTTGGTAATGGAGAGTCACACAACAATTGTATCTCATGCTCCAGTTTCTTCTTAAGTGGTTGCCCTTTGGGATCCTAGAACACTCCTACATACACCTACAACAACACATCTAACTATTGTTTATGCTCTTTGGTATATCCCTCCACGGATATCTTTATTCTTATCAATTCATCCTTTAGTTAATTCTCTCTTAAGAAAAGCAATACAAATTTTCTAGTAGAACTGATCAAATTCTTGCATTGGTGATGAAAGACTTTCCATCCTTGATCATAACATACTAGTTTGTTCTCTTTATGATGATTGCATCCCTTATATACATGTAGGGGCTTCCAAACACTACACCACACACATCAAGGGGTACTACATCTACCTCCAATCCATTAATAGAATTTGCCCTTGTAGTAAATTTAATCTTACATTGTTTAGTGACTTTAGCTCGACATCTTATCCCAATGGGATACCAGCTCAGATGATTATCAACTTTCAAACCAAGCTTGTTGACCATAATGTCTACTATGACATTGACTTGTGAACTAGAATGGAATAGAGCATCTATCTTGGTCTTTTTGGCTTGGGACTTTAACGTGCAAGAGTTTAGTAGTCTCCTTCTCTTCCTTGTGATGAAGGCTACTCAGATTCACCTCCTTCTGCACTATAATGTATACAATCTTATCATCCACATCCAAGCTACTCCCTACCAAGTTGCCAGAGTCCATGCTTAGCAACTTCTTATTCTTGGCATACTTCTTACAGTTATTTGGGTTCATCTCTAGATGTAGTTTCCAACACTTTTCTTTGGTGCAACCATCGATATTACAATTGTTGCAGGGGTTGTTTAAACCCTTACAATGATGTGTAATGATTATCACTTTGTTGTCTTTTCCTTTCCGCTCTTGTTGGAAATATGGTAGCCATGGTCGGTATTTTCATCATGTGGAAAAATAAAAAAATTAAATTAAATTTAAATTTTTGCCTCCATTATATCAAGTTGGTCTCATATTATTTTAGGTCGGTTGGGCCCCTAAGAGGTACCCATTCAACCCCCCTTGAAAGACTATATAAAGGAGACCACTTCTCCTCATTCGGACACATTGATTTCTCTCATAATGATCTTTGTTCTAGCACAGTAGGAAAGAAGAAGGGGGCCAAAATCAGGAGAAGAAACAGGACTTGGCACTTGTCCTTGGTTTCTGGTTTGGTTACTCTCTTGATATTGTTACTCCTGATGTAGTGATGAACATTAAATGCTCTCCCTCAAATAAGGAAATATTTTTGGGTTTTCCCCTTGTGGGTTTTTCCCTGGCCTCATGCCTAAATCTCTGTCTTTTGTCTCATTGTCTCATGGTTATTTTGTTGCTCTTTCATGTCTCTTCGTTCATATTTTTTCTGTGTAACTGCTTAATGATCTTGAATGTATCTTATGTGGAATTAATGTTAACTGATCATTGGAAGTAGTTATCTGGTATTTGTTCTAGCTGTGTGCCATAGAAAATTCAACATGGTTTCAGAGCTGGGAAGATTGAAGATCAAAGAGCAGTTTCCGAAAAGCAAGCGAAGGTCTGGGTAGATCTGTGATTTAGGATGAATTATCTCTGAGGGTCAAGTCCCTGAAGGCATGCTAACTTCGTGTTGCATCTGATCTACTTCCTCTGTGGCAGTTGAACACTATTGTAGAGCTCCCGAGACCTGTAATATAGGCTGAACCATGTGGCATTATATCTCTGTTTATGGGAAATATTGCGGCCTAGAAAGCACTCATTCTCTGCAATTGTGGATTTAAGGCATCCGAGTTGTGCTTATCTATGGATAAACCTTCTGTGGATATTTGCGAGGTTTGTGACTTCTTAATTCAAGCAACCTCTGCGGCATTTTATTATCTCTGGTATGCTGAGGAAATATGCGAGTTTTATTTTTCTCTGTGGCGAATTTTGTGGCATCAAGCGAGCCTCTCTGTGGTATTGTACGCAAGTTTCCCTGAGGCACATGATCTCTGTGTCATCCGAATTTCCTGAGGCTCCTCTTCCATGTGGATATCTGAGCTATTAAGGCTCCCATCCGGATCATTTGAAGCCCTCCTATATGGGCTATATCTATTCCAAAAGTTCGACTATGTGGTGATTCATCCAACACATATGTGGTATCTGTTGATCTTCCTAACGCATCCTATCTCCTGTGAGAAATTGTGAAATCTATGGAACTATATACCTCTGTATATCCTCGTTTTGTGGCTACAAATATACGTGGTCCTGAGGAAAAGTGCTCTATGACAAATATAAAGGGCAGAGGTTTGTGACATGTGCATTATGCAAAGCTTCATGTGGAACAACATGAAGTTTTGAAGCCGAAGATTATAAGGCATGATAATCTATGCAATTTAAGAAAATGTATAATTTGAACATCTCTGTGGCAAGGTTCTGTAGATTATTGTGCGAACTTTGAAACACCCTTTTGGCATCTCCAGTCCGAGTTTTGTATGGTTCATGCAAAATTACAAGTTTCTTTGTGAATGTATTATCTATTATATGAACCTCCTTGAAGCATGGTATGCAAGCTCCTATGAGGCACATTCCAGTGTGGACGTAAGGCTTTGACTCTATGCAAATTCTCTGTGGAAAAGGCATGATATTTGAGCCTTTTCTCAAGATATGTAAATTGATCCATGTTTCCAGTGGTATGTCACACAAGTCTGGGCTTGTCATCTCTACAAAATTCTGTGTGACATGAGATTCTATGAACTTTCTAATCATGATCCGAGATTGATTGTAATAGTTCGAATAAATCTGAGGATATAAATATATATATATATATATATATATATATATGACAATGGAACTATGCTAAGCTCCCTGTATCATCCAAACTAAGAGATCTGAATTCTTTGTAATAGTATGAAATCAATCTGGGCAATATGAACAAGCATGAGAATCTGAGTCTAATTACCTCAGAGTCAAAATGGTATTGAATGATGACCGGGACCTAGCTTTGTCCAAACCCATCTATCTCTGAGAAAAATAACAACATAGAGGTTTGTTTGAAATCTTTGTTTTCTGTGCATAGATATATGGTCATATTAGAATGCTAAGAAGTCCTGATACTTCTCTGCATGTCCAGTAGTTAAAATTTATCCCTAAGGCAGGACCTGATCCAAGAAAAATCTGAGACACTGTTGAGCAATCTGAAGGATTGACCTGAGCTTTGTCCTATACATAAGAGAAGAACGAATCTTTGAAAGAGCCGACCTGTCTAACTGGTATGTATTGTTTGAATTATTAACTCCTATGAAATATTATCTGAAAATTGTTGTTCTTCTGAAGTGAAGCTTGAAATACGAAAATATGAGACATATGAAGAATGAAGTTTGAGACATGAGCTCTTAAAGTCATATGAGTTGTAGTAGCAAATAAGGAAGGCCTCTGATTTCAAAGGGTTCAAGATTTGAATGTTGCTTTGGATGAAGGATTTCCTAATTGAAAAATCTAGGGCTTGTGAACCCTAGCTAGCATCAGAATTTGATCAATTATCGACCTAGTGCTTGTTGACAAAATCCAAAGATGATGAAGGTTACACCTCCTGCTAAGAAAGTCAGAACCTGACTCCTGAGAAGTTGCATTGAAATCAAGATTGTCACAAACTGGAATGTGTTGTGATGGGTGGCTTTATAAAGGACGATAAAATTGTAAGTCTGCAAAATGACTTCTATTAAGCATCACGTCTACTATTTACATATAGATCTTGCATGTTTCTTGAAGACCAATGTCTCTTTGGATGAAATCTTATGTTCAAGGATGAGCCTAGACTTGAATGATGAACCGATGTTGCTGTTACAATAACGATGTCATAACAGAATTTCTTGATTTAAAAAATTATTGCATGCATGTAGCTTTGGACAGTGAAATTTAATGCAAGCAAGGCAGAAATTATAGGATGTCAAAGCCTGAAAGTCTGAATCAAACTATTGTTGACGATTTGAGTATGAATGTCTGATCAATGTTTTGGGTCTGAAAAAACCTAGTAAGGATTTGAACAAGAATGACCAAGGGTTTATGGTCAGATCTCTCATAATGTTGATCAAGAATAATGAAGTTGGAACAGACGAATGTTACTCATCTAGGGTGTCTAAACCCTAGACTAAATTTTAAAGGCTATTAGGGTTTGAAGTCGAAACCCTAGCCAATCAAATGTTAAACTTATCAAGACAAAAGGGGTTGGAAATGAAAGCCCAAGGCCTGTGGATTGATTGTTTCCACTTAAATAAACGAGCCCTAGATTCTAGAAGATTTGACATCTTGATGATGAGGTTGCTTTGCAGGTTGAATGCAGAAGACTAAAGATCAAGAGGGAGTTGTCGGATCTCCAAGAGAAGTCTCTTGTATTTCCTTTAGTGTTTTAATTATTACTGACATTGGATTGTTTATGGTTTGTAAACCCTAGGTAGGGTTTGGAAGAAGATCTAAGGCTTATGAACCAAATCCTATAACTGATTATGTTTGTTTGGAAGAAAAAACCCTAACTCTGTAATGATGTGGATTTCTTGATGATAATATGGATAGATTTCTTGATAATGATGTGGAATTTTTGATGTGGACTCCTTGATGATGACGATGATGTGGACAAGATTAACTCCTTGATGGGTTGAACGAGGTTGATTGGACTCAAGAAAACTAAGATCATGAGGGAGCTAACACACTCTCAAGAGATAAGTACTTTCTTGATTTTTTCTATCACTGTTTCATTATGAGTCTCATCTTTGTATGTCTTGCTTGGTTATAGTTCTTCCATGGTCTCCTAGTGAGGATTGCAGGAATGTGATGAAATATGTCAAAGCCATGGCATCATTGAAAATATGGAAGAACAAAGTGACAAGAAGGCTCGTGATTGGATGAGTTTTGGACTCAGAGGGAGTAGACAAGATCAGCCTGATTAAAGTATGTTTTGATCCATGATGGTTTGAAGCCTTGAAATTAATGTTGATCTAGGTCTACTGAAGAAGAACTTGTGGTTTTTCTACTATGAGTTGATGACGTGTTTCTGACAAGGACTGAAGTCCTCTTCGTCCGGTGTAAGAGGGAGTTGATTAAAGAATTGAAAGTGTGGCACGAGCCTAGTGAAAATTCTACCGAGGTTGTGGCATAATGCACTGTGAGTCCATGAACATTTACTTGAGGAAAAAAATTGAAGAAGTTGTGAGACTTTGTTCTTGATTTGATGAATCCCTCTGATTGGCTTGTTGAACCACCCGATGCATAAAAATTACTAAATCTATCTGGACTGGATGTATTCTAGGTGTTTTCCAGTGTAAGAGGGGGTTGATTAAAGAATTGAAAGTATGGCATGAGCCCGGTGAAATTTTTGTTGAGGTTGTGGCATAATGCATTGTGAGTCCATGAAAATTTGCTCGAGGAAAAAAACAAAAATTGAAGAAGTTGTGAGACTTTGTTGTTGATTTGATGAATCCCTCTGATTGGCTCATTGAACCCCTCGATGCATAACAATTACTGAATCTATCTAGACTGGATGTATTTTGGGTGCTATGTTGGTCTAAATGACATGGATGATCCTACTGAATGTAGCACAATTGAAGCTGGAAATGTAGTTGATTTGGCTTCGGAAGTTATTTACTAATCTATTGGATCTTATGTTGAAATTGATTATGGTATACATGTTTCTCAATGTGCAGGTTGCCTATTTCTGTGAGAAGCCACTATTTGTCTAATGGATTCGACTATGGCACACTTTTCTATTGATGAGCAAGGTGTTGATATTTGCCACTTTTTATTTGTTGGATTGTTGATGTTTGCTTATGTGATAAGCCCCAGCTAAAGCCAAATGAATCACTAGATGTTGTTGTCTACTGGAATGTTTGATAAAGTGGTGTAGTCCACCATGGCTACTTTTTCTCTATTGAATTGGTTGTCGATGATTATGTGAATGGTTGAGAATCCCTTTGGAAAGGGAGCATTGATTACATAGCATCATGAATCTTCCTTACGTTGTGTGTCGGGAGACCTATGGATTGGTCAAGGAGATTAATCTTGAGTCCCCTTCCCTAGACTATGGGTTGGGAGACTTATGGTTTGGTCGGGAAGGATGAGTTCTCTCCCTTAGATCATGGACTAGGAGACTATATAGTCGGGGATTGACATAGGGATTCCTCCCTTAGAGTGTGAATTGGGAGACCTTGTTTGTGGTCGGGGAGATGTACCCTATGTATATGATTGAGATAGGGATTCCTACCTTAGGTTGTGAGTCAGGAGACCTTGCTTGTGGTCGAGGAGATGTACCCTATGTATATGATTGAGATAGAGATGCCTCCCTTAGGCTGTGGGCCAGGAGACCTTTTCTATGGTCGAGGAGATATACCCTATGGATATGATTGGTGCCTCATTGATTGATCCCACTTGTTGTGGTGGATGTTATGTATCTTTCCTCATTTTGAGACTGATGATCTCTCCCTCAGGTTGTGTGTTGGGAGACCTATGGATTGGTCGGGGAGATTGATCTTGACTGAGAGAGAGACTTGTATTTGTGATCTCTCCCTTAGGCTATGGGCCAGGGGACCAGTGGATTGGTCTAGGAGATTGATCTTGTGAGAGAAAGAATGAAAAGTACATCCCTGGATAAGAGGGAGTGTTGGAAATATGGTAGCCATGGTCAGTATTTTCATCATGTGGAAAAATAAAATTTTGAGTTTAAATTTTTGCCTCTAATAATTCAAGTCGGCATCCTATTATTTTAGGTCAGTTGAGCCCTTAAGAGGCACCCATTCAACCCCCCTAGAAAGACTATATAAAAGAGATCACTTCTCCTCATTTGGACACATCAATTTCTCTCATAATGATATATGTTCGAGCGCAAAAGGAATGAAGAAACGGGTTGAAATTAGAAGGAGAAGAAACAGGCTTGGCACTTATTCTTGGTTTATGGTTTGGTTATTCTTTCATATTGTTACTTCTGATGTATTGATGAACATTAAATTCTCTCTCACATAAGGAAAGATTTATGGATTTTCCCCTTGTGGGTTTTGCCCTTGCCTCAAGCCTAAATCTCTGTGTCTTTTATCTCATTGTCTCATGGTTATTTTGCTGCTTTTTCATGTTTAATGGTTGATATTTTCTTCTATGTAACTGCTTAATGATATTGAATGTATCTTATGTGGAAGTAATGCTAACTAATCATTGGAAGTAGTTATCTGGTGAAGAAAATTTGTTATAGTTGTGTGCCCTAAAAAATTCAACACTTCTTCCCCTCCCTGGAAGCATCACAGTGATCTTTCTATTTATAACCACTTGGTTATCTTTTCATGTGGCCCATGTCTTCCAAGTACTGTGTTTACAAACAAGCCTCATCAATGCTCCTAGCTTTGAAGAGCATCACTCACTTCCATAGATGGTTGTGCAAAGCCCCTAAATACTCGAGGATTACGTCTAGGTTCATGGAGGTGTAACCAACATAATCACCATTTTCCTGAACACAATGATGTACTCTTACACATTGTACCCTTTCCTCTGCTTCAAGTAATGCCAACAGATCCATTAGTCCTATACATTCCTAATATGGTAGAACTACGACTTGATGAAGGTTTTAAACACCTCTCACTTAGTCATTAGTGAATCAACCTCTAGCCTAATTGTTTCCATGTGGCTTTCCCATCAAGTTAGTGCATGGCCTTATTATTTTAGTCAAGCAACTGAAACCTTCTACTCTTCATATATATTATGAATAGTAAAATACTCTTCTAACTATTGTAACCAATGATTCAACTTAACAACATCAATCTCACATTGGCAGGGTTTGATGTCCACTTTCATTTCCATTTTAAACAAAGTTTGTGAAGGACTGATGTCACAAGGGCTTGGTTGCTCTTTCTTAGGCTCTTATTTTGATTCCTTTTCTAGGTCTTCACCATCTCCCATTTTCTCATTCGATCAAACTTCCATGTTAGAGCCACCAACCTCTTTGAAAGGTCAAAAATTGTTTCGTGAGAGTCGCCACAAGGAGGCCATGTTGCAAAAATATTAACAACTCATTCTTCCAGCTTTGCAAATCTCTTCTATGGCATCCTGAGGGTTGCTATGACAAGACTAATTTTCCATGGCTAGATATCCACGACTCACGACTTCCTTCTTAAGCCAATTCTTGGATCTTGCACCTTCCCACAAAAACCCAAAGAAAACTACTATGATACCAACATATCTATAATATGTCATGGACATTCCATTAAAACAATTGCCACAATAGGGCTTGCAATATTCTGCAATCTTCTATTATGCAATTTATTTCCTTAGATCCCGGAATTATCATACTAGCTTAATGCACAAATTTATGGAAATAATTGAAATCTAAAAATAAAAGATAAGTAAATGAGCATGCCATCTACACAAATGAGCACAATATGTGACCTAGGAAACCCAATACAAGAAAAAACCCAACTAGAAGGTGAGGCCTATGCTCTACTCTCTTTTCTTCAATTATGAAATGCAAGAAAAATGAAATCGACAGTCACCATGCAGTTGCCCACAACATTGTGGCGGCGTGGCCTATATAGCTAGTACAAAATCTTCTTCCTCCTCTATTCTAGTATACTATCCCACTCTCAGATGTTGTTCTCAACTATGGAACAAGTACAGTGGTAAAAGACTAGAACCCCTTCTCTTCCTATTGGCCTAGTGTTTAACATATCCTGACAGTAATTTAGGGATAGGGATAGGATTTTTGCATGTCTCAACCTTCAATTAATGCTATGGTTTTGGCTCTTCTAGAATCTTCTTCAAAGTCCACATGTGACTACTCCCACGTGCATGTAAAGGTAGATGATGTGGCATCCACTCAGTACATGGTTGTCAACAAGGTACATACAAGCTCCAATTGAGGTGATTTTTGAACAATTGGAAAGCTCCCAGTGTGTAGAACAGCATCAAGGGAATAGGACCCGCCCAATGAAATTTGACCCCCAAAAGTGCCATTTGATGCCTCAAATTGGCACTAGAAAATTCTCAATCCCACATCTCCAAAATGGACCTGCCACTAAAATGGGCCCTGCAAGCTAATTCCTCCAATTTTTTCCACCCAAAAAGTACCTAGATAGATAACAAATTATACAATAATCCATTCCAGATCATTGGACATCATATCTAAATTCTTTGTTGTATATTTATGTGATATAGTCTCCAGGACTGTTTTAAAAAATCTGGAAATTGCTTTTGAATATTTAACTCGAACTAAATTGCACATACTTTAGACAAAATTCTACTCTTTTATTGATGTATGCTGGATATTGAGTGAATACTAAAGTGATTCCTTTTTTCCTTTCTATCTGCACACATAGAGGGAAACTCTATTAGAACATACTCCTGAAATGTTTGAATCAACTCAATCATTCTTCACTATCTTACATCGGGAAAATTGTCATTTTAGACACATAAAATAAATGCAGTGAGATTGGCTCTGTTTAATTAATCATGTTCAGGATATGATACAACAGAACAGTATGATTTATATGATGTCCTTTGTAACTTACAGTTCATTTGTATAAAATAAAGAAGTTCTAGTAATAATGACTCAAGGATGGTGCAGAAAACATACAAAAATACTTCTTTTATTTTTTAAATAGGTACCTCACATGTCAAGCTAATCTTGTCAATTTAAATCATCCTTTCTCACTTGCATAATTGTAGTGCTTTCTCAATTTAGAAAACTATAGACTTTAAAATTAGTTGTATATGGGAGAAAATGGACAAACAAAGATAATATTAAGAGGCATATCATGACAGATGAAGGAGTTTGTTGCAAGAGTATAAATTTATACATAGAACAAAATACCTGCACTTCCCAGCATTTATTGTATCACAAAATAACCAAAAGTCATTATAATGTTGATTTTGCTTCCCTGCAATGCCACTTCTAGTATCTTTATCCATTCTAGCCCAAAAGTAGAATGCGTCTCCATTGTTCCCTGATTGTACTGCATCAGCAAGAACTCTCTCAGCTTCAGTTGACAAGGAAACCTGTGTGATGAAAAAAAACAAATTCAAACATAGTCAATCAGAAGCTCTGGCATTAGTCAGTGTAATACTAGGGCCCTAGAGTGAGCTGCTACTGCCTTGTGAAATCAAAGTATGCTACTCAAAAGGAAACAACTAAAAGAATTATTACATTAATAGGTATATAATCGGATTTATAAAGAAAATAGTTACAAAGAAAGTTGTTAGACTCAGACTCAGCAAAAAAGGCAACCAGCGTTGGCTTTGGCAAACCTCAAGGACTCAGACAAACTCAGTTTAACACTCGGCAAAACTCCAGAAACAGAAAAAAACAACTCAAAACATTGGACCGTTTGTACAGAAAAAAGAGTAATGATATTTTCAATCCACGGAACCTATGAAACAACAGTTTATCCATAAATTCATGCCATCAAATTTGATAATATCAAATTTAATGAGTTTTTGGCAAGTTTCCTGTGTTTTGTTTCCAGATCTGGAAAGCATACCCCGACTTCTATAGGAGATAACTTCTACTTCATATACATTGATTTGGGTGTTATTTTTTAGGTGAAACAACACATCATGGACACCTTTTGAGCTATCATATGGTGCACTTGAGGATGAATACAAGGGGCAAAATGTGCTTCAAACTCTACTGACATTTTGCAACTATCCAACATGAGATAGAGGATATACTCCCGGCAAATTTTAACAAAATTCAAGTAGGGATGAAAGATATGGACGCCATGTAGGAATTCCAAGAATTGAGGAAAGCACATCAACTGTTTGAGACATGAGGGGAAACAAAGAGGAAGGAATACAGCAATCCTCCTTATATAAAGAAAAAACAGAAAATTTTGATGATGTTTAAGGACAGAAAATGAATGTGAAGAAGATGGTATCATAGAATTAAACTGTCAATTGGTCAATTGTCATATGCTCCACCAAAGAAGCATAGAACTTATTGGTTTGTAACACTGTATACAGTCTACCATTGTAGATCTTTATATATACATAATGCCAGTTACATGATTTCTCTATACACACCAGAAAAGTTATATGAGATGTAAAGCATAGAAAAATCTGATGTTGATAGAACTTCAGAATCACTACAACAGTTAAAGAAAATACAAAGCAAAAATGACCAGACCGCCTAAACCAAGATGAGAAAATTATCATACATGTTGCAAGCAAAACATTCTTCAAAGCAAGTGATCTTTAGATAAGATGGAATAAAGTGAAATCGAGTGAAAGCATTGACTAAACAAATCACAAGAGAGTGAAAAATTATAAAAGTTTCTATTTTTATCATACTACAAGCCGTGGTTAGCATGATTGCTCTAAGCAACATGTGAACAGGGTCTTGGTTCAATGGTAAAGCAGGGTTTTTTAATAGGTAGGTTTGCTTTTTTGGTTGGTTCTTTTCTAGGATCCTTTGCCAGGGCCCTGTCAGCAAGCTAACAAGTCACCCTGAAAGTGACTCTGTAACAAACTAAATTTATATAAAAATAAACACAAATAATGTAAAAGACAACAAATAAGATTAATGATTAATTAGTTAGCAATATTTGAAAAGGTATGTCCCTAAGGACATAACTGTTAGTGAAAGGGTACTTACCTAACTATATATACAGGACCCTCATTCTCATTTGTATCATCCTAAATCAATTCTTTTATACAATTTACAATTACTATCCTGTGATGGATGACTTTGTTTACGAAGTATTTTAAATATTTAAGCTGCGTATACGACTTTTGGTCATTACATTACCTATGTTTCAGGAAGCGTGCACCTTCCCCCTCCCCCCCATCTTACTGTTGCTCAAAACAGATCAAAATATTGAGACGGGAATTCACAATAATGAGGAGTTTCCATAGGCATGGAACACTAGTAAATTTTTGGGACTGCTTTCTCGCCTTGTCTTCTTGGTCCAACCTGCCCAATCCATGTACACGGTTTTAATGTGCTTTACGTGCTTTAGTGCAACCACTTCATGGTTCATTAATGGTTATCCAAGTCATTCCTCGGACTTTTGTGAATCATCGCATCCAGGTGTCTTAATGATCCTCCACTAGACTGTCGCAAATCTGGTATGTATCACTTTAACTGCTTGCTTTAACTACTTTAACTGCTGCCATCAATTGTACACTATGACTAGTAATTGCATTAAACACTTATGCAAACTATGAAGTCCACCCTACTTCTACCTACCTGTGTTGGATTGTGTCGCAGTATTACTACACACCAGATCCTTGTGGCCCATAATACACCTTCAAGCCACTGTCATTCACCATTCCCTTCAAAGGTTGACCATCAAGTATTGCCAACTTCACTGTGTCAACCTCTGTAACATAAAGTTATAAACTATGTGGAATGCCGTTAACAATGGCATGCACAGCTTACTTGGATGCTGCAAAAACTTGCTATCATAAACTAATACCAGTGTGCCAGGCTCTAGCACCTTGCACTAGATATTATGGTCACGTGAACTTTCTAGCATTGTTTCTCAACCACTTTATTATAACCAACAAGCAACCTATCTTCTCCCAATTCCATTAGTTGGTCTGTTCTACAGTGCAATGAGTGATCCTCGAACATCTCTTTTGCAAGAGCAATTCCTAGGCTGGGTACTACAAATTTCAATGGCAATATAGCTTCTTTCTCATACACTAGTGTGAAGGGTGTATGCTTGGTTAAGCTCTTACAAGTAGTTTTATATGCCTGTAACATTGCAATGATGCACTCGTCCCGTCATCATGATACACATTCCACACTTTGGTAAGGCCCTGTTCCAAAATCATGTTGAAGACCTTCACTGTACAATTTGCCTGAGGGTGATATGGTGTACTTTTTTGGTGATGAATCATTAATTCTTCCAAAAAAAGACTTGATTCTTTCATTGTGGAAGTTCTTGATTTTTGTGTAGCATTGGTAGGTATTCCCGCATGCCAAGAGGCCTCCTATGTCGACCTAGAAGATTTATGAAAATTAAAATTAAAACTCAATCTTTTATTGGACTTCAGGTAGGTTCAACATGGACAAGTCAGCCCAGCTCATGAAGGGACATGTACCTTGGGGTAAATGCACCCATTCAACTTGTATATATATACAATGTGACATCTTCATTTGACCAATTTGAATCATCATCTCTCTTCTACAACAGTCACATGTGGGAACAGATAGAGGATGAATTGACTGAAGTTTGGACTTGGATTTTGGCACAGATTTCTAAAAAATTTAGAATTGTAAACCTTGCTGAAGAATAATTTCTCCTAGAAGAAGTTTTGCTGGGTTTTCTCCCAAGTTTGGGTTTCCCAGGGAAAATTTGTTGTCTCTATTGTGCATGTTTGTCTCTTTATGATCTTACTGTTTTCGCTGCATTACTGTTGAGATTTTTTGTGTATAATTGCTCAATGATATCAGTAACATAAAGATAAATTGTTAAACATCATTACTTAGTAATTACCAGATCAGAAGTGTTGAATGGTGTTGTCAATGATGCCAACATCGGTCTTTGAACGCTCTTAATATTCATCTTTGGATTGCATTGATTGGAAGCTCCAATGTCAGAAAAGGAAAAGAATCCCTGCAGTGTGGTCATGATGCCCCGTGTTTGATAAGGAAATTGGATGAGAAGATCAGTAAATTTGTAGGCAAGTCCACCATCAGACGATAGAGCTCATCATGCCATTTTCATCAATCAGTTGTACGCCACATGGGTCCTCTTGGATAAAGAGTTATGCCCTCCTAAAGTCGGAGCCCCGAAGTCATGGTCAAAGTACCCCAAGTTGAGTTATTGGTATAAGATGAAAAGCATCACTCCATATTCGTTTCGAAAAAGGGTTTAAATTATTTGGATCAAAATTATGAGCACAATGTTTTGACATATGTAGTATGGATCCATGGTCGGCCCTCCAAAAGTTATATGGGGCAAACACTAAAGCAGCAATTTATTGAAAATGCACATGGGTCACATGGACCTAAATTAGCATTTCATCAATGGCCTTGGTCGCGTTAAATATAAGAAAGTATGGTTTAAATAATAAAATTTATGTGATCCATGGCCATAAGGTTTGCAATCATAAATCAAGATCTACGATCAACCTCAAAAGGAAGAATATTTTTTATGGACATGGTTGCAAAAATGAGGTATGGCCGGTTCCATTAAAAGAGGATTTTTTATGGTTTACAAAGTCAAACTAACTCTTGTTCAGGGCAGAGGTTGTTAAAAATATTTTGAGGGCAAGTCGGCCTATTTACATCCATCACCACCCAAACTCTATTTTTTCAAACTCGACCGAGGGCTTGTATCATGGAATTGTAATTGCATTTGTAGTTAATTTGTGGCTTAATTCAAGTGGTCTGCGACTGAGTTAGTTTTGTTTGGTTCCAAGTAATCAATTTTGGGTCGAAGGTTCTATGGTTTAGAAAGCAAATGGGTTAGTGCTCGTGCTTAGTACTGTTTGATTCGTTGACAGATTGTCTTGATCTACAGATTCTAGATATGGATTGCTCGCAGTGGATCAAAGGATTGTATTTGACACAACACATCATTGTCTCTCTATTTGCACACCACTGGAGGAAACCAGTAAGAGCATCTAATCAGATATGGCCGCAGAGCATCTCATAGCTTATAATTACGACTTCTTGTGCGATCAAATTCTTAAATCAAGCACGATGGTCACTTGCAAATAGTAACATCTTTTGAGCTCAATGGTGGATGGCGAGTTCCAGTGTGCTATCAAGTTTGGTCTACTGCCACAATTGAATTTGGTGAAAGAAGTTTAGCCTTGGCAGTCTAGTCGAGTTGCAATAGTGGAGTCCAACTTTCTATGGAGGTTGATTCTCGCCAAGGATAACCTGACACGTTGCTCAGTCGCAGAGTTTGGTTGGTTCCAATATGACATGGATCATATACAAAGCATGGTTAGCATGCATTATGGAGGTTCGATATTTCCAAACCTAACATGTTGGATTGATCACCATATTGTTTGTCTACATAAACAACGAACACCCACAAATACATGATTTGTGGTTGATCTGGTTGGTTTGGACTCCTCACTAGTGAACAGACTCGAGCTCCTGCGCACAAGTGTCATTTCCTTTCATACATCAAGTGCTCGGTGGTAAGCGACATCCATGCGGAGAATTTGGTGCCTTATAACATGTCTTTCATCACACGGTGTTTGTCATTCCAGGTTTCGTTTGAATTATCTGTAGTCATGACTCATATGCAACCATCGTCGGAGGCTTGGGCCATCAGTTCATTAATCAATGACTAGTCACATGAACTGACATTTCGATAATGAATCAGAGTTGGGAGGTGGTGCAGTTCATAGGTGTTGGTGTATTGCATGCCCGAGATCTTAGGTTCAAGCCCCAACAAGTGACAGGTCAGAAAGTTTTTTTTTTTCAATTTTGCTTATATGTCTCATTTTTCGAACATATAACAAACCTACGAAGAGCGTTTTGTAGCAATGGCACCAAAAGGATCCAATTTGTATAAAGCACCTGGAAAGGACCATTCTATAGAACACTTAAATTGTATATAATTTATTATGCGTTTTATGGGTTTTGAGAGCATTATTGATCCAAATTAAAAAGTAGAAGCATTGAGATCAGAGCTCAGAGACAAACTTTGTTGAAGTTGTTGATGACAATGCTTGCTAGTTGTGACAGTGGCATTGCAAGGTTGATTATGGTTTGATAGTTCACCGGCATATTGTTGATCTGAGCAGCTAGGATTTGAGACAACAAAGAGGGCTTGCATCATTTTGTGGCAACAATTGAGACAACTTAAGGTTGGGCACATGACAAATTTCTGGCACATTTGATTGTGCATGTGAGCAACTCCTAGTAATGACGTGATTTTGCAACGTTGACTTGTAGTAGTATTGTGACAATGATATGTTAAGAGCATAGGTTTTGTTGAGCTAGGGTTTGGCAATGAGCAAGTGTTGTTGAGTTGTTGGGTGACCAGAGAAAGGATGTATTGTTGCTACTATTGATGGATGTATAACGTTGCTAGGGTTTGCATGTATAAGGCTTGTTGTTGTATGATTAAGGACAAAGATTGTGAGAGACGAATGTATGCATATTGCTACTAGGGTTTAACAGCTTGATGTGTTGACAAAACTTGGTTCTTGAGCGGTGGCTACGAAGTGCAGTGTAGTGGCTTATCAGTGTAACTAGTGTGATCTACCTTATTCCTCTTCAGGGTGGCAGGGTGGTGCAAGGCGGAGATTGGAGTCTCCTTCAGGTTGGAGATTAAGAACACTTCAGGGTAGTAGGGTGGTGCTAGGGCAAGTTGGAGGTTGTGCAGGGTGTTGGAGAATCCTTTCAGTCAGAGCTGATAAAATCAGGGCATTGGAGGGTCCTTCCAATTGGAGTTGGTAAATCATGGCATTGAAGCATCCTTCTAGTTGGAGCTGGTAAATCAGGGCATTGGAGCGTTCTTCCAATTGGAGTCGGTGAATCAGGGTGTTGAAGCATCCTTTTAATTGGAGTTGGTAAACCAGGGGGGTGGAACCTCCTTCCAGTTGTAGCTGGGGAATCTTCGAAGTTAGAACTTCCTATTGATGTGATCTTTAAAGACCTATATTAAAAAGCCTGTGGTGGTTTTCCTTCCAAAAGGGTTTCCACCAAAAATCTCTTGTATATTGTCTTTGATGTTGTGTATTGTTGAATGGAATTGTTGATTTATATTTTGATTTGATGCTAATGTTATTTAATGCTCTAAAGATTAAAATTAACTAATTAAAGTGAAATATTGATTCACTGCCCTCTTAGTATTTCTAGCAAGAAGATCATTCTCTACTGTGCATATCATAGAATATTCAACATGGAATCAAAACCCTATTGAAAGAGCAGTTATTGAAGCCAATCTAAAAGACAATGTGGATGGGCTCATTTAAGCAAAGACAGGCAACCTTAAGAGAGTCACAACCTTAGAGGAAAGGAGAACCACAACCAGCAAGGAAGGAGACCTAGTTAGGCCACCTGCTACAAGAAAGAGGGACTGAAAGAGGTCTATTAGAGGTTGAGGCTATGAGGAGATTAGGCTACATTAGGGCCGCAGGAAGGAGGTTTGAAATAGGCCGCAGGGCCTGCCTGGGTAGCCACAATAAGAACAGACCTACAACAGGTCTAAAGGAGAACAGACCGAGGGCATCCAAGCTAAGGTACAAAGGCTAGACAAAGACTTCAGGAGACAAGACTGAGGAAGCTAAATAGAGCAAGCCAAGACAGGACTGTGGAATGGTAGAGCTGACCATGGGTATTTAAGGAGGCTCAAGTCCCTTAAAAGCTAAATAAGGGTTGGCCGAGTTGTATCTGTGGTTATTGTAGGAGGTCAGAAGTAAGAGGAGACAAGTAATGGGTTGCTCCATGATCTGGTTAGAGATCTACAACAAAGGACTGAGGCTGCAAGGACAAAAAGGAGAAAGGGTTGCTTTTAAAGGGCAGCAAGGTCATGGAAGCAGTTCTCACTCAAAATGGCCTTTATCGGAATATTCTTAGGCCATCAAGTCTTGTGATGGTTAGTAGATTCCTTTCTACAGACTCGAATTCACAATCTTCAAAACTTGGAAATGAAAGTAGGTTGTCAGTGGATAGGGGGAATGTTGATGTTAGCACCTATTTCGGGAAGAGAGAGTTGAAGAAATCCATTGTGCCCCTAACTTACGTTACCCTCCTCATCCACAACTCACAACCCTCCCAACAAGAGAAAGCAAGTGCACCATCAATACAACATATCCACCGAAAGACCTAGACCTTATTGCCCTAGACCACTTGGATTAATAAATCCCTTAGAGTTGTTGTGCTAGCTTCTGCCTATTATGCTTTTGTTGCTTAAACAGTTGGGTTGTTGGAGTCCCCCTAGTTCAAAGGCCCAACTTCAAGGGCACAATACTTAAGTCAAAAGATAAAGAAGCACTTGGAAGTTAGACACCAATCAAGACATCTTGGAGTCTTTATGCTTTTTGTTGAGCCTTTGGTATGGCTAGACAGCTCGATGAATCCACAAGTTGAAGAAACCCCATCCCTTATAGTTCATGCAAGAAAAGGCAGCATGCATCAATAGTTGATGTTGAGGATGAGGATGAACATCCACCTCAGAATAAGACAAAGGAATCCAAGCTTGATGAGATTACAGATTGACTTCCTTGATTTCTACAAGGAAGCAAGGATCAAGAGGGAGTCGACAATTTCCTACAACCCTCCGTCGTTTCTTTATTAATCAAAATATAAGTACTGTATATTCTTTCTCCTTTGATTATTATTTGTTATTATTATTATTATTTAGTCAGCCCCTTGTCTTTGTATTTTTTGCTTGGTTATGATTGTTTCTTCCATGGCCTCCTGAATGAGGTTTACAAGTACATCATGAAGGCTACTCAAGCAATGATTCTGGCAGCAAATGACAGCATCAGAAAGAACAAATCAAAGCTTGTATCAAGAGGGTTCTCCTCGTATGAGGGAGTGGACTACAAGGATATTTTTGCTCCAATCTCCAATTAATAGGTTCTTGTATGACCTAAGGGCTCGAGCACGAACTCAACAGAGTGATTGGTGTTCAAAAGGAAGAATTTGTACATATTGTTAAGACATCCAGGATCGTGCCATATGACAGGAAGAGCTTCCAGTTCCGAGGGAGCAGACTGCCAGGCAAAGTGGGAGCAACTTTCCTAAAGGATGTCATGGGTTGAGATTGTTAAGATGCTCAGAGACAAAAGGTCTCTAGGAGTAGTATGCCTTCTTTAAGGAGACCATGTCAAAGAGTAGAAGGACTTGCTTAAAAGATAGAGGCAGTAGCAGTGGCAGAAGGGCTTGCTTATGTAACAAAGGGAGCAGCAGTGGCAAGAGGATTTGCATTAGTGACAGAGGGAGCAGCCACGACTACCACAAGAAGGCCTTCTTCAATGTCAAAGGGAGTTGGCCTCAGAGATTGAAATGAAGGATTTTGGCCAGATACACTATTTTTTGGGATTGGAGATTCAGATTTGGTGGATCTCACAATGTATAGGTAGTTGATTGGATCTTTGATGTACCTGGTTAACACCAGGCCTGATATTTGCTTCGCAGTAGACATCCTAAGCTAGTATATGGTCGAGTCAAGGCAGATACATTGGGTTGCAACAAAGCATAGTTAAGATACCTACATGGTACAATAGATATTGCTTGAGATGTCTCGGGTGATGAAGTGAGGCTATTGGATGTACAGATTAAGTGTATTCAAATTGAGTGTAGGATACTACACAACCATAAGACTAATCCATTTTAATTCTTCCATTGAAAATATAATCCCAACATCTAGCATGTGATCTAATTCCTTTCACACATTTTCTTTGTACTTGGGATTAAGTCTATATGAGCACATCTAAATGGGCTTAATGTTAGTGCACAATTGAAACTTAATTTTCCCCAAAGAACCTGCAATCCCCTTCATTTGGTTAAAGCTTCAAAGGAATAGATCCTCAGATCTTTAAGAGGTTCCACCCCCTGAGTAATTGTCTCTTGATCCAAATAATCATCAATAATTGCCATCTTCAACACCTCTTCAGTGTTGATATTATATTTCCTTGTCTTCAATGCTTGAGTATACATAGATGTAGAGCTACTAGAATCCTTTTATTAAACTACATGTTCCCCAACTGTCTCCTTAATCTCCAGTTCCCACGTATCATCATCTAGCCCTTCCTCAACTTCAATTTTCCAACAGTGGACCGATCACTACAACTTAGCAATCCGTTTGTGATGCGCGCATATTAGCTTTTGCACTTAATTAACAAATTTCTAACAAAAACAAATTCTTTTATGGTGGTATAATTACTTTTAGCATTGTGTTATTGGATTCGAAACTAAAAGAGGCATAGAACTGATGGCTCGATTCCTCCTAACCTTTCGTTTGTCTCCTTGTTTCCTCGTGAATATACCAACTTCTCAAATTAAATCCATGGTATGGAAAACCATATGTTCCCGTTGACCTTGAGGTAATTGTCTATCCTTGCACTGTTGTGTGCAAACCAAACTTGTTCATGTGGATCTTCCATCCCTTTGTATCTATTCACCATGTCCAAGTATTCAAATGGATGGAACCTTATTCGACTACAGTCGACCACCTACATCCAATCATGAACACTATTTCATGTGTCATCCGCCATGCCTTCTTAGGTGAAATGTTCATGTCAGGCCCCAAGTCGAAAATGTCATTGTCTATCTCAAAGGTTCCCATTTCAACTATCATTTTGAATAATTTATCGATCTTATTAACCTGAGTCCTGACATACTACCATCATGGCGTTGCAATGGAAACTTCATGTGCTTGCGGCTTTGCCAACTCGGTTAACAACATCAAATTATTGGTTTATCATCTCCTACTTGTTCTTTACATTCAACAAGTTCTTTAATTATTTAAACAACAATGAAAATACTATTGCAAACTACACATACATACAGATCATGAACTGAAATAAAATGAGACAATCACACAAGGGACACCGTTATTTTTGGACAATCGTCCCCGGAAAAACCCAATTCAGAAAAACCAGTGCAACATATAGAGGGTTTGTATTATTAAGCAAATTTATGAATACAACTAAGGTGTCAAATCCGGTGCACCCAACAGAGAATAAACCTAGCAGAAGTACCTCTATCCGGAGATAAATATTTTGGAAAATCCAGCAACTAGATGATCAAACCCCACAGATGACAATGTTGTTCCCAGTGCTGGGCAGCAATGGCTGCTCCAAGCTCTGCGTTGCAACTGTGTCACCTCCTCTAGGAGCTGTGTCGCCCTCCCAATGAGCATTCCTTGCTCAAAAATCAATATACTGAACTGCTACTCTCTCTGATTCACAGAAACCCCAGCACTACCTCTAAATCGCTGCGTCAGCCCCTTTGGTTTCTGCGTCACCCTCTATGGAGTTGTGTTGTCTCTTCTGGTGTTGCTCTGCCTCTCTGCTATGTATTCTCAGCCTTGGACTGAAGTCCCTTTGCCGAACTGCCCCTCTCACTACAACTCAGATCACAAGCTCGATTTTCTCAACAAACCTTGCCCCAAAAAAATCAAACTCTTTGATTTCTTAAGTGTATCTCCAACTTACCCTCAAATCTCCTCTTATACTTTTCCTGTTGATGAATCAACGGCTGAGATTAAGTCCCTAATCGACGGCTAAGCTTAAAACATACTTGATCCTCGTCACTTAGAAGTTTCTCACCCATATTCTTATTAATACCCATTAATATTTTTATTTTCCTACGTTTAGACGTAGGAACCCATTAAAAATATTAATTATTTTAATAACTCCTCATCCGGGTGGAATTTCTCCAAACAATTTATGGGTTCTCGAGATCTCATGTGTTCTAGCCCCTGCACAAAATTTCGGAGCTAGAGCACATCCAATGCTACCCAAAATCAACAATCCCATCACAAGTGGCAGAGAAATGATGTGGCATATTGGAGAGAAGACATGTAGCAACAATGTAGCATGACACATGGCAGGCAATGATGTGGCGTTGATGTGGCACAACAAGTGGCAGTGATGACGACATAGCAGTGTGAGAGAGCAACATGTGGCAAGTGAAATCGACATTTTCAGATGCCAAAATAGACTATTGGCAAGTGACATATGGCGGGCACATGTCAGCAGAGGACATGTGGCAAGAACTGATTGTGCACATGGACATGACATGGCAACTCTAGATGTCTCAAGGTACGTGTGAACAGTATTTTGTAAAGCTTCATAGTGTTAAAATATTTTTCCATTTTTTGTGGTTTTTCGTGTGGGGGCCATCGTTCACCACCCACTAGCACAAGAACAATGTATTGTGAACATCGTCCAAGGGCACGCTTAAAATATTTTTCCATTTTTCGTGGTTATTCGTGTGGGGGCCATCGATCACCACCCACTAGCACAAGAACAATGTATTGTGAACATCGTCCAAGGGCACGCGATGAGGCATCAAACAGAGAACTCGTTAAGTATAACACCATCAAATGACAGTCCTATTTGTCAGACCACCCAAATATCATAAATGTGCATAGGTCTACGAGTGGTGAACAACGAGCAACAAGGCGGTGGTCACAGTCCCGAATACCAGGAGCTAGCAAATGAGCGCCCAGGCCTATTGGCCATCAGCCATCAAGCTGTGGCAGTGCATGGAGAAAAGCAAGACAGTCCGGCGAGCAATAAGTATCATTAGGCTCAAACCTTCGGTTCTTGCATGTGGTCATATGCTCCAAGGAACTGAAACATAAAGGGCTATGAAGGATAAAATTTTGCATTCGGGCGCCAAATTCAGGTGTTGGAAATTTGGTGTTTCTTAATGGAAAAACGCCTACGAATTGTAAGAAAGGATAAAATGTTACCTCAAGACGAATTGAAGTGTGAATTAGACAGACCTGAAAACTTTCAGAAAATGAAACGACATGACCCTGGAGCGACTCATGTTCTCATATGGTGAATGTGAAAAGACTAATATGGTCGAGTAAGAAATTCCATGGTAAAGGAGGTTGCGAGTACGAAAAGATAGGAAGACAAAGTTGTTGAACCCATGCATATCTAATCAAGGAATTTGTAGAGAAAATTGTCGAAACTTGAGCAGATATGTAGCAAGGTGAAAGAGCCTAAGTTTGGTAATTGAACATGTTGATCAAAAGTAGAGACTAGAGCAGATCTAAATATAGATCTGAGTTATAGTTGAGCTGCAAATAACATGAGAGCAAAATGGAGCATGGGTCTGAGGAAAGAAATTCCAGAACAAATTTGAAAAGATGTGATCAAATTTGGGCATGAGGAAAGAGATGCAATCTTGAGACAAAGTCTGCAGAAGTGATAGAGTGAAATGTTGGTGGTCTAAGTATGTTTGAGTTGCAGTAGAATATCTAGTTCACTAAGAGTTGAAGTAGTAAAAGTAGCACAAATAGTTATGAGGACTAAAAAGGAAGAAAGTTTATGCTTCTGAGTTTGAAAACAGATGAAAGAGGGATCTGCTAGACAAAGCAGGTTGGTGCTTGCACAACAAGGGGTCGGTTCCTCGTTCAAGTTGGTGCCTATAAAATTTTAGGGAGATGGTGCTTCCTTCAGGTTGGAACCTATAAGGATCAAGGATTTGGTGCTTCCTTCAAGTGGGTGCCTATAAGTTCAAGGGATGGGTGTCTCTTTCTGGTTGGAGCCAAAAAAAATTGATGTAACAGTAGGTTGTGGCCTACAACAACATTCACACATAAATTTTGTGGTTTTATGCCCTTATGGGTTTCCACGTACATCTAGTGGATTTGTGTGTTTACATAGTTGATTGTTGAATGGTTTGAAATATTGTATATTGTTAGTAATTGTTAAAATAGGTCATTATATTGATTCACCCCCCCCCCACCCCACTCAGTATAATCATATTTCTAACACACTTGACCAATTGCTAGTGATTTTGCAAGGATAAGTCATCTTCCCATGTCATCTCTTCCACTGGTAGGTTGTTCTATTTGATGATGTGCACCACATTGTTGGGTTACTTAGTTGTTTAATCCTTGTTTCCAAAATTGTTTCTACTTCTAGTATGATTTTCCTTTCTTCATTAATCTTTGTTACACCTCCCACTGCAAATGAACAGCATGGTCATGATCTTGATTAGGTGGAAGAATTTTAGGCATTAACCCAAATACCTTGGGATGATTATTGACAGCTTTATGGAGATCCCTTGACATAAATGATATTGATATTTGAATGTTTAGTGAACATAATTGTGCCATTACACCTAGGTGCCCATTTTTAAGTAATTTTTTCGTTCAATTAGAGCTTATCACTTACAGGGTTTCCCTTGGATACCACTAAGCTCAAAATCCTTTTCTTCCAAGGTAAATCTTATGAAGAGTTCTTGAAAATTAAAGGTCATTGTTCCTAATGATTGTAACCATTGGACCTGTTGTCGCTCAAATTGTACAGGCACTGTGAAAACGACTCGGGTTGGGGGTTGTCACTCTAATCCTCAACCTCTCTATTCTAGTTGTCTCCCAACAGCCGCTATGGGGGGTAGTCCCTATGGAAATGTAAAGATGAAAGACAAGTTGGCAACCAACAAGTCTGGGAAACACAATTGAGTGGCCTAGCTACCTGGTTAATTTTAGCATAACTTAAAGATTATATTGAATTGAATTGTGAGACCAGTGCCTTATGGAGTCAACTCCTTGCTTATTACCAATTAAATGTCAAGTAACCAGATGGACAATCGTTGCTTGAATGCTTCACTAACCTATATGCTATGCAAATCCTAAGGCCTAGGTGTGATGCAAGAATCTTGGTTACTTTTAATTATATGCCTATTCTAGGTATAACCTTCCTCTTAACTATTTTGGAATTAGTCTCTAGAGTAGGTTGTGGGATGGAAGCCAACAGGAAGCAAGCAAAGGCTTGATTAATGATACCTCCCCCTTGTGTTCCAACCACCCGATGCCTCTGGCGCTGCAAAGGTTGTGGCTCTAATGACTGCAAGGTCACTGTGTTAACCACTAAAGAGGGTCTAAGTTCCTCAAGCTAAATTGAGAAAGGGTGGCCCTAAGTATCTATCAACCAAGCTTATGCTTGGAGGTACGTTATTAATGCAACTAGACTTAGAATGCAAATGCAAGATGGATTGAGTGATTCTTAAGGTAAGATTGTTTAAGTTGCTTAAGTACTTAATTATGACTTGATCTTAAGTTATACCACCAAGTACTTATCAATGAGATCACAATCTTAACCACAAGAAAATGTGCCAAGTTACCAAGTGCCAAATATATACCCACAATATACAATTATTCAACAATTACAAGATGTGCTCAAATCTCGTAATAACTTGTTCAATGATAATTGGAGCACTTAGAATAATTTAATCAATGCTTAACAAGATACCAACGATTATTAACACAAAATTATCAATGCTCTTACTTCAAGACAATGCCACAATGATAATCACTTGAAACAATTAGAGATCTCCAAATATATTTTAACAAGAAAAATGTCAATGTTGCTTAACTCCAATTACCAAGAGTTATTCAATTAGATTAGAAGTCTTTAAGTAAATATCACTTAGATGCCCAAAATATTGCAAAGATTGCTCAGTGAAAATTTGAAATAAGATACTCCAATGCATAAACCAAGAACACTTACATCTTTAGATTCAATTCACTTAGACAACCAAGATCATTAGATCATAATGTTAATGTGCTTTAGTGAGTAAGCCAATTAGTGCAAACTTGACAAGATTATGAGTAAGCTCACAAAGGACAAACATGTGTTAGTTTTCTTATCCAATAATACCAATGTCAACAAGCACATTAGATAACGAAAACAAAATATTTCTCACAACAAGGCATAAATCATTGAAAGCACTTCAAGTTATTTATGATATTATGCTACCGAGTGACATAGACAAGCAATTATAACAGCAGTAAGATGATGTATGACAGCAGTAGATTACTTGTGCTTAAAGCATTTGTAGATGCAATTGAGATGCCAATATGCAAGTAAAACAAGCTACTATCAAACCGATTTTCAAAATGCCAATTTCCTAATGTATTAGGCCTTTTAATGATGCAAATGCCACTGTTGGAAATCATACTTCTATGCAGAGATGAAAGTCATTAAAACAATTAGATTTAGTCCAAAGAAGCGATGCCCAATTCACAAGATGACTAGTAAACTTATACCATGAGTTTCTTAGTGTATTTAGGCAACATATATGTGATTTTTAGAGCATCCAAATTTAAATATAATCATTGTTAGAAACAATGTTGCGAACATCTCGATAACATCCTGATTTTATCTCGAAATCACAATTTTTGGCCTAGCCAATGTTTTCCGATTTTTATAGATATTCTTATGGTATCTTAATTGTTGGACAATGGATAAACCAATGCTCCCCATGTGTTTTGCGGCATGGACTACTGCCTCTCGTGGATCCTTATCTCTGGCGATGCGATTGTTGACTAACGCCTGCAGGTTTTGGTCTAACGGCAATCGTGATTCCCAAAGTGGTATCAGAGCATATGTCACGAGTTCGATACACACTCAGCTCACGTTGGAGGGGAGATTGTTGGACAATGGATAAACCAACGCTCCCTGTGTGTTTCGTGACATGGACTAATAGCCTTTCGTGGATCCTTATCTTTGGCGATGCGATCATTGACTAACACCTACGGGTTTTGGTCTAATGACAATCATGATTCCAAACATTAATTTTGCCAATGTTTACAAATTTTTACCAATATTTTCTCGATTTTTACGATTTTTTGGTTTGTTGGACCCTTGCCAATTTTATCCTGATGCCAATGTTCGCAACATTGGTTAGAAAGAGATAGGACTATTGTAGCAAACATTGAGGAATAATGAGGGTTAGCAGCCAAACCCTTGGGCCTTGAAGGAGCCCAATTCCTCTGCAAAACCACCAAGAATTAGCTTAGAAAATCAAATGCACCCACAGAGGCAAGGGAAGGGAAGAAAAGGCCAAGGAGAAGGCTAGAAGGCCTAAATAGGCCTGCGGCTAAGGCCTAGAGGCCAAAAAGGCTTGCAGCACAAAGCAAGGAGCCCTAAGGGGCTCACGGCAGGCCCAAGAGGGTTGTCGCTTAGCTAGAGGGAGGACCAAGATCATCGTGTCTTTTATTATGATGATCAAAACGTTCCCAATAGGACAGTTGCTTTACATCAACATTTACAAAATTACATCAAAGCAGAGCTCAAGATCAAGAAGGAAATAGAAGCAAAATTCCTTCTATTTATAGAGAAATTCCTCCAAGTGGAAAATAATGGCTAGTTGGCTTGATCCCTATCAAAATAATCTCGACCGTCAATAAATCTTTGATGATCTTTTAATCTCTGTCGTCGAAAATATTTATTTTTGAGGAATTTTCGAATTTCTCATTAAAACCATTTTTTATTAGCTCAAAAATAATTATTTTGAGCTAATTTCCTCAAAATTTTGACTTTGACTTAACCACCAAGGTCCAAGGGTCCAATTTTTCTTGAAATATCCAATATTCCCTTGGTGGGGGACCTCCAAAAATTAATTTCTTTTAGACCCACGAATTTTTCCACTTGGAAAAATTAATTTCTCTAACATTTTAATTTTTTACCCTAATTGATTAATTTTCTGGTTTAGGACCTAATTTTATTTTTGCTTGAGAAATTAATTAATTGACTCTTGAGGGGATTAATTATTTTTCCACCCTCAAATATTTTAGCCATGGTGTCTAAGTATGAAGGACCATGCACTAAAATATTTTTTACATAAGATTTTACAAATTCAACCCTCAAAGGGGGAATACCCGTTTGTTATAGACCCTCAAAATACAAACATAATTCTATGACACAATATGATTTAGTAGACCAAATGATCTGTAATAAAATAACTTAGCTAAATAGCTTGAATTATTCCCAAATCACTTTTACAAAAGACTCGACTAAAACACTAGGACTCACCTAAGACTTCGACGATAAATTCCACCCTAGCTTTGGGGTGTGGTTGGAGGGAAAAACTCTCTGGATCATTCATGTTTAGAAACACAGACGAATCAGTGAAACGAAAAACTTTCTAAGATGAAATTCTTCGCCAAAATAATAGGCTTGCCTAGGTCATTACATAAATACACAGTTGCACTAACATCATTTACATGATAACTTTGCACAATGGGTTTACAATTACATAGAACAAACTGTTGGCTGATGATTCTGACATTGAAAAAATTCTTCGAAGTCTCTGGATCCTGCTTCTTTGGAATGTTGAAAAAATGGGTGCAATAGGACCCATACTACAACACCAGCAACACCCATTTGTATTGCAATCATGGGACTGTCGAACAAATACTTCCCCATGTTGAGCTTAATACTATGGCACTTCCCTGAACAATTTATGATGCCTCCATCTACAATCATTACTTGAAACTCTGGTGTTGGACGTATGAAATAATTGAGAAGTTTTTCTAATTTGTAATTGATAAGTTATGGGTACTTCCCAAATCAATGAATAGTATTACCTTTTTATTTTTGATATATCCTTCTATCTTAAGGGTTTGTGGAGTTTTGATGCTAGCCAATGCATGACAAGATATTGTTGGAATAGTTTCTTTTAGCTCTAAATTTTGCGACGGTTCCAATTCTTGATCTTCTTCTTCTTCGGAGTCTGTAGAATAATTTCTTCTCGCGACATGGGTTTGTGGAGTATTGATGCTAGCCAATGCATGACAAGAAATTGTTGGAATGGTCTCTTCTAGCTCTAGATCTTGCGACAGTTCCAATTCTTGATCGTCATCTTCTTCAGAGTTTGTAGAATAATTTCTTCTTGCTACATTTATGTCCGTTACTGTACTTGCTATCACAGTTGAAACACGATCCCTTTGTTTTTATTTCATCCATTTGTTGAGGAGTCAACCTTGTCAATTTAGGAGAGGGAGCACGATCTTCACTACAGTTATTAGTGACTGATTGTCTAGTAGCCATATGTTTACTTTCAACTTTCCTTGCCAAACTGAAAGCATGCTCTAGATATTTAGGTTCAAAGAGAACCACCTCATGGTGGATGCTTTCCTTTAAAGTTCATATAAATAGGTCTAACAAATTTTCCTCTGAAATATTCCTTACCCTGAAACTCAACTTTTGGAATTGTTGAATGTGCTATGTAACAGAACCTTTTTGTAGAAGATTCACCAATTGACAAAAGAATGTATTGCTCTTAAAATCCCCATAATGTGCAATCAATTCCTCTGTAAAAATGGACTAACTTATAATTGAATCCTTTTTTCCTTTCACAAAGCCATTGATACCATACATGTTGGTCTTACTCAAAAAACATGGATACAATATTTAGCTTTTGTAAAGCTGCCACTTGGTGTAGATCAAAGTATTTTTCCATCTTAAATATCCATGTTATAGGATCATTACCATCAAACTTCCTCATATCGATCTTCGCAATGTAGTAGTTCCTTGGTGATGACATGAAGCCCTGATAATGTGAATCTTGAATCGAAAATTCATGATTATGGTTCTATGATTCAATATTTGTGCTCTCCAACTGTGATAAAGTATTTCCCATAGGTGATTTAGCTTTAACACAATAGTTCTCCTTATTTTTATTATTGCCTTGGATCTCAACATTCTTTTTAGGAAGCCTCTCCAAGATAAGATTTTCCATGGCATTCATGGATTTATGTATTGTTTCCTTATTTACATTCATCTTCTTTTCAATTTCTTCCTTATTTTCATTCATCTTCTTTTCCATTTATCTTATAATTTTTTCTTGAGAACCCTATAAATCCACCTTTTTCAACATACTACCATCCATTTCATTAACTTTCTTCATGAGTCAAGGATGAGCCTTCAGTAGATTTAATTGGTATAATAGCTTTGTTTGGAGGTTTTGATGTACATGTCAACAGTTCCAAGAAGCAGAGTACATAGCAATGGACCAAAATTTTGAGTCACTGTCATCATTGTAATCCCAAATTCTGTAAAATTATTGTAAAATTGATTCTAGTATGACTATTAAGCCATGAATCAACATCTAGGTAAGATTTTGATTCTTAACAAAGGATTTCACTCTAGGGAGTTTTTTTAACCTCCCTACATTATTTGTGTTTCTAAACACAAATAATTAGCATAGTTTTTCTCCCAAGCATCCCCCAAAGCTAGGGTGGTGTCCTCTGATAAGGTATTAGGTGAGTCCTAGTGTATAATAGCTTTGATTGAAGGTTTTGATCTACATGTCAACAGTTCCAAGAAGCAGAGTACATAGCAGTGGACAAAAATTTTGAATCATTGTCATCATTGTAACCCCAAGTTCTGCAAAATTATTGTAAAATTTATTCTAGTATGACAATTAAGCCATGTAACAACATCTAGGTAAGATTTTGAGTCTTAACGAAGAATTTCACTCTAGGGAGTTTTTTAACCTCTCTACGTTATTTGTGTTTCTAAACACAAATAATTAGCATAGTTTTTCTCCCAAGCATCCCCCAAAGCTAGGGTGGTATCCTCTGATAAGGTCTTAGGTGAGTCCTAGTGTTATCAAGTCTATTTATTTTTATCATACTAGATCATATGTCTTGTGTTGCAGAATTTGGTTAAGTCTAGTGAGGTCATGTCTATTTTAAAATTCCCCTTCTATGGGTATTTATTGTAAAATCTTGATGTAAAAATATTTTGGTGAATGG